>CM054933.1:28740989-29350961 GCA_029168755.2 Tillandsia fasciculata | reverse complement strand
GTAGAGCTAGGGGAGATCCAGGAGGGATCTAAGAGGATGCTCTGGTACAGGAAGAAGCTAAAGAGGTGGAGTCGGAGCAGCTCAGTAACCGCCGGCACTTGACACGGAGGCGTCGTCGCGATGGAGGAGACGAAGGGTTGCTGAAGGAGGATTAGGGCACAGAAGAGGCAGTGAAGCAGAGGAAGGGGGGCTGTAGCTATTGAGGATAAGAAGAAGGGAGCCCAACCGCCAAGGCCCATTGGAAGGGGGCCGACTGTAAGGGCCCAACTCAACAGACCCGTATCAGGAGGGCCCAACTGGAGCAGCCCCATCCGAGAGGCCCATCCCAATAGGCCCAATAGCCGGGGGCCCAATCATAGAAGCCCAACCAGGGGAGGCTCGGCCCAGGCACAGTAAAGGGCTCGGCCCATCAAAGAGATAATTAGTATAGTTAACAGAATAGTATTATTAGTAAATCATAGAGACAATTAGTAGAAGAACTATATATAGTATCTGAGATGTAATAGAGGGTTAGGAAGAAAATTAATACAAGTCTCTTTACCTCTTTCTCAAGCTTCCCTTCTCTGTCTCTCTCTCTCTCCCTCTATCTCCCCAAATCTCTATCTTCTTCCCCAACTGCATCTTCCCTAATTCTCCCTTCTACCCAATTTCCCTCTCAATTTACTGTCAAAATCCCCAATTATCCACAGTGAACGACCCATCATCCCCATCGCCGTCCTCGACTCAGAGAAATCTCATCACCGTCGGGTTGCGATAGATCCGGGTTGTTACAAATTGGTATCAGAGCGGCACGATCCCAGGGATCGGCGCGCACATCATCTACCCACATCCGAGGCAACCACGATCGGAAGGCAACAAGCTACTGAAGGCAGCAGCAACATCACAAACCCACTCGCAAGCCACAAGAAACGACAACATCGAGCGAGCGGCAACAAGAATTCGAAGGCAACCGAGCCACAAGAGATCTAAGGCAACCAAACAACTGGAATAGGGGTCTACAAGCAGCATACAAGCACACAAGTAATCATCGAAGGCAACCCCGAGCAGCGCAACCGGGTACAGCCCAGTGGAATGGGAAAGGCGTGAAAGCCCGCCAACTGTTCGATGAAACTCCGTCGGCAAACCCTTGCCTAGCCTAGCATCATCGGCACCGACGCACCAGAAATTCGAAGGCAACAAGAACCACAAGCAACAAGAAACCAAAGGCTACCACGACCACAAGAAGATTTAAGGCAACAAGCATACCGTACCAGATTGTGAGCCGCAATAAACGAGGCAATTAATCAAATACCTTGCGGGCATCAGGTAATAGAGCATCACATACTAACTGCCACCTCCAATTCCATAATTAAGCCACAATATATCGAATAGCCTCCACCTGGAATGTGTCAAGTTAGTAAGGACATCAAATTGAAGAAGTTAAGATAAAAGGGTCTCAAGTACAAATTGAGCAAGAACTCAGACCAGTGGCATTAGATTGCAACAAGCGAAGCACGGTGGGGGCAATCCAACAAACAGTGTGGACGCCAGGTAACCCGCGCTAGCAACTCGCTTTTAGCATTACCTTAGGCCATCAATTCCTATATTGCAGCTATTGAGGAATTTACCAAGGTGAGAAGTAGCAGTCACTGTTCCATTAGCCGAATCAGCAACTTAGCTTCAACAAGGAATCATTGGTCACTTGGCATAGTTGCTGTAACCATGAGAAAATATTGGAGCCTAGCCTAAGGATGGATAGTGTGATGATCCGGACTCCCGCAGGAACTGTGCAACATTAAACAGTGACTGCGGGGAGCTTGTACAGTGCTTCGGAGCTTGTAGAAACGAAATTGGATATTTTAAGAGACTCTGCGCGAAAATCGGAGCAAATGGGATTTTCCGGGAGCTTTTTGTAAATTTCGGATGAGAATTTGGCGAAACGGACGTCGTATTTGGACTCAGCGCGCGAAAACGGTCAAAACGGTATATTCGCTTAAATTTTTCGGCACAGGGTACTGTTCACCGGAACAGTAACCGCCGGCCGGAATTACTGTTCCGGCCGGCGGCGGCCGCCGGCGAGCGGCGGCGGGCGGCGGCGCACGGCGGCGGGCAGCGCGGCGCGGCAGCGGAGCGGGGCGGAGCAGCGCGCAGGAGGCGCGGCCGGGCAGCGCGGGCAGGCGCGGGCAGGGGCGGGTGCGCGGTCCATGGCTGGGCGTGCACCGGGTGCACCGGAATCCTGTTCCGCCACGTGGCAGCATCCCATTGGTGGGCCGGCTTCTAGAAGCATCTAGATGGTTGACACGTGGCACGCTCCTATAGGCCGACATTTTCCGGAGAACCCGGAGCGCGGACCGAGCACGTGGACCACGTGGCCACGTGGCGAAATCTGGTTGGCCCTGCACAGGCTGTTTCCTGTTTGGTTGACACGTGGCGCTTCCTGGTTGGCTCGTTTCGGTGTTTCGTGTTTGGATGATCCGTGTGGGAATATTCCCTTTTGGCCCACTATATAAGAGTCCCCCACCCCTCTCTTTCCCACCTCGTTTGCGAGCCATAGAGAGAGAATCAGAAAAGTGCCAAATATGAAAGTTGTTCCTCTCTCTCTCTTCTTTCTCTCTCTAGAATCTCAGAATTTAGGAGTTACAGATAGTGAGATATCTGCGACGCGGCGCACTGCGACGATTTTCTTTTTAGGCCCATTTCCCGTCGCAGTTCCGTCGAAAATTCACTGCGGGCTAACCAGGTGGAATTTTTGGACGATTTTTGCGACAGCGCGACCGTAAGAGGTAGGGCTTCGATTTCCGTATTGATCATTTTGCTCCGTTTCGTACTTTTGGCACAGTTTTAGGTCCTCTTTGACCCCCCTTTTTACTGTGATGTTTTTTGGACAGCACCGACTTCTCCGATTTTTATCTTGACGTAGGAGCGTCAGATCGAGGCGTTTTAAGAGTCGATTTTGATCTACTCTTCGCGAGGAACGCAACCGTGATTTTTCTGGGATTTTAGGAGCTCATTTTAGAGGTGAAAAATTCCTCTTTTCCGTGCTGTCTGAAAAACAGCAAATATTGTGCTTTTTGGGATTTGTATTTATACCGGGAGCGTGATTTGCAGGATTTGAGGACTGTGGACAACCAGGAGACTACCTGGGGTGTTGTTTGAGCTGTTCGAGGTGGGCGGTTGTTGCTTACCTCATTTTTGACAAGCTCACTGGGATTACTAGAAATCCCCTAAAATATGACAATTAACGAGAACAATTGGGACAAAGTAACATGATATTGATGAGAACTATTGGGACTACTAACAGGACTACTAACAGGACTACTAACAGGACAATTAATGAGAACCATTGGGACAAATTAATATGACAAATGACAAGGACCGCTGGGACAAATTCCCCTAAAATTTAATATAACCCCACAAATGATATGATGACTTATATTGGGACACTGTGATTGAGACAAAGGCTATGATCTCGCATGCAAATGACTTTTATTCAGTAAATCAATTGTTTTAAACCTTTGACACTATTTTACAACTTTTAAAAATAAAGACAGTTGCATGCATGCCCGGACATCAGGTAAGGCCACTATTCATTGCTACACTATCATATTGGGATTTGAACATGTTTCATTGTTGTCCTTTGCATCCAGATGTTGTTGCTCAAGTGTGAGCAGGGGTTGGGATAGTGTAGCCAAGGTTGTGCTAGATTGTGGACTTGTGGGGTATTGCGGTGACCGCGGACAGTAGGCGGTTGACCAGATGTTTATCCTTGCATCAGATTGGGGTTGAGTTTGGTTTATTTATTGCATCAGTTGGGGATTGGGTTCCTGTAGTGGATGGAGTATTCCCACTTTGATCATAGTCATGATCCAGTCCTGCTATATTGAGACATGTGCTACAGAGATACTTGTGATACTGATGACAGAGATATTTTACTCGTGTGGGTCGCTCCCCTCGAGTGCCGCTCCGGAGTAGGCTTAGGACCGAGCCGTGTGCCGGTCGATTGGATATTATGGGATCGTGCGTGTGTGCCGATCAGATACTGGTTCTTGAGCAGGCAATACCGATCGTGTATCGGTTGCTAGATTGGGTTTATTGGTCAGATACTATTTCTGATGCATGCATACAGTTTTGACAGCATAATAGTGATAGTTTTCCTGTTCAGCATCTTTTGTATCTACCACTTCCCCTTTTCCCTTTTGCCTCTAGTAGTCCTAGTGGGTGCGTCAGAGTTGAGGTTTTACCCACTAGGGGAGGCTGCTGGTTTATCTGGTAGTTCTCACCCCCATTATTGTTTTCTGTTCTTTCTTCTCCTTTATTTTGCAGAGTCATCTGCGGGAGCTGCTAGGCCATCGGCAGCTGATCGAGGTAAGGGGATCGCGGAATAGATCTCCTGGGAGACTGAGAGCTGTAGATAGACGTTGTACCCCCACTCAGACTGTGAGATTCCCTTTTATTTTGGGTCTGGCTTCCGCCAGCTGGTTGTATTATTTTAGTGAGCTGGGAGATTATTGTACATATTACAGTGTACTTGTAGTTCCAGTCTGAGATACTATGTGGTTCTTCTATTTCAGCTCTGTATTATGCTCTTTTATTGCGCATTTAATATTGAGCAGGTTACCAGCGCTTCGTGTACGCGGGAAATCCCATGTGCACGGCGGATCTGTAGACGGGCCGGGTCCTGATTTGCACCCGGGGCGTGACAGATTAAGTTGGTATCAGAGCTTAGGGATAGTTCAGTTGGGACTTAGGAAACCCTAGGCTTTTGGCAGACCCTAGGATAATAGGGCATGAGAGACGTGGCATTTTGCGAAAGTCGTCGATTTATTTTGTTTGACTCTTCCAGTGAGAGAAGATGGATCGACATAGCCTATTTCTGGTGGACAGTTATGTTGGCTGCAGACAACATAAAGTCACAGGAATAGGGGATGTCTTTGACTTTCGCTAATTGGGTCGTGTGGGGTCCCGATACTGAGTATGGTTTCTTGTGGTAGGATGCCTCCGCGACGTAGGATGTTGACGCGTTCTCAGCCTGATTCCCCTGAATCCGATCAGGAGGAGTCCGGGCAGGGCCAGCAGAGTGAGGTGCAAGAGCTGCAGGCCCAGATGGCCCAGATGTCAGAGGCTGTTCGGCGTCAGGAGGAGGCTATGGGACGGCTGACGCAAATGTTAGAGCAGAGGGCTCAGCCTGTTGTAGCACCTTCAGAGAATTCTCCCGTACCTTCTTCCCCTGCTGTGAATCCTCCAGTTGTACCGGTGACCCCGGCATCCCCTGTTACTCGGGGTACTGGTGGACAGCCGACTGGGCTGACAGGATCTCTGACCCCGGCAGAGCAGCGGGGAGTGGTGGACCTGTTGATGAAGTTCCGCCAGTTTGACCCACCCCATTTTTCGGGGCAAAGTACTGAGCCGTGGGAGGCAGAGTCGTGGATCACGGCGATGGAGCGACGTTTTGAGACGTTGTTTATCGAGGATCGATATCAGGTAATTTTGGCAACGAACTTTTTGGAACACAACGCCGAAGCTTGGTGGCGGCGTGTTCGACCGGCTGGTCCGCCTGGGGCTCAGCTCCTGACCTGGGCGGAATTCCGCAATCTCCTTCTTGGGGCTTTCTTCCCGGAAAGCGTCCGGCAGAGGTTGGAGGAACAGTTGAGAAACCTCCGACAAGGAGATCGGCCAGTACACGAGTACATTGCCAATTCAATCAATTGTTGGCATGTGTACCGAACGTGGCCAGGGACGAGGCGCACCGGATCTACATGTTCGAGCGAGGATTGCGCCGGGACCTTTTTCAATTGGTTCGCTCGCGTAGGTTGCAGACCTTGGAGGCCTCGATGGAGCAGGCACTCTACGTTGAGTGCGGGGAGGTAGTGATGGGGGAGGTAGCTCCAGCTCCCGTAGTGATCCCGGGGGCGAAGCGACCGGCACCGGAGGTTGGGGGACAATCTAGTTCGTGGAGGCCGCCACGACCGCCGCAGCCACAGTTCCCCGGCCAAGGACGGTCCGAGCGACGAGGGACCTGGTGGATCCCAGAAGCCCCAGAAGCGGCAGCAGCAGCAAAGATCACAGTCGTCGCAGCGTGGGTCGCAGCGGCAGCCTCAGCGACAGCGGCAGTCTCAACAGCAACCCCGACAACCACGAACCCCCGGTAATTGTATTTTCTGTGGAGGCCAGCATTTTCCAGCACCTGCGACCAGCGGTGGGGTCGCTGTTATGGATGTGGACAGCCGGGCACATTCGAGCTTCGTGCCCCTTTTCGGCCCCCACCACTCCTTCTTCAGCATCGGCTCCATCTTCATCGCAGCAGCGGTCGACGGCTCAGCGGCCCTATGCTCCAGCAAGCAGGCCATCTTCTTCCCATCCCACGGATTATCGCCCTCCAGCTCAGAGTGGGCGAGTGTATGCTGCGCAAGTAGAGGACGCTTCGGCAGCAGATCATGTGGTGGCAGGTATCACCTTACTTTCTGGCATTAGGACTCGTACTTTATTTGATACTGGAGCATCGCATTTTTATTAGTAGATCATTTGCATCATTACATGGGTTAGAGGTAGGACTTTTGCCACGTGCACTAGAGGTTCAGATTCCCGATCACACCTTGCACGTGGAGGAGTGTTGTTGGTCCTGCCCGATGCAAATCGAGTCCTGGATTATGCCAGCAGACCTGTTGGTCTTGAGACAGCTGAAGGACTTGATGTGGTTCTCGGGATGGACTGGCTGGCTCGGTATTTTGCGACTATTGATTGTGCCGCAAGGACCGTCACTTTTAGAGAGCCAGGCCAGGAGATGTTGGTATACCGGGGATGTCAGAGTGCTTTCTTTGCCTCTATGATTTCGACTTCCCGAGCGAGGCAGATGATCCATCGAGGATGTGTAGCCTTTTTGGCTAGTGTTGTTGAGGGGCCTACGGCGGCGCCGGAACTCGGGGATATCCCATTGCCCGCGAGTTTCCGGATGTTTTTCCACCTGAGCTGACTAGCATGCCGCCAGATAGGGAGATTGAGTTTGTGATTGACGTAGTTCCAGGAACTGCGCCAATCTCAAAGGCTCCTTACCGGATGGCACCGGCTGAGTTGCGAGAGCTTAAGGCGCAACTCCAAGATTTAATGGATAAGGGCTTTATTAGGCCGAGTGTATCGCCTTGGGGAGCGCCGGTGCTATTCGTGAAGAAGAAAGATGGGTCACTTCGACTTTGTGTGGACTATAGGGAATTAAATAAAGTGACCATCAAGAACAAGTACCCTTTGCCGCGCATCGATGATCTTTTGATCAGCTGCAAGGGTCTTGTGTCTTCTCTAAGATAGATCTGCAATCCGGTTACCACCAGTTGAAGGTGAAGGCCGAGGATATTCCGAAAACGGCATTTAGATCACGGTACGGGCATTATGAGTTTACAGTTATGCCTTTTGGGCTAACTAATGCCCCTGCCGCATTCATGGATTTAATGAACCGATCTTCCGACCATACTTGGATCGATTCGTAGTAGTGTTCATTGATGATATCTTGATCTACTCCCGAAGTGATGCCGAGCATGAGGAGCACTTAAGGATAGTGCTACAACTTCTGCGAGAAAAGAAGTTGTATGCCAAGCTGGCAAAGTGCGAATTTTGGCTTCGGGAGGTAGTCTTCTTGGGCCATGTGATTTCCGCCGCAGGTGTGGCGGTAGACCCGGCAAAGATTGAGGCAGTCCGAGATTGGCCCCGACCGACGACGGTTTCGGAGGTGCGTAGTTTATGGGTTTAGCTGGGTATTATCGTCGGTTTGTGGAAGGCTTTGCGAAGCTTTCCACACCCCTCACTCGCTTGACGCGTAAAGGAGTGAAGTTTATCTGGAGTGAGGATTGTCAGAAAAGCTTTGAGGAGCTAAAGACTAGATTGATGACCGCTCCTATCCTTTCCCTTCCTGTTATGGGAAAAGGATATGTGATCTACAGTGACGCATCACACAGTGGACTTGGTTGTGTGTTGATGCAAGAAGGGAGGGTAATTGCTTATGCATCAAGGCAACTCAAGGATTACGAGAAGAATTACCCTACCCATGACTTGGAGCTTGCTGCTGTAGTGTTTGCACTAAAGCTTTGGCGTCATTACCTTTATGGAGAGCACTGTGAAATCTACACCGACCACAAGAGCCTAAAGTACCTGTTCACGCAGAAGGAGTTGAATTTGAGGCAACGTAGGTGGTTAGAGCTATTAAAGGATTATGATGTAGATATTCTCTACCACCCAGGCAAAGCTAATGTGGTTGCTGACGCCTTGAGTAGGAGAGCGGTGCAAAGTTTGTCTATGTTGATCACAGACCAGGCACCGCTATTAGAGGAGATGAGACGGCTCGAGATAGAAGTTGTGTCCCCTGGGGTCTCTGCTAGACTGACATCTTTAGTCGTGCAGCCCACTCTGCTGGACAGAATTAAGGAGAAATAGAGTGAGGACCCCCACTTGACCAGGATTAGAGATCAAATTCCGAGTAATCAATCTGGGGACTTTACGGCAGATGCCTCGGGAGTACTGAGGTACAGGAACCGAGCATGTGTGCCAGCGGATGCGGAGATCCGAGAGCAGATATTGCGAGAGGCCCATTATACACCTTATACCCTACATCCTGGTGGGACTAAGATGTATAAGGACCTCAAGGCACATTTCTGGTGGAAAGGCATGAAAAGGGATGTCGGGAGATTTGTGGCTCAGTGTTTAACTTGTCAGCAGGTGAAAGCTGAGCATCGAGTGCCAGCTGGCAAGTTACAGAGTCTCCCAATTCCCCAGTGAAAATGGGACCACATTACGATGGATTTCGTGGTCGGACTTCCTAGGGCACAGGGAGGAGCAGACGCTATCTGGGTAGTCGTGGATCGACTTACCAAGTCGGCGCACTTTCTGCCCATGCAGACTACGTGGCCACTTGAGCGACTAGCCCAGTTATATCTGGATGAGATAGTGAGATTACATGGAGTACCCGCCTCCATTGTATCAGACAGAGACCCGAGATTTGTTTCGCATTTCTGGAAAAGTTTGCAAACAGCCTTGGGGACTGAACTCAGGTTCAGCACAGCTTTTCATCCACAGACGGATGGGCAGTCAGAGCGGACGATACAAATTCTGGAGGATATGCTGAGGGCTTGCGTCTTGGATTTCGGCGGAGGGTGGATTCGACACTTATCTTTAGCTGAGTTCGCGTACAACAATAGCTTTCAAGCGAGCATTCAGATGGCTCCGTTTGAAGCGTTGTATGGACGCAAGTGTCGATCACCACTTTATTGGAGTGATGTGGGCGAAAGGCGGACCTTGGGACCAGATGTGTTGTTAGAAGCAGAAGAGAAGGTCCGAGTGATTCAGAAGCATCTTCAGACCGCCCAAAGCCGACAAAGGAGCTATGCCGATGTTCGGCGACGAGACTTAGAGTTTCAGGTTGGTGATCATGTGTTCCTGAAGGTCTCGCCGTCCAAAGGAATTAGGAGATTCGGCATTCGTGGGAAGCTTAGCCCCCGATACATTGGACCCTTTGAGATATTGGAGCGTATCGGGCCAGTTGCCTACCGACTTGCACTTCCTCCGAAGCTTGCTGGTGTCCATAATGTATTTCATGTCTCTACTTTGAGGAAGTATGTTTTCGACCCATCACACGTCATCGACTTCACACCGCTTGAGATCAGCGAGGATTTGAGGTATGAGGAGCGCCCACTGCGAATTCTGGATCGAGAGGTGAAAGAATTGCGCAATCGGGCCATTCCCTATGTGAAATCCAATGGAGCAATCATGACGAGCGCGAGGCTACATGGGAGCTCGAGTCGGAGATGAGGGATGCCACCCCTACTTATTCGAGACATCGGACTGAGGATTGTTGTTGAGTCTCGTTTCGAGGACGAAACTCTTTTTAGTGGGGGAGGATGTGATGATCCGGACTCCCGCAGGAACTGTGCAACATTAAACAGTGACTGCGGGGAGCTTGTACAGTGCATCGGAGCTTGTAGAAACGAAATTGGATATTTTTAAGAGACTCTGCGCGAAAATCGGAGCAAATGGGATTTTCCGGGAGCTTTTGCAAAATTTCGGATGAGAATTTGGCGAAACGGACGTCGTATTTGGACTCAGCGCGCGAAAACGGTCAAAACGGTATATTCGCTTAATTTTTCGGCACAGGGTACTGTTCACCGGAACAGTAACCGCCGGCCGGAATTACTGTTCCGGCCGGCGGCGGCCGCCGGCGAGCGGCGGCGGGCGGCGGCGCACGGCGGCGGGCAGCGGCGCGGCAGCGGAGCGGGGCGGAGCAAGGCAGAAGGCGCGGCGCGGGCAGCAGCGCGGGCAGGCGCGGGCAGGGGCGCTGGTGCGCGGTCCATGGTGGGCGTGCACCGGGTGCACGGAATCCCTGTTCCGCCACGTGGCAGCATCCCATTGGTGGGCCGGCTTCTAGAAGCATCTAGATGGTTGACACGTGGCACGCTCCTATAGGCCGACATTTTCCGGAGAACCCGGAGCGCGGACCGATCACGTGGACCACGTGGCCACGTGGCGAAATCTGGTTGGCCCTGCACAGGCTGTTTCCTGTTTGGTTGACACGTGGCGCTTCTGGTTGGCTCGTTTCGGTGTTTCGTGTTCGGATCAGATCCCGTGTGGGAATATTCCCTTTTGGCCCATATATAAGAGCCCCACCCCTCTCTCTTTCCACCTCGTTTTGCGGCCAGAGAGAGAGAATCAGAAAAAGTGCCAATATGAAAGTTGTTCCTCTCTCTCTCTTCTTTCTCTCTCTAGAATCTCAGGAATTTAGGAGTTACAGATAGTGAGATATCTGCGACGCGGCGCACTGCGACGATTTTCTTTTAGGCCCATTTCCCGTCGCAGTTCCGTCGAAAATTCACTGCGGGCTAACCAGGTGGAATTTTTGGACGATTTTTGCGACAGCGCGACCGTAAGAGGTAGGGCTTCGATTTCCGTGTTGATCATTTTGCTCCATTTCGTACTTTTGGCACAGTTTTTAGGTCCTCTTTGACCCCCCTTTTTACTGTGATGTTTTTTGGACAGCACCGACTTCTCCGATTTTTATCTTGACGTAGGAGCGTCAGATCGAGGCGTTTTAAGAGTCGATTTTGATCTACTCTTCGCGAGGAACGCAACCGTGATTTTTCTGGGATTTTAGGAGCTCATTTTAGAGGTGAAAAATTCCTCTTTTTCCGTGCTGTCTGAAAAACAGCAAATATTGTGCTTTTTGGGATTTGTATTTATACCGGGAGCGTTGATTTGCAGGATTGAGGACTGTGGACAACCAGGAGACTACCTGGGGTGTTGTTTGAGCTGTTCGAGGTGGGCGGTTGTTGCTTACCTCATTTTTGACAAGCTCACTGGGATTACTAGAAATCCCCTAAAATATGACAATTAATGAGAACAATTGGGACAAAGTAACATGATTATTGATGAGAACTATTGGGACTACTAACAGGACTACTAACAGGACTACTAACAGGACAATTAATGAGAACCATTGGGACAAATTAATATGACAAATGACAAGGACCGCTGGGACAAACTCCCCTAAAATTAATATAACCCCACAAATGATATGATGACTTATATTGGGACACTGTGATTGAGACAAAGGCTATGATCTCGCATGCAAATGACTTTTATTCAGTAAATCAATTGTTTTAAACCTTTGACACTATTTTACAACTTTTAAAAATAAAGACAGTTGCATGCATGCCCGGACATCAGGTAAGGCCACTATTCATTGCTACACTATCATATTGGGATTTGAACATGTTTCATTGTTGTCCTTTGCATTCAGATGTTGTTGCTCAAGTGTGAGCAGGGGTTTGGGATAGTGTAGCCAAGGTTGTGCTAGATTGTGGACTTGTGGGGTATTGCGGTGACCGCGGACAGTAGGCGGTTGACCAGATGTTTATCCTTGCATCAGATTGGGGTTGAGTTTGGTTTATTTATTGCATCAGTTGGGGATTGGGTTCCTGTAGTGGATGGAGTTTCCCACTTTGATCATAGTCATGATCCAGTCCTGCTATATTGAGACATGTGCTACAGAGATACTTGTGATACTGATGACAGAGATATTTTACTCGTGTGGGTCGCTCCCCTCGAGTGCCACTCCGGAGTAGGCTTAGGACCGAGCCGTGTGCCGGTCGATTGGATATTATGGGATCGTGCCGTGTGCCGATCAGATACTGGTTCTTGAGCAGGCAATACCGATCGTGTATGGTTGCTAGATTGGGTTTATTGGTCAGATACTATTTCTGATGCATGCATACAGTTTTGACAGCATAATAGTGATAGTTTTCCTGTTCAGCATCTTTTGTATCTACCACTTCCCCTTTTCCCTTTTGCCTCTAGTAGTCCTAGTGGGTGCGTCAGAGTTGAGGTTTTTACCCACTAGGGGAGGCTGCTGGTTTATCTGGTAGTTCTCACCCCCATTATTATTTTCTGTTCTTTCTTCTCCTTTATTTTGCAGAGTCATCTGCGGGAGCTGCTAGGCCATCGGCAGCTGATCGAGGTAAGGGGATCGCGGAATAGATCTCCTGGGAGACTGAGAGCTGTAGATAGACGTTGTACCCCCACTCAGACTGTGAGATTCTCCTTTTATTTTGGGTCTGGCTTCCGCCAGTGGGTTGTATTATTTTAGTGAGCTGGGAGATTATTGTACATATTACAGTGATACTTGTAGTTCCAGTCTGAGATACTATGTGGTTCTTCTATTTCAGCTCTGTATTATGCTCTTTTATTGCGCATTTAATATTTGAGCAGGTTACCAGCGCTTCGTGTACGCGGGAAATCCCATGTGCACGGCGGATCTGTAGACGGGCCCGGGTCCTGATTTGCACCCGGGGCGTGACAGATAGCTCACAACGTACATGGCAGCAAAGGTGGGAAGCCTTGAGAGTGGAAGAAAACATGAGCTATGAAAGGATGCGAGAGGAGAATGCTAGAAGGCATCAGCAGTTACTGGACTTGCTCACAGCCAGGGTACCGAACTCGCAGCAATCAGCGAGCACCCCTAGAGGACCAGAGAGGTGCCCAGTCCAAGAAATTGGTGTTGATCAGCAAATGGGTTCCTTAGAGAGATGCCGAGAGAGTGGGAAAGCCACTAAAGAATACCAAATGCTGATGCAGGAGGAGGGCCTCAGTCATGGACCACCCCTCGGGTCAACTAGGAGCCAAGCTGTACATGCTAGAGAAGAAAATCCTGCAGTGTCAGCTTGGATAGAAGAGAAAAAGCTAGTACCATTAGACTCCACTGAAAAGAAAAGAACCAGCTCACTAAGTAACTCCAAAACCTACCAACCAATTGCAGTGAGAGAAAGGGATCAACAACACCTAGAGCAGCAGCAGTTGGAGCCCAACAAGGAGCATGAGATGAAGCTAAGAGTTGGGGCTAGCAAGCCGGAGGAGTTGCTGCAGCTGCTCCCAGCCCAGCCATCTCTACCCAAGCCTGCCCACATTACCCTATACGCGCGCACTGCTACAGCAACAGTGGAAGAGAATCAGAAGATGCAAGAACTATGTAATGAATGCAGCGAGATGGAGGCTCCAGGGCACGAGTGCAAGACTAGCCCCCTGCAGGCTATAACACCCCATATAGAGGTTGATAAAGTGGATGGAATGGAGCCAGCAGATGATGGTGGAGAGTTAGAGCAAGGGCAACAAGAGGCACTGACCATTCACCCAGCTCCACCCCAATCTGCACACAGGGGGGGAACAACCAGCATAGAGAGTGAAGGCCAAGTACACATCAAGTCAGGGGATAGCTCCACCCTACTAAGACCCACACAAGGCAAGGAGTTCCCAATACGCAAATAACAGGATCCCACCTTTTCAGAATCACTCTCTGGAGGCATACAAGACCATTTCGCCAAGTCTGCGTACAAGAGTGTTTATGCAATTGAGGAGAAAAACAGGTTGGGTGTATTGCCCTATTCTGAAAATAGAGCTTTTGAAACCAGATCAAGGGTAATCAAGCCTGAAGATGTGCTGAGTGTAGGTGGGGCTACTGAAAGTGTTGATAAGGATATTTTAATAGGCAGGGCAGATAGCTTCACTCCACTGGATCTCCCAGGAAGTAAGGAGTTCACAATATACAAGGGTCCAATAGGAGATAATCCAGCAAGAATTGAGGACTTAAGGCTCCAAAGACTCATTCTTAACCCAAGTCTAGCGGAAGCTGGCATGGAGTGCTTCTTGGCAAATGGATATGAGAGAGAGCCAGGGCTAATAATTAGAATGCCTCATCCCAGCTCACTGTCATTAGCCTATGAACAAGCCAAACTAAAGGAGTCTAATGGAGGATTGGGTGTTGCACTGCATATAGATGGAGCAGTAGAAATGAGACTTGCAGGAGGGGGGTTCCACAGTGGACTCCATATTTTGACAACCTCACAAGATGTATATATCTACGACCCTCCAACCCTTACCTGGATTAGAATGGAAGATGCTATGAGGAGCCCAATAAAGAGCTGGAGCAAGCACAGAGAACAGGACAGATGTAACCATAGGGAGCAGCTGAGTACAACACAGCAAGGAGGGAGGTACTACACTGCTAGAAGAAGAAGCAACAGAGCTTTTGGGAAAAAGAGAGCAATTTTACCCAGAAACAGGCGCCTACGAGCAGACCAGCAAGGTGATGAGAAGAGATCGAAACTCACCATGGGTCACCATGGACCATACCAGACTGCGGGGCAAACAGGGAAAGTGGCGCGCAGGTTGCGACCCCCCGAAGGCCCAAAGGTGAGCCCTGGTCCCCTACGGGTGTCGCCGTCCATGCCGCAAGCCGGAGAAGGTAAGAGACTGAGGGCACGACTTGAGAACACCTCAGGTCAGTGTCCGGGGAGGCGAGGCACCAACCAGAGGCTCAAGAGCATGCGAAATGAGGCAACTGGGGAGAAAGAGTGCTCCGGAGAGGATGGCACGCGAACCAGCTTCATCCTTGAGGACAAGGATGGATTTTAAGGGGAAGGGAATGTAACAACCTGAAGAACAAAGAGAGCAACAGTAGTATTATAGCAATAGTTAAATAGCTAAAAGCAGGGGTAAAGCAAATAAAGGGCATGAAAGGAGTAGAGCTCGGGGAGATCCAGGAGGGATCTAAGAGGATGCTCTGGTACAGGAAGAAGCTAAAGAGGTGGAGTCGGAGCAGCTCAGTAACCGCCGGCACTTGACACGGAGGCGTCGTCGCGATGGAGGAGACGAAGTGGTTGCTGAAGGAGGATTAGGGCACAGAAGAGGCAGTGAAGCAGAGGAAGGGGGGCTGTAGCTATTGAGGATAAGAAGAAGGGAGCCCAACCGCCAAGGCCCATTGGAAGGGGGCCGACTGTAAGGGCCCAACTCAACAGACCCGTATCAGGAGGGCCCAACTGGAGCAGCCCAATCCGAAGAGGCCCATCCCAATAGGCCCAATAGCCGGGGGCCCAATCATAGAAGCCCAACCAGGGGAGGCTCGGCCCAGGCACAGTAAAGGGCTCGGCCCATCAAAGAGATAATTAGTATAGTTAACAGAATAGTATTATTAGTAAATCATAGAGACAATTAGTAGAAGAACTATATATAGTATCTGAGATGTAATAGAGGGTTAGGAAGAAAATTAATACAAGTCTCTTTACCTCTTTCTCAAGCTTCCCCTTCTCTGTCTCTCTCTCTCTCTCTCTCCCTCTATCTCCCCAAATCTCTATCTTCTTCCCCAACTGCATCTTCCCTAATTCTCCCTTCTACCCAATTTCCCTCTCAATTTACTGTCAAAATCCCCAATTATCCACAGTGAACGACCCATCATCCCCATCGCCGTCCTCGACTCAGAGAAATCTCATCACCGTCGGGTTGCGATAGATCCGGGTTGTTACATAGACGGACGGGGGCATCAGAAGGTTCAAAATATGTGTACCTTAGCCTCTACGACGCTAACTAGCTATACCGATAATTATATTTACTTGATTTGTTAGGTCATAATGAAAGTGAAATAGACGGGTGAGAGCGTTGATTGGAGTATATGTATATCTCATTTAAAATGTATATTCTATACCTAAGTCCATTTTAAAGTGGACATTTATTCACTCGTCATTTCGAAGTGAAAAGTAAAATCTACTCCATCCTGAAATGAGTGGGGTGTAAGATGTACACCTCAAATCAGGTGTACATAAAGCATTAACCTTCAAAACATGTGTACCTTATCCTGTAGGGAGCTAACTAGCCATGTAGATAGTTATTTGTATTTGATCTGATAGGTCATAATAAGAGTGCGAAATAGACCGTGTGGATTGAAGTACTATACTTATAAGCGGATTCAAAATATGTGTACCCTAATCTCTAGGGCATCAACTTGGCTAAAATCATGTTTGACTAATCTTTCAAAATATTTTTGATAAATTAATATTATATGCATTTGGGAGTTAGTGACCGATTTAGTTTTAATCTTAAACATGTCAGCAAGATAAACATACACTAAAATTGACCGATTTAGTTTTTGAGATGTGTGTTCTTATGTTTCGTGATCGGAATGGGGAAGGAGGCGTCGGTTTTCAGGAGGTAGGGGTCAATGTTAGAGAGGCATGGAAGGAGTGGATGGGAGTAGGAAGTCTAGTGGAGACTGCTAAGGTCCTCACCTTTCGGGCGGCTAACTAGTGGGTGCTCTGAAAATTTAGGAACAATATTATTTTCCAGCTGATCGAATCTGACCCCCTTCACGTTGTTACTTGGGTTGGAAGTGTGTTTGCGCAGTGAGCGGACCTGTTATAGCGTCAGAGTATACTTGCGCTGTCGGTGTTTTTTTTTTTTTTTTTTTTTTTTTTTTTTTGTTCGGTCCTACTATTGAGATCTTGCTGTTTCACTCTTATTGCCTAATTTATACTCATATTGAATGAAGCGGACCGCTTGCTATCTTTTTCTTTAAAAAAAAAAAAAAAATGGCACACTGAATTGGATGTAAAAAAGTTTTAAGTTACATATTAGGCACTTGCTACAAGGCTTAGATCTGCACTCACCTAATTGAGATTCTTATCATATTAGAATATATATACACAGCTAACACATAATTAAACAAAAAAGAGCAATCATTTAAGGGTATTTTAAAATGTGACTCACAGTGGTGCTGATGAATCAGTTTATAGTTTTATAAACACAGTAGTTTGTTTATCAAATTAACATCTAATTAACGTGTCATCTTTGATATTTGACAAGTTAATTTATTTAGTAGCGGTTACCTTACTAGGTGAGCGGATCCTCAACGCGATCATAAAATAATAAAATGCTGAGTTTAGTTAATAGTCTCTCTCGATCGATTTGATTATACCCCATGAAATTTATGGCTATGCAACGGTTTTTAATTTTCACAATTAAATAATCTAATACTACGTCAACCTAATTAAATTTTTATAATAAGTTATAGAAAAATGCTATATATAAACCGATCTAAGACGGATGTTATAAATCTTACTCTCCATGCATGTATCCTAAAATTTTTAAAATTGTATATATTTTCAGTATACAAAAGATGAGAACACAAGTAAAATATATAAATTTTTGGATGAAAAAATTGTAAGATGTATACATAGCCTAAAAGTATACAAATAGTTATGATATAAAATTTAGAGCAATATTATATGTACATTCCAAAAAAAATATATATTTTATATTTTATTCATCTAAAAATAAAATATCTTTTAGGAATCGTTTGAAGTGACCTCTCATCACATCCCACCCATTAGATGAATGAGGTGCCCCCCCGAGACCGCCAATTTGGACAGTTCGAGAACGCCAACAGACCCGCCAATCGGGCATGACCTCTCTATACCCGAAAGGAACGGCAACATTCATCTCAATAAAAACAATCAATCAATGAGGGATGATATCAGAGTAAACCACTACTAACTAAACACTTTCATCCATTAAACAACAAGTTTAAATGATAATGAAAGCAACCACATGAGTGAACCATAATATAAATTTATTACATTTTACAACTTTCAACTTGCAATTAAAATATTACAATTCTTTTACATCATTTTCCTCACAATTACAAGGTTCACTCAAAATAAAAACACAAAGTGTGAACTGGCGACTCTAGACTGCTAGGTCGCTAAGCTGCCGGGCCCTTGCCCCTGTCGTGTGCCTCGCTCGACGTAGCTGTATTTGTACTTGGAAAAATGGTCACCCAAGGGTGTGAGAACTATTTAAAGTTCCCAGTGGGTTCAACCACCGAGAAAAAGTGTCCTACACCACTTGGTCCAATAGAAGCAATAATAATAGAATGCCACGAAACTATAACATCAATATTAAAATGCAGATATGCATATAATATGTCACTACACTATCTGTGTATACTCCTCGACTCAACACAACTCTGTCCAACCAAACTAGGCCACTAACCACAAACTCGGCCACTATGCCGCTGTATATAGGGTTAAATTAACCCAGCCACCTAGGCCACTCTATTACCTCTTTATTCTTTTCACATTCTTGCATTTTAATCTCAAGCTACTCGCCACTTGGAAAACCTCGCCCAACGGGCCCCCGCCCAGCAGTCATGCTACCATAAGGCGAGATAGTCCAAGGTTACCGATAGCTTTTCTTTTTCTCTTTTCTTTTCTCATTGCCTCAAATGAGTTTAAGGCACCTTGGCACTCATTTTCCTCGAGAGTGAAATCTGCTCAACCCTCTCGTCTCGAATGAGTTTAAAGCACCTTGGCACTCATTCACTAGGGAGTGAAATCTGCTCAACCCTCCCCTTTGGCAACTTGCCTATTTTCTTTAATTCACTTGGGAGTGACATATGCTCAACCCTCCCATAGCCATTTATACTTTTCTTACCAGGTCCGAGGGTTCCAAAAGACGGATGCCTACAACCCCAATCAAACAAGAACAGGTTGTAGCACCGCCTCCCGTAGTGCTCAGCCCAATGTGGTTTACTTTCTTTAAGCATTACTTTCTTTTATTCAATTAAGCCTTTAGCTTCTTTGCGCTTTAAGCATTATCTTTACATTTTTGGTTTCAGATGTTTTAAAGCACCTTGGCACTCATCTACCCGGGAGTGACATATGCTCAACCTCCCCTTTGCATTTGTGCCTAAATGCTTTTCTTTTACTTTTCTCTTTATCCTAAGTTCTTTACTCTAGGATAGTTTGGGTGTCTCTAACACCAATTTAGATTTGAACTCCTTGTTCATTTACATTTACACTTTGCCTTGCCACTTGGCGATTTCTTTAGCTCCTTAGCCTCTTTTTAACTTTTCCTACTTGCTTGTTTTCATTTTGCAACCCTATGTTCATAATTAACCTTAGGATTTCACTATGTCACGAGGACATTAACCATTTCGAATTTCCTGGCATAGAGTTATTAACTCTACATTCACTTTACGTTGGCCTAGAGTTTATTAACTCTAATTGCATTCAACTTATTCCTAGAGTTCATTAACTCTATTTTTAACCCCACATCATTTTTACCCTAGAGTTCATTAACTCTAAATTCCATTTTTCATTATCCCTAGAGTTTATTAACTCTATGATTTTCTCTTTTCACATAACCTAGAGTACATTGACCTTATGTTTTTTTTTCCATGCTTTACTTGTCCTAGAGTTCATAAACTCTATGTTAAGTACTATATATCAACCTTAGGTTTCTTTTACCTAAGTTCTCCCCCCCCCCCCCCCCCAAAAAGATGTACAAGTAGGATTTTCTTAAAATTTAATAGGAATAAATTGTAAACCTCAATGTCACGCAACATGGTCATTATTTTTGTAGGTGCATTAGATGCATCATGCATGACATCATGCGTGCATGTATGATATGGCCATACATTATATCTATTTGAATGGCAATAATTAATAGCCATCATACTATCAATCTCTATTCATCGTCATTAAAAACTATATGGAAACTAAGAGTCAAGCTACTATACTATTAATAGCATCATGCACTTATTATTATTAAATTTTTCACCATTAAATCTATTTAGTTGATTATTTTTATCTTTTAGATTATATTATTTTTAATCATCCACTAAACTGTAAGGTCAGCTATCATCCTAACCGCACATTTTTTAGTCCAAAAATCAAAAATTTAATAACACCAATGACTTAGTGCTATTAATAGTAAAGTAACCTAGGTCCGAAAACAAATACTGATAAAGACAAAAAATAAAAAAAATCAAATGCATATAATTTTCATGAATTCGGAATCAATAATGTCTCTTATATATTTTTGGCTTTTGAAGTCAAAATGAACCGCATTCTCTAAATAATTTAAAAAGAAAATAGAATGAGATATTCTATATATTGAATCTTTTGAATTTGATATATAATTTCACCTAAAATATCATCGCGTGACAAACAAAATCCAAATCCGCGTCAGTAAATAAGCTTATTCTCAATTTGAAAAGGCCAAAGAATTGAATTCTTAAGATTTGGATGGGGTTTCTAATTAAAATGGCAGAAAAAATTATATGATTATTATTATTATTATTATTATTTTGAGAAAAAAAAAAAAAAAAAAAGTACAACAGATCAGCTCAAAGAAGTAAGATAAATAAAAAAATAACAAGTAATCAATCTACTATCCAGCTCAACAAAAGTAGCTCCACCCACTTTCCAACTTCTTGATAACGCCGCACCCCCAACGAGGAGAAGGTCAACGAGAAGGTTTCTAAAAATGATGTTAATTAAGATCCTGCAAATCCAGTACCCCCAACCTAACATATCTGGTCAATTTATCCAAGATCGTCAGCACCTCCTCTTCTGAATTGTAAACACTAAACACTGGATGTCGTCAAAGGTCGAAAAAAATATAAACATATATATATATAATATACACACATCGACTCCTATGAGGAGGTGCATGGTCCACTGTGTCTTCGTAGTCTCACCACAGATTAATCAGCAGATATTTTGTTGAATAATTAATATTGTCAATTTTGACCGGTCGTAAGTCACAATTATTTTTAATACAAATTAATTGGCACCATTACACTCATAGAAAGCTAGGCCACAAGAAATTAGGGTAATTAATACATGTCCACCTATTACATACCAATCCACATCTATAATGATATTCCCACATAGAAATTATGCATGGAAATCTTATTTACTGATGCAAAGTTTTAGAAACTGCTTCAACCCAAAAATAAAAAAAATAAAAATCTGCTGCTGTCGTTATCATTTCGTCGGAGACTATTTCCGACAACTCTTTCGTAAAACTGGCAGTACAACAACATAGATGGCAGAATCAGCTGCTCGGATAAAGACGTATTCGATCAGTGTAATATATGATAAAAAAGTCAGAGATCGATTTTGGTAAAGAATTAGCAGCAAAGAAAAAAAAAATCACCAAACAAAAAATCTTGTGCAGTAGCGCCGGCTTAATACGTAGGATCAATTAGAGACGTAAGCTCCAGGGAAGTTGCCAGTTTTTAGGTCTACACGTGGAAGAGTTGTGGACGAGATCACCGTCGCGTCAGTAATGCTCCTATACACCACTTTGCCTGCGTTTGGTCGGAAAATAAAAAAAATTTAGTTATATCGAAAATAAATATAAGTTATATATTAACAGGAACTAGTATAAATTTCTATTTGGTTGGGTTTAAGAGTTATACCGGATATAAAAAAAATTATGTTTTGTAAGTTAAATAGGAATAAAAAGAATAAAGAGAACTAAAATTTTAATTTATGATTAAAATTTTACTGATATGATTTTAAATATTTATTTTAAAATATTTATTAAAAAAATTATTAAAATTTATATTTTATTTATATATAAAAAAATATTAAAAAAAATTTATCATATAATTTATTAAAATTATATGATAAATTTATTAAAAATTAAAGTTAAAAATTTTAAAAGCTATAAAATTTAAAATTTAAAATTTAAAAATTTATAAATGTTAAAAATTTTAATTTTAATTGTCTTAAATAATTAGTTAATTATCTAAATGCTTAAATAATTTGTTAATAAAATAATTAAATTAATTAAAATATTATATTAATTAAAATTATATTAATTTAATTAAGCTTATTCTCAAATGGAAACAAATCTTGTTCCAGGAAAAGACTGAAATAGTAATTTCAGTCTTATACCAGCTTATTCCAGAAAGACGAGAACAGCTGTTCCCATCCCTACTTAATTGCGTTTGGATATAACTAGGGAATAAACCTTTATCCCCTAGTTCTCGTTACCAAACGAAGCCTTAGTTTTTAATCATTATTTCAACTTTTCGGTACCAATCACCGTACCTTTTTACTTTTTTAAATTTATTCCTCACTATTATTTTTCTAAATATACTCCTGTTGGAGAGAAAAATTATCTTTTTTTTTATTCATATTTTAAATTATATTTAAATTATAATTTTATTATTGAAATAATTTAGAAATTTAAAAATTGAATCAAATTTAAAATATTTTCAAATATATACTATCAGTTCAAATAAAACTTTCAAATTAAATTAAAATTTTAAATTACAATTCTAAATAAAAAACTGGTTTCATAAATAATATTGCAAATTAATTTTTTAATAAATAATTAAATTTGGATTTATAGGTAACCGTGTATATTAAAATCAAATTTAAATTATGAATTAAAATTTTAAACATAAAAAACTATATATTTAAATAAATAATAAATTTTGAATTCAAGTTATTAGTTTAGTACTCGAACAACGTAGAAGTGCATAATTTTAATCAAATTCAAAATTTTCTTGAATATAAAATACAAACTAAAAATAAAACTTTTGATTTAATTTTGAACAAAAATTTATATTTCAAATTAAATTTTAAAATCAAATTTAATTCATATATTAAGGAGTTAGTAACCTAACCAATTAGCCATTATCTAATTTAATAAGTATTAAAATTAAGCAAAGAAATAAAGATTTTAAGGACACTATCAAATTTGGTAGTAAGCTAGTAAGAAAAAAAAATTACCCACTTTCCATTCAAATTTAAGATTTTAATTTCAATTTAAATTAACAAGTTGATTTCATAAGTAATAGTGCAAATTAAATTCAAATTTAAAAATTAAAATTTTAAATTTAATTTTAAAAAATGAAAACTTTATATTTAAATAAATAATTAAATTTGGGTTTATAAATAAAAGTATAAATTGAAATTGAATTTAAAATTTAAAATTAATTTTTTAAAAATAAAAATTCCAAATTATATTTTCATATTTAAAATTATAAATATAAAATTTTATTTGAAGTTAAATTTCAAATTCAAATTTATAAAAATTTGCTACTTATGTAATTAGCCACTATCTCATTTGTTAAGTAACAAACTTAAATAAAAAAAATAAATATTTATTAAATATTATTAAATTTAGCAATTGATGGGTAACAAATTGAGCTCCTAGTAAAAATATATATTACTGATCAAATTTTTAATCGTTGAACGAAAAAACTGGTTAGAATAATAGCAAGTCCCTTAAATTTAGTAAGTAATTGGTAAAATAATATGATCTAAAAAATAAAATTAATCAAAAAAAAAATAAAACTAACGGTTAAAAAAAAAAAAAAAATTAATTACAAACACTAATTTTTTGATAAGCCTCGTTGAAGAAAAATATTTTCAATCTAACTTTTTTTTAAAAAATTTCCAATCTAGACTCATCTCTATAAATTAGAGAAAAAATAATAATTAAAAAGTATTTATACTTTATTTAAAAAAAATATTATTTTTTTCTCTCTCCTTCACCCACTTTCTCTTTTTCTCTTTCTTCTCTGCGCACACACTTTCTCTCTCTCTCCCCCGCCCCCTCCCCCTCCCCCAACTCTTTCTCTCTCTCTCTCTCTCTCTCCCCATCCGTGCCCTCTCTCTCTCTTCTGCCTACCAATAATATAAAAATAATAATTAACTTTTTATAATAATAATATTTAATATTTAATAATAAAATTAAATAGGAAAGAGAGAGAGCACGGATGGGGAGAGTGAGAGAGAGAGTTGGGGGGGAGACAATACCCCAAGTAGCCTTATTGAAAAAAAATATTTCCAATCTAACATTTTTTTCAAAATTTTTTTCAATTTAGCCTTATTTGTATAGATTAGAGAAAAAATAATAATTAATAGTATTTATGTTTTACTTAAGAGTACCAATCTAACCTTATTAATTATTATTTTTTCTCTAATCTATACAAATAATGCTAGATTGAAAAAAAAAAAAAAAAAAAAAAAAAGCTAGATTGGAAATATTTTTAAAAAGAATGCTACTTTGGGCATTTAATCAGTTGGTGGAGGGCGGGGAGAGAGAGAGAGAAAGTGTGTGTGCAGAGGAGAGAGAAAAAGAGAGAAGTGGGTCGGTATAAAAATAATAATTAACTTTTTATAATAATAATATTTAATATTTAATAATAAAATTAAATAGGAGAGAGAGAAGGCACGGATGGGAAGAGAGAGAGAGAGAGAGTTGGGAGAGGGGGCGGGGGAGAGAGAGAAAGTGTGTGTGTGCAGAGGAGAGAGAGAAAAAAAAAAAGAAAGTGGGTCGGTATAAAAATAATAATTAATTTTTTATAATAATAATATTTAATAATTTTAAAAAAGAGAAAGTGGATCGATATAAAAATAATAATTAATTTTTTATAATAATAATATTTAATATTTAATAATAAATTAAATAGAAGAGAGAGAGGACACGGATGGGAAGAGTGAGAGAGAGAGAGTTGGGGGAGAGTGCGGGGAGAGAGAGAGAAAGTGTGTGTGCAGAGGAGAGAAAAAAAGACAAAAAGTAGGTCGGTACGTAGGAGAGAGAGAGGGCGGGGGAGGGGGCGGGAGAGAGAGAGAGAAAGAGTGCAGCGGAGAGAGAAAAAAAAACAGAAATGAGTGAAGGAGAAAAAAATAATATATATTTTTTAAAGTAAAATATAAATATTCTTAATTATTATTTTTTTTTCTAATCTGTAAAGATGAGGCTAAGTTAAATTTTTTTTTAAAAAAGAAGACTAGATTGAGAATATTTTTCTTCAATGAGACTATTTGGGCATTGTCTCTAATTTTTTGTACAGCATAGTAGCTAGACTCTTGGATAATATGTGTTTTCCAATATTGCCATTAAGATTAATTTTGATTGGAAACTCCGAATAAAAATCAATCTTAACCTTTTAAAAAATGACCGACTAAATTTAAAAAATGAACAGCTAAATTTAAAAGAATCCGTGTAAAAGTCAATATTGCCTTCTTCTTCTTGTCACGCGGTGTAAAGGCCTAATTGTGATTTACTGGGGCGGGCTTAACAGTTACGCTTCACAGTTAAAACTTCTGCGGCAAGGCAGGATGATCTCAAACAACTAAGTTGCATTTTCGATCCTCAATAAATGGACAACGACCAGCCTAATGATCGACATATAACAACATTGCCTATATATAGGGAGCACATACAGTCATAGAAGACATTCAAATTTAGGCAGACATTTTTTTGCTTGCTTGCCGCTCTTTTCATATTTCTCACAACCATGCGGCCAGAGAGCGTGGCAGACTATCTGGAGGACAAGGGCCTTCTCGTCACCGGTGCCACCGGGCTCGTAGCAAAGTGTAATCTACATATATTTAGGCTTAACTAGTTTTCAATTGTGTTATCCAAACACGGCCAATCGTTTGAAAGAAACATTCCGAAGCCCCTTCAAACTCCGATTCGTGTTTTTCATATAGAAATCTCTAATCAACGATAGAACAAGATCCATTTTGCATCATATCTGGTCCTCTGATTCTGCAAAACGCATTTGGGGAACACATTTGCAAACTTGGCCATAATTTCCCATGGCCTCTCCCTTCTGCTTTATATAAGCATTCCGTATTGAATTGATAAAAGTTTTTTTTTTTCCCTTTTTTTTTTGCATGCAGTGTTTGTGGAGAAGGTACTTCGAATTCAACCCAAGGTGAAGAAGCTTTACCTGTTGGTGCGCGCTACTGATAATGTTTCGGCAAAGCACCGTGTGGAAACTGAGGTTAGCATCAATGCCTAACAAAGACCAAACAATTGCCTCTAATTAGCACAGATTAGAGAGTACTTGAATTTGAAACTAGTTGCTTAAATTCTTCAACATGTTTTGCAAAACATAGTATAATATTTAGTACACAATATCTTGTATCAAACAGGGTATAACCCGGTTTAATCAAAAAAATTACAATAATAATAATATTTAGTACACAATATTATATGCCAAGTCCTTAATTTTATGATTATTACTAGCGCTATTTCACTACTAAATAATTAATGGCAACGCACAAACCAACTGTCTTGTTGAAGCAAACTCTGTGATATCAGGTTACAGGGTAATTCACCAACTTTATAAGACAGAAATCATTGATATGCTCCAGAAAAGCAACTGAAATCCAACCCTAGTTGCTAATATTGCTTCTCCTTCAGGATTGTGTCATCTGCATTGTAATACCTCTAACTTGTAGGTTATGCAAACTGAGGTATTTAAAGTTCTAGAAGAGAAATACCAAGGGAACTTTCCTTCATACTTCTGGGACAAAGTCTTCCCTTTGGCAGGAGACATTACCTTTGAGGATTTGGGAATACACGATGACAAACTTAAAGAAACCCTCTGGGACGAAATTAATGTCATCGTCCATGTAGCGGCAAGCATAGACTTTAACGAAAGGTAATAAACACTATAACGACCGCTAATTACTGCTCCTTGTTACTTTTTAATGATAAGAAGGAAATGTAAATCCTTGCAATTTTCTTCTGCATATCCGCCGCACTAGCGGCAACAAGTTTCCAAGCTTTAGAAACTTGCATGGCACCTTTCCATGTGAACTCATTTATGGTTGTTCACAGATAATTTTGTTTTGAAATATCAATAGGTATGATACAGCTTTGCGCATCAACACTTTTGGAGTAAAGCATATTTCAGCATTTGCAATGAGATGTCCGAAGCTGAAGATGCTGCTCTACATTTCAACTGGTAAGCGCTAAAAAGTTGTATCTCATCTATTTTCGACACCATATTAAAGGAACTTATTAGAGACCAGTGTGGCTGTCCTTATGCACCAGTAAAAAGTAACTGAATAAAAGCACAAAGTAACAAGAGAAAAAGTTGAAGAATACCCTCCTGCAAGAACTACAAAATTTGATCATTTCTTTCTTTGAACACTATAAACAACAATGAACTAGATGTTAGTGAGACGAAGACCCTCCAAGAGCAAGAATGTTGGAACTAGTCTTTACATGCAAAGTGAACCATCGATTTTCTGTAGGATTGCGAGGTGATTGCTTGTGGTACCCATATACCCAGCACAAAAAACAAATGCCACCCACAACTCTAAAAGCAGCAAACAGATCATTTTCTGTGGACGGTGTAATAGAATTCTGGTGAGAACTACTAGAAGGAAGAATCTATGCTAGCGGTAAACACCAAAATAGCTAATGAGCAAAATTTTAGGTCTATTCAAACATGCTGCCATTGAGAACAGACAGAAACATATAGGATATCAACAGTAGTAATGGTTGGTTATTACTGGCTACAAACACTTCACAAAATTGATTCATCTTATAATGTTAAGAATTAGAATTTTGATTTAAAACTTAAAATTTCAAATTTTTTATTCTTCTTATTGGATGCATGATCTATGATTTTTCACCAATATGAGCTTACTGTAGCACTTGTCCTCCAGCTTACGTTACGCCAGACAATCGAGGCGTCATATTAATAGCTTAATATAGTAGTAGTCTTTTTAATAGATAAAGTTAAATACAACTGCAACTCATAGAGAATATTATTTTTTTCTTTAAATTTTTATAAAAATTTGAAAAATTCTTTCGTATTGATTCGATGAAGGATCATATGATGACTAGACTAAACTAGAATGAGACCCCAAGTGCATTGATAGTTTTTTTCAATTTCAAATTTTTATAAAATATTTATGAAAAAATAAATAAATTTATTTTTTCTAAAAATTATAAAAAAATTATAAAATTTGTGCATGAAAATTTAATAATAAATCATACTATGAATAAATTAAGTAGTAATAAAAATTGATTAACTTTTAAATTTTTTTTGACTTATCTTTTATTTTTTAGAATATTAAAAATAATAAAATATAAATTCGATAAAATTAAAATTTTTATGAAAAATTTGCAAGTTCAACCAAAAAAAATTAATTTTTCTTAAATTTAAATAAGAAAACTTTTGCAATTTATTTATAAAAATTTAAAACTAAACCATATGACATATACATTAAGCAAATTTAAATATCCATTGTTTCTATTTAATTTTCTATTTTATTAGAATTTTTATATTTCTAAATCTAATATTAAAATTTTTAAAGTTAAGAATATCTTAAATCTCGCGCAAAATAATAAAATCCGTACAAAAAAATTAAAAATAAACCTGATTAAATCAAGTGGATATATTTTCAGATTTTTGTAAATTGTTAATAAAAATTTGTATAATTTCATATTTTTTAAAAAAGAAACTTTACAAGTTAAATATATTCTTATTGTATGAAAAAAAAATTTAAGCTGTAAATTTTTGACTTACCTAATAAAAATCTTCGATTTTACTAATTCTTTATCTTTTCTTTTAAGATCGAAGTGATCAAAAAATAACAAGAGATTGAAAAGAAAATTTTAAAAAAATTTATGAGAAAAAAGAGAAGAAAAAAAATAGAAAGGAAAAAAAAAATAGAGTAAGAGATATGAGAGGAAAGAAAAGAAAGCGCAAAATAAAAGAAAAGATAAAAGTGAAAAGAAGAAAATAGATGAGAGAGAGATAAAAATCTATACAAGAAACCAAAAAATACAAAAGGTAGAAGTAAAAAAAAAAAAAATTAAAAACACTGTGTGCCTGTGTGGGAATGCAGCGGCACGTACCGTGATACTCTCTAGGTATCGCTCTATCTCGTTCGATACTCAGAGGGTATCGCGACACAGAAGGGTCAAGAGAGGCCCCCTCTGTACCGTGCCGCCTAACACGTATCGCTCCGTGCCATAAAGCACGGATGGATACTTAATTCCTTGCTACAAACACTTCACAAAATTGATTCATCTTATAATGTTAAGAACTAGAATTTTGATTTCAAACTTAAAATTTCAAATTTTTGATCCTTCTTATTGGATGCATGATCTATGATTTTTCACCAATATGAGCTTACTGTAGCACTTGTCCTTAGCTTACGTTACGCCAGACAATCGAGGCGTCATATTAGAACAGCCACTTTCAGCTGTGAAGGCCCTTGACATTGAAGCAGAGATGGCAATGGTACAAGAAAAACTGAAGGAGTTAACTGACAATAAAGCTTCAGAAGATACTGTAAGGCTTTCAATGAAAACATTAGGCATGACAAGGTATGAGAAATTTATCTAGTTTGGTCACTATTTTCTTGAAGAATTATAAATAATACAATCCATGAATTCATTCGTTTTGATTTGGAGCTCATGATTAACATTTCAAGATAAAAGGTTTTACAACGAAAAAGGAAAGTTATTGGAAGTGAACTATACGAAGCCAATTTGACCATTCTCACATATAACTATTGAACATATTATAAAATATTTGCAGCATTTAAAGTTGCACATTTAAATACGTTGTTAGGACTCGGCAAAAAATTACCCAAATGCAACTCATGATTGTTAAAATCCTAAACAAAAAACTCTGCTACATTATACTATTGATAATAATGTAACCTTACTAAATTAGCAGGGACAAAAAAAACTAGTAACCATAAGAGGAGAAACTAATTGTGCTTTATCTGCTGAACAAAATTGTCCTATTAGATGGCTATTTACTTCGTATATCAAAAGGCTCTATCTTAACCTCTTTGTCAATATTTTCATTTCCAAATAAATGATGAGCTTTCCCATCTCACTAGGGCTCAAACATTTGGATGGTCTAACACTTACACATTTACAAAAGCAATGGGAGAGATGCTTTCCTACGACTTAAGGCAGCACCTTCCTCTTGTTATATTGCGTCCGACCATAGTTACAAGTACTTGGAAGGAACCATTTCCTGGATGGATAGAGGGAGTAAGGTCAGCTTGACTGAAGTTTGAACCGTGAGCTTTTATTTGCTAATTCCTATGATCAATTAATTGAAGTTAAAAATGGGTAATTGCAGAACAGCTGATGCATTTATCACTGGCTATGGCATGGGACATCTGACATACATACCTGCAGATGTCACAACAATCTTGGACTTGGTATGCTATCTTTGGCACATATTATATTTCTTTGTTGCTCTGTTTCAGTTAGATGGAGGCTAACTATATTTTTCGCCATTGAGACTTGTATCTCTAGACACATAGAACAAGGGAAAAAGCATGCAGCATCGTGACTTAATAAAAGGTTTCCTTGCTAATTTCTCAACAGATAGCTTGATTGATGCTTCAGTTTATTTTTTTCGTTTACATATATTCTTGTTATCTTCACTTCAAAGTTGAATAGCAACTTTTTTGACTAGGTAATGGTTAGCATGACTAACTCTACTTATCAGTTACTTGAGAGTTGAGTGGCAGCTCATCCTCCAAATCGGTAAAAGATGAAGCAGCATAAATATATTCACCGCCTTTTGATTTCAAATCTAAAGTTAAATTTGAATTTCGAATTTTCCGAACGTAAAACTTAGAAGTGGTAAATCGTAGGAAGACGATGAACGATTTACCACTTTCGTACGAAATTTAGAAAGTAGTGAATCATTTACTATCTTCTTAAAAATGGTAAACACTTCACCACTTTTGGCATAATTATCCACTATGGGACTGAGTTGGCAAGAGAATTTGGCCAAATAAATTTTTAGAGGATAATTTTGCCAATTAAAAAATTTTATAGGGTAATTTGAAAAAAAAGTCCTATTACAGAAGATTCTAAACAATAAAAGAAGTGTTATTAGTATGAATCCATAAACCTGAAAAAAAAATTATAAACAGGCCAAAAGAAACTCTGCTAAAAAATCTAATTGAATACATGGAACACCATCTGCAACTGCATGAACCTGATATGGGCAACAACAAGGATCTGGTTGCTATTAAACATGTACAGAAGTAGGCAAACAACCATCTAACAGAAACCTTCAAATACACACTTTTATTGAAAAATGGGAAATCTTATGTGAAGGAGCCATGATGCACCAAGAATGGATGATAGTGAGCAAATTTTGTTACAAGTTTCACAACAAAAGTTTAGCCGTAAAAATATTCCAACCTGACATGATGCGCTTGCATGTTTAAAATGTTTGGACAGAAATGGGCTGAAGATGACGAGGTCCTTTCAGTCATTTTGTTAAACATCTTTCATGAAGAGATGACCGTTGCTTTATTTTCCTTTTTGATTTCTCGGATATACATGATCTAACCATTTCTAATAAAACAGTTTAGGAATCTTAGAGGCCATTAAATCAAAAGCTAACACTTAAAATCTATGTGCCTACTCACATAAAAGGCTGTCACTAAAAATAAAATCTATATGCCTACTCACATAATAGGGTGTCACTAAAAATAATCTATATGCCTATTCACATAAAAGGGTGTCACAAAAAACAAAAAAGGGAAGGATGTAATGTTTCTTACATACCTAGTATTGTACTGAATTCCTTTTTCTGTAAATCTTCAAGCTAGTATGTGAGGTTGACAGCTATAAAGCTTTACAGGTTCCCGGAGACTTTGTAGTAAATGCAATGCTCACAATCATAGCCAGAAGCTATAATGAATCATCGGTGTTCATCTACCAGATAGGCTCTTCAACAAGGAATCCAATAACAATTGGCAAATTGGCCGATGAGGCTTATAGATACTTCTCGAGGAATCCCTGCATTGGAAGTGATGGTAGAATCATCAAGGTGAATGAGGCGTACTTTGTGACATCTATGACTGGCTTCTACATATATATGACCATACGAAACAACCTACCTCTTCAGGTTGGTACCAATTAATAGTTTATGCTGCTTTTTACTCAGCATATCTACCTTAGGATAAGACAACCCCAAAATGCACTAGGATATAGCTAAGAGCAAAGCCAATTAGCCAAGATGATGTCGGCTGGGGCTGACTACTAAAACTCTGATCCAAGCCCAACCAAACATATTAGGTAAAACCCTGGCATGAGATTACCAAGGTCATTCAAATCATACCATGCAAGAGGCTAAAGTAAGAGTAAGCCCAAGTCAAACCAAGCAGCGTGAATGACAAATAGCAGTACTTGCTAGCAAAACCAAGTAGAAACTAAGAGTAGGCCTCAAAGTTAACTCAGAGAAATGACTAATGGGTGTAGCCAAACAAAGCTAGAATTCACGCCTGACATAAATAAGAAAAATCCTGAACTATGCAATTATAAACCCTTAAATAGTACACAAGTTAGCAACGTTACATCTCTATGAATCTGACATGCACCTAACATTTTCTCAATACAATGTTTTCTCGTGATAAGGTGTTGCGGCTATTAGGATTATTGCATTCTTCTGCACAGAATCAATACAATCGTCTCAGCAGACAATACAAGCATGCAGTGAGAGTGGTTCAAGCTTACAAGCCATTTACTTTCTTTTATGGAAGGTGAGGCAACATAATTCAACTCTTTCCCACCAATCTTCTTAACTTATCTTATTCCCACTGCATGTTGCATCTTTTATTAAGAAAAGCTATGCTATGCCGCAATCAGAACTATGCGGTCTTGGCACTACTTGTTTGGTTGCATAAGTAGTTTGGCATTGAAGTTACCATGTAAGACACCCCCCTCATAACCATCAGTATACTGCACTTCTATCTACTTATATTAATATTTTACATCTACTTCTGCCCACAGGTTTGATGACACTAACATGCAAAAACTCACATCATTGCTAGCAGAGACAGATACAAAATCGATTACCTTTGATACCAAGAACATTGACTGGGGAAGTTACCTGACAGACATTCACATTCCAGGCATATTCAAGTATGGAATTAAAAAAGACAAGAAAACCACAAAATAATGGAACCAAGGTCTCCGATTGCAGCTTCAAACTTATGTGTAATGTTTTCCTGGAAATCAAACTATGGTCTATATTACTAATATAGTACAGTAAAAAAGAAAATATTATCATTGTGCAATTTCTCTTACCAGAATGTTGATTATGCTCCACACCCTAAAAAATGTATCATTTTATTTTCTGTCAAAAAATTCATCATGTAAAATGTAATGGAGTTCAAGGAATGCAGTTAACTAATCATATTTTCAGAATATTGTACACACCAAAAAATAAAAATAAAAATAAAAATCCAACACAAGATCGATTCACGGGTGTTTGGATTTCCTTGAGAAACCCTAAGTTTTTCCCGCAACAACCTACGGTCTCGCATCAAAAGCGAGCAAGAGAAGAAAAGTAGTCAAATCAAGAAATAATACCTTATTAAAGCTTGAATGGGACGTGGAAGGGGCTCTCATCCATGGTTAGGGTTTCGAACGACGAATATGGTGGATAGGATCTTCTCCTGCGTGGGAAGCGGAAGCGAGGGAGAGAGCGGGGAGGGAGGGAGAGAGCCGCCCCAAACGCGGGGCGTTCAAGAACAACGAACAATTGGAAAAAAAAAAAAAAAAAAAAAAAAAAAAAAAAAAAAAAAAAAAAAAAAAAAAACGACCAAGCTAGATTAAGGTCAGTCTCGGCTCGTTTTATAGCCGAGCCGCCTCGTCAGATTACGAATCGGACTCTGACCAAGTTTACGATTGGACATCAAAGTAATGAATTTTATCTGTTCTGAACTATTTCCTAATAAATTATTTTTTTATATTAATAAAATTAAATTCTTTACATTATATTTGAATATTTGAATATTACATTTTTTTATGCAAGGCTGTCCATACACCTGAATATTATATTTTTTATGCAAGGCTGTACATACATCAGGGGCGTCAACGAGCCGAACATGAGCGAGGTGGGTAAGCTCGGCTTGTTTAGTCGAATATGAGCTGCTTCGTTTAAATATCGAGCTGAAAATTTCGACTCGTGTTTTGCTCGTTTATTAACGAGTCGAACATGAGCTGGCTCGCAAACAATAAATTTGATTTTCATTTATACTATCAAATGTAAAGGTGAAAAAAAATTTAAAAATTAAAATTTTAATCTAATAATTAAAATTCATAAAAAATTGATGGTCTAAAATCTAAATAGTAATATATATATATATATATATATATATATATATATATATATATATATATATATAGAGTAAAGTTTATATGCTTTTAAAAGCACAAGTATATTAAATTTTTTATCATTGGATTTGTATTGAATTTTGTGTTTTTGTAAAATCAACTAAATAAAGAGAGAAAGATAAAGTAAAAATAAACAAATTTCAATACAAATCTAATGATAAAAAATTTACAAACATAAATGTGCTTGTGCTTTTAAAAGCATATAAGCTCTACTCTCTCTCTCTCTATATATATATATAGAGTCCGGCTAGAATACTATCGATAGCACCAAACAATTGGTGCTATCAAGTTTTTAGCCGTTGGATGAAAAGATATGCGGTCGGATTATAGTGGTCCCCTAAGATTTTTACTATTCAACCAACCACCTAGTAAACCTAGGGGACCACTATAATCTCAACCGCATATTTTTTCATCTAACGGCTAAAAACTTGATAGCACCAATGGCTTGGTGCTATCGATAGTGTATATATATATAGTCCGGCTACTATACTATTAATAGTACAAAGTTATTGGTGCTATTAAGTTTTCTACACTTATATCAACTATTTTGATTATTTTCACCCGTTAGATTTTACTATTTTTCAACCACCTATTAAACGCAAGGGGCCCACTATCATCTCAACCATATATTTTTTAATCCAAGAATTAAAAACTTAATAGCACAAATGACTTGATACTATTAATAATATTCTAATCTAACTCTATATATATATAAAGTGTTGCCAAGATGTTTTTGAAAATACATAAAGTATTGACACTATAATATTTTTAATCATTAAATTAATTCTAATAGATTTTGGATCATATATAATGGTTCACAAATAATTATTATTGTTGACTTTTGATCCAATGATCAAAAAGATAGTTTCAATGATTAAATTTTTTTAATACTTTTAAAAATATTCTAGCTATAAATGAGTATTTTTTATTGTAGGTCTTTTTAAAACGTAGTTGAATTTAATATTTAAGGGGTTTTTTTGAAAATGATCCTCTGAAAATTTGTATTTTTGAAAATGACCCTACAAATTTTGTATTTACATAAATGGCCCTATAAGTGCCAACTGTGCGCCACGTGTGCCGGGGAGCCGGACGTGTCAAAAGTTGAACACGAAATTCAATTCCCGTGTTTAAACATAGGAAATGATTTCCGTGTAATTGAAATCAAAATCTATATTTTTGAAACTGATTTTAAATTTTTAATTTGAATTTAAAATTTGAATTTAAAATTTGATTTTGGATTCAAATTTTAAATTCAAATTTAGTTTTGAATTCAAATTCATATTTTGCACTAGTTTTAAATTCAAATTGAAATTTTGAATTTCAACTTTAGTTTTAAACTTTAAATTCAAAATATTGAAATTGAATCTAAATTTTAAATTCAAATTTAAATTCGAAATCAAATTTTAAATTTATACTTAAAATTTAAATTTATACTTAAAATTTGAATTTAAATTTAAAAATCAAATCAGATTTTAAATTTGGGTGCGGATATCAATCCAAGAGTTTTTTTTATATTTGAAATTGGATTGATATTTGAATTCAAAATTTGAATATAAAATTTTGATATTTGAAAATTTGAATTCAAATATCAATCCAATTTCAAAAATCAAAAAAGCTCTTGGATTGATATTTGAACTCAAAATTTGAATCTAAAATTAAAATTTGAATTCGCAATCAAATTTAAAATCTGATTTGATTTTTAAATTTAAATTTAAAATTTAAATATAAATTTGAAATTTAATTTCGAACCTAAATTAATATTTAAAATTTAGATTCAATTTTAATATTTTGAATTTATTGTTTAAAACTAAAGTTGAAATTTAAATTAAATTCAAGATCTCAATTTGAATTTAAAACTAGTGCAAAATATGAATTTGAGTTCAAAATTAAATTCGACTCGTGTTCGAACTAGTGCAAAATATGAATTTGAGTTCAAAATTAAATTCGGCTCGTTTACTAAAAGAGCTAAAAAATTCGACTCGTGTTCAGCTTGTTTGCTAAACGAGCGATTCGATCTCGAACTCATTTCGAGCCGAGCATAAACTGGCTTGCGAATAGCGAGCTTGATTGCCATTCCCTCTCTCTCTTTATATATATATATATATATATATATATATATATATATATATATATATATATATTCGAGCGATTATCGAACTAAATACGAACGAGCTGATCCTAGTTCGTATTCGGCTCATTTATTAAACGAACTGAAAAATACGACTCATTTATAAAACGAGCAATTTGATTTCGAGCTTATTTCGAATCGAACACAAGTTGACTCACGAACCGCCACAGCTGAATTGCTACCATACACTAATATATATATATGATATATGATGTACACTCCTGTTGTACAAATGCTTCATTTTTTTATTTTTTATTTTGGCTCTCTTCTTGAACGTGGAGGAGGTGTAGTGTTATGGTGTGCGGCGGAGCCGGCACCAACGGCAGCTACTGTAGCAACGGAACCAGCTGTGGGTGAAGTCGGCACCAACCGAACTGTGGTGCCTCATCCCTCCCTTTTTCTTCTACTGCTACTATTTCCTTCTTCTTCTTCTATGTGAATGTGGATGGGGTGGTTGTATCTTTTTATCGATCTCCCCGATGCCGTTTTATAGGACTCCGAGAAACCAAATCCTTGGATCTCCGTGATTAAATGCTCCAAGTAGCCTTTTTTTTTTTAAATATTTTCAATCTATTTTTTTTTTTAAAAAAAAATTTCAATCTAACCTTATTTGTATAGATTAGAGAAAAAAAAAAAAAAAATTAATAAGACTAGATTGGTACTCTTAACTAAAACATAAATATTATTAATTATTTTTTTTTCTAATCTATACAAATAAGGCTAGATTGAAAATTTTTTTGAAAAAAATATTTGATTAAAAATATTTTTCTTCAATAAGACTTATTAGGGCATTGTCTCGATCTCCGTAGGAACTCGATGGCGACAAGATGGCTCGATCCACAGTTAGATCCGCGGGATCTACGTACAGCGACGGCGACGACACGCGCGGGATTCTCGGGATCGGCGAGCAGCGCAAATCGCAGCCGACGGAGTGTACGGGGATCCGATCTCTTCTTTTTTTTTTCTTCTTTTGTGTTACCCCTGCAACATGGATATTTTCAAGAGAGAGATAGTAAACTACATATATCGTCCGCTGAGCTTAAAATGCAAAACAAATATAATTTAGAATTTGAGATTTTGGGCACCAGTCCTCTAATCCTTAACCAATAACACTAGGAAGAAAGAATTGGGGGAAGGGGGTTCTCTTTATGAAATGGACTTGAGAGAGAAGGCCCAGTTTGGCAAAACAGAATTATACGAGCCCACCCTCAAACTGTGTCGTCTCATGTACATCCAGGTCCATGGGCCATGGGGCCCATGGACCGTCTTCACGCCCTATGCCTTATCAAATAGCATTTCTTTATACTTCTTTCAAGAGAGCTCCTGTCTCTCGCTTGTTGGCTTAAAAGAGCCAGCTTTTAATCTTATCACCGGAGGCCAGTTTGTTTTTTTTTTTTTTTTTTTTTTTTTTTTTTTTTTTTTTTTTTTTTTTTTTTTTTAAAAAATATCAGATATTTAAATTTATAAAATTTAATTTTTTTATTTTATAAATTTTAAATTTTTTAACTTACTTTTAAATAAAACTAAAAATTTAATTTTTTTTATTTGTTTTTATATTTTTTATTAATTTTTAAATTTTTAAATTTATACAAATTTTTTTATAAATTTTTTTAAATTTATACCAATTTTCAAAATAAAAATTTTTACTCCCACAATTGTAATTTTTTGAAACAAATAAAATTAAAATTTTTAACATTTATAAATTTTTAACTTTAGAGAATTTTTAAATTTTATAGCTTTTTAAATTTTTAAATTTAATTTTTAATAAATTTACAAATTTATAAAATTTTTTAATTTATTAATTTTAAAATTTATACAATTTTTTAAAATTTTTAATTTTAATTTTTAATAAATTTATACTAAATTTTAAAAATGTTAAAATTTATACCAATTTTTATATACAAATTTTTGAATTTTTTAAAATTTATAAAGTTTCAAAAACCAAAAATTTTTTAATAATTGTTTTTTATATAAGTATAATATAAATTTTAATAATTTTTTTTAATAAATATTTTAAATTAAATAATTAAAATCATATCAGTAAAATTTTTATCTTAAATTAAAATTTTAATCCCCTCTATAATTCTTATTCTTCTTTAGCTTACCAAACACAATTTTTTTTATTTTCGGTACAATTCTTATACTCAACCAAATACAAAATTACTTTAATTCCTGCTTCTATATAAGCTTATAGTTATAACTAGTTTTTGATTATATCCGAACAAAACGCAGCTTAATTAGAGGCTACATGAAGTACAGTGCATGTACTATTACTCACATGAACTCTTTTTGAAGCCCTGGTTAATTACAATATGTAATCTTAGTTACAATTTAAATAGATGTGAATTCTCAGCAAGAGAAATGCAAAATCAAAATTGGCACACTGAATTGGGTGTAAAGAAGTTTTAAGTTACATATTAGGCACTTGCTACAAGCTAGGCTTAGATCTGCACTCACCTAATTAAGGTTCTTATCATATTAGAATATATATACACAGCTAACACATTATTAAACAAAAACGAGCAATCATAAGGGTATTGTAAAATGTAACTTAATTAGAGTGATACTCAATAAATCAGTTTATACACACGGTAGTTTGTTTATCAATTTAGCGTCTAATTAACGCAGCAGATATTTTGTTGAATAACTAATATTGTCAAGTAACAATTAATACAAATTTTGCTTAGTTCACACTCACCATGAATGAAGCGGTAGCATGCTACCTTTGTCTCAAAAAAAAAAACAATTAATACAAATTAATTGGCACAGCACCTCCTCTTCTGTATTGCAAACACTGGATGTCCTCTAAGGTCGAAAAAAGTATGAACCTAACATACACACATCGATCCTATGAGGAGGTGGTCCACTGTTTCTTCCTAATCTCACCATCATCACAGATTAATCAGCAGATATTAATATTGTTAATTTTGACTGGTAGTAAGTAAAAATTATCTCACCATCACCGCAGATTAATCAGCAGATATTTTGTTGAGTAATTAATATTGCCAATTTTGACCGGTAGTAAGTAATAATTATTAATACAAATTATCAATCGTCCTTAGCGCAAGTGGGTCGTCACAAATAATATCAGAGATGAATACCAGCCGAAAGTGTGAGAGCTAAGTGCTATGCGGAGCAAAGTGCTATACCATGGATTTGGTGGGAGCCACCTCTTAAATCCACAGGAGCGACCTCTAGAATCTCACATTGCCTGGTAATTTTGATTTGTTCTGTGTTTGTGATCTGGTTTGGACCCGACGAGGACGTCAGGGTCTAAACGGGGGAGTTCGTAACATCCCAATAATCCCACATCAGATGAAAAAAGAGTTCTGATTAGATATATGAGACCATACACGCTAATAATAATAACTGGGCTTAAACATTTTGGGATGTGGTTTGGGCCCAACGAGTTATTATTGCTAGCGGATCGGGTCGTCACAATAAAAAAAAAATATTTCACCATCACCACCACAGATTAATCCGCAGATATTTTATTGAGTAATTAATATTGTCAATTTTGACTTGGTAGTAAGTAATAATTATTAATACAAATTATCATCCGTGATTTCCGAAATCTCGAGTTTTTTTCAGCTAAATTTATTTCAAAATAAATAAATTATACTACCTTTTCTCTTAAAATTTTTTTTATTAATACAAATTAATTGCCAATAATACATTTCCACCTATTAAAATATAAATTTTAAATAGTACATTTTAATAATTAATGCTATAATTTTTTTTTAAAATATATACTATTTTTAAATTTATTATTAATTAATATAATGTAGTGATCGATTGATTGTGTTTTGTAACGAATAGCTATTGAGATAAAAATATAACCTACTAAACAAACAAAAATTAAAAATACACAAAAAAAATATAAGCAATAATCTCACTTGATATACAAATTAAATTATTTTTATCAAATCAATTAGTAAAAAACTAATATTATCCCACTCACAATAGAAAGAAAATCTTAATGTAAGTAAAAATATTCTAAAATTTAATTAAAAAAAAGAATAAAAATATTTGGAAACAAAAGTATATTTATTTAAATGAAAATAGAAAATTCAAATAAACTTGATTTGTCTTTTTTTTATCATAAAATTATTATTATTATTATTATTATTATTATTATATATATATATATAATATATAGAGAGAGAGAGAGAGAGAGAGAGAGAGAGAGAGTAGAGCTTATATACTTTTAAAAGCACAAGCCCAATTATACTTGTGAATTTTTTACCATTGGATATGCATTGAGATTTGTGCAATTATACTTTCTCTTTCTCTTTTTTTAGTTGACTTTATAATTGCACAAATCTCAATGCAAATTCAATGGTAAAAAAATCAGAAGCATAGATTAGCTTGTGTTTTTAAAAGTATATATGATATATATATGAGTCCGGCTACTATACTCTTATAAGTAAAATCTTTTCGTATTCATAAGTTTTCAATCCTTGGATTAAGAAATATACGGTTAGGATTATAGTGGTCCCCTAGTATTTACACTATTTCACCAACAACCCACTAAACCCTAGGGGGACCACTATCATCCTAACCGCACATCCCTTCATCCAAAGGTGGAAAAGTTATGAGTATAAAAAAATTTATACTCATAAGAGTATAGTAGCCCTATGATATATATATATACTCTAAAAAAAATTTTCTAACTCCTCTATACATTAATTCACTCATAATGTTTAAAGAAAAAGTAAAAGATACTGATAAGAATACTAAAAGACACATGAGCAGCAAAAATAAAAAGGAGATTGTTGGAATTAAAGCGAATTTCGAGAAGGCATATGATAGAATGGACTAGGACTTTCTATTGAACATTTTTAAGTGACTCGGGGCCAATAGTAAGTGGTGTAGGTTGATTGAACTTTGTATTTCCAATGCTAAAGTAGCGGTGTTGGTTAATGGGGTCGCAACCAAGTGGATCAAAACAACCAGAGGATTCCGACAAGGGGACCCGCTTTCTCATTTTCTATTTCTACTGGTTACAGAAGGACTAGCTATGATGACAGAGAAAGCAATTTCTAATGGGCTCTGGACGAGGATTGGCCCTAATGATCAGGCCAAGGTTGCGCTGATTCAGTATGCAGACGATATGTTCTTCTTTTGTAAAGCCAAGAGAAGGCAGGTGAATAATTTACTGTTTGTGTGGCAGTTATTTGAGTAGGCATCGGGACTTAGGATTAATAGGAGTAAGACTGAACTATTCTATATGGGGGACAAAGTGCAACAGGGGGAGAGTTTGGTGACTATTTTGGGATGTAAGGTTGGGAGCCTCCCGATCCGGTACCTAGGGCTTCCGCTATCTGCTAGGCGTTTGCGGAAGGAAGATTGGTGGCCTGTCATCAGTAGAGTCGAGAGGAGATTGGAAGGTTGGCAAGCTAAACTCCTTTCTCAAGGAGGTAGGCTGACCCTTATGAATTCGGTGCTCACAAACATTCCGCTGTACTACTTCTCGATATTTAGAGCACCCAGATGGATTCTTAAACATATTGAAACTCTCAGGAGGGCATTCTTTTGGAAAGGTGAGGCTAAGGTAACGGGTCGGCAATGCCTTGTCGGGTGGAAGACCGTTTGTAGGAGTAGAAAAAATGGTGGGTAGGAGTAGAAAAAATCTTAAAGATTTGAATGTAGCTCTACTTGCAAAATAGACACGGTTTTTAAGCCGTGTTCACACTGGTGGCGCAATGTTTTAACGACAAGGGATATCTTTAAGTGCGGAGTGACGTACGCCATGAGTGACGGAAGGAGAATAAACTGGTGAACAGATATTTGGGCTGGGCAAGTGCCTTTTTGCACCTTATATCCGAATATTTTTGGCGGCGCACGGTGCAAGGATCGCAGGTTAAGGGATTGCTGGGGAGTAAGGGGGTGGAGGTGGTAGAAAATCCTAGAAGGGGTGGATCTGGTCACTCACCTAAATAGGGATGCGATCAGGCAGTTGAATGTGGTGTCTGCGATCTTGAATGACTCATCTCGCGCGGTTCATTTTTTTCGAGAATCCCGTGGGATGGTATTCATGATTCAGATGAATATATATATGTAGATTGGTGTATGGGTATCAGATATTGCGGATCCATGACTTCCAATAGACGCAAGCATGTATTGTTAATTACCCCCATGTGATTAGGGCACCTTCGATTAAGAGACCTTTATGAGGAGGATAGAATAAATTATATCCTAATGATTGAGCAAATCCTAAGTATATGTGTTAGGATTTAGCTGGATTTGAAATTGACTCGATTCCGATTATATGTGTTGAGTACTAGTCAACATTAAACTCTAATTATATGTGTTAGAGTTTAATTGGGTTCAATTGGCTCTAAGTATATGTATTAGAATCCAATTATATTTGATTTCACATTTGGCGTATGTTCCAAAGTGGAGATATGACCAAACCCGAAGGATATGTATTGAGGCGGGTTGGATTTGATACTACTTGAAAGTATAAGGTGGCTAAGTCCTATATGTATAAGAATTGGCCGAGTTTGATATGTTTTTCACTCTAGTTATATATGCTAGAGTGAGAATTTGACTAAACTCTAAGGTACCGTTTGGTTTGAGGATAAGAAAAATTTTGTTATACCGGGGATAGGTATAGATTATGGTATTAGCAGGAATTAGTGTAAATTTGCGTTTGGTTGGGTTTATGAGTTATACCGGGATTAAAGGAAATTGTGTTTGGTAAATTATATAGGAATAAGGAGAATAAGATGAATAGGAAAAAATTGCGTTTGGTTGAGTATAGAGGAATAAGAAGAATTGAGATGGGATAATTATGTATTTTGACTATTTTGCCCTTTAAAATAAAGTTTAAATGGGAGTAAAAATTTTAATTTTTAAATTTATATAAATTTAAAAAATTTATAAATAATTGTATAAATTTTATAAATTTTAAATTAATAATTTTTATTTTTTCAAAAATGAAATAAAATAAAATTTTAGATTTATTAAAAATAAGTTAAAAAAATAATATTTATTAAATAAAAAATTTTAAATTTTAAAATTTATAATTTAAATATCTTTTAAAAAATTCTAATTAAAAAAATAAAAAAAACGAATTTTTATTATTATAGTGTATGGAAAAGAAAGGAAAAAAAAAAAGAAAAAAGAAAAAAAAAAGTGTCGTGGAGAGAGAGAGAGAGAGAGGAGGTGCAGAGAAGAGAAAAAAATTTTAAAATTTTTAAAATTTAAAAATTTAAAATTTTTAAATTTAAAATTATAAAATTAAATTTAAATTTTAAATTTTAATTTTAAATTTTAATTTTTAAATTTTAAATTTTAAATTTTAAATTAAATTTTAGATTTTAAAATTTTAAATTTTAAATTTTTAAATTTTAAAAATTTAAAATTCTAATTTAAAAAAATAAAAAACTAATTTTTATTATTAGTATGGAAAAGAAATAAAAAAAAAAGAAAGAAAAAAAAACGTGGAGAGAGAGAGAGGATGAGAGCCTCGATTCTCGCGCCCCTTTTTGTATTCCAGCGGGTTCCAGCGTGGGGTGGGAATCCGAATTCCCACCCCATCCCCGTTATATCGGAAAAGCAGGAATTTCAATTCCTGCTTTTCCGGTTCCCGTTTGGGAACAGATACGGGAATAAGGGGGATATTCCCCCTTATTCCCGTTACCCCCTAAGTATATGTATTAGGATTCATCAAATTTGATTGATCTTTCAGACTAACCATATGTATATGCATTAGGATTAATTGAGTTGATTTGGTTTAACCCTATATATGTTCTAGAGTAAAATATTAACTACACCCTAAATATGTGTATTAGGGTTAGTTGGGTTGATTTGAATGAACTCTAAATATATGTGTTAGAGCTCGATCGAATTGGAATTGGCTAAATTCTAAGTAAATGATTTAGAATCTAGTCGTTTTGAATATAATTTTGCCTTAATTATATATGTTAAGGCGATGGGATTGAATGGATTTTGGATTTTATTTATGGATCGAATAGGTTTGGGTTTTTTATTTGTGGGTCGAATTCAGTGCCCATATATGGACTGGGTGTTATTTATTAGGCCTCTTGGATTTAGGCTCCAAGCTGATTAGGACTCATTTGAATTTTGTTTGGATTTGATTTCGGATCCAAAGAAATTTTTTTAAAAAAAAATCTTGATTTGGGTCCAGGAGATATCCTCTTTTATTTTATTTGATTTGGTGTCCGAGAAAAATCCCCTAATCTTATCTTGGGGTCCGAAGAAATTCCTTTTTCAAATAATTTGGGATCCGAAAAAATTCCTTTTTAAAATGATTTGGGGTCCGAAGAAATCCCCGTTATTTTATTTTTGATGTGGGGTCCAAAGAAATCCACTTTCTAAAATAATTTGGGGTCCGAAAAAATCTCCTTTATTTTATTTTGATGTGGGATCCGAATAAATTTTTTTTTTAAATAATTTGGGGTCAGAAGAAATCTCCTTTTTAAAATAATTTAGGGTCCGAAAAAATTCCCTTTTTGAAATAATTTGGGGTCCGAAGAAATTCCCTTTATTTTATTTTGATTTGGGGTCCAAGGAAAATCCCTTAATCTTATCTTGGGGTCCGAAGAAATCCTTTTTTCAAATAATTTGGGATCCGAAGAAATTCCTTTTTAAAATGATTTAAGGTCCGATAAAATTTTCTTTATTTTATTTTGATTTGGGATTCGAAGAAATTCTTTATAAAAAAATTAATTTGGGGTCCGAAGAAATCCCCGTTATTTTATTTTGATGTGGGTCCGAAGAAATTCTCTTTTTAAAATAATTTGGGGTCCGAAGAAATCCCCTTTATTTTATTTTGATTTGGAATCCGAAAAAATCTCTTTATAAAATGATTTGGGCTCCGGAGAAATCTCCTTTATTTTATTTTGATTTGGGGTCCGAAGAAATACTCTTTTTAAAATAATTTGGGATCCGAAAAAATTTCCTTTATTTTATTTTTGATGCGGGGTCCGAAGAAATCCTCTTTTTAAAAAAATTTGGGGTCCGAAGAAATCCCCTTTATTTTATTTTGATTTGGGATACGAATAAATCTCTTTTTAAAATAATTTTGGGTCCGAAAAAAATCTCTTTTATTTTATTTAGATTTGGGATCCGAAGAAATTTTCTTTTTAAAATAATTTGGAATTCGAAGAAATCTCCGTTATTTTATTTTGACGTGGGGTCCGAAGAAATCCCCTTTTTGATTGAGCCTCAATTTGGGTGTCCGAAAAAATCACCCGAGCCAGCTTTGTCGAATCTCTTTTTTTCGATTGAACCTAAATTCGGATGTCCGAAGAAATCACCCGAATCGATTTTATTAAGCTTCCTTTTTTTCCGGTTGAAACTAAATTCGGATGTCCGAAGAAATCACCCGAACCGATTTTATTAAGCCTTCTTTTTTTCCAATTGACCTAAATTCGGATGTCCGAAGAAATCACCCGAACCGATTTTATTAAGCCTTTTTTCGGTTGAATCTAAATTCGGATGTGCGAAGAAATCACCCGAACCGATTTTATTAAGCCTTTGCGATGTTTTTTATTATTATTATTATTATTATTATTATTATTATTATTATTATTATTATTTTTTTTTTTTTTTTTTTTTTTTTTTTGCGCGGTTTCCTTAATTAACGACTTCGAATAGGGTGGAGAGGTCCGAAGAAACGGACTTCCGAAGACGTCAACATAGGATTAGGTGGCCGGGCGGTTGCGTGGTGATTGACGGCTTCGAATGGAGGTGAAGAGGTCCGAAGAAACGGAGGATCAATGATCCTCCTCCTCTCTTCCATCGAAGATGTCAACATGGGATTAGGCGGTTGGGTGGTTGTGTGACGATTTACGGCTTCCAATGGAGATGGAGAGGTCCAAAGAAACGGAGTATCAATAAACGGAGGATCAATAATCCTTCTCCTCTCTTCCATCGAAGACGTCAACATGGGGATTGGGGGTGGTTAGCGAGGATGACGACGATGGCGATGGACATGGCTGACATAATTTTATTATTATTATTATTATTATTTATTTTTTTTTCTTTTATTTTTTTTTTTTTACCTAAGAAAATACGATTTACCTGAGAAAATACGATCGGGAGTTGCCGAGGAAGTCGATCGAAGATGCAGTCGATTGGAGATGCTGATTAAGTCGATGATGTAAGAGATTGCGTTGTGGAAATTAGATGAGGAAGTCGATGATGTGAGAGATTGCTTTGTGGGAATTGGATGAAGAAGTTGGGATGAGGAAGTTGTAGCTTCGGATGTTGCTTTGTGGGATATGTGGTGGAATCTGGGAGGAGGTTGTATTTTTTTTTTTTTTGTAGTGGGATTGCGTTTTTACAAGAAAAGAAAAATATCTCTTTCTTCTTTCTATTTTTTTTCTAGTTAGAGTGGGCGGTGGGAGAGAGATGTCGGAAAAACGTGCGTGAAAATGTGGATTATATTCAAATTTTGAATTTTAAATTTCAAAATTAAATATATTTAAATTTCAAAATTATACGGTTGTGTTCAAATTTAGAAAATTTAAAATGTTACTATGTTCAAATTTCAAAATTGAATATGTTGTGGTTATATGTCGTTATGTTCAAATTTCAAAATTAAATATGTTGTTATGTTAAATTTCAAAATTGAATACGTCGTTATATTCAAATTTCAAAATTGAATTATATTCAAATTTCAAAATTGAATTATATTCAAATTTTAAAATTGAATATGTTGTTATGTTCAAATTTCAAAAATTGAATTATATTGTTATGTTCAGATTTCAAAATTGAATTATATTCAAATCTCAAAATTGAATATGTTATTATGTTCAAATTTCAAAAATTTAACGGTTATGTTCAAATTTGAGAAAGTATAGTTGTATTTAAATCTTAAATTTTAAAATTTTAAAAATTGAATATGTTCAAATTTCAATATGTTGAAAAAATATGTTCAAATTTCAAAATCGAACGGTTATGTTCAAATTTGAGGAAGTATGGTTGTATTTAAATCTTAAATTTCAAATTTCAATGTCGAACGGTTAACGAACGAGGAAATTTGCTTGGATTCAGTTGATGGATATTTTAAAATGTGGTTGAAGATTTGAATATGAATTTGAATAAGTCGGTTGAAAAATATTTTGAAATTTGATTGAAAATTCAAAATTCAAAATTTAATTTGAATATAATTTTTTTTGAAATTGAATTTTTAAACAAAAAATTGGCTATAATGTAAGGCCCGCTGGGCACAAAAATAGAATCCGACTGATCTGGTAAACTAAAAAAAATTGACGGTGCTTTGATGAGAACTATAAGCTTGTGTTCACAAATTACCTAAGCTATTAAGGGGACTTGAATTTGTAATAAAATTTGTTGGAACCAAATTATTAATATATTAAAAATTTTGGATTTATAAGAGGCTTATTAAAAATCAACATTACGGACAAGACATAATCTTTTCCCCTATTCTTTTTTATTATATTTTTTTTTTATCCCAACATGTGGAGGTCCCAGAAGTGGCTCTCTGTAATAGAAGATACGGTATCAGATGGAGGTGGACCCCGTCTGAACGTTTTACTGTCAAGTCGGTATATACTTTCTTGCAGGATAGTGGGATAGGAGTTTCTTGCAGGATAGTGGGATAGGAGTTAGACGTTTCGATCGATTGTGAAAGATCAGAGTCTCCCTGAAGGTGAAGATCTTTACTTGGCTTGTCATCAGAGTAGGGTGTAATCTACGTAAATGTGGTTGGAGTGTTGACGAGAGATGTACCTTCTGTTTAGAGGAAAACGAATCGGCGAACCACTTATTTATGAGTTGTTTTCGCATTAAAGTCGTACTGATGCGTCTGTTCTTTAATAAATCGTTGATTCGTCACTGCTTCCCGGCGACTTGTGAATACTTGCAGCTACAGAGGTGGATCTCTGGGGGGAAGGACTTAGTGACAATCGCTGCCTACTAGTAATCTGGCTGGAACGAAATAGAAAAATGTACCTTCGATTGCGTTCTGACTGAGGTTCTTAGGGAGCTGTGGTGTCGCTATTGTGCCTAGTAGGTTTTTTTTTTTTTTTTTTTTCCAGTTCGTGAGATCTAGCTGTCTCATGTTATTGCTTAATTTACTTTCGCCTTGAAGAAGCGGTGGCAGGCTACCTTTTCTCAAAAAAAAAAAAAAAAAAAAAAAGAAAAAAAAAAAAAGAAAAAAAAGACACATGCTATTCTCAATTATCATAATTTATTTATTGAAAAATTAAAAGACACTTCTAAATATACTAAAATATACTAAAAGATTCTTATAGAAATATTAAAAGACGCACGTTATTCTCAATTATTATAATTCATTTTTTGAGAAAATAAAAAATTTTATAGAAAAACTAAAAGACACATTAATAATTATTAAATAATTAAATATTTTATTCATCAATCTCGAAAAGAATGTTTGAGAGGATGAAAATAATTAAGAAGCGGACCAATTCAATACGAAAAAAAAAAAAAAAAAAAAAATTGTACCAATTTGGTCCAAGAAATAAAATTTTATCAAAATACGATTCGATTCAAAGATTATTGAATCGTTCTACTGCAAAAAAGAAAATTTAATCAAAATACGATTCGTTTCGAAAATTATTTTTAGATGAGAAAAAACAAAATTAACCAAAGTAGGTTCAAGAATTATTGTTAAATGAGAATTGAAATGGAAGAAGAGAACGACACATGACAAGTAATTATGAAAATTAATATAAGTTAATAGATACGGGCAAGCAAGCATAAAAATTAATATAAGTTAATAAATACGTAGATATCTTATATATCTTATAGATACAAAGAATAGAAAAACGACATTTGATCTGTCGTTACCGATCGTTTTGTCCGAGACCATCTCGGGCAACTCTTTCCTAAAACTGGAGGCACAACATGATTTTGGTAAAGGATCACCAAAGACGTCAGAAGTTGCCGACTTTTAGGTCTACACGCTGAAGAGCTGGTGGAGAATGGAGATAGGTTTCGGAGAAGAGATGACGAGAAGAGGCCCCCAGGGCCGAACTGGGTGGAAGAGAACGAAACTTCGCTTTTTATTTTTTATTTTTTTATTTTTATTTTTATTTTTATTTTTATTTTCTATTGCATTGGACGTGGCAACGGCCACGTCAGTAGGTAACACATACGTACGGTTTTTTATGCTTGGAGTAATGCCGCTGTACACTACTTGGTCGGTTGAAAATCTGATACTAAAGTTCGGTATCAATCACCCTATCTTTTTTACATTTTTAGGTTTATTTTTTATTATTATTTTGAGAAAAATAATCTTTCATACTTTAAATTATATTTAAATTATAACTTTTTCATTGAAAAAACTTAGAGATTTAAAAATTAAATCAAATTTAAAATATTGTTAAATATATAGTACCAATTCAAATAAAATTTTCAAATCAAATTTAAATTTTTAATTTCAATTCGGTTTTATAAATAATAGTGCAAATTAAATTTTTAATAAATAATTTAAATTATGAATTCAAATTATTTAATAAATTAATTTTTTATAAATAACTGTATATATTAAAATCAAATTTAAATTATGAATTTAATTTTCAAACATAAAAACTATATATTTAAATAAATAATAAATTTTGAATTCAAATTATTACTTTAGTACTTGAACAACATAAATGTACACAATTTTAATCAAATTCAAAATTTTCTTAAATATAAAATACAAATTGAAAATAAAACTTTTAATTCAATTTTGATCAAAAATTTATACTTTAAATTTAAATTTAATTCATATATTAAGGAGTTAGTTACCTAACTAATAAACCATTATCTAATTCGATAAGTAGTAAAATTAAATAAAAATAAAACAAAAAAATTTAAGGGCACTATCAAATTTGGTAGTAGCCATCCAATAGGATTTGAACCTATACCTTCATTTCTATTTTCTTCTTTCGTATTCTTACTTTACTCTTGCTCAAATAAAAAACGATTATACAGAAAATATATCTTTTCGGGAAAAAAAGGATGCATATCCAAATTGATGACGCATGTATAATAAAGAATATGGAGCGGGTAGCGGGAATCGAACCCGCATCGTTAGCTTGGAAGGCTAGGGGTTATAGTCGACGTTGGTTGATCATTTTTAACGTCTCTAATTCAAAACCGAACATGAAATTTTGGTTTCATTGGGCTAGTAAGAAAAAAAAAAATTATTCACTTTCAATTCAAATTTTAAATTTTAATTTTAATTTAATTTAAAAATTAATTTTATAAATAATAATGCAAATTAAATTCAAATTTAAAAAATAAAAATTTAATATTTAAATAAATAATTAAATTTAGGCTTATAAGTAATAGTATAAATTGAAATCTAATTTCTAATTTAAAATTAATTTTTAAAAATAAAGAATTTAAATTAAATTTTTATATTTAAAATTATAAATATAAAGTTTTAATTGAAGTTAAATTTCAAATTTAAAATGCTACTTATCAAATTAGCCACTATCTAATTTGATAAATAATAAAATTAAATAAAAAGTATTTTCTAATATTGCTGATCGGTAACGTAGATAGCCACCGTGCAAAAATCAATCTTAACATTAAAAAAAAAACAGCTAAATTTAAATGAATCGGTGCAAAACGCATTTGGGGAACACATTTGAAAATTTCCAATGGCCTCTCCCTCCTGCTTTATATTAGCATTCCGCGGTGTAAAGGCCTAACTGTGATTTACTGGGGTGGGCTTAACAGTAATGCTTCACAGTTAAAACTTCTGCGGCAAGGGAGGATGATCTGAAACTACTAAGTTGCATTTTCGATCCTCAATAAATGCACAACGACCAGCTTAATGATCGACATATAACAACAGTGCCTATATATAGGGCGCGCATATATTCATACAAGGTATTCAAATTAAATTAGACATTTTGTTTGCTTGCTAGCCCCTCTTTTCATATTTCTCACAACCATGCGGCCAGAGAGCGTAGCAGACTATCTGGAGGACAAGAGCCTTCTCGTCACCGGTGCCACCGGGCTCATAGCAAAGTGTAATCTACATATATATAGGCTTAACTAGTTTTCAATTGTGCTATCCAAACACGGCCAAGCGTTTGAAAGAAACATTCTGAAGCTCTGGTCCTCTGATTCTGCAAAACGCATTTGGGGAACACATTTGCAAACTTGGCCATAATTTCCCATGGCCTCTCCCTTCTGCTTTATATAAGCATTCCGTATTGAATTGATAAAAGTTTATTTTTTTCCCTTTTTTTTTTTTTTTGCATGCAGTGTTTGTGGAGAAGGTACTTCGAATTCAACCCAAGGTGAAGAAGCTTTACCTGTTGGTGCGCGCAACTGATAATGTTTCGGCAAAGCACCGTGTGGAAACTGAGGTTAGCATCAATGCCTAACAAAGACAAAACAATTGCCTCTAATTAGCACAACAGATTAAAGAGTACTTGAATTTGAAACTAGTTGCTTAAATTCTTCAACATGTTTTGCAAAACATAGTATAATATTTAGTACACAATATCTTGTATCAAACAGGGTATACCCCGGTTTAATCAAAAAAATTACAATAATAATAATATTTAGTACACAATATTATATGCCAAGTCCTTAATTTTATGATTATTACTAGCGCTATTTCACTACTAAATAATTAATGGCAACGCACAAACCAACTGTCTTGTTGAAGCAAACTGTGTGATATCAGGTTACAGGGTAATTCACCAACTTTATAAGACAGAAATCATTGATATGCTCCAGAAAAGCAACTGAAATCCAACCCTAGTTGCTAATATTGCTTCTCCTTCTGGATTGTGTCATCTGCATTGTAATACCTCTAACTTGTAGGTTATGCAAACTGAGGTATTTAAAGTTCTAGAAGAGAAATACCAAGGGAACTTTCCTTCATACTTCTGGGACAAAGTCTTCCCTTTGGCAGGAGACATTACCTTTGAGGATTTGGGAATACATGATGACAAACATAAAGAAACCCTCTGGGACGAAATTAATGTCATCGTCCATGTAGCAGCAAGCACAGACTTTAACGAAAGGTAATAAACACTATAACGACCGCTAATTACTGCTCCTTGATACTTTTTAATGATAAGAAGGAAATGTAAATCCTTGCAATTTTCTTCTGCATATCCGCCGCACTAGCGGCAACAAGTTTCCAAGCTTTAGAAACTTGCATGGCACCTTTCCATGTGAACTCATTTATGGTTGTTCACAGATAATTTTGTTTTGAAATATCAATAGGTATGATACAGCTTTGCGCATCAACACTTTTGGAGTAAAGCATATTTCAGCATTTGCAACGAGATGTCCGAAACTGAAGATGCTGCTCTATATTTCAACTGGTAATTGCCTAAAAGTTGTATCTCATCTATTTTCGACACCATATTAAAGTAACTTACGTTAGAGACCAGTGTGGCTGTCCTTATGTACCAGTAAAAAGTAACTGAATAAAAGTGCAAAGTAACAAGAGAAAAAGTTGAAGAATACCCTTCTGCAAGAACTACAAAATTTGATCATTTCTTTCTTTAAACATTATAAACAACAATGAACTAGATGTTAGTGAGACAAAGACCATCTGACTGCAAGAATGCTGGAACTAGTCCTTACATGCAAAGTGAACCATCGATTTTCTGTAGGATTGTGAGGTGATTGCTTGCGGTACCCATATGCCCCGCATACTAAACAAATGCCACCCGCTATTCTAAAAGCAGCAAACAGATCATTTTCTGTGGACGGTGTAATAGAATTCTGAAAAGAACTGGCAAAAGGAAGAATCTAGTCTAGAGGGAAACACCAGATAAAATAGCTAATGAGCAAAATTTTAGGTCTATTCAAACATGCTGCCATTGAGAACAGAAAGAGAAATATATAAGATATCAACAGTAGAAATGGTTGGTTATTACTGGCTACAAACACTTGACAAAATTGATTCATCTTATAATGTTAAGAATTAGAATTTGGATTTCAAACACTTCACAAAATTTTTGATCCTTCTTATTGGATGCATGATCTATGATTTTTCACCAATATGAGCTTACTGTAGCACTCGTCCTCCAGCTTACGTTACGCCAGACAATCGAGGCGTCATATTAGAACAGCCACTTTCAGCTGTGAAGGCCCTTGACATTGAAGCAGAGATGGCACTGGTACAAGAAAAACTGAAGGAGTTAACTGACAATAAAGCTTCAGAAGATACCGTAAGGCTTTCGATGAAAACACTAGGCATGAGAAGGTATGAGAAGTTTATCTAGTTTGGTCACTATTTTCTTGAAGAATTATAAATAATACATTCCATGAATTCATTAGTTTTGATTGGAGCTCATGATTAACATTTCAAGATAAAAGGTTTTACAACGAAAAAGGAAAGTTATTGGAAGTGGACTATACAAAGCCAATTTGACCATTCTCACATATAACTATTGAACATATTATAAAATATTTGCAACATTTAAAGTTGCACATTTAAATTAGTTGTTAGGACTCGGCAAAAAATTACCCAAATGCAACTCATGATTGTTAAATTCCAAAGCAAAAAACTCTGCTACATTATACTATTGATAATAATGTAACCTTACTAAATTAACAGGGACAAAAAAAACTAATAACCATAAGAGGAGAAACTAATTGTGCTTAAGCTGCAGAACAAAATTATCCTGTTAGATAGCTATTTACTTTGTATATCCAAAGGATCTATCTTAACCTCTTTGTCAATATTTTCATTTCTAAATAAATGATGAGCTTTCCCATCACACTAGGGCTCAAACATTTGGATGGCCTAACACTTACACATTTACAAAAGCAATGGGAGAGATGCTTTCCTACGACTTAAGGCATCACCTTCCTCTTGTTATATTGCGTCCGACCATAGTTACAAGTACTTGGAAGGAACCATTTCCTGGATGGGTAGAGGGAGTAAGGTCAGCTTGACTGAAGTTTGAACCGTGAGCTTTTATTTGCCAATTCCTAAGATCTATTAATTGAAGTTAAAAATGGGTAATTGCAGAACAATTGATGCATTTATCACTCGCTATGGCATGGGACATCTGAAATATGTACCTGCAGATGTCACAACAATCTTGGACTTGGTATGCTATCTTTGGTACATATTATATTTCTTTGTTGCTCTGTTTCAGTTAGATGGAGGCTAACTATATTTTTTGCCATTGAGACTTGTGTCTCTGACTCTCTATACACATATAGAGCAAGGGAAAAGGCATGCAGCATCCTGACTTAACAAAAGGATTCCTTGCTAATTTCTCAACATATAGCTTGACTGATGCTTAAGTTTATTTTTCTGCTTACATATATTCTTGTCATCTTCACTTTAAAGTTGAATAGCAACTTTTTTGATTAGGTAATGGTTAGCATGACTAACTCTACTTATCAGTTACTTAGAGTTGAGAGACAGCTCAACCTCCAAATCAGTAAAAGATGAAGTAGCATAGCTGCTAATAAAAAAGTTACTACAGAGGATTTTCTTTTTCCAAATAACTCCATAAAATTTTCTAATTGGCAAATTAACCCTCTAAACAATTTATTTGACCAAATAACCCTCCTACCAACTTAGCGCCATAGTGAATAATTATGCCAGAAGCAATGAATTGTTCACCGTCTTCAAGAAGGTGGTGAATGATTCACCGCTTTTTAAATTTCCTATGAAAGCGGTAAATCATTCACCGCCCTTCTAAAGACGGGAAAAGATTCACCGCTTTTAAGTGACTTCACTGCTTCTAAAATTATCCGAATCACCACGTTCGACATAAAATTTAAATTTAAATTTTAAACTAATAATTTGGAATTAGAATTTTGAATTTGAATTTAAAGATACAATTTTAAAACTGAATTAGAAATTTGAATTGAAATTCAAATTTTGAATTTTGACTTTGAAATTGAATTTTAATTTTAATTATTTAAATTTGTATTCAAAATATAAATTTAAATTTATAATTTATATTCAAAATTTGAATTATATTTCAAATTTTGAATTCAAAATCAAATTTTAAATTTCAATTCGAAATCTTTGAATTCAAAATCTAAATGCAGATTTGAATTAAAATTCCAAATCAAAATCTGACTTTGAATTTAAAATGTGAATTCAAAATCTGAATTTAAATTTTAAATTTAACTTTTAAATTTGATTTGTAATCTGAATTACACTTTAAATTTTGAATTCAAAATTTAAATTTAAATTTGAAATTATAATTTGAAATTATAATTTGAAATTTGAAATCAAAATCTGAATTTGAATTTAAAATCAAATTCAAAGATTTGAATTTGATATTTGATTTCAAATTGAAAGTTAAATTTGAATTTTGAATTTTCCCAATGTAGAACTAAGAAGCGGTAAATCGTTCACCAAAAGACGGCGAACGATTTACCTTAGAAAGCAGTGAATCATTTACCATCTTCTTAAAAACGGTAAACGCTTCGCCGCTTTTGGCATAATCATTCACTATGGCACTGAGTTGGCGATAGAAGAGTTATTTAGCCAAATAAATTTTTTAGAGGGTTATTTTGCCAATTAAAAATTTTAATAGTGTTATTTCGAAAAAAAAGTCCTATTACAAAAGATTCTAAACAATAAAAGAAGTGTTTTTAGTATGAATCCATAAACCTGGAAAAATGTATATATATAAACAGGCCACAAGAAACTCTGCTTTAAAATCTAATTAAATACATGAAATAGAATTTGCAACTGCATGAACCTGATATGGGCAACAACAAGGATCTGGTTACTATTAAACAGGTACAGAAGTAGGCAAACGAACGTCTAATAGAAACCGTCAAATACACACTTTTATTGAGAAATAGGAAATCTTATGTGGAGTCGTCACGATGCACCAAGAATGGATGATAGTGAGCAAATTAGGTTACAAGTTTCACAAAAAAAGTTTAGCCGCAAAAATATTCAAACCTGGCATGATGCACTTGCATGTTTAAAATGTTTGAACAGAACTGAGCGGAAGATGACGATGTCCTTTCAGTCATTTTGTTAAACATCTTTCATGAAGAGATGACCGTTGCTCTATTTTCCTTTTAGATTTCTAGGATATGCATGATCTAACCATTTGTAATAAAACAGTTTAGGAACCTTAGAGGCCATTAAATCAAAAGCTGACACTTAAAAATCTATATGCCTACTCACATAAAAGGGTGTCATTAAAAACAAAAAGGGAAGTGTGTGATGTTTCTTACATACCTAGTATTGTACTGAATTCCTTTTTCTGTAAATCTTCAAGCTAGTATGTGAGGTTAACAGTTATAAAGCTTTACAGGTTCCCGGAGACCTTGTAGTAAATGCAATGCTCACAATCATAGCCAGAAGCTATAATGAATCATCAGTGTTCATCTACCAGATAGGCTCTTCAACAAGGAATCCGATAACACTTGGTAAAATGATTGACGAGGCTTATAGGTACTTCTTGAGGACTCCCTGCATTGGAAGTGATGGCAGAATCATTAAGGTGAAAGAGCTGCACTTTACGACAACAATGACTGGCTTCTACATATATACGACCATACGAAACAAACTACCTCTTCAGGTTGGTACCATGGCCTCAAAGTATATCCATGGCCTCAAAGTTGACTCGGAGAAATGATTAATGGTGCAGCCAAAAAAAGCTCGAATTCGCGCTTGACATAAATGAGCAAAATTCCGAAACTACGCAAGTATTAGCCCTTTGTAGTATAAAAAAACTAACAATGTTGCATCTCTATGGATCTGGCATACACCTACTATTTTCTCAAAGCAATGTTTTCTCCTGATAAGGTTCTGCGGGTATTAGGAGCACTGCATTCTTCTGCACGGAGTAAATACAATCGTCTCAGCAGACAATTCAACAGTACAGTGAGAATGCTTAAAGCTTACAAGCCATTTAGTTTCTTCCATAGCAGGTGAGGCAGCACAATTCGACTCTTTCCCTCTGATCTTCTAAACTTTTCTTCTTTTTTTTGCCGTATCTTTGTTAAGAGAAGCTATGCTATGCGGCAATCAAAACTACGTTGTCTTGGCAATAATTGTTTGGTTGCAGAAATAGTAGTCTTAATAAACTCATTGATGGTTATTGGCATTTTTGTTATACCATCAGCATACTGCACTTCTATCTACTTATATTCCACTAAATTAGCATTTTACATTTAATTCCACACACAGGTTTGATGGCACTAACATGCAAAAACTCACCTCATCGCTAGCGGAGACAGATAAAAAATTGATTGCCTTTGATACCAAGAGCATTGACTGGGAAAGTTACCTGACAGACATTCACATTCCAGGCATATTCAAGTATGGAATAAAAAAAGTCAAGAAAACCACAAAATAATGGAACCAAGGTCTCCGATTGCAGCTTCAAACTTATGTGTAATGTTTTCCTAGAAATCAAACTATGGTCTACATTACTAATATAGTGCAGTAAAAAAGGAAATATTATCATTGTGTAATTTCTCTGACCAGAATGTTGATTATGCTCCACACCCTACAAAATGTATCCGTTTATTTTCTGTCAAAAAGTTCATCATGTAAAATGTAATGGAATTCAAGGAATGCAGTTACCTAATCATATTTTGAGAATAATTCTACACACCAAAAAAAAAAAAAAAAATCCAACACGAGATCGATTCACGGGTGTTTGGATTTCCTTGAGAAACCCTAAGTTTTTCCCGCAACAACCTACGGTCTCGCATCAAAAGCGAGCAAGAGAAGAAGAAAAGGAGGAGCAAAAACAAATCGAATCAAGAAATAATACCTGATTAAAGCTTGAATGGGACGTGGGAGGGGTTCTCGTCCATGATTTAGGGTTTCGAACGACGAATATGGTGTAAAGGATCTTCTCGTGCGTGGGAAGCGGAAGCGAGGGAGAATTGGAGAAAGCGGGGAGGAAGGGAAAGAATCGCCCCAAACGCCGGGTGTTTAAGAACAAAGAAAAATTGTAAAAAAAAAAAAAAAAAACGAGCCAAGCAAGATTAAGCTCAGGCTGGGCTCGGTTTATAGCCGAGCCGCCTTGTCAGATTACGAATCGGACTCTGACCAAGCAACGGCCTTTAAAGTTTACGATTGGACATCAAAGTAATGAATTTTACCTGTTCTGAACTATTTCCTAGTAAATTATTTTTTTTATATTTAGAAAATTAAAATTTTACATTATATTTGAATATTATTAGATGTATGTACAGTATTATATATATATATATATATATATATATATATATATATATATGTGTGTGTAGGATGTACACTTTTTTTGTACAGATGCTTCGCTAACCCTTTTTTTTTTTTTTTTCTCTTTTGGCTTTCTTTTTTTATTTTGAACGAGGAGGAGGTGACGTGTTGGGGTGAGCGGCGGAGTCGACAGCTAATGTAGCGACGGAGCCAGCTGTGTACGGGGACGAGATTCGGGAATCCGATCTTCTTTTTTTTTTTTCTTTCTTTCTTTCTTTCCTTTTTATTAAAAAAGAATTTAATCGCTAATTGTGCATTTTAAAAGTATAGGCTTCTACATATAGGATGAAAAGAATAAAGTAAAGAACTACATTACATGTGGTAGAATTGCATGATCTTGATATTTTCAAGAGAGAGAGTAAACTACATATATGTCTGCTGAGCTTAAAATGCAAAACAGTTAGATTTAGAATTTGAGATTTAGGGCACCAGTCCTCTAATCCTTAACCAATAAATGGACTTGAGAGAAATAGAGAGAGAGAGAGAGAGAGGTGAAATTCCAACTCCCCACATATACAGATAGAGATGAGATTATGTAGGCATGGGTTGGAGAAGAGCAAATCACTTAGGCTCCGCTTGGTTCGGATTTAAGAGGGTTTTAGTTATACCGGGGATAGGTATAAATTATGGTTTTAGGCGGGGATAGAGTAAATTTGCGTTTGGTTCGGTTTAAGAGTTATACCGGGTTTAAAGAAAATTGTGTTTGGTAAATTATATAGGAATAAGAAGAATAAGACGAATAAGAAAAAATTGTGTTTGGTTGGGAATAAAGGAATAAGAAGAATTGAGGGGTTAAATATTTTTATTTACTAATTTGCCCTTTATGATATAATTTAAAATTAAATAAATTTATGGTATTATTCAACCTTATATTTAATTTAGATAAATATTAAAAAATTCAAATAATATTTACAATTAAATATTAATATTAATATTAAATATTAAATATTTAATATTAAATATTAATATTTAAAATTAATAATTTTTTTAAAAAAACTGAAATAAAATAAAATTTTTAGATTTATTAAAAAATAAGTTAAAAAAATAATATTTATTAAATAAACAATTTTAAATTTTAAAATTTATAAATTAAAAAATTCTAATTTAAAAAAATAAAAAATATAATTTTTATTAGTGTATGGAAAAGAAAGGAAAAAAAAAAAAAAAAAAAAAAAAAGGAAAAAAAAAAATTAAAAAGATGCCGTGGAGAGAGAGAGAGAGAGAGGAGAGAGAGAGAAGGTGCAAAATAGAAAGAAAAAGAGGTTGGGGGCGCGGTGACCCCTTGCCTCGGTCACCGCGCCGCCCCATCTCTCTCTATTCCGCAGTTGGGGGGGGGGGATTCCTAAACCCCCCCATAGCGGGTTATCCACGGATAACCCGCTAAGGGGGGTTTTGGAAATCCCCCCCCCCCCCCCCCCCCCCATTTTTAGTGTTTGGATATGGTTAAGGGGATAAGGGGGTTATTCCCCCCTTATCCCCTTAACCAAACGGGGGCTTAGAAGGCCTTGGGAAACAGAATTATAGGAACCCACCCCCAACCTGTGCCGTCTCGTGTACATCTAGGTCCATGGCCCATGGGCCGTCTTCACCCCCTATGCCTTTAAAGAAAGCTCCTCTCTCTCTCTCTCTCTCTCTCTCTTCCTTCTTGGGGTAAAAGAGTCAGCTTTTAATCTTATGACGGAAGGTTAGATTGGAGCGAATCACTTTCGACATAACAAGAGATTAAGTCGAGTCAAATCATGTTAAAAATGGTGAGAAGTTAGTTGAACGGAATCATAATCAAATTTCGTGAACATTATATCTATACGTTTTAAATTAAAAAATTATATATTTCTACCCATTCAAATTTTTTAATTAATAAATAATATGAATGACTCGACATCTCTCTCTCTCTCTGGGTTTCTCAGTACGTGGTCAATATCCATTGTGCTTTGTACTTGATCTAATGGGTTAATGGGCTACAGTGAGAGTGTGAAATAAATAGGTGAGGACGTTGATTCGAGTGCTATATAAAAGGTTTCAAAATATGTGTACTTGATCTGATAGATCATAATGAGAGTACGAAATAGATGGACGAGAGCGTTATATCATAGGATTCTAAATATGTGTACCCTAACCTCTAAGGCACTTATTGGCTACGTGGATAGTAATTTGTACTTGATTTGATAGGTAATAATGGGAGTGTTAAATAGGTGGGGCGAGGGCGTTGATTGAAGAACTGTATCAGAGGATTCTAAATAAGTGTACCCTAACCTCGAGGGCGCTAACTAGCTATACCGATAGTTATTTGTACTTGATTTGTAAGGCTAAGTTTGCTTCAAATATAAGCGCAAATTAATTATTTTTAAAATAATTATAAAATTAAATATAAGTAGGAATTAAAATAATTTTGTATTTGGTTCAGTATAAAAATTATACTGGGATAAAAAATATTATGTTTAATAAGTTAAGGAAAAATAAAAAAAATAGAGCGAATTAAGTTTTTAATTTAAAATAAAAATTTTAACTCATATGATTTGAAATATTTAATTTAAAGTATTTATTAAAAAATTTATTAAAATTTATATTTTACTTATATATAAAAAAAATTAACATTTTTTTTAGTTTTTAAAAATTTATAAATTTTTAAAAATTCAAAAATTTGTATATAAAAATATGTATAAATTTAAAAATTTTAAATATTTGGTATAAATTTGTTAAAAATTAAAGTTAAAATTTTGTATAAATTTAAAATTTTATAAATTTTAAAATTTTATATATTTTTTAATTTATTAAAAATTAAAGTTAAAGATTTTAAAAACTATAAAATTTCAAAAATTTTTAAAGTTAAAAATTTATAAATATTAAAAATTTTAATTTTAATTGTCTCAAAAAATTACAAAAGTGGGAACAAAAATTTAAATTTTAAAATTTATATAGTTTTAAAAAAATTATAAAAAAAAATTGTATAGATTAATAAATTATAAAAAAAAATAAAAAATTTTAAATTTTAAATTTATTAAAAAATAAAATTAAAAATTTTTAAATTTTAAAAATAAAAAAATAAATTTTAAATTTTATAAATTTAAATATCTTATAATTTAACTTTTTTAAATTAAAAAAAAAAAAAAAAAAAAAAAAAAAAAAAAAAAAAAAAAAAAGAAGAAGAAGAAAGGTTCCCCCCGGATTATTCCGAAATAATTCGATATGGGGGGAGCATATGTGATGTTCCAGTTGTCCCCCCCTCCTATTTTTTCGTTTGGGTATAAAAGGAGATAACTTCTTTATCCTCCCCTTATATCTGATACCAAACGCCCCCTTAGGTCATACGGAGTGTGTGAAATAGATGGATGAGGGTATGAATTGGACTACTATATAAAAAGATTTAAAATATGTGTATCCTAACCTCTCGGGCGCTAACCAGCTAAAATTATATTTAATTAATCTCTCAAATTATTTTTGATAAATTAATATTATATGCATTTGGGAGTTAGGAATCAATTTAGTTTTAATCTTAAACATGATATCCAAAAAAAATATGTCAGCAATTACAATAAACTCCGAGGATCTTATGTTCAGTCTTAGGTAGGGAAACTGCAGCGCTGTAGTAGGAATATACTGAGACAAGCTATCAATTCTTAAGGAGGCATTTGATTTGGAGATTAAAGGGAGATAAGCGGATATCCCTTTTTAATATCCAAACAAAAAGCAGTGAGGGAGAGAACAGTCGTTTATTTTTGTATCTTGATAGATAAAAATATATCTATATATAAATGTCGATCGTCAATTCGAAAATTTCATCATTGAAAATAAATGAGTGCCAAAGAGTCTATTTACCACTAATAGTATTTCAACTCATTTCTCTCTGTAACGATCCGGCTTAGTAATAATAACTCGTTGGGCCCAAATATTTAAATCCGATTATTATTACTAGTGTTCATGTTTCTTATATAGGCTTTGATACCAAATACAATGACTCGGCCCATTAGCAATAATAATTCGTTGGGCACAAACTACCGGCCTAAAATTCTTAAGCCCAGTTATTATTACTAATGTCCATATCTCTTATATATCCAATCACAACTCCATTTCCATTCGATGTGAAACTATTTAGATGTCACACACTCTTATATATATATATATAATTAGGCTGGAATACTATCAATAGCACCAAGCCATTGGTGCTATCAAGTTTTTAGCCGTCGGATTAAAGGATGTGTGGTTAAGATGATAGTGGTCTCCTAGGGTTTACTAAATAGTTGGTTGAATAGTAAAAATCTTAGGGAACCATTATAATCCCAACCGCATATCTTTTCATCCAACGGCTTAAAACTTGATAGCACCAATTGCGTGGTGCTATCGATAGTATTCTAGCCGGACTCTCTCTCTCGCTCTCTCTCTCTCTCTCTCTCTCTCTCTCTCTATCTATCTATATATATATATATAATTGAGCTCTTATATTTTTAAAAATATCAAGTCATTGGTGCGTATAAATTTTTAGCCCTTGGATAAAAAAATGTGTGATTAGAATGATAGTGGCCCCTTGTGTTAAATGAGTAGTTGGTATAATAGAATAATTTCAGAAATAAAATTAATCAAATGAATAAATCTAACGATAGAAAATTTACAATGACCAATTGTTTAGTACTTAAACAAGTATAGTAGCCACATTCTCTCTCTGAGCTGGAATGCTATCGATAGTAAACGGACTTCGTTGCCATCTATTTATTTTTGATGATGGAGCTTCCAAATCGACAATCGATATCGTTGGATATAATCTAAACAATTTAAATTATTTACAAATTAAATTTTAAATCTTTTCGATAACATTGACATAATGATCAAAAAAATTACAAAATTTATAATTTTAATAAAAAAAAAATTATACGTAGAAATTTTATTTACTGGTGCAAAGTAAATTTAGTAAAAATCGCTTCATCCCAAAAAATAAAAAAAATAAAAAAAAAATAACATTTGATTTTTTTTTTTTTTTTTTTTTTCGCTACTGTGGTTATCATTTTGTCGGAGAGATGACAATCTCGATCGGACAACTCTTTCCTAAAACTGGCAGCAAAACATAGATGGCGGAATCAGTTGTTCCGATAAAGAGTATCCGATCCGTGTAATATATGGTAAAAATGTCAGAGATCGATTTTGGTAAAGAATTAGCAGCAAAGAAAGATCACCAAACAAAGAATCTTGTGCAGTAGCACCGGCTTAATACGTAGAATCAATTAGAGACGTGTGCTCCAGCGAAGTTGCCAATTTTTTAGGTCTACACGCAGAAGAGTTGGTGGGGATAGATTTCGGAGAAGTGACAACGAGAAGAGGCTCCCACCCGATCTACCGATCTGGGTGGGAGAAAACGAAATTTCGCTTTTTATTTTTTATTTTTATTTTCTATTCTATTCTATTGGACGTGGCCACGGCCATGTCAGTAGGTAAAACATAATGCTGCTGTACACGACTTAGTTCCTAACCATCATTTCAACTTTTTGAAATTGCTATTGAAGTTCGGTACCTATCATCAGTTCATCACCCTACTTTTTTACATATTTAAATTTATTCCTGATTGTTAGTTTCCTAATTATGAGTCTCACGAGAGAAATTATCTCGTTTATTTTCATACTTTAAATTATATTTAAATTATAATTTTTTTATTGAAAAAATTTAGAAATTTAAATATCGAATCAAATTTAAAATATTCTTAACTATATAATACCAATTCAAATAAAAATTTCAAATCAAATTTAAATTTTCAATTTCAATTCTAAGAAGTTGGTTTTATCAATAATAGTGCAAATTAAATTTTTAATAAATAATTAAAGTTGGGTTATAAGTAACTGCATATATTAAAATTAAATTTAAATTATGAATTTAATTTTCAAACATAAAAAACTATATATTTAAATAAATAATAAATCTTGAATTCAAATTATTAATTTAATACTTGAACAACGTAGATGCACACAATTTTAATCAAATTCAAAATTTTCTTAAATATAAAATATAAATTGAAAATAAAACTTTTGATTCAATTTTGATCAAAAGTTTATATTTCAAATTAAATTTTAAATTCAAATTTAATTCATATATTAAGGAGTTAGTTACCTAACTAATTAACCATTATCTAATTTGGTAAGTATTACAATTAAATAAAAAAAACAAAAATTTTTAGGGCACTATCAAATTTGGTAGTAGACTAGTAAGAAAAAAAAAATATCCACTTTCAATTTAAATTTAAGATTTCAATATCAATTTAAATTTAAAAGTTGAATTCATAAGTAATAATGCAAATTAAATTCAAATTTAAAATTAAGATTTTGAATTTAATTTTAAAAAATTGAAACTTTATATTTAAATAAATAATTAAATTTAGACTTATAAGTAACATTATAAATTGAAATCAAATTTCTAATTTAAAATTATAAATATAAAATTTTAATTAAAATTAAATTTCAAATTCAAATTTATAAAGATTTTCAAATTTAAATTGCTACTAATCAAATTAGCCACTATCTAATTTGATAAGTAATAAAATTAAATAAAAAATATTTTGGTAACCTATCGAATAGATAGCAACCGTGTCAATCTTAACTTTAAAAAATAAACAGCTAAATTTAAATGAATCGGTGTAAAAGTCAATATTGCCTTCTTCTCACACGGTATAAAGGCCTAACTGTGATTTACTGGGCGGGCTTAACAGTTATGCTTCACAGTTAAAACTTCTGCGGCAAGGGAGGATGATCAAAACCTACTAAGTGGCATTTTCGATCCTCAATAAATGCACAACGACCAGCCTAATGATCGACATATAACAACATTATCTATATATAGGGAGCACATATAGTCATACAAGACATTCAAATTTGGGCAGACATTATTTGCTTTGCTTGCCCCTCTTTTCCTATTTCTCACAACCATGAGGCCAGAGAGCGTAGCAAACTATCTGGAGGACAAGAGCCTTCTCGTCACCGGTGCCACCGGGCTCGTAGCAAAATGTAATCTACATATATTTAGGCTTAACTAGTTTTCAATTGTGCTATACAAACATGGCCAAGAGTTTGAAAGAAACATTCTGAAGCTCTGGTCCTCTGATTCTGCAAAACGCATTTGGGGAACACATTTGCAAACTTGGCCATAATTTCCCATGGCCTCTCCCTTCTGCTTTATATAAGCATTCCGTATTGAATTGATAAAAGTTCCCCCCGCCTTTTTTTGCATGCAGTGTTTGTGGAGAAAGTACTTCGAATTCAATCAAAGGTGAAGAAGCTTTACCTGTTGGTGCGCGCCACTGATAATGTTTCGGCAAAGCACCGTGTGGAAACTGAGGTTAGCATCATGCCTAACAAAGACAAAACAATTGCCTCTAACTAGCACAGATTAGAGAGTACTTGAATTTGAAACTAGTTGCTTAAATTCTTCAACATGTTTTGCAAAACATAGTATAATATTTAGTACACAATATTATATGTCAAGTCCTATATTTTATAATTACTGGCGCTATTTCACTACTAAATAATTAATGCCAACGCACAAACCAACTGATTTGTTGAAGCAAACTCTGTGATATCAGGTTACAGGGTAATTCACCAACTTTATAAGACAGAAATCATTGATATGCTCCAGAAAAGCAACTGAAATCCAACCCTAGTTGCTAATATTGCTTCTCCTTCTGGATTGTGTCATCTGCATTGTAATACCTCTAACTTGTAGGTTATGCAAACTGAGGTATTTAAAGTTCTAGAAGAGAAATACCAAGGGAACTTTCCTTCATACTTCTGGGACAAAGTCTTCCCTTTGGCAGGAGACATTACCTTTGAGGATTTGGGAATACATGATGACAAACTTAAAGAAACCCTCGGGGACGAAATTAATGTCATCGTCCATGTAGCAGCAAGCACAGACTTTAACGAAAGGTAATAAACACTAAAACGACCGCTAATTACTGCTCCTTGATACCCATTAATGATAAGAAGGAAATGTAAATCCTTGCAATTTTCTTCTGCATAGCCGCCGCACTAGCGGCAACAAGTTTCCAAGCTTTAGAAACTTGCATGGCACCTTTCCATGTGAACTCATTTATGGTTGTTCACAGATAATTTTGTTTTGAAATATCAATAGGTATGATACAGCTTTGCGCATCAACACTTTTGGAGTAAAGCATATTTCAGCATTTGCAACGAGATGTCCGAAACTGAAGATGCTGCTCTATATTTCAACTGGTAATTGCCTAAAAGTTGTATCTCATCTATTTTCGACACCATATTAAAGGAACTTACGTTAGAGACCAGTGTGGCTGTCCTTATGTACCAGTAAAAAGTAACTGAATAAAAGCGCAAAGTAACAAGAGAAAAAGTTGAAGAACACCCTTCCGCAAGAACTACAAAATTTGATCATTTCTTTCTTTAAACATTTAAACATTATAAACAACAATGATCTAGATGTTAGTGAGACAAAGACCCTCTGACTGCAAGAATGCTGGAACTAGTCCTTACATGCAAAGTGAACCATCGATTTTCTGTAGGATTGTAAGGTGATTGCTTGCGGTACCCATATGCCCCGCATACTAAACGAATGCCACCCGCTATTCTAAAAGCAGCAAACAGATCATTTTCTGTGGACGGTGTAATAGAATTCTGATAAGACCTGCTAAAAGGAAGAATCTAGTCTAGAGGGAAACACCAGATAAAATAGCTAATTAGCAAAATTTTAGGTCTATTCAAACATGCTGCCATTGAGAACAGAAAGAGAAATATATAAGATATCAACAGTAGAAATGGTTGGTTATTACTGGCTACAAACACTTGACAAAATTGATTCATCTTATAATGTTAAGAATTAGAATTTTAATTTCAAACTTAAAATTTCAAAATTTTGATCCTTCTTATTGGATGCGTGATCTATGATTTTTCACCAATATGAGCTTACTGTGGCACTTGTCCTTCAGCTTACGTTACGCCAGATAATCGAGGCGTCATATTAGAACAACCACTTTCAGGTGTGAAGGCCCTTGACATTGAAGCAGAGATGGCACTAGTACAAGAAAAACTGAAGGAGTTAACTGACAATAAAGCTTCAGAAGATACTGTAAGGCTTTCAATGAAAACACTAGGCATGAAAAGGTATGAGAAATTTATCTAGTTTGGTCACAATTTTATTGAAGAATTATAAATAATGCATTCCATGAATTCATTAGTTTTGATTTGGAGCTCATGGTTAACATTTCAAGATAAAAGGTTTTACAACGAAAAAGGAAAGTTATTGAAAGTGGACTACATGAAGCCAGTTTGACCATTCTCACATATAACTATTGAACATGTTTTAAATTATTTGCAACATTTAAAGTTGCACATTTAAATAGGTTGTTAGACTGGGTAAAAAATTACCCAAATGCAACTCCTGATTGTTAAAATCCTTAAGCAAAAAACTCTGCTACATCATACTACTGATAATAATGTAACCTCACTAAATTAGCAGGGACAAAAAAAACTAGTAACCATAAGAGGAGAAACTAATTACGCTTAAGCTGCAGAACAAAATTGTCCTGTTAGATAGCTATTTACTTCGTATCCAAAGGCTCTATCCTATGTATCACGGACACTTCTATAAGCTTCGCGTGTCCGTGTCGGACACTTGCGTGTCCGTGTCGGACTCGTGTCCGATGTGGACACTTCTTGAACGCACGTTCAATACCGATCCATAGGGCATACAATTAAAAAAGTATATATATTATTATTATTTTTTTTTTTTATGCATATATAATATAAGATGATAAATATTTTAGCTTTTTGATAAGTACATACAAATGTTTTTTGGACAATATAAATAAATTATGTATGGTAGAGAATTTTTTTTCTTAAAATATATCAACTATCAGTGAAAAAATTTATGAACTTTCATTCGTATGAGAAATATAATAATATTATACGAAAATTTATATTTTATATATAATAAATATATATCATTATATTAATAATATTATATCTGTGTTCATGCCGTGTCTGTGTCCTAATTTTTTAGAAGTTACCGAGTCGCCGTGTCCGAGTTGTGTCGTGTCCCGTGTCCGGTGTCCGTGTCTATGACACTTAGGCTCTATCTTAACCTCTTTGTCAATAATTTCATTTCCAAAAAAAATGATGAGCTTTCCCATCACACTAGGGCACAAACATTTGGATGGTCTAACACTTATACATTTACAAAAGCAATGGGAGAGATGCTTTCCTACGACTTGAGGCAGCACCTTCCTCTTGCTATATTGCGTCCGACCATAGTTACAAGTACTTGGAAGGAACCATTTCCTGGATGGATAGAGGGCATAAGGTTAGCTTGACTGAAAATTGAACTGTGAGCTTCTATTTTTAAATTCCAAGGATCTATTAATTAAAGTTAAAAAGGGGTAATTGCAGAACAACTGATGCATTTATCACTGGCTATGGTATGGGACATCTGAAATTTGTACCTGCAGATGTCACAACAATCGTGGACTTGGTACGCTATATTTGGCTCATAATATATTTCTTTGTTACTTTGTTTCAGTAAGATGGAGGCTAACTATATTTTTTGCCATTGAGACTTGTATCTCTACACATATAGAACAAGGGAAAATGCATGCAGCATCCTGACTCAATAAAAGGTTTCCTTGCTAATTTCTCAACAGATAGCTTGATTGATGCTTAAGTTTATTTTTCCGCTTACATATATTCTTGCTATCTTCACTTTAAAGTTGAATAGCAACTTTTTTGACTAGGTAATGGCAAGCATGACTAACTCTACTAATCAGTTACTTGAGAGTTGAGAGACAGCTCATCCTCCAAATCAGTAAAAGATGAAGTAGCATAACTGCTAACAAAAATGTTATTGCGGAAGATTCTAAACAATAAAAGAAGTGTTATTAGTATGAATCCATAAACCTGGAAAAAAAATTTATAAACAGGCCACAAGAAAGTCTGCTAAAAAATCTAATTAAATACATGGAACAACATCTGCAACTGCATGAACCTGATATGGGCAACAACAAGGATATGGTTGCTATTAAACATGTAAAGAAGTAGGCAAACAACCATCTAACAGAAACCTTCAAATACACACTTTTATTGAGAAATGGGAAATCTTATGTGAAGGAGCCATGATGCACTAAGAAAGGATGATAGTGAGCAAATTTGGTTATAAGTTTCACAACAAAATTTTAGCCGTAAAAATATTTAAACCTGACATGATGCACTTGCATGTTTAAAATGTTTGAACAGAACTGAGCTGAAGATGGCAGTCCTTTCAGTCATTTTGTTAAACATCTTTCGTGCAGAGATGACCGTTGCTCTATTTTCCTTTTAGATTTCTAGAAAATACGTGATCTAATCATCATTCTAATAAAACAATTTAGGAACCTTAGAGGCCATTAAATCGAAAGCCGACAATTGAAATCTATATGTCCGCTCACATAAAAAGGTGTCACTAAAAACAAAAAGGGAAGTGTGCAATGTTTCTTACATACCTAGTATTGTACTGAATTCCTTATTCTGTAAATCTTCAAGCTAGTATGTGAGGTTAACAGTTATAAAGCTTTACAGGTTCCCGGAGACCTTGTAGTAAATGCAATGCTCACAATCATAGCCAGCAGCTATAATGAATCATCGGTGTTCATCTACCAGATAGGCTCTTCAACATGGAATCCGATAACAATTGGTAAAATGGCTGACGAGGCTTATAGTTACTTCTTGAAGAATCCCTGCATTGGAAGTGATGGGAGAATCATCAAGGTGAAAGAGCCGTACTTTATGACAACAATGACTGGCTTCTACATATATATGACCATACGAAACAAACTACCTCTTCAGGTTGGTGGCATCTAATAGTTTATGCTGCTTTTTACTCCGTATATCCACATTAAGATAAGACAACCCCAAAATGCACTAGGATATAGCTACATGGCTGGGACGAGCAAAGCCAATGTTACAACCTGAAGAATAGAAAGGACTACTAGTAAAAAGATTAGTAGATATAGTAGCAATTCTATACAATAGTAGAGTAGAGAGAGTAAAATGACCCACAACAGGGTGTTTTGAAGAAGTGGTTCAGTAGAAGGCTTCATAAAGATGAAGGTTGAGAAGAGCTCCAACAGGATCCAAGCAGATCGGGTGATCGGAGGCAACGAAATCCGAACCGCTAAGCAACAAGCAATCCGAGACATTTGCCGAGTCCAACTGAAGTCAAAGCCTCTCTTATAAATTGACCCAACAAGCCCATTTTCCTTGTTAATTTACTTTTACAGTTTAGTCCATTATTTTCTATAATTTGCATTTTAGTACATGTTAAGAGAAGTATAACTAGTAGGTGTCAACAGTGAAACAGGGATGAAAAGAAATGAATTGAAATGTTATCTTCTTCCCCAAATTTCTTATCTTCTTCTCTCCTGTATTCTCTATCTCCATCTCATCTCTCCAATCTCCCGATCTCTCTCTTTTCTCTCTTTTTCTCTCTCTCTCTACTCTCTCTTTTCTCTATTTCTTTTCCTTTTCCCTCACCCATGTTGGCTATTTATTTATAGGTTAAAATAGGCCCAACTTCCTGTCCCGTGACAATAGGCCCAGAAAACTAATAAGTTGAGTTGGGTGAGCCCAATAAGTTGAGTGGGGCTGCGGTCCACAATAGACTTAACGGCAAAAGGCCCAACAATAGACCTATCGTCCAAGTGGGTTGAGTCCAGTCGAGACCCGTGGGCGCTGTGCCTGTACGCTTTAAGTGAATTGGTTGCTTATTTCTAACAGCTCGAGCTTATGGGATTAATGGTTAGCGCCAACGATCCGACAACCCAATTCAGAGCCAGTGGCACGGGTTCGATTCCCACACGGTGCAGGTGTTGGGAGGTGGGGGGGATTGGGGGGGATTGTTAGTTATTTATTTATGGGTTAAAATAGGCCCAACTTCCTGCCCCGTGACAATAGGCTAAGGAGACTAATAAGTTGAGTTGGCTGAGCCCAATAAGTTGAGTGGGGCTGCGGTCCACAATAGACCTAACGGCAAGATGCCCAACAATAGACCTAACGTCCAGATGGGTTAAGTCCAGTCGAGACCCGTGGGTGTTGTATCTGTACACTTTAAGTGAATTGGTTGCGTATTTCTAACAACTCGAGCTTTTGGAATTAATTGTTAGCGCCAACGATCCGACAACCCAATTCCCTCAAATTCCCTGTCCGAGCTTCTCCATCATCCCCGCCGCCATCCACATCTCATAGCTATCTCATCACCGACGACTTGCGGCGAGTCCGGGATATTACAGCCAACTAGCCAAGATGATGTCGGCTGGGGCTAACTACTAAAACTCTGATCCAAGCCCAACCAAACAAATTAGGTAAAACCCCGGCATGAGATTAACAATGTCATTCAAATCAAACCATGCAAGAGGGTAAAGTAAGAGTAAGCTCAAGTTTAATCAAGCAGCGTGAATGACAAATAGCAGTACTTGCTAGCAAAACCAAGTAGAAACTAAGAGTAGGCCTCAAAGTCAATTCAGAGAAATGACTAATGGATGTAGCCAAACAAAGAAATCCAAGCCTGACATAAATAAGAAAAATCCAGAACTATGCAATTATAAGCCCTTAAATAGTACACAAGTCAGCTACATTACATCTCTATGCATCTGACATGCACCTAGTATTTTCTCAAAAGAATGTTTTCTCCTGATAAGGTGCTGCGGCTATTAGGAGTATTGCATTCTTCTGCACGGAATCAATACAATCATCTCAGCAGACAATACAAGCATGCAGTGCGATTGGTTAAAGCTTACAAGCCATTTACTTTCTTTCATGGAAGGTGAGGCAACATAATTCAACTCTTTCCTGCCAATCTTCTTATCTTATCTTATTCCCACTGCATGTTGCATCTTTTATTAAGAAAAACTATGCTATACCGCAATCAGAACTTTGCTGTCACGGCACTACTTGTTTGGTTGCATAAGTAGTTTGGCATTGAAATTACCATATAAGAGACCCCCCTCATACCATTAGTATACTGCACTTCTATCTACGTATATTGCACTAAATTAATATTTTACATCTACTTCTGCCCACAGGTTTGATGACACTAACATGCAAAAACTCGCATCATTGCTAGCGGAGACAGATACAAAATCGATTACCTTTGATACCAAGAACATTGACTGGGGAAGTTACCTGACAGACATTCACATTCCAGGCATATTCAAGTATGGAATTAAAAAAGACAAGAAAACCACAAAATAATGGAACCAAGGTCTCCGATTGCGGCTTCAAACTTATGTGTAATGTTTTCCTAGAAATCAAACTATGGTCTATATTACTAATATAGTGCAGTAAAAAAGAAAATATTATCATTGTGCAATTTCTCTTACCAGAATTTTGATTATGCTCCACACCTTACAAAATGTATCCGTTTATTTTCTGTCAAAAAGTTCATCATGTAAAATGTAATGCAATTCAAGGAATGCAGTTACCTAATCATATTTTGAGAATAATTCTACACACCAAAAAAAAAAAAAAAAAATCCAACACGAGATCGATTCACGGGTGTTTGGATTTCCTTGAGAAACCCTAAGTTTTTCCCGCAACAACCTACGGTCTCGCATCAAAAGCAAGCAAGAGAAGAAGAAAAGGAGGAACAAAAAAAAATCAAATCAAGAAATAATACCTAATTAAAGCTTGAATGGGTCATGGAAGGGGCTCTCGTCCATGGTTAGGGTTTCAAACGACGACTATGGTGGATAGGATCTTCTCGTGCGTGGGAAGCAGAAGCGAGGGAGAGAGCGGGGAGGGAGAGAGCCGCCCCAAACGCGTGGTCTTTAAGAACAACGAACAATTGGAAAAAAAAAAAAAAACAAACAAACAAAAATGAGCCAAGCAAGATTAATGTCAGTCTCGGCTCGTTTTATAGCCGAGCCGCCTCGTCAGATTACGAATCGGACTCTGACCAAGTTTACGATTGGACATCAAATTAATGAATTTTACCTGTTCTGAACTATTTCCTAATAAATTATTTTTTTATATTACTAAAATTAAATTCCTTACATTATATTTGAATATTACTTTTTGAATAATGCTGCACATACACTTTATATATATATATATATATATATATATATATATATATATATATATATATATATATATAGCTAAACTGAAATACTATTATTATTAATAGTATTAAGCCATTGATATTATTAAGTTTTTAATCATTGGATTAAAAAATATGTGGTTGAGATAATAGTGGGTCATTTGGGTTTAATAGGTGGTTGGAAAAATAGTAAAATCTAACGGATGAAAATAATCAAAGAGTTTGATCTAAGGATAGAAAATTTAATAGCACCAATGATTTGGTACTAGCCAGACTCTATATATATAAATATATATAGTAGAACTTATATACTTTCAAAATATAAGCCCAACTATACTTATATTTGTATTGAAATTTGTGTTATTATAAAATCAACTAAAAAAAAAATACAATAACACAAATCTCAATACAAATTTAATAGTAAAAAATTTATAAGTATAATTAAATTTATATTTTTAAATATATATAAATTCTAATATATATATATATATATATATATATATATATATATATATATATATATATATACACTTCTTTTGTACAAGTAGCGTGCACTTTAAAATTTAAAATCTATTTTATTTATTCATGAAAATTTTTTATTTAAAAAATTATTCTATAAAATTTGTTCATTACTCAAATCTACATTTACTGTTATTAGTTGTTAGTTCATCTAAGTTAAATCCGAATTATATCTTAACCGAGGTTAAAATATAAGTACAATAATATTTTTATTTTTTTATTTAATCTTTTTTTTTTTTTATCTATTTCTTTTCGTCTTTTTTTTTCCCTTTAGGTTTCTGCTCAGGTTGCCCGATCCTCTCTTTGGGGATTTTCATCGGTGACACCTCTTGCGACAATTGTGCAGCAGCGATGGCAGGGATCCCTCGTCCTCTAATAATTTATTTTTTAAAATATTTTTAACGAATATGATATATGTTTTTTAATCTATTTTCTATATAAAATTCTATAATTTTTTTTTTTTTTATGAGTATGAATTTTATATATTTAATGTTGGATTTAGTTACTTTTGTTAAGTGGGATGCACCAATAGGCGATGGCGTAGCTGGAAAAAAAAATAGTTTCATTCTTTTCAGATATATATTTTTTTTTTTTTTTTTTTTGAGAGAGAGAAATATAGTAAACTATTCGTTTCATTCAACAAAAAAATTAAATAAAAAATTAAATTCAACTACACAAGTAAGACAACACGCCTCTTCAGAAAAATATATATATAATATATATATATATATATATATATATATATATATATATATATATATATAATACCGTTTCTTCTTTTTCAGTTAAAAAAAAAAATAATCATTGTAAGGATAAATTTTAAAAAGTATAAAATACCGTTTAAAGATAAATAAGAAAAATATGAAAGCGTTAAGGTGGAGAAAAAAAAAGTGATAGTAGAATATATATATTTAATGGACAAAATAGCTAATTCATGGGTGATAATTAAAGAGTGTAATATACAAACGCGATTTAAATTTACTATTTATTATATTAAACTGAGTAAAGTAAATGTAGGTGATAGTATTTTATAAAATATAATTTTTAATTTTATATTTATTTTAACTTTATTCTTATTTATTTTAGTAGAAAATATATTAATATTATATACTAATTTATAATATAATATATATATATATTATGTCTATATAATTAGAAACTTAGTAATTCTTTAATATTATATAATAATTAAGTAAAATGGCCAAACCTGTAAGGACCCACGTATAGCGTTACGATTCAGTATAAGCTCAGAAATAGTTCAGATATATTATGATGTATAAGCTTAACAATCCAATCGGATGAAAATTATTGTATCCTCGTGCGTTCGAATACCTCGAGTTGTTTCTAAAGCTAATCGACTACGTAATTTTCGCTAAGCGAGCAATATTTCATTTATAAATCGCTCATTATCTCTATTATATTTTCCTCAGTAATCTTGGTTAAATCCTACGTGATTCTTTTTAATTATTGTAACTGATCAATTACTATTAAATTAAACCTTTAATCCTTATTCCCCTAAGAATCTTGTATTAGTAATTCCTATCGATTTTTACCATACAAATCCGAAAATTGTTGTACCACATTATTGGCTCCATCAATGGGATCCATTATTGTTCCGGTTGCCATGATTTGACTGACAAATGGGGAAATGATGAGTGTTGAAGCTTTTGTTTCGTCTCTCAGAGCTTCCTTATCTGTTTGGAAGGGGCAGGTGATCGTTTTGTGCTATGTGCTATATCTGTTCAATTACATTTAGTTCGTTATCTCAAAGTAGCTTTATTTTGTCCTGAAAATTTGCATCTTTCATGTTATGTAGTCACACCGTCGCTAATTGCTTGAACAAGGATTGATCTTTATTGGGTTCAGCAAGTGGCACAATGTTATTCGGACTATCTTTAGCTGGAAAGAAAAAGAAGATTATTGTTGTATACCAGTCACCTAGCATCTATTGGCTTGAAAGTTGAAATGCGTAGCTTTGAGATGGGGCTTTCATTAGATAATGTTTGTAGATGATTTTTAAATTAGAAATCACCTCATCTATCTATGATTTTTGAGTGTTTAAGAAGACCATATCTGTTAAATAGAAATTTTAGTTTATAACTGAAGTTTGAAGTTATGCTTTCCTTGTTCTTCATTTGTACTTTTGACGTCGCATCTCCATCTAGTAATGTATCAGTTTTCCTTCAGTTGGTTGCACGAAGAGTTCTGTCTCAGTTCTAGACAGATCATTTGCTTATAATATGTCAGTTCTTCGTGCATCTGCATATTTGTTTTCTTCTCAGGCTATTCATGCCCATTTAATAAAGCTCATTTACTTAAAAATGCCACTATGTTTTTATGTCTTATTTGTAATACTGTTTCTTGTTTCTAGGGAATAAGAGGAGTGTGGATAAAATTGCCCATCAAGCTTGCCAATCTTGTTCAACCTGCCGTCGAGGTAGGAAATAACCTAACAATCACATCTTCTTCTTTTTTTTTTTTAAGAATTATGTCGGTTTATGTGTATGTACAAATTTTAAACCATACGGAAAAAGTAATTTTGAACTACCGGCTTCTTTTTCTCAGCATTTAAAGAAAAGAATGTTGTTTTCGTCTTTGGTAGGTTTTATTCCAAAAGTGAGGGCTATGATATTGAGGAATGGAAGGCTAATAATGATGAATAGGCTGCAGGGTGCTTTCACCACCCTTAACTATTTTAGGAGACTAATATTTTATTTCTTTTGAATCCTGGTAAAGCAGTATCTGGAAAAACTGAGTGCTACATGCAGATTCACGAGTGTATAGATAGCATTGTAACTTATTTATCCTGTTGACTAGGTAATTTAAAGGGCAACTAGCCCACTAATTAATATTAGTACTTTGACAAAACTCTAACGGTCTAACCTACTTTTAAAATTGTCAGTTCTGTCTACAACTCAGGGATGCATACTGACATTTTCTTCCCTGGGATAAAAAATTTCAAAGCATGAACTAGAGAGGAGCCACTTTCTGATTGAGATGTGGGATTCTTGTTTCGTTTTTATATATAATAAGTTATAAGCAGGAATGTTAGCTAATCTACACTTCTTACTGATGATGAAGCGTCAATTAGGTTGAGAATCTAAAATCAGTTCTTCACATATAAGCAATTAAAAATGTTGGCTACTTGAATAACCATGTAATTTAATTTCATGCAGGAGGGATTTTGGTACCACCATGCGGAGCCAACCTATCTGATGCTTGTTTATTGGATCCCCGACACTAAACATACATTACCTGTAAATGCTACACACCGCGTTGGTGTTGGTGCTTTTGTGATGAATGATAAAAGAGAAGTAAATCGTTCCACCCTCCTTCTATTTCTATAAGTATGTTAGTTATTGTTTGTTGTTTTTATAAGTATAGTTATTAATTTTCAATCAGCTATTTTTTACAGTAGATAGCTCTTTTTGTCACACGCTCACATTAACACAAACATACACATCCTTTGTGGTAGGTGTTGGCAGTTCAAGAAAAAAGTGGCAAATTTCGTGGCTTAGGTGTATGGAAGTTTCCTACAGGCGTTGTCGACCAAGTAAAAACTTCTACATAGAAAATCACAAAAAGAGCACCTTTCTCAACTACATGTATGTTCGCTTTTGCGTCACTAATCATGCAGTTTTCTATGACAGGGTGAAGACATATTTGCTGGGGCAATAAGAGAAGTTAAAGAAGAAACAGATGTATGCATTGAATTCTTATAAGAGTTAACTTTCAAAATTATTTGGCTGCTTGAAATTTTTGGTTTGATGGCAGATTGATACCGAATTTCTCGAAGTTCTTGCATTCAGGTAAGTTGTTCCTCTACTCTAGTGGACACGAATATCTATCGTTCCTGAGCTAATCGGTTAGCTAGTTTGTTGGTATCATAATTATACAAGTTTTCTCCAAACAAACAGACTTGGCTTGACAGATGTTGAAGTTCAGCTGGCTTGTAAATTCACAAAGTATCGAATCTATCAAATATCGACGCTTGTTTTAAATGGTTAAAATGCATGCAAAATACTTCTTTCCAAAATTAAGATAGGATGATCAGTAATTCTCGATAGCATACGTCTTGGTTACCGTGGAGAAGATCTGTCATGTAAGCTAGTGAATATCCTCCGTTCTGATAATTATGTTATGCCATTTCTGCCATTAACTAATTTGTACAGGCAAAGCCACATGTCATTTTTTGAGAAGTCAGATTTGTTCTTTATATGCATGCTCCGCCCTCTTTCATTTGACATTCAAAAGCAGGAGTCAGAAATCGAGGCAGCACAGGTGATACAACTTTAATCCTGCTAATTAATTTAGTTATGTTTTTCTGCCTTCTTTTTTGAGCCAGTTAAAATAATTGATAAGGTGCATGAGCTCTCTCTCTCTCTCTCTCTCTCTCTCTCAGAAATGATGAAAAAATTGTAAGTAATTAATCAAACCCTGCCTGTCACCCACCAATAGGAAAAAAAAGGTTGTGAATGATTTCTGGCCTGAAAAACAAAAGATTGTCGCATACCACATCAAGTGCAAATAAGATACTCATCATGGCGATCTGTTGAGAAGAAGACTCTTGTACACACGTGTATGTCAACAAAGTAACAAACTAATTAGAAAATCTTTCTTTTCTTTCTGTTAGTTGGTAAGATGGTTTAGCTAAATATCTGCATAAATTGCCCCATTGTTGACGAAGAAAAGTGTTGTGCATCTAATAATCGAATTTGAATAGTGTGCTCGAACAAAGCTGTAATGATTTAGCAAATGGGTACTTGCCAATACATCTAATTCATGGGTTTCTAGAAAGCTAGAGTTGGAGGACAAATAAACTGATAAAGTAAAGTGCATACCTACTGTCAATAGCAATGATTTGATCAAAACAACTCCCTTGGTCTTCTTTAATGTCTTTGAGTTATCGAAAGAATATTATAAATAGCATACATAACCTATACAAAAACCCTCATGTAGCCATATTATTAGTGTTATGACGACTTTCGCTGCCTCCGTTGGTGCTGTTGCTGTTGTAATTTTCCAGTCCATGCTAATCTGAAATTCTAAATACATAACAGATGAGCTAAATTTGTGGTTAGTGATGATGATGTCACCTGTCTTTTTTACTGCAGTGGATACCAATTGAGGAATTTGCTGCACAACCATTTGTTCAGAAACATGAGCTTTTAAAGTATATCATCCGGGTTGGTGTGGCAAAAGCGGAGAATGCATATGCTGGATTTGTACCGGTCAATGTAGAATCAGCATTCACCAGCAGGAAAAGCAATTTGTATCTGAATATTCGTGATATGAAGGATCCATTAAATGGAAGTTCTTAAAGTATGTTAATGAGGAATATTTACACGGGATTTTCACCTGTGTCCATAGAAGGAGCCTTGAAAGCAAAACAAATCTATATTTGAATACCTCATATTTAAAGCAAATGTAAAATGAATATAGCTACTTCTATGCAACACATATTTTAATATATTTTAAATTAATTTCAGGTGAAGTGAATGTACCATGATTTTAATTTTTTTCTGGGGGTGAAAATGTACTTGTCCTCTGTATAACTGAACAGTTTATGCTTCTAAAAAGGGGAGGGGAGGAAAAAAACAGCCGTTAAAAGTTTTTTTTTTTTTTTTTTTTTTTTTTTTTTTTTTTTTTTTTTTGTTGTAAAGAAAAGAGAAAATTTACTTGGCCTCGTGAATTAATATAACATCCGTACCGTATTATCCAAATGACGACCAAAATTTTATTTAATAATTTTATTTAATAATTTTATCCTACCCAGATAGATGTTCGATAGAAATTTTGGGTAAACTTTGTAAAAAATGAATAAATTTTATCTGATATTTGAGTATATGATATACATTTATTTTTTTTTATGCTAGTAAATTTATTCTATCTATATTATATAAAATAAAAGTATACAAATAATTTTTTTATTTTATTATTTATTTATTTATTTATTTTTTGGAAGACCCCTATCTATTTATTTTCAAAACTAAACAAATTTGCGATGTGCGAAGCCTTGTCATCGTATTCAAGGGTTTGCGACTTTCCCCCTTTCCTTCACCTGCCAATTCTCTCTCTCTCTCTCCCACGCGCACACTCTCTCTCTCCCTCGGATCTTCGCGAGGTGGAGCTTGTGTTTTGGTTCTGGTTATCTAGGTATGTTTCTTTCTCGCTAATGGCTTCAGATCTGAGATTCTTGGATCTGTTTCTTAGTTTGATCTTCTCGAGAAACGACGAAGATGGTGGATTTAATTTGATTTGTTTTGATCATTTATGGTTTCTTCTTGAATTTGAGGGTTTAGTCCGAAACCTGCAGAGATGTATGCTATCTTTTGGATTTTTATCGCATAGATCCTCATGGTTCATGCATTGGTTTTTGTTTAACAGAGATTAGATTATCTAGGTTTTCTGATATTTGTACTGAGAATCATCTGGATGTGAAAGATAAATTTCTTATTTACCTATAACGGTAGCAAAAAAAATTTAAAACTATAATTAGTGGGGCTCCTTCCCAATTCTTGATTTAAGTCTAATTGCAGAAAGCATATTGTGCTCGGTTCAGATGGCTTGAAAGATCCCCTCGTTTGATATTTATATATTATAATCTTATTAGTCCGTTCAATCTATAGACAGCTGAAAGTTCTTCATAGGGATTGCCCAAAACTTTTATGATTTAATGATGGTTTTTATGTGTTCTAATTAACATTGTTTTTGTTATTGATCATATCACACGTATGCATCTAATTATGCATTAAATTGCGAACAAATATCTCACTATATTGTATACAGTTATAGTTTCGGTAAATTTTTATTTTCTTGTTCTTGAACAAAATCTTAGGCATTACTGGGCTAGTTGTGGTTGCTTATTCAAGAGATGGACAGATTATATTCTACATATGCTTGTGTATAGAGTGCGCAAATTTTCATCAGAACTTATCTTTTCCTATTGCTCCCTTTTTTCTTTTTCTTTTTTTTTGTAGCTGTAAGCAAGATTTGGATTCCAGATGGCTATGATGGATGAGCCACTGTACCCAATTGCTATCTTGATCGATGAGTTAAAAAATGAAGACATTCAGCTACGGTTAAATTCCATCCGAAAGCTATCTACTATTGCACGGGCTCTTGGTGAGGAAAGAACTAGAAAGGAATTGGTTCCCTTTCTTGGTGAGAACAATGATGATGAAGATGAGGTACTCCTTGCAATGGCTGAGGAGTTGGGGATCTTTATTCCGTACGTTGGGGGAGTTGAATATGCTCATGTTTTACTCCCTCCATTGGAAACGCTATGCACTGTAGAAGAAACTTGTGTCAGGGACAAGGCTGTTGAATCATTATGTCGAATTGGTGCCCAGATGAAGGAAAGTGATCTGGTGGACTCATTCATTCCATTGGTAAAGGTAATGAGAGGAAACAACTTTGGTTCCTCTAGTTTTATTTAAACTCCCTTTGACGGTTGTGATTTATATGTTTATGTGTATGATTTTATGTTTTTTTATGAACAAGATAACATTAATGCCATCCACGGATAAAGTGACATTGGAATTTCAGTCACTATCCTGGATGTTTTCTTTGTTTCTTTGCCATATTGATCTGATTATATGTTTCTCTTCAAATTATACTGTTACTTGTTGTTTCAGAGGCTAGCAGCTGGAGAATGGTTCACTGCTAGGGTTTCCTCATGTGGACTGTTTCATATTGCTTATCCAAGTGCAACAGAGCTGTTGAAAGCAGAACTGAGGTCTATATATGGGCAGCTATGTCAAGATGACATGCCTATGGTGAGAAGGTCTGCGGCATCAAACTTGGGAAAATTTGCTGCTACAGTTGAACCAAACCATCTAAAGACGGAAATCATGTCTACTTTTGATGATTTAACACAAGATGGTAATAGTTCGTTGATATATCTTTTGTTCATTTTGATAATAATATTGTGTAGCCTTGATATATTTTTAACTGTGTTTGTGAGTTAGCCAGCAGGATGTTTAGTGATCGTGGCTTGTTATTATGTGTGAAAGCTGCTGCTTGTTTGCTTTATCATGCTGTGCTATGTGCTGAAAGGACATAGCTCTGTAAGATTAACTGGTCTGTAAGTTCATCAGTTCTTTGAGTATTGCTATAGAATGGAAGTAGTACCCTGGCACTTGTACTCGAAGGGACTAGATATATATGCCATGTGCCTGTTCATCAGTTCTCTGAGTACTGCTATAAAATGGAAGTAATACCCTGGCACTTGTACTCGAAGGGACTAGATATATATGCCATGTGCCTGTCGATGATTTCGGTAGTGTAGCAGCATTTCGTCAACATGCTAATGGCTCAACTTTGTGATTTTGTTTATAAAGTTTAGGCATGCCATCCCCATCCTTTCCCAGTAAAATCACCATGTTTAACTTTTTATTTATGTTTAGAGATGTGTTTGTGCCTTTGTGGTATCATATTAAAGAAAACTGACAGATTCTTTAGTTTTTTTTTAGATATATTTTATTGCTTTCATCTTGACAAGTTTACTTTTACCTATAATTGAAGCTTATACCCGTAATCATTTGGCATCTGATCTTGTTACTCATAACCATGTTTTGTAATAAGACACAAAGTTTATTACTGATTAAGAACTCTTTTCATTTATTGTTTACTTTTATGTAGAATTAATGTGATGTAATATAAATGTGCCTTTTTTCCCCTACTTTTTGGCTTTTGCCCGCTCGAGCTGGAGAAGGTGCTTTTCAGCTTTGTGTGCTTATGCTGCACGCTTCTTTTTCTGCAATCTGTTATATTAATTTCTATGAACATCATGGTTCCTCGCCTTTTTTCTTGATTATAATGAAAGGATCCAATTAATAGTATGATCTTATTTCAGATCAAGATTCTGTGAGACTGTTAGCTGTTGAGGGCTGTGCTGCTTTGGGTAAACTGTTGGAACCACAGGACTGCATAGCTCATATTCTTCCAGTTATTGTGAATTTCTCACAGGTTGGCATGTTTTGATATCCAATTGCTTATCATGATTTCTTAAATTTATTCCTGTAAGGTTATAGTTGCAGTTTATAAAACCTCAGCTTATTTGTGTTATAAGCAATTAGTGTTGTGTTTTAATTATCTTCTGTTACGATAAAGAATTTAAGTAAAGATCTACCTCTCCTTAAGTTTATGTTGCATGACTTGTGGACATGATTCATGTTTCAATCAGGACAAGTCTTGGCGTGTGCGTTATATGGTTGCAAATCAATTGTATGAGTTGTGTGAAGCTGTTGGCCCCGAACCTACAAGGTAATAAAGGTGTTCCAGAAAATGCTTAGTGAGTAGACAGCAGCTGAGGGGTTCATTATTCTTCAAAGATACATAGGACCATGGCTGGATATGCGAACGGAAAATGAATTCGAACAAGCATTTTACGTTACTAACTATATATTTGAAATATCCACTTCCTCCTTTTGTGGCCCAATGAATCCTTTTTTAAAAGCTGTAATACAATCTGAAATCCAATGGTAATGATGGTAAAAAAAAAGGATTTCCAGGAGCTTAAAGATCAGAGAGTGTGAAAAAGGAAATAAAAAATTATGTCTTTATCTCAGCAAATATCTATGTAACTTAGCTATTTCTTGGTTATGCTTATTTAACTGTATCTTTGTAATTTCAAAATCCAATCAACGTTTTGGTCTGACTGGTATATTTCAAAGGGTGGATTTGGTGCCAGCGTATGTTCGGCTTCTTCGTGATAATGAGGCTGAAGTACGTATAGCAGCAGCTGGAAAAGTGACAAAGTTTTGCCACATCTTAACACCAGAGATTGCAATTCAGCATATTCTTCCGTGTGTAAAGGTACTTTGCCCTACAATATTTCAGACCCTTATCATGATTTTACTGCTTGTTTGGCCTAGCTTCTAGAACAGTTCTCTAGTCAGAGAACAGCTGTCAGGCATTTGGCAAACATTTAGTGTGAACCGTTTGCTCTAGCAAGAAAGTAAACTGATATGAGCTTTGAGGCTCCCAAAATTAAAAGTTTAGGTTTGAAGCTTCTTCTTCTGTGCAGTAGGAAGTTGTTGAGAGCAGCATAACAAAAATTCTGTTGATGCCTTTTCTAACAGCTTTGCTTAAAATGCTCTTTTGCGGAAGCTCTAACCATGGTCAAATGGGCTATTAATTTACCTTCTTGCTTGTTTCTCATGTGTGCCTTCTGGATTTTGTTCCTCTTATTTTTCGTATTTGCGATCTTTAAAACATTTTTTGTTTTCAGGAACTGTCATCCGACTCTTCCCAGCATGTTCGGTCAGCTTTGGCTTCAGTAATCATGGGAATGGCCCCAATCCTGGGAAAGGTATAGACATTGTCGATGTAAGCTTTTATACTAGAAGGAGAAAAGCCAAACAAATTTCTGTAAATATAGAAAATCTGTCCTAACTCATTATTTCACAAGTTCCATCTGTCATCATTTTTAGCACAATCTTTCTCTTATTTTATTGATTTTTTATGTGTTTGACATGCCATTGGTGCAATTCTGATTTGCTCACATGACTTATTGCAATTTTCTTTAACATTTCATGCACGTTTTGGATGTTTAATCGTGTAGTTAATCTGTAGAGTTAGGTTTTGCTTGGAGTTGTGCTTCTTCATATAGATCTATTGAGATCCACATGATAATAGTAGAAATTTTGCCTTCTGTTAGAGGGTTCAGGCCCAACCTAAAAGCTTAAAAGCTGTTATGTGGGGATACCCTCTACATTACATGGAGGTCAGGGTTCTGTTTGGTATTAATGCACAACTAATATGTGACACAAACCCAAGATGTTGAATGTAAATATTTAAAACACGGTTCTCTGATACCTTAAGCTTTTGGAAAGAACGGTTGTTTCACATAATTTAATATGGTATTACAACTAGAGGTCCTAAGTTTGAATCCCCCTAGTCCTCTAGTCTCATTTTATTTCCTCTCATTTAATTCGAGTCCACATCTTGGGCCTACAAAAAAAAATTTGAGCCTATAAAAAAAATCTTGAGCCTTACTGTGAGGCAGAGTGTGTATTATAAATATTAATAACACCGTTTTTGGCAGCTTAAGCTTTTGGAGAAAAACGATTGTTTCACACTATTTAACACCTCATTCCAACTGGTGACATTTATTTCGCCCTATATGTAAGCATCCTACGGAATATAAGCAAATATGAAATTACTTGTTCTGTCACCTTAGCACTCTATGTTTCTCTTTGTTCACATGTAATTCCTTCTCCGATACTTTTTCTGCTTTCTGCACTCGTTAATTTACATGAAGCATTTTTTTATTTTGGTGGTACTCAATTGTTTACCAGTATCTTTCTGAGTTCAATACACCCTTCAAAGGTGTCCTTCCTGTATTTTACTAGCTCAGGTTTAACTAACTTTTTACATTTTATTTGGTAGGATGCTACTATTGAACAACTTCTTCCGATTTTTCTTTCTCTGCTTAAAGACGAGTTTCCTGATGTCCGGCTCAATATCATCAGCAAGCTTGATCAAGTAAATCAGGTAGATGTTTAATTGCTTGAGATGATTTGTTTTGCATAGAGTTTTTAATTTTTGTTTAAGTTAGGCATCATGCGGTTCTTTTAACAGCTTATAGAGGGAATTTCAAATTTTTATTGTCTTGTAGGTGATTGGAATAGATCTTCTTTCTCAGTCCCTGCTACCAGCGATTGTTGAGCTTGCAGAAGATAGACATTGGCGAGTGCGACTTGCAATTATCGAGTACATTCCTTTGTTGGCCAGTCAGTTAGGTGTAGGTTTCTTTGATAATAAGCTTGGTGCTTTGTGCATGCAGTGGTTGGAAGACAAGGTCTGTTTTTTTTTTCTTTCGTTCGTTCCTTTTCTCCTTTAGTTCATTCCTTTTCTTCTGCGGAACATGAAATGAAATTATAAGAGCTATTATATTGTTACTTTGTAGTCAGCTTTATCTCTATTCTGATAGATTGCTTGCAATGTGGATTCTACTCATGTTCTTATAGATTGCTTGCAATGTTGATTCTTATGTATTATTAAGTACAGCCTTTTTCTTTGTTTTCCAGCTGGCTGTTGTTATACCTATTAACATATTCACTAATCTGGATTCATAAGTCTTAAAAACTGATGAATCTTGTGGAAGACCATGAAGCCATCTCAATTTATCACCCTCGTTTCGGGATCTAGACTCTTAGACCCCATGAAATTCTAAGTTGTATCAATATTTTGCATAGCTGTCAGTAGTTTGATGATGTTAGGTAGCATTTATCTTTGTGACCTGTTTCTTAACTATTGTCTGCAAGTTTTGGTTTGAAAGGTTAATTCTCTGGAGATTTTCGCAGGTGTTCTCTATTCGAGAGGCAGCAGCTAATAACTTGAAACGACTTGCGGAAGAATTTGGACCTGAATGGGCAATGCAGCATATAATTCCACAGGTTTTTTATAATTTTAGGATTAATAACCACTTCTTACCTCTGTTACCCTTTAGATTCGGTGCGTCTCTCTGTGTCATTTATCGTAAATATACTACAGCAAAAATTACTCTACAACAGGAATGTTTGGTGAGAGAATTCATCATCTCTGTCTAGTTACTTAGACATCCGGACTGAAACAGTTGAAACATCTGGCATGTCTTCTTACACGTATAACATTAGTTAAAGTATACCGGTCTATGTCTTTAAGAAGGGACACTTAAAGTTGCAGAGTATCCCCTTATTATTAGGTTGCAAGTGTCAAATTCTTTTCTTGACAGTGTGTTTTCTCAATGCTTAGAAAATAGAGTTATTTTACTTCTAATTTTCCGAGTTCCTTAGATTGATCAATTTAGTTTTCTTTGTTTATCTTGTTTTCCAAACCATCTTGTTTTTGTTAGAGGTCAAAATCCTCCTATTACTCGACCAATTGTAACCATGCCATGCATGCATGTCTTTTCTGTCTAACAAATTCCACAGTTACCAATTTTTGCATATGGTTAGATAGATAACTTAGAAGTTGTGCTTGAAACTGCTAAATTGTGTTCTCAAATACTATGTTTTGGCCTCTCACTTATTATAGGTGCTGGAGAAGATCAGTAATCCACATTATTTGTATCGTATGACCATTTTGCAAGCAATTTCTCTTTTGGCCCCCGTACTGGGTTCTGACATCACATGCCAGAAGCTATTGCCTGTGGTTGTTGCTGCCTCTAAAGACAGGTAATAGTCTACTAGTCAATCAAATATTTTCGTCTGCATTTTGGCCTCTGATTTTAGCGCTAATAGTTTCAAAATTTCCAGGGTAGCAAACATCAAATTTAATGTGGCAAAGGTGCTGCAGTCTGTAATCCCCATTGTTGACCACTCTGTAAGTATTAGCTACATTTTACTTGGCCTCGCCAGTTGGCATTTGTCTTTATGAGACCTATTGATTTTTAAGTTGTGTTGTAAAATTAATGTCCCCAGGTGGTGGAGCAGACGATAAGGCCATGCCTTTTTGAGCTTACTGAGGACCCTGATGTGGATGTAAGATATTATGCGGGGCAAGCACTCCACGCTAGCGATTCCATCATGATGGCAAGCTGAATAACCATCATTTTATCGCAGCAATATTATATGCGTTGTCATGACCCATGACTCACTTTCTCTCGCGCACAGGTTTAGTTAGTGCTGACTGCTGCTTAATGTGATTGCTGTGATTATCATTGTTATTATTGTTGTTTTTCACTTCTCTCTAGTTAGCCAATGCGTTCGAGGAAAGGGGGAACAGGGTCTCTGTATCATGTAGAACTGGATTACTGATGCTTTTGTTTACTTGTATCTTCCGCAAACATGTTTGCCATTACAACCAGATTTCTGTTGATGCACGATTTGTAGTTAGCGGTTTGTTTTGTAGTCACCACCAGTCAGATTTCCTATGTTGGTCCTCTTTTGTGTTGGGCTATTTAAGTACTAGAGGATGGCGATTCTACAAAATGCAAATGTAAATTCCCCAGTTCTTTTATTAGGGATCGTTTGGCAACCGATATAAGGGGCATAAGGGGGCTATTCCTTCTTTATACTCCCTTATTCTCCTTTATATTCAAACAGTATTTAAGTGTGGGAAAAACTAGCTGTTCCTCTTATACTATATTATTCCGGTATAAGAATAGAACAGTTGTTCCACCCTCCATCTGTTGCTTATTATTATTATTTTTTAATTAAAATTTTTTAAATTATAAGATATTTAAATTTATAAAATTTTAAATTTTTTTATTTTATTTTATAAATTTTAATCTCTTTTCTTATTTTCATTTTTCTTTAACTTGTCAAACATAATTTTTCTTATTTCGGTATAATTTTTATACTCAATCAAACATAAAATTATTATAATTCTTGTTTGTACATGAATTTATACCTATCTTCGAAATAACTAATTTTCGTTTATATTCGAACCAAAAGCAGCCTTATGGTACATAAACCTGGGCGGGCGAAGGGACCCTCATGTGCCCCTGTTCTCAACCCACATGATTCTTACACTTTGGAAAACTTTGTACGCTACTATGAATTTAGGGTAGATAAATGGGAGGGTTCTAACTGAGTCAATCAGTGAATGAGCTATTTCTAAAAATTAAAGTGCCCACCCCAACCAAAAATGATCTGCTCTTAAACCATGACTCGCTAGAAAAATTCCTAAGAGAGGCCAGCGTTCGTATCACGTGAGCACATCTTAAAGCAAATTCATGAATCACAATACGAATCTGTCATGCATCACGGTAATTCTGAGACGTAAAATTGTGAAAACATGCACTTCTAAAAGTATTTTAACGCGCCTTAAAACTATCATCTGGAAGAAAGTTACTGTTACACGCTGCCAAATGTAGAAATCAAAATTCCATAATCTGCTGAGCTAAATTTCACTAAAATATACAACATAATTTGTACAACAAACAGTAGGAGTGAGCTTCCCATCATCTTAAACATGGGAAACTTATGCACCCTAGAAACTGAAATATCAGAGGTGGACTCAGCATCTAAACATTAATGTTACACCTAAATACAAACCAGATAAACAATTAATGTTAATGAACAAAGAAAAAAGCATCTAATAGTAAATCCGCCTAAAACATTTCAATACAGTCAGTAAGTTTTCAACTAGAAAAGACGAAAACACTATATTGGTCTTGGGGGCATAGTTACATGCAAACTACTAGTGCTCACTCAATTTCCTCACTGAAAAAGCCAGCATCTACACACCGGCTGAGGGGTGCCGAACTTGTGGCGGTACTAGTTCCGACTGTGCCGCCGTTTCAGCTGCAAATATGCACAAACGAAAAAAAAAAAAAAAAAAAGAAAAAAAAAAAAAAGGAAGATGCCCTTAGTATTTTTCATATTCTACAGTAAAACTATATAAATACTAAAGCAAAACTGTACAGTCCAAGGACATCATTAAAACGTCAGAAAGCAAAGGGCATGAACGGAAGGGTATTGTAATTTAGAGAACGATCTGCATCATAATGTAATTCTGACATGCACCTTCTCTCTATTTCAACCAGTATATATCAAACACTTAAAAATTCTATCAAACACAGTAAAGCATTTTTTTGCAAGTATACCTTGCAGAGCTGTGCATTTATGCAGAGCAAATTTTAGAGGCTAAATAAAACCAAGATCAAGAATACCTAAACAGAGGTTTAATATTCAATACTACATGAATGTTTTTGTCTAAATTTTCCTCACAGTTAAACAACCAACTAATTAGTGGCTTAGATCTAAACAGGCTAGAAGAATTGAGCCTTGTAGGGCTTCCTATACTTACATAAGCATGTAATCTACCATACTGCGAGAAAAGAACACCAGTAAACCAGTCCATTCGCATGGTTAAAGCTATGCTATGGTTTACACTACCAAATACTATGGCAAGCCCTACCAACTATAAAAATTAAATATGTATAGCCAATGTTTCAACAGTAAAAAGGGATGAAGCATCAAATTTTGCAAAAATTGAAAACATAGGCCAAAGCAAGAATGACGTTAAGACATCGAATACCAGAAATAAGATACCCGCGCATTGAAGAAAAACTCATGCATACTGTTGTAAATCTGTATCAGAATAATGGACAAAATTTACACCATAAATCAACTTTCACCATGTCAGCAGCTCTTTGAAGAGCCTGACAGATGACCATGCTTTACAAATAAGGAGTTATAACAAATATTGTTAAAACAAATATTGTTCTGCCAAGGTTGGAATGAAAAACAACACTATCACAGTCAAAGGAATCATCCTATTCACTAAAAACAACTAGGTGGAAGAATGTCCAATCTTATCGATCTGGTAGACATTGATGAATAGCAATAGTAGTAAAAGACATTAGCAATGCTCTGGTAGCTTAAAAAGTACTTTGGACCAAATAACATGCGAAGGAATGGCTTCATTATGATAGATTTTGGAACTCTGATTTTTTTTTTTTTTTTTTTTTTTTAATTGCATCAGAAATTTCTAAACCAAACTGACCCCTGCGAGCATATCTTGTGGAACATGTGACAAGGAAAAGAGTAGCATAAACATAATTGCACGCGCATGAGAAAAACAAAAGAGAAAAAAAAAAGTGTCACATAAATTACTTAATATTTCCTTTTTTTCTTCTATATTTCCCATCTAAGAGTTAAGCATGAAGAAGTCACGAGGTAGGCAAATTGCAAAAGCACTTTCCAGGCAATCAGCACAAACGCAGCTCACAACTAACTGCTCAATAAGAGAAGCTCGTTTCAGTCTGTATGTCACAGAAATGGATCCGGACTTCTGTTTGCCATCAAACTAGCTACTACATGAAGTAAAGGACCAACTCCAAAAGCGAGGGTAAAATGTCCCTAGTGCCCAACAAAACAAAAGTGTAAAATAAAATACAATTGAATCGAACCGAACAACACGAGTTTGTATAGATTAAAACAATTAAGCGCATCTATTGGGGTTCTAGCATAGTCAATGGATTAAATGAGACGGCAAGAGCACATGCCTTATTTTTCTTTTATGGTTCCCGCTCGGTTGTTCACCTTTTTCTTTTCTTTTTCAAAAGAGAAACTTTACATCTGGTACTAAAAAGACTCAAATTTCACTAAATTATAAGTTACCTTTAGAATTAATCATTCAAATACAAGATATAGCAATTGGGACATATAATTCAATTGGCAATCGACACGGAATCTAACTTCAGGCGTCTCCCATGTTTCTACCAAACTTACAGAAAAGGAAAGGATAGAACTATGACAAAAATTGAACCCTCACAAATTTTCCGAAAAAGATGTAAATAGTAGACATTAGCTGATTAGATGATTGATACGAGTTATAGCAAAAATCAAACTAAAGGATTGTCACCTGAAACAGAAGCAAAACAGTAAGCCCTAATGGTGCCTTACTTATGCTTCATTAAATAATCAATGTTTAATACAAAGTCGCATTATCGTACACAATTATGGCTATCACGCATGCAATGGAAGAGTAAGAGTGAAGATAAACTGAGATTTGGACACATTTCAGCAAATAGATACTTACGCTTTAATAACTGCTACAAATGGCTCCCCACAACCATTGCTGGCGAGATTGGAGCGACAAAGCATGTTGCCCCTCAGTGCCAATTTCCCTAAGACTAAGATAGTTGGTATTCACTCACATCACTCAACTGATGGACGCCTTCTCTTCATATGCTCAACTTCTCGCGACTTGCTTCGTGCCCTAGACGATCGTCCTCTCTCCCATTCAATATCACGCTCAGACTCGCGGTCCCTGTGCCTGTAGTGATCACCATGCCGGTCTCTTTCATCCCGATACCTATCCCTTTCTCTCTCTTTTTCTCTGTCCCTTTCCCGCTCCCTCTCTCTCTCCCTTTCTCTCTCCCTCTCCCTGTCCCTCTCTCGCTCCCTATCCCTTTCCCAATCCCGGTCCCTCTCCCTACCCGCTTCTCTATCATCTCGCGGCCTTCTCTCCGACTAGTCCTGCTGCCCGGGACCCACATCCTTCTCCCTCTCATACCTCCTATCTGAGGGCCCCGACCAGTCTCGTTCCTTCCCATAACTACCCTCTCTGTACTGTTGGTCTGACGCAGCATCGTCCCCATAACTTGACTGCTCTTCTCCTCCCCACCCACCGCCGCCCATGCTTGGATCCGGCCACATCCCAACTCCGCCAGAATTCATCCCTCCTCCTCTACCAAAGAAAGCCGGGTTAACGTGAGGTGCAACAACAGGAGGGAAAGAAGGCATCAATCCAGGAAAAGGGGCAGCAGGACCGGCAGGAAATCCACCATAACCAGCACCCATTCTCCCCATAGCTGCCCCGAAGCCAGTTGGATCGAATCCCTGGCCCAACATTGCATTAGGATGTAACATGGGAGGCGGCGGCGGTGCAGCCATGCCGCCGTTACCCATGATACCCCTGCCCCCCATCGGGCCTCCCATCCTGTTCCTCATATTCCCTCCCATTGGCCCTCGGTTCCCCATCCCACCCCTTCCCCAGCCGCCACCGCCGCCGCCAGGAGCAGCTCCACCACCCCTCCCAAAGTTCCCACCAGTCGGAGCCCCTCCCCCTCCTCTTCCCTTCTGAGAGGGAGCGGACGACTGTGCTGCCATTCCCTGGTGATTCTTGACCTGCGCCTCGCCCATCCGCCTGACGGTAAATGGCGAAGCAAATGCCACTACGCACGGCCTACCATTGAACACATGCCCGTTGATTGCCTCCTTGCAGGCAGCTGCTGCCATCGGGTCGTAGAAATCGGCCTGGCAGTAACCCTTGGATTTCCCGCTGGCCTTCTCCTCAAAGAATTTGATCTCCTTCACTTGCCCGTACTTGCTGAGTTCCGCCTCAAGATCGGCGTCGGTCGTCCACCAATGGAGCTCTCCCACAAAGAGAGTCGTCCCCCCGCCTCCATCGCCGCCGCCGCCGCCGCCGCCATTAATGTTAGGTCCCACTTGTCTCCCCTCGCCAACAAAGGTAGCACCTTGCCTCTGAAAACCCTCGTTGCCGAAGACGCTATTACCACTCTGCCCCTGGACCGGAGGCTGCACAAAATCACCCCTAACTCCAGCCGCCGCCTGGGGCCTCGCCGGGACCCCCTGCGCCACACTACCGACGCCGCCGACCCTAAACCCTTGTTCTTGAGACTCGGCGTACACGTCGGCGGGAGCCCTATCGATCTTCGTATCTCCGGCGATAACGGGAGCCTGGACCTTCTCCGGCGGTTTAACCGGCGCCGGAAGCGCCGGCGCCGGCACAGGCGCCGGAAGGTGAGGTCGGCTCTCCTCCTCCCTCGGAAACCTCTCGGCGCCGTCGCCACGGTGAGAAGACTGGAGGAAACCCTCGCCGACGTTGACATCGTTGTAGAGGTCGTCGTAGTCGTCGTCCTCCCCGTAGAACTGCTCCTCCTCCTGCACGGCGGAGATCGCCTCGTTATGGTGGAAACCGCCGGGCTCTCCGGCGGCGGCGCCTCCTCCGCCGGGGTCCATGGTGGATCGAGTGGGAAAGAAAGGGGCGGGCGAAACCCTAATGTCGGAATTGTTTTCGAAGCTACGAGGGCGGAATAAAACACTTTCCATTTTGCTTTCCAATCATTTCTTAATGACGTGTTTGGTAGAGCGAATTCCCAAATATGCCCTCGGCAGCACCAAATTTTACAGCAGTTACAACAATATCTATCTAATCATCCACGCGTCGCCGTGCCGTTGACTTCAATCAAATAATCAAAATGCAAATGCTATATTATTAGCTATTTATTTATTTTTTTAATAAAAAAAAAGTAAATTATCCGCTTTATTTATTTAAAATATACTTAGCTGAAGAGTACCAACCAACAAGTACTTTACTATTTGAGCTAGGAAAAGTCGATATTATTAGCTATTTATTGGTTGAGTTGATCAATTCTATTTTAGTAAATTTTAAAAAATAAATTTAAATTAATTATAATTAACGGCATTACTAATACTCTCCGCTAATACTTTTGTTGATGATTGTGGAAGTTTTTTTGGCTCAAAAGTTGTTGGCCACTATAAGCAGCAGCCGATGACACAAATCAAAATTTTCAAGCAATGCATATTTTATTAATAAAAATAAAAAATAATAATAATAGTAATAATAAAAAAAAACTACAGTAACCATATGCAATAATCAATCATGATCAAAACCTTCAAAATTAAGCAATATACAACTTAATATGTTTTATGGAGGAAAATTTATAAAAGAAAATTGCTTGATGCTTCCTTTTCTTTTTTTTTTTTTTTTTTTTTCCGGCATTAGCACTAGAAAAAGAAGAAGAAGAAGAAGAAGAGGAAGAAGCTAATGGAAATCCACTCTTTGGACTAATTAATTAGGACTCATTTGGTATTGAAGTCATTTAAAGGCTAATAATTAAGTCAACAGAAAACTGAGATGAAAGTATAAACTGAGAAATATATTTTTGTAATTTTTTTAATTGTACTTTCACAACACTAAATAGTTTTTCATTAACTTAGCATAAGTATGTTGATTTGAAATTATAATTAGTTTATACTAAATCTCTCTATATCTAATCAATTAAATTATTATTTTAAAATATAAAGGGAGAGATCGATATACATGCATGCTTGTGGGAGCAACTTGTACACATACATATGCAACGTACGTACCCATGCAAACCGCACTTTTAACGATCGAACGGTACATTACATTACACAACGCTCGATCATCAGTCGCAGCAACTCCATCGATCCATAGGCGACGCCCCGAGATCGTTTTCCCTCTATAAAGCGACTGCTGTAATATATTTTCTCGATCTCCGGCCCCCAACGTTACAATTTTTTTTTTTTTTTTCTACTTAATTAGTGCATCTAATAATCACGCGCGCAATATATACATGCACAGAGTGAGGAGCTCGAGATCGATCCATCTCTTCTCCCATTAATTTGTCTCTTTCAAGAATTTGTGGTATATATATATATATATATATATATAATCGTTTCTTTCATTATTTCTTGATCTATATATATGTAGCAATAATTGGTTTGGTTCTTGTATTTGCTGTAACTAGGGTTCTTGAGATTTTTCTTCTGCGCCTAATCTTCGGCAGCCCCTTCCCCTTGTATATATCACTGGAACATCGGAGGAGGATATCTTGAAATACTTTGATCGCTGATATTTGCTTTCGTCCTCGGTGTTTGGGTGGAATTTTGGACACCAGATCCCCCGTTTCGTTCGACGTTTCTTACCATTTTAGATCATTTGATACGCTGGAACATCAGAGCAGGATATCTTGAGATACTTTGATTGCTGATATTTGCTTTCATCCTCTGTGTTTGGGTGGCATTAGGATATATCTTGAGATACTTTTATAGCTGATATTTGCTTTCCTTGTCAGTGTTTGGGTGGATTTTTGGACACCAGACCCCCTTTCGCTTGATGCTGCTTACCACTTACGACCACTATTTTAGCCTCTAGTTTAGACTCTTTTTCGCCTTAATTCCTTGAACTAGTTGTTGAATGTAAATTAAGCATGATGTATCCAAGAGAAGTCGTTATTCATTATGTTTGATTTAGCTAATCTTGTCAATTGAAAAACAAACGTTTTATAAGATATAAACATGCTGGTCGAATGACAAACAACTGAATCATGTCTCGTCTAGCTCTTCACGGAGCTCACCACCTTGTCATGTTAAACATATCAGCAGTAAATCGAATTACAAGCTCGGCAAGAATTACTTTACTACTTCGAAACGAAAAGCAACGAGAATTATCTAGTATAAATTTATGCATGACAAACTAAACTGCAATGTTCCCAAAATAAATTTCTATGTAAGAAGTAAAAGGTCGATGAAGAGTTAAACACATGTCGGTTTACTGAATAATTCGACATAAAATCCTGGCAAATTTCTCTCAAAAAAAAAAAATCCTGCCAACAAAGATGGACATAAACTCATTTATTTAGCTAAGGAAGCGAATCCATGTGCTTAATTGCTGGTGTTATAAAGGAACATACAAGCACAAAATAGGATAAAATCCGACGAGTTAAAAAAACTTACCTCCTTGATGAAGGGTTTGACCTGATGGATTCTCCCACTCAGCATGCCATCTTGCGGAGGATGCCTTTGCCAAGGCTCCCATTCGCATCAACTTCAAAGCATCACAGTTGTTGGGAAAGCCTCTAAAAAGAGTCTGAAGATGATAAAATGCACTTGATAGTTACAAGAGCATAGATGAAATTTGAACAATCTCGCGTCGTGAGCAAAGCATACTTAGTAATAGAGCTTCTCCTAATGGATGAAACTATGTAAACTAGAAGATAGCCTCTTGAATACAAAAATAGGCTAGCGCGCATTACACAAAGGCGCAATAGCATTCAGCTAGGAACTTATTGATACAGCCCAAATTTCACCTAATTTTGCATTTTTTTTTTTAAAAAAAAACCACTACTTGACATAATCCAGCAACTCAAATTCTTAGAAACCAAACATCAGAATCCGAGACTCCAAACACACCAATTATCAGGGTGATAAGTCAACGCAGAATCCTGAAGTTTTGGCACCTAGGAGTTGACGCGAAATGAAGAAATCTTTACTGTCTCTGCTTGGATAACCTGGGACAACTTCTATTTTGGTTCTTACTCGACGTAATTGTTTTAATGTATGGTTTCCTTCTGGGACTGCATGGGTCGTTCGTCAGCCCAACTAGTTTGTATTAATCTTTAATGGATTGCCTGGCCTTTGGGCTTGCTTCTACAGTCAGAACAAAAAAAAAAGGGGGCTTATAAGCTCAATGTCGAAGTAATTCGTGCACGGATTAGAAGCATCGATCTGTCTAAACACCAATCTACATGAGTTTCGTCAGGCCATGATTAAAAATATCAATTCACTACCCTAAGAAGACCCACTGAACTGTCGCCTTTTCATTTTAAGGCTTGAAGGGCTAATAAAGATACATAAAAGGTATTATATATGATTGCTTCCTTGTTTGTATAAAGTCTCTTAGAAATATTGCATTAAACAAGAATCATATAATACTATTCTTGTAGTTGTGGAGATCTCTGCAGCAGCTTATTTTTAATTCTTTATTGATGCAGATCATGATTATTATTTTACTCTCACTATCAGCCTGCTATAGGCAGATGCAGGGCTTTACAGAAGAAAAATCTGCAGAATAACTGCATGAGCTTTACGACAAATTAGTCCACCCGCATATTCTCATTCAAGATAAAAAGTGTATCACACTTGGCCAATTTTGAAGGCACATTAATTATCGGAACTAAATGTAAAGCACTTGCTTCACAGAGTTTGACGCAAGGCAAGAGAAACATACCAAGAATGAGTAAGCCAGATCAGAAGATGTCGAGAAGACGAGACCATCTTTCCAGTCATCTATGAGCTCCTCAATGCTTTCAATAACAAAACGAGAGTATCAGCACCAGGACACAGCTTTTTTGTTTTAAAAGAATGCACTTCATATATTTAAAGAAAGAGTATTATATCCTGTACGAAAGACTACCCAGGAAAAGAAGCAGCGCAAACAGGCAATCCACATCCAAACATATCTGCTACCTAAAGCCAGACATTTTCGAGAGTATCATGACCATTAATTCTTGCGACACAATTTTGTTTCGTCAAAAGCGGAGAACCAAAATGTTACTAACCGTAACAGGAAGGTTCAAGCCAGAGGAAGAAGTATGCAGGCAAATGCCTAAGTCTGCAGATCCTGCAAAAAACAACAGTAGAGGGGATTGTATCCGCAAGAACCGATGCCAGCAATATACTAGGTTAATCTCAAAATTTACCTAGCAATATTTGGTAGTCCACACTCGGCAAAGATAATGTGAAGAAGGTAACATGTTTCAGAAGTGAATTCCTAATGTCATGAAGAAATGATATTCATGAAGATAACTACATAGAACTACCTATTCTACAGCTAGATCTTTCATGTACTTTCAAATGCTTACCAGCTCATACAAGTTGCAATAATCGCAGGTCTATCTGATTTATCTCTGAACCCATCGTCGATCTGAGCTGTAAGAAGAGTATCCGTTGCATCATATTCATTGCAATTTTCAGCAGTAGTAGTAATTCTCCTCATAGTTCCTGAAAAACAGCCTGGAAATTTCAGCTTCTCTACAACAGCAGCCAAACGAAAAGAGTAACTTTTCAAAAGAGAAAAAGGCACGAACTATTTGCCTATCAGCATCACCACGATTGTTAACCCAACTTTCAATATCATACAAAAAACCAAACTCTTCCCTTAATCTGCAAAAAGAGCTAAATAAGCCTAATCATGGTTAGTAGAAGCCCCTTGAGCAATTACCTCAAAGAAAAAATAAAAAACCTTACCTCATGCTTCTCTTTAATTGTAGCAGGATGAAAAGAATCATAGGTTTGATCATAAAAAACCTCAGCTCTAAGCATACAAAAGATGAAAGAAAATAATAATAATTATAAGAAGAGAAGTAAACTGTACTAGTTGTGAAAAAGGGCTTCCAAGTTGTCAGCAAAAGAAGTTTGCATTATAACTCTTTAACTTACTCGATTCCATAATTCTGTGTGACACCCCTGGAATGTGTATTAGTCCTATATATAAATAATATAATAGGACTAAATCTTATAACCTGGCTATAGTATTTTGGATGGTAGCAATACCTAAAAGGTTAAGAGAGTTAAGCGTGCTAGAGCTAGAGTAGTTCTAGAATGGGTGATCCCCTGAGAAGGCAAGGCGTCACAGATGGTATCAGAGCCATTCGATCACCAGCCGGAAATGTGAGATGAATCTCGGCTGAGCCGGAGTTATATAGCGGGTAGAGCGAGGCTCCCCGACTAATTACCGTTGTGGGTGGAGTGTAGCTCCCCACAAGGTCGGTTAAGACTAGCGAGATGAGTCTCACATCGTCTGGTGCTTGTGAGTGTCTTTGAGCCTGACGAGGACGTATAAATGGAGGAAGAATGTGACATCCCTGGAATGTGTATTAGTCCTATATATAAATAATATAATAGGACTAAATCTCTTAACCTGACTATAGCATTTTGGGTGATAACAAGACCCAAGAGGTTAAGAGAATTAAGCGTATTAGAGCTAGAGTAGTTCTAAGATGGGTGACCCCCTGGGAAGGCGAGGCGTCACATTCTGATATAGATCATGCTTTAAAGCCTGCGTAACACACAAGGCCCCATCGGCCATCCTACCAAGAAACCTCTCAAACCTACAGCAGGATTTTGTTAATTGGTACCAGCTGATTATACACCGTAACACCGATCACATATTGTACATGAGAGGGGAGAGAATATGCTACATACCAATGGTAAATCCTCACCGCCGTGGAGAATCTCTTGCTGGATAATCCAAATGGCTTATGCATATAATCGTGCCAATCAATTATCAATCTAGTCAGTCTAAACCAGCTGGTCAACTTGATGACGAGCAACGCAGGTGCGGAAGGAGGATGCTTGAACAAAAAAAAGACGAGTACGCCGGAATTAATTCTAATACGATTATTGTGTTTGAGAAGCAGTAGCTATAACTCAGGAAGTTCAGTTCTTTGTTAGACATCGTGTTTCACCTGGACAATGAAAAAAGAAAAAGGAAAGTATTTGTCTTTCCCTCTTTATCCACATTTTTAAAAATTAAAAGAAGAAGAATAATAAATTTCTCTCTAGTTTTGGAAAGAAAAGAGATTAATGGAAGATTATTTTCCTTTTACATCTCTCTGTTTCCTTTTTTTTTTTCTTCGTTTCTCTCTCATCTAAATATCTAATCCAGAATATCTGATTTTATTTTTGAATTACTACCAAATTTGCATCCTCATGTCATATTTCTTGCATTTTTAATCTAATATTTTTGGTCCCTAAATTTGTAAGAGAAAATTGGGCGTATAGTTTAATAAATGTGATCTACTGCATCTTAATAATTTGTACAAAATTATACTTAATAATAATAATAATAATAATAATAATAATAATAATAATAATAAGAGACAAATATGCAAAGAAAATGATCTCATTGATCAGGTGACCCCATCCAAATTACAGATTCAAAAGATGCCTCAATTCAAACAAAGGAAAACGCGGCAGCAGCGTGCCCCCCCTGTAGATTGAAAAAGAATTTTTGATCACGAGTGATTCGCAATTTCAAGGCGAACGCCGTTGCTGTTGGATTTAGAAAGCGGCGACGGCCACCAAAGCCGCGGCCACGACGCCGCCGAAGGCGACCCCGACTCTCGCCGCCGCGCCAGTGTCGCTCGCCGTCGGGCTGAGGGACACCGCCGGAGCGTCGGCCGTCAACCCCGAGGTAGGGCTGGGGGGGCTGGCAAGCTCCAGTCCGTCGGCGGCGGGCCCGTCGCTGGGGACGTCGCCGGACCCGGGCCCGGGAGCAGGGGAGACCGCGGGCGAGGAGGCTGCGTGGGAGGGAGCGGCGGCGGGCGCCTTTTCGGGGGCGGGAGCCACCGCCGAGACGGGGGCCTTGGCTGGGGCGTGCTTAGCCGGAGCCGGAGCCGCTGCGGCGGGGGCCTTGGCGGGGGATTTGGACGGCGCGTGGGACGGCGCGTGGGACGGCTTCGGTGAGGCCGCGGGGGATTGGGCGGAGACGGCGGCGGCGAGGAGGAGGAAGACGAGGGCGACGGCGCGATACATCTTGCCCCTCAATTGGTAGGAATGAAAAAGTGGAAGGGGAACGAAGAAGAAGAAGTGTGGCGTTTGTTTTTATTGTATTTTATTTGATTTATTTTTGGTTGGGGTGATTGAGAGAAGGGTGAGGAGATGACTTTATATAGTCGGAAATGGCGCGAATGCTGCGGGGTTTGAAAGGCGGGAATTGCGTGGCTGTGTTTCTGGTTCGTGGTGCACCGCAGCAAGCGGCGCCAACGGTCAGGTTTGTTTGGTGAAATGAATGGGAAAGGCAAATGTTTTTTGTTTTTTTTTTTTTTTTTTTTTGGAGAAAAACGCAGCGCACTATCTATTTTATTTATTAAAAAATTTCAGTTAAAAAATTTCAGTTAAAAAATAAAAAAAATATATATACATGTTACATCCGCTAATTAATGAGGCTCCTACTTGATTATTAATTGTTTGATCTTATTAACCGCTAGTATAGAATCAATATTAGCCTTTTAAAAAATAACACTATTCATTACGGTCCAAATAATTAACCAACTAGCTATCAATTTTGTCGGTCTAATTTGAACATACCGTGTTCCTTTTTCTGTCATCCAATAATCCCAGACCAATCTCACATCATGTCTCATATTTCTATACTACATCCCATCTGAAACCATCATGATAAAAAAAAGCTTGCTGAAGACACATTGCATGAATGTGCAATTGCTAATTTGATATTATATTAAACTAAACAAACTTTTTTGTTTTGAATTTTATAATGATTTGATTTCACCACACCATTCAAAACTTTATTTTCAAACTTGGGCCATAATCGGGCTTTCCCCCTCAAATTGAATCAAAACCCAAGCCTAGACCAAGCCCAGTTAATTGAGAGTTAATGCACACTGCAACAATACACATAAGCAATCAATGTTCTAATAAGTTCATATTTTATGCTAGGAATTATTTTATTCGACTGAATAAATGCAATTGCGGACTAATAAATGAGTAAATAAATACATGCGGTACATGTCTGCGAGTACGAATGTGAGTGGCAGAGTGAGAGATCATTTCTGGGAGTGTGTGTGTGCTGGGTTATTGATTTTCATACGCTTGAACTGTTCAAGCATGAATGCACCGTGCCCATTATACTAAAAAAGAAAAAGGCCTATATCACATGCATGTAACATATTACTTTACAATAATAATTCGACATATTACATTATTATATTATTACAAAATCTTATTACAAATGTATATAGAAAGAAGGTTCGTAACCTGCATCCACCGGTTTGTTTGGTTGGGGGCCTCTTCATCTCACAAAATTTTTCCACATGCTAACCGTAGCTTTGTTTTTTTTTTAATGAAGATAATAATATAGTGTTATTTATTTTTTTAAAAAATAATTTATAATTTTTGATAAAATTGTATATATATATATATATATATATATATATATATATATATATATATATATATATATATATATATATATATGAGATTTATCTAATTACATTTTAGATAATATTTTGGTGGGCTCCACGACAATAAAGTTTTAAAAGATTGCGGTGCATGAGACGTAGAGATACATCAGGTGCGGGCAATAATTTCAACCTGCAGCAACACCAAACTGACGCACCCGCACGGCTGCTGCATACCGGACCCACTTTTAGTTATGCGCTCCACGTCATCATTTCCCTTTATATCGTCATTCCTAAAATTTTTGCCTGGACCTTGGTCCATGCACGGTAGACCATGGACCATATAGTAATGTTCTATGTACATTTATAGCGTAAATATAATTTTTACATCTTCCTCGTCTAAAAATTGTTAGTTATTTTAATAATTTTATTAATTATATTTTTTAATATTAATAATTTTTTTAACAATATATATATATATTAGTAAAAATTAATTCTATATAAATTTCTGTAAATATATCGAATAACAAATATATCCTACCAAAATTTAACTTTTCATATTTATTTTTCAAAAGTACTAAATTGTTTATATATGCCCATATTGTCAATGTCCGGTGATAAATAATTAATTTTTATTAATAAGTAAGATAAATTTATTTTTTATTATTTCAGATATTATATTTAAATAATTGAGATTTTTAGAATAACATATTTATAAGAACAAAATTAATATTTTAATTATATTTTACTAAAAAATAAATAATAAACTAACGAATATAATTTAGAAGGGGCAATTTCCTACATACCCCTAAAAATTTTCCTGTTTTCAGATTTACCCCTCTTAGAAGGCTAATATTAAAACTACCCTTCTTACGTTCCAACTTCTTTCCAAAATACCCCTGAAGTTAAACTCTGTTAGTATACCGTTTGGAAATGCCGTTATCTGTGTGTAATTACTATTTTGCCCTTTCAAATATATCCTAAACCCTAAAACCATAAACCCTAAACCCTAGAACTCTAAAAAACCATAAACCCTAAACCCTAAAATCCTAAACCCTAAAACCCTAAAAAATCCTAAATCCTAAACCTTAAACTCTAAACCCGGGCAAAATAGGTATATCTGATAGTTTTCAACTCCGATTATTATTTAACTCTAGTTTAACCCTAGTTAACTTAACAAAGGGAAACGGTAGGGGTATTTTTAATAACGGTGGAACATATGAAGGGTATATTGGAAAGAAAAAAATAAGAGGGGTAAATCAGATATTTCTTCATATTTCAGGGGTACACAGGCAATTATCCCTAATTTAGAATATATATATATATATATATGAACAATCTAAAATTTTTGAAAGAATAAATATAAAATATTAAATTTTATAGAAATATATTTACTCGATATATTTATAAAAAATTATATAAAATTAAAATATTAAATTTATATTTACAATTACATAAAAATATATTAATATTTTTTAAAAGAAAAATTGTGCGAAAATTGGCTCCAAAGAAACTGCGCCACCACAGAAACTGAAGGCATGTTACTGCACACGCGCACACACCAGCTAGGAATGCAAGTCAAATAGTAAAATAATAATTTAAAAATTAAAAATTATTTAAAATAATAAATATAACAAATTAAATTTTATAAAAATATATATATTATTTGATATATTACAAATATATAAAAATATATTAATATTTTTTTTAAAAAAAAAAAAGTGCGAAAATTCGTTCTAAAGAAACTGCGCCACCACCGAAACTGCAGGCATGTTAGTGCACGCGTGCACACGCCAGCTGGCACAATATATACAAGTCAAATAGAACAATCGGTAAAATAATTATCCAAAAAAATAAAAACCATGACATAATAATTTTTTTTTTTTTTGTTTATTAGTTTGAACGAGTTGTTTGGATCGCTCCACGGATTCGGCAACAAAAAACGGAGCATTTCGGTGTGAAGTGTCGAACCCATCACATTTACAAATACTTTGTTTTTTCAAAAAAAAAAAAAAATTATTCTGCGGTGATTCGTGATCGAAAAAAACATGTTCGTCCTTTTCCCTTTTTTTTTTTTTTTTTTTTTTTTTTGGTTGGTAACGAAATTTTTCTAACTCTGCGATGTAATTAATGATCTGATGATGATAGTGTACCGAAAAAATGATATTTGTGGTTTCAGAGACAAGGAATCGCTTTAATGTTCTTAAACTAATTTATCAATTCGAAAAGGATTGCTTACTAGAAATTCGAGGTTTCAATTTCTAAAAATTTAAGTACGTTGCAAATTTCCCGCGAAAATTTCTACTGGTCGATCACCATCTTCTTCCCCAAAACCCTAACCCTAACTCAAATCTCTACTCGTCGATGTTGTTGGGGAGGTGAGAGAAAGAGAGAGCTCAGCGACTTCGCGTAATGAGTATTTAATGCCCTCTCTCATTTGACTCGCTCCCTAAAAGGCCAATCTTTGTTGAGGTCATTGTTTCTTTATTCCCACCACCACCACCACCACTTCCTCTTTCTCTTTCTCTTTCTCTTTCTCTCTCTACGCACCGTACTCTTTATCTATCTACTTAAACACACACTGGCCATGAATATATTAATTACGAACGCAGATGTCTTTTGAGGCCCCCATCTTTGTGAGATCCAAGGTTTGGATTTTTGTGGGGTTTTGTTTTTGTTTTGTTTTTTTGATGTATTGTTTGTTGTTTTAATATGTGGGTATGCTTCGGTTTGGATTCTTTCGGCTCAGAACTTTGGTTTCTGATCTTGTTTCCTGCAGGAGGCGAATGGGTTACGGGCTTTGGGGGAGATGAGAGAAGATTCGGATGCGGTATGTTCTTTCCTGTGCCCTTTTTTGGTAGTTTTTGGTTACTTGCTGTGTTTTTCATCACTTTTGGGCTTTTGAATTGGGTTGGATATAGTGGGTTTTGGGGTTTAGGTGGGGGATTTCAATGTTTTTTTTACTTTTTTTGGTCTATGTATTTGGGGTACAAAGATAAAGAAGGATTTGAGCAAGAAACTTACTCTTTTAACTTCTTTTTGTTTTAATCTTTTTTTAAGAAAGGGCTATTTTAATCTCTATAAGAGATATAATTTATATCTCCAATAGCATATTATGCAGGGATTATTTTAGTTATAATCTATTTTATATAGATAGTTTAGATAATTTCATATGTGATCAGAACTTTTGGCGCTTTCCGGCCATGTGCTTCTTCAACGCCTTTATCAGCTCTCTGTAATTTGAAGGTGATTATTTTTTTTTTCTTTTTTTTTTTTGTTGGTGGAAATGAGTGCAATAAATTTGACAACCAACTCTGTTTTTCCAAGCTGGAATTTCTAAAATTTCTGCTGGCAGTTCATGTGGGTAGTTGGTTTTTCATCAAATTAGCTTCCTTTCTGGTCGATGTCACTTTCGATCTTGGTACTTAACAATGCTTCTCACTTAATTCATTCCAAAAGTGGGTGACTGCATTTAGTTCAGCTGTTTCCTACATATGTTATGTTGCTGTAATTTACAGAGAGGGTTTGAAAGATTTCTTGTGAGCTTATATGAATTTCTAGATAGTAATTTAGCTTGTTATCGACAAGGGATAGTGCACTGGCGGCGGACAAATCACTACCCTCTCTACCCTTTTTCAGAATTTTGAAGTTGGTTTTCTTTGCTTTAGCAATGTCTCGATTTTTGTCGTCTGAAAACAATATCTGAATCTTTCGTTTTGTTCCATTGCATGTTATTTCACTTGGGACAAATTGTAGCTCTCAGATCAAACTCTGCATTATACTAGTAAAAGTGCCTCTTCTGTTTATGTCTTTGCTGTCTAAGTTTTGCTAAGCTAGAGCGCTTAATTTGCTGCATGGTCTAAGTTAGCTTGTTAGCCTTGTTATTTGTGGTGTTTTATAGTGTTAATCAATCGAGAGTGAAAAAAACTTATCGTGTGAAGACTACATTGTTGGGTTCTTTTGTTCAAACAGTACATTGTTATGAATTTGGTTTATTTTGTCTCTTTTGCGGCGAACATTCATTTGGAAGATTGATTTCCCATTCCTTGTTGCAGGAAACATGCAGCTCAGATTTGCCAGATTAGGGATCTATAGCTGACCACGCATTGACCTGGGCCATATATATACAATGAGATTAGGTACTTTGAGTTTGAGTTTGTAACTTTTTCTGCTACTGCATATTCAATTTATATATTAATTCACAGTTTCAGCCGGCACCCTGTGCCGGCTGGAGGAAATTAACGTGTATTCAAATATGCAAGGATGTGCGACATCTTTGCATAATTTATATATGTGAAACATCTTTGCATAATTTTTTGTGATCACTGTGTAACTTGGATATAATAGATAGCAAATATATTCATCTTAGTTCAATCATGATCTCTTTCAAGATTAACCGTTATAGTTTTTTTCATGCAGATGGAGAACAACCCTCCAATCATAATTTTGCTCATGAGACTGCCTCAAAAGTGATCAGACCTTATGAGGAGAATTTGACTAGCGATATGTTTAAAGTAGAGAAAGAAGCTGTGTGGAACGAGAAGCACGGGTATTTATCATCAGTAGAGGAGATCTTGGGTGAACACACAAATTCATCTCAAGGTACATACGTTGCCCTCAGGAATTCAGATAATGGAATTCAGAGTGATAACGAACAACAAACGATTTGCGCAAATAGTAACGGGCTCATAGGCAAAAAGGGCTTGTCAGCTGAAAAAACTGTTAAAGAGTTCCAATTGCCGGATGACCATATTGTCAAGGACATATGTGTGGATGAAGCAGTATGGTCGGTTGACAAGAAATTAATTGAAAATGAAGTGGAACATAAGACTTCCTCAGGAATTGATTACTCTGTGGACAATGTAAAAGAAGGTCAGAGTGAAGAAATGGCTACAACAATTGCACATGATTTAAAATCAAGAACAGCATGTGAGCCCCTTATTTGTGTTGTGGACGAAGATACTGAAAAGCAACCTTTTCCTGAGAGTTCATTTAGTGTTGGAGGCCAGATGAATTTGGCTGAACAAATTGTGGGTGATAAATGTCATGAGCTGATCGGTTCAAAACAAGTTATCCCTCCTAATGATTGTATTGAAGAACCTCAGCACGTGTCTCAAGATTGTTTTAGCTCCAGCAATGATCATAAGCAATCTGTTGATGGGCGAGCAATTGACCAGGTATTTATGAGTTAACTAATTCTAATTTCCTTTCAAAAGCTAGGATTTTTTTTTTTTTTTGTCTTTTGTTAGGTCGAAATCATCATAATATGTCCTCATTTTCTGCAGGCTTACACTTTTCATGATATACCACCTTCTCTAAACATTATTTGAAATTAGAGAAAGAAGTTTCTTTTTTTAGATGTTGTTGGCGGAGGTACACAAAACTTGTGCTGTAATCACTAGGTGAAATCGTGTCATTTGATTAGAATAGGTTTTGGCACTCTGGTCTTGTAATATTTAAGGCTTCAAACGGTAAAGCTTATCTATATTCTGTCCCTAAGTAATAGATAATATATCTGTCCAATGTCTGCTAAGTAAGAACTGTTGCTTATTGTATTTGAATTGTTATTTGAGTGTTTGAATTGGCCAAGAGCATTGGTTTTTGGAAAAAAATAGTTAAAGAGAGAAATGATCTATAGGCTCATTGATCTTCTACAGTTACGAGGGCATTGACAGTAGGCGCTATATCTTGTTCCGTTACAGCATAATGAAAATTTGAAGAAGTGCTCTTATGCCATTTTGTATTTAATTCTGAATTTGGTATTTTTGTAGTAATGAAAAGCTGGTGTATTTTTGCTTTCAATTCTTCTTGCAGGGTTTATTAGAGTGCTTTCCCGCCAAAGCAGTTCCATCTGACACTAGTAAGCTCCATGAGACTCCAGTTAATGGTTTTTCAAAGGACATGATTGAGGACTATTCTACTGCTGTAGGTGTAATATCTGAAACTAAAGGATCCACTGAAAGCAGCGGAAATGTGGGTGGTCTAGATGTTATATCAAATAATATATTGGGGGAGGGCTTTAACGCAGCTATACATTCTGGTGCCCAAACATTGTTGAGCCCAACTATCTATGGCAAAGGAAATCCTTTTGACGGTTTGCCTAGTAATCCTTCTAATGGTTTCTCTAAGGACATGATAGCGGACTATTCTACTGTTGTAGGTGTAATATCTGAAACAAAAGAGTTTGGTCAAAGCAGCGGAAATGTGGGTGGTTTAGATGTTATATCAAATAATATGTTGGAGGGGGGTTTTAATGCAGCTGTACATTATGGCGCCCAAACATGGAGCCAAGCTGGCGGTGCCAGAGAAAATCCTTCTAATGGTTTGTGCAGTAATCCGTTTGAGTCCAGCACTGCCGATTCGAAGAATGTTGCTAGTTGTGAGATTGACGGACTTGATACATGTGATTTTAACCCAAGGGCCGGGGAGACGGTTTGCACAAATGATGGTGAAAAGACTATAGAAAGTCGGCAACCTGGGCCTGTGCCAAATGATCATTTTGTCGAAGGGGCTGTAGCTGATGGCGGAACAAATTCAACTCGAACTTTTGTTTACCAGAATCGTGCGGATGTCAATTTGTATGGTCCAATGATTTCATCGGACCCAACAGCATCTTCAGGTCATATACCATATTCCGGTAACATTTCTCTTCGGTCGGATAGTAGCACGACGAGTACTCGTTCCTTTGCTTTTCCCATGTAAGTATAACTTTTTATGAATATTATGTAAATGTTGATTTTATGCTTCTTCTGTTCTGCATTTTTACTTTTTACTTTGTGTTTCTGTGAGATATCTACTTAGGCTATGAAATCTATGATTTCTTCGCCTTCTAGTTTAAGTCGTGCATTGTGCTTGCATATGCTTTTCTTCTTCTTTAATCTTGTATTGTTTTGTGTAGTAAAAGGGAGAGCTCTGTCTTTCCATAACAGGACACTGCGAGTTCGTCAGAAGTGAAAAACCGATGCTGATATTTCTCAAAAAAAAAAAAGAAGAAAGAAAAACTGATGCTGACATTCAATAAGAAATTGCTGTTTCATTGTAGTGCATATTGATTGCTCGCTCTTCTAGTAGCATTTATCAGACCTTTCCACATTAACATACCTGTCCCTACTCCTCCGGCTCCCTGCTCTTCCCTTCTTCCTGTGCACCATTGGATATGGTCAGCACATACTACACCATTGAAATTGTAATTTAAACGAAGCCACTGTGAATAGAATTTTATTAAGACACAGTAAGAAAACACAATGCGAACTTACCAAGTAGAAACTAAATTTATAATTGAGAACACAATGACTATACCTAGCATATTATTAGTATATCGCATATGTATATGTAGATGCACTGTATTGTTGTTATGATTACCCATCAGAAAATACAATAAAGAAATTGTATTATGTATTCTTCTGTGCCCCTTTTAAGCCCAAAATATGCAAATGTTTCAGTGATGTTCGATGGTGATTGTAATGTTTTGATACAGCACTCGAGGTGTATATCGGATATGATGATGTATAAGAAATTTTTTGTTTATGTTGTTGAGTAATTGTTTCGCCGAAAGACAACTAGAATCATGACTTATTTTTGTCCCAAGCTATCTAGTATTCCATTCCCATTAATGAATGTCTCCTTACTGTTTCGTAAATGTTCAGACTACAGACCGAGTGGAACAGCAGCCCAGTGAAAATGGCGAAAGCAAAGCGCAGTCATTCTAGGAAGTACCGCAGCTGGGGGTGGGGATTTCTTTGCTGTAAATTCTGAATGTGCTCTCTCTTTCTCTCTCTCATTTACTACTAAATTATCTTATCTGATGTAAAGACCATTTCGAGTTTTTTTTTTTTTTCTTTTTTTTTTCCTTTTCCTTTTTTATCCCAGTCCTTTCTATCTTTGTTTATTCTATTGTAGTAGCAGGTTATAGCATTTGTGGGGTTCGGTAATGGTTTTTTTTTTCTTTTTTAATCATGTCAGCAGAGTTGTAGGTATAACATTTTCCTCCTTGCTGTAACTTTTATATCTTTGAAGGCAGTGTGAGGTTTGAAATGGAGCTTTTCCTTATCTATTTCCATGGATAATTTATGTGTGATGTTTATGAGCTTAATGTCTCAGTAACACTGATGTATTCGATTTAATTTATTTTTTTTCAGCTTCTTTACAGCTGTGTGGATCAAATATAACTCCATCGAGTAATACTTGTCTAATGATATATAATATGCTGTTCGTTCTATATTCTTATGAGAATTAATTTTGTTTTCAGAATAGCTCAATATAAACTTAGGATGTATCCTCAGGCCGTATTAAGTACAGATTTATCTGAAAACAGTAATATCCAGTAAATTATATCAAATTAATTAGCAAGCTAAACTTGAAATTTCAGAGTGTTTCTGTAAACCTTCTGGCACAAATGAAGAAGGTTTTATCCTTCCGTTTCGCGTCCGGTAAAACGAAGCTGGCGCGGATGCTACAAGCACAGGGAACTTACGAGCTCCTCCGACCATGCTGCACCGCCACATTTTTCTCTTACACTCTGGGCGGCGCGCACAGACAGTACCAGAGCGGACCTCGACATTTTTCCTATCAAAATCTGTGCGCCAGCTTAAGAACGTGGTTCAAAATATTTCTCTTGACGACACAACTGATAGTATCAAATGGAGGTGATCGAAGACAGATATTTTTACCGTCAAGTCGGCTTACAATTTTCTACAAGACGGCGGTTTAAGGAATAGTAGGTTCGATAATTTTTAGACGATCAGAGCCCTTTTGAAAGTTAAGATTTTTGTTTGGCTAGTCTTTAGGAATAGATTACGTACCGCAGATAACCTTCGTAAGAGAGGTTGGATGGGCGACGATCGCTACAACTTTTGCTTAGATGAATGTGAGTCGGTTGATCACCTCTTTATGGACTGTGCTAGCATCAAGGCCATTCTGCTCAGTTCCCTCCCTAACAAACGTCTCATTATGCTTTGTTCTTCCGCCGACAAGCTTTGGGAAGCTTCGTCATTGAAATATGGGGCAGCTCGTGGAGCCGACCTTGGGATGATTGCAGTCATCTGGTAGGCTATGTGGTTGGAGAGGAATAAGAGAGTTTTCGAGCAGACAAAATGTTTCCTGAACTTGATCTTGGCGGAAGCGCGTTTCCTTAGAGATCTTTGGAGTTTTTCTGTGTTTAGCATCCTGGTTGTCTTCTGTCATTGCTTAGTTCATTTTTCTTTAAATAAAACGATAGCATACTATATTTTTCTCTAAAAAATAAAAGAATAAAAAAATAAAAAATCTGCACGGCAGATCTTACCGCGTGCCGATCATTTTCCCTTTCATAATCTGTACATGTACACCAGATCTCACAGCCGGTCGTACTAGACCCCGACAAATCGACAATTTCTTTTCCATTATAATCTGAAGGTACGTACGTATCATGACTCAGCTAGCACCGGGTTGCACTAGGCCTATCGATGGACATTTATTTCTCATCATCTGTACGTACACATCCACGGCACCAGAGCTTCGCGCTTCTTCTCATAATAACATGTGCTCTATGAAACTCTCAGACGAAAAAAAGAAAATATATATATCCATACAATTAACATGTGAGTTTGTGTACTCGAGAGTGGTCCGGAAGTACTATTTAAAAAGTTGTTGATCAACAAACTGGTTTACACTATTTGGTACAGCAAAAATTAACTATATCTCAAATTAAGTAGAGATTACCTCCTTATACAATGTGATAATTATTGAAAATACTAATAATTTAAAAGCTAGTACACACACATCCTATATATATATATATATATATATATATATATATATATATATATATATATATATATATATATTATTTAAAAAAAAATAATATACTATCCGTTTTGTTTAATTTTTAAATAAATTTAACTAAAAATATAAATTAACTAGGCTTCGAACTTGAATATCAATCATCATTATACATTATGCGTTATCACATCATTTCAACAAGGATACAGCGTACGTCGACGGAGCGCAGAGAAAATTGCTATGCGACACTACAGTACGTAGCATAAAAGGGTGGTTACAAGTAGTTTTATACCTACGTACGCACGCGGCGTCGTGTACGGGCTCCCGCATAAGTCCACCCAAGCCAAACTCTAGTGAGACGCTGGGGTTGAAGCTGTACCGCACCCAAAAAAAAAGAAAAAAAGAAAAAAAAAAAAAAGAAAAATTCCAGGCGGGGTGGGCGTACGTAAGCTCTGCATGGGGCGGTGGTGAGGCCGCGGACGTGGTCCCCACCCGTCACATCAGCTGACGTGGCCAACCGTTGTCTTCTCACGCTTGACCACCACCCCCACCCCCACCCCCCAACCGATTAAAATATCTCATAAAAATTAATTAAGAAACTAATTGCAGATTCACCGAACTTTAACACTACTACTACTGCTATATGCTCATCATTATATAATATCATATCATATCATATCATAATAACAACAGCGAGGAGTTAACAATATAGAAATATTAACACGTAATTAACAACTTGCGAAGCCGAATATTGATTTTAAAAAAAAAAAAAGAGAAAAAAAAATTAAAAAAAAAAATCCCTCCATTTTCTTCCAATTTTTTCAATAATTTTGGAAGACGATGAATAAGAAGGTCAGTACCACGCAAAAAGGAGAGGATGAAAATGGAAAAAAATAAATATAGAAAAAAAAAGAAGAAGAAGCTTTGATGATAATTATTGTAACTAATTAAGAGATAAGAGAGGTAATAATTAAGGGAGATAGAGAGAAGGGTCGGCGTCTCCCCAGTGGCTCGGATTCCAATGATCGACGGCTCCGGAGAGATCAAAGAGGGCCGGATCCACCGTTCCGGGCCAATCGAGACCGTTGAGGGTGAGGCTGCCGCCGCCGCCGCCGCCGTTGGATCGGGCCTGGAAGGGCGGCGTCAGATCCACGCCGACCGTCGGATCCGCGAACCCTTGCTGCGCCCCGATCGCCGCGTCGGCCGCCGACTTGGGCTGCTGCGAATGGAGCGGAGGCGGCGGCGGCGCCGGGTGGGAGAAGCCGAGATCTAGAACCCCCGATCCCGCCGACATCAGGTTCGCGAATGTTCCGGAGGGTTCGGGGAAGATCCGGGGGACTTGGGGGAGGGTTTGGAAGGGATTAGGGTCAGGGTTTGAGCCGGAGGGGTGGTCCGCGGCGGCAGTGAGGGTGGAGCTGTCGCTGCTGGATCTGGAGGAGGGAGAGGACGATGAGGGTTTCGAGGGGGAGGAAGAGGAGGAGGAGGAGGAGGAGGGCTTGGAGGAAGCACGTTTGGATTTGCGGCAGCCGCCGCCGACGGGGACGTTGCGGAGGACGCCGCCCTTGGTCCAGTAGCGGCGGCAGGATTTGCAGAAGTGGCGGGGCTGGGAGAGGTTGTAGTTGTTGTAGTAGCAGAACTTGGTGTTCGCCGACTCGCACCGCGGGCACTTTATCTGCGGCGGCTGAGGCGGAGCCTGCAGCTGCGGCTGCGGCTGCTGATGCGGGTGCGGAGCCGCTGCCGCGAGGTACCCCATCGGCCTCAGCAGCTCCCCCGCGCCGAAGACGCGCCCCACACCCCCGTCGGATCCGAACTCCTGCATCCGCAGGGGTTTCTAGAACCTTCCCGAACCTTCCGGAACCTTCCCGAACCTTCCTCTCTTCTTCTTCTTCTTCTTCTTCTTCTTCTTCTTCTTCGCGGGGGGGAGGGAGGAGGAGGAGGAGATCACATTTAGAGCTATCTCCGATGGGAGGTGAGAGGTACGTTTCTTCCTCTCTCTCTCTCTCTCTCTCTCTCTCTTCTCTCTCTCGCTGAAAGCCTGAAACTGATCCTCCTCTGCTCCTCACACGCAAAGCCATAGAGCAAATATCTTCTATGGAGGTTCGTTTTTACTAAAACACCCTCGTTTTGCCACTATATCTACAGACCAGCCAACGGTAAAATACTAATAAAACAAACAGTGCTAAGAGAAATGAAAAAAAATAATAATAAATAAATAAATAATAGAAAAGGACAGATAACGACTTAATTATTATTCTTTTTATTATTAGTCATTACGTAAAGAAGACACATTACCGCTACTTCTACTTAATTACTTCCCATTATTTTTTAAATTAAAAAAATTTACTAATAGCCCGCGCATTTCATCTCAAGTAATATTTCTAACTAATAACTAATAAATTATATATATATATATATATATATATATATATATATATATATATATATATATATATATATAAGATATTTAAAAAATTATTATTAAAATAAAATAAAAAGACAAAGTAGGTCCAGTAGGCAACTGCTGGGAGAAGATAAGAGGGAACAAGTCCGTGATCTGCGGTAACAAATTAAGAGGGGAGTGGGAAATTGAGTGGAACCTAATCTCTCATGTCGCAAGATGAAACAAAATGATCGGGGCCGAGGAAGGGTCGGAGCCGTACGTCTGCGGCGGAGGGGAGGGGGGCCGATGGCGACACGTGGACGGCTGATCTTCAGCAGGGCGGGCCGCCCCTGTCGGCCATCCGCAGCGCCTCGCGTCTCCCGGGGCGGGTGGCTCTGGATGCGCCACGTCGCGCGTTTCCATTTGTCGGTCACCCAATGATTGCTCGCAGTGGGTGGTTCCGTCCCGTACGGACCTACTGCCACGTATCGTCTTCACGCCCAAATTACCCTCGCCGCTTTAAAACACCTATTGCCTGGACCCGGTCCACTAACTTTAAGGACCACCATTTTATTAATTTTCTTAATATTTGGTTTCGTCAAAATAATAATAAATATATAATCATGAAAACCAGAAGAAAATAAAAGTATTTTTGTTATTCTCAAATTGATAAAAATAATTTTTTTTCAAAAAAATTATTACTAAATAAACATATAAAAAATAACTAAATTAATAACTCACACCCTAAGGTGGTTAAGATGGTAGGTATGGAGTTTGAGATCTAGGACTGTGCCGTGCCACTTTGGATTAATGAGGTTTAATTAACGATTGGTGTACGGAGTTTTAGGCTAAAATGTTTTGGTTTAACAACCAAAATCGTCTTAAATATATTAACAAATTTATTGGATGCACCAAATTACAGGTGTATATATATATATATATATTAATTACGAAAACACAATTTGACATTAATTACTGCACATTCTTAATTAGCTAGGATGGATGATTTTTAAACAGGAGAGGATTCTGCAGTACAATAATACCCCAGCATAGAAAATAATTAAGATTACGAGTCATAGATAAAAACCACGAGATACATATTTTTTTTTTTGGAAGTATAGTATCTGTACGCTTCTTTTCTATCGTCACAATTAATTAGAGAGAAAAGGACTTATGTCGAGCATCATCATGAGAAAGTGTAAATTATGGTGGAATTAATAAACCATAAGTTATCCAGCACATGGATTGTTTAAGATGGAAACCGCACGCAGGTCTCCGCCGTGCTTTTTCCGATAATGTTACATATATATATATATATATATATATATATATATATATATATATATATATATATAGACTCTTCGGTATAGTGAAGTGAAGACGAGCGATGTTAGCCACACAATACGCATCTCTCGCAATATTGTTTCAGCTGCAAATAGGGTACATAATACATTGATCCATATGACGAGATGCTGTGGAACTACACATGCGCAACCAATTTAGTAAGGCATTTATTCCTTCTGGATAAGAATAACAAAGGATGGAGGATAAGGCACCTGCGTATTACGAAGCACTGTTCTATGGGCGGGGAATCGTATGGAAAATGATGCAGCAATTGATGATAAGGCCACATCAAAACCTGGCCTACTAATTTATTTGTGTTATATTAATTCTGAGTGTTTGATCGATTTCTTAATTTTTTTGATAGCGATCGTGGTGTGGCTCTATAACTTTCACTTTGGTATTGTTTGGATATACAGTAAGAATTAAGTTCGTAATGGTATATATATATATATATATATATATATATATATATATATAAAATTAAGCTTCATAAGCAGGCGTATGTAGACAAAAGTAATTATATTGCCATTATGTTTCGGGTGTCTTAAATAATGTCTTTTTTTCTTTTTTTTTTTTTTTTTTTGTTTTTTGTTTGTGTCGGTCGACAACTTGTGTTTTGAGACCCAGGAAGACGTATGTGCCATGCTTTAAGATGAACGCATATGATCGATACACTCCGCTACAAATTAATGAGAGCTGGAATTTATGTGTTTTGTGAAAATTTCATTACCCACGTAGCATATATCACCTCGCCTGAGGCAGGCTTGTTTGATTTGATTTTGTTCTCTATTCCTTGCATGCGAATTGATATGTAATAGGATCGCATGCATTAATTATTGGCTTTCGATATGTGGGTATTGTAATAGTGATATTTTTTTGAGAGAAAGATAGTATGCTATCCGCTTCGTTTATTTTTGAAATAAATTTAGTTAGAAATGTGAAGTAATTAGGCTTTGAACTCGGGTCTCGCTGATTGAAAACCGGATGGGTCCTCCTCGTTCATCCCGTTCTCCGGAGAGGCCTCCTCGTCCTCCGAGGAGACAGCCCCGTTACGCAGCCCACCCACCACTCTCCTTCTCTGATGGACTTCGCGGCCCCCGCCTCTTCAAGGACCTGGCGCCCTGTCCCCTCCCCGCTGCCCCTCCATCTCGGGGCTCACGAGTGAGGCCCCTTTTTTCATACAGAGATGCGGTCCTGTCCTCCTGCACTTACCCCTCCCGACCAAGCTATTCTACCTCTAAGCCTTCTGCTTGGCCTAAGCGTCCCACCCTCCCCCTCCACCCACCCCGCTATCTTCTGAACCCTTCTCTCTCAGGTCGCTGCTTTAGGTGCTTTGAAAGGGGTCATTTCGCTTCTCGCTGCCGTGAGCCGAGGCGGTGTCTGCTCTGCATGAGCATTGGCCACCCGGCCAGAGCCTGTAGGACACGGCTTTTGCCTCAACACCGCGGAATGGAGGATGAACCGCCTCTCGCTCTGCCCTCCGGCCGCCCCCGCGCGGTTGCTGCCCTCCTGGCTTGCAGGCCTCAGCCTCCTGGGGTGCCTGCCCTAGCGGGCTGTGTGGCCCGGGCGGAGTCTATTGGTCAACAGCCTGCTGATCTCAAGGCGGTTCTCTCCCGTGGTTTGGCGGCGAAATTTGGGGGGAACAGCTCCGATTATAAGGTGGCCACCTGTGCGTCCCCGGGGGTGGCTGTTTTCTTCCCCAATTGGGTGGCCCGTGAGTCGGCGATTTCTCGCAGCCCCCTTCGGGTTGAGAATCATGTCTTCCGTTTCTCGAACTGGGTGGAGACGGGCGAGGTTGGGCGGGGCCGCCTGCTACACAAGGCTTGGATCAAGCTTCACCACTGGCCCGTGCTTTGCTGGAACAAGGAAGATGTTTTGGCGGCCATCTGTAGCTTTGGGGCCTTGTGGGAGGTCGACGAGGCGTCCGAGGCGATGCAGGAGGTCTCCTTCTACCGGGTTAACATTCGCTGCAAGGATGTCAAGTCAATCCCGTAATCCCTCATCCTTTTCGTGGAGGACCGCCGCTTCGACATCCGTGTTGAGGTTGAATCGTGGGAGGATGCTAATCCAATTCTCCTTGGCGAGGCGTCGGATAGACGGTTGGGGCTGGACTCGGCCGAGGCGCAGGAAGACTTCATCCGGTGCACGGGCTTCTCCGCTTTCCAGGGCTGCGGCGGGTCCCAGGGTGGTGCACCGGCCGGAGCGTTTGGGAGGCGGCAGCTCTTGGTGCGACCGCCGGTCAATGGGGAGGGCTCCTTTTCAATTTCGAATACTCTGGATTTTCCACCCCTCCAGCCGTACTCTGAGGGTACTCTGTGCCTTCCTCCTACTATTGGTGAAGTTTCTGAGGACACGCTTTCGGCTGGGGAGCCCGCGTCAGTTCCCTCTTCGGGAATCAGGTCGGTCAAACTTGCTGTCGGCGGCTCTTCTTCTGTTCCTTTGAGTGCTGGCCCCTTCCATCGGGCCCAGCCCTCTTCGTTGCTGGGCCCACCACTCCTGGACTCCCCCTTCCTGGACCCACTCCCTCTGGGTCCGCAAGGTGTGGAACCCTCCCTTTCGGGCCACCCTAGCCCGACCCAACCTGGCTCGCTTTGCTTGGATCACCCCACTCCTGCTGCTCTAGGCTCCCCTCTCAGTGGCCCGGTTTGTAGCAGCCTGGGGGGTCCGGACTCTCCTCTTTCGGTCCAACCGGGATCCTCTGGTCTGGATCGCCTTGCTACTGCTGCGCCTCTTTCCACTCGTCGCAGTCTCCGCCAGGCCTCCAAGTATTTGGGAAACAATCTGCTTGCGCTTCAAAGAGCGCAGGCGCTTAAGTGTATGAAGGTTACTTCGGCTGGCTCTTCATCGTTGGCAAGTGCTCCCAGATTGGCGGGTAAATCACTTCTTTCTCCTTCCTCGGGTGATGGTGAGCGCCCAGATGGACCATCGACTGCTCGGGACCCTGCCATCCCGCTCTCTATGGATGAAATGTCTCGGATCAAGGCTGCTTGTGGTATTGTAGATTCTGGGGGGAACCCTTCTCCGTGTCCCCATGGTTCGGACAAGGGCGTTGTGCTGGCTTGCACCGCGCCGAGCAGTTCTGGGAGGGTGTAACCTTTCGTGGGTGAAGGTGTTTTCTTTTTTCTTTTTTCTTGTGCTTGTTGCATTTGGTTTTATGGCTAGAAACAGAATTTTTCGCTTTCTGTCTTGGAATGTTCGTGGTCTAAATGACTTCGCTAAATGCTCCTCTATTTTAGCTTTCATCCGTAATTGCAAATGCTGTGTAGCTTGCTTTCAAGAGACGAAACTCGCCTCCATCTCCGACGTCAAAGTGCGCTCTTTCTGTGGTTTTGCTTTAAGAGACTTCCGAACCTTGGATGCGGTCGGGACCAGAGGAGGCTTACTAACGGCTTGGAACCCGTCTCTTTTTGACTGCCTAGCCGACTGGACGGGCGCCTACTCGCTGAATACTTTACTCAGAAGGAAGGCCGACGGAAGCATTTTGTTGGTCTCTAATATCTATGGTCCAACCGGCGCTTCTCTGAAATCAGATTTTTTCAAGGAACTAAAGGTTATTAGTGCAGCAGCGCCGAATGTGTGGTTGGTCATTGGTGATTTCAATGTTTTATTCTCTCTGCATGACAAAAATGGGACACCTAATAATGTCTCCGAGATTCTTCAATTTAGGAGTGTCATTAATGAGATCGGACTGCTGGATCTGCCACTTCTAAACCGGTCATTCACTTGGACCAATGGCAGAAGGTCTCCAACCCTCGAGCGCCTTGACCGGGCTTTCATTTCTCAAGGTTGGCACTGCTTCTTTCCTAACTCTTCCCTAAAAGCGCTTCCACGACCAAGGTCAGATCACTGCCCGCTTTTTCTTTCTGCGTTCTCCTTCATCCCGTCGGCTACTCTTTTTAGATTCGAATCCTTCTGGACTCGATACCCGGCTATTTCTGGAATTGTCTGCAATGCTTGGAATTCGGTCGCGGCTAGCTCTGACCCTCTGGCTCGTTTCTCGGCTAAGCTTTCTTCTACGCAACTAGCTCTAAAGGGCTGGAGAGCGGGTCTCACTTCGGCGATTAAGCAGCAGAGCTTGAAGTGCTTATTTTTGATTGAATGGCTTGACAAAGCGGAAGATTGTAGGCCCTTAAGTGACTCGGAACGCACCCTGAGGCCTCAGCTTAAGGTGCGGTACGAGGAGCTGTGTCTTCTTGATGAATTGAAATGGAAACAACGGTCCCGTGTTCAATGGTTGAAAGCGGGGGATTCCAACACAAAATTCTTCCATCGTCGGGCGAGCTGTCGTAAAAACTGCAACAACATCACCAAAATCTACAATGGTACCTCCTCTCTTTCTGCCCCAGTGGATATCGCTAACCATCTTTTCTGTTTTTTTCGTGATCAACTTGGAGTGGAGCTTACTCCACGGGCCTCGATCAATCTTCATCTTCTGTACAGGGATGGTTCGAACGATTTATCTTTCCTCCAAAATCCGTTCACTTTGGAGGAGGTGACAAGTGCTGTTTTCTCTTCGGCTTCTGAGAAGGCCCCGGGGCCAGATGGGTTTCCTATGCTTTTCTATCAACGATTCTGGGGTATCATTAAAGATGACGTGATGGCGGTTTTATGAGGGGTTCTACTCGGGTATGGTAAATCTGGACTCCATCAACACCAGTTGGATCTGCCTCATTCCTAAAAAAACCGAGCTCTTGACTGCGCGGGACTTTCGACCTATTAGCCTTGTCCATAGTCTGTCGAAGCTTCTCTCGAAAGTACTGGCAACGAGACTGCAGAAATGCGTGCATCTTTTGATTAATCCCCATCAGTCGGCCTTCATAAAAGGTTGGCACATTCTGGACAATTTTTTATGTGCTCATTTCCTGGTGCATCATCTCCATTCTTCTAACTCTTGTGCTGCTGTTTTAAAACTGGATTTTGAGCGGGCTTTCGATCACGTTAATTGGTCATTCCTTCTCAAGGTACTTAAGGCGAGAGGTTTCGGCGATAGATGGATGCGTTGGATCGAGGGCCTGCTTACTTCGGCGTCAACGGCGATGCTACTCAATGGGGTACAAGGAAACTCCTTTACCTGTGCGAGAGGTTTGCGGCAGGGGGATCCTCTATCACCTCTTCTCTTCATCTTCTGTGTGGACGTACTGTTTAAAATGTTCCAAGCGGCGGTGGACAAGGACCTTCTACCGGCGGTGAAAGTTGGGGAGCAAAATTTCCACTCGCTGCAATTCGCCGACGACTTGCTTATCTTTTTCGATGGTTCTATTAGGTCGGCTGCTATCATCAAGCTGATTCTTGATAACTTTTCGGCTTGCTCTGGTCTTAAGATCAATTTCGGGAAAAGCTCAATTACCCCAATCAACCTATCGACCGTGCAGGCATCTAGCCTTGGTATTTTCTTTAATTGCCCCTTGCATGATTTCCCTCTCAATTACCTGGGTCTTCCCCTCTCGCCGAGGAAGCTACGTAAGGTGGATTATCTACCCTTGATTGAGAAGCTTGATTGTAGGTTGGCTGGGTGGAAATATAATATGCTCTCTCGGGGTGGTCAATTGGTCCTTCTTAACTCGGTTCTATCGGGCATCCCCACTTATTTCTGCTCGGTGTTTCGACTACCAGCTTGGGTTGTGGCGTCTATTGATAAAATCCGGAGGGGGTTCTTCTGGAGGGGAAAGAAACTTGGAAATGGCTTCCACTGTTTGATGAAGTGGGGAACTGTTTGCCGTCCTAGGCGATTGGGAGGGATCGGCGTTAGACAGTTGCAGTCGACCAACTCGTCACTCCTGATGAAGGGTCTGTGGAACCTCTTCAACTCACCTACAACCCCTTGGGTGAGGGTCATCTGGGCCAAGCATTACAGATCTAGACCACCGGCGACTACAGGCAAGTTTCCAACCTGTTGCTCCCCTATTTGGAAGGACATGCTATGACTTGCACAACCTTTCTTTACTTCGGTCAGTTTTTCTCTGGGCGACGGCCGGTAAGCTCCCTTTTGGACGGCCCGTTGGCTGGGGGCAAAATCACTAATGAATCTTCTCCCTAATTTATTTGCGGTGGCGACTTCAAAGCACTTATCGGTTAGCACTACGCTGAGAAGGTATTCTCAATGTTGGGAATCGGCATTCATTCAACCTTTAACCTTTGAGGAACACGCGGAGCTTCAGCATCTCCGAATCTTAGTTCAAAACTGCACGCTTTCAGCCCCTTTCGACTCACTGGTGTGGCATTGGAACAAATTTGGTACCTTCTCCTCCCGAGATGCTTACTTCTTTCTGGTCAACGGCGGAATTAAGGAGCGCAATATACTGTTTTTGTGGCGAATCAAGGCTCCCATTCGGATTAAGCTATTTCTATGGCTAGCGGCAAGGAACAGGGTACTCACTGCAGACATACTTGCACGGCGAGGGTGGATTGGCCCATCTATCTGCGTCTTTTGCTCCAGGAATCAAGAAACTCTGGAACATCTCCTTTTTTCTTGTCACTTTGCAAGAGCACTTTGGAAAAGGTTATTGGAGCGGCTGCGAATCTTCGGGGAGTGCCCTTTGAGGGATTTGGCATCTCGTTGGAGAAATCTCAGATCTAAATTTTCGGGATACTCAAGGGATTTCTTCGATCTCTGTTTCGCGACGACTTGTTGGGAGCTATGGAAGGAACGAAATTCGAGACTATTCAACAACCGACTCTCCACTCTAGCAGAGGTTGAGAGTAGGGTACTAGCAACTGTTTATTTCTGGGATAAAAACCTGAGGGCCCGTGAAACATAGATGGTCTTGGGTTAATGTTGTTTGTGTTACAGAGGCTGCAGTTTTTTGGTTGTTTTGCTTCTGTCCTTCCATGCATGGGAGCAGCCCGATTTTGTTGGTTTTTGGGGTTATGCTCCTCATTCCCCTCCCCTTTTCACTTGTAAAAAATAGGGTATATCCCTGTTTAATCAAAAAAAAAAAAAAAAAAAAACTCGGGTCTCAAATATCAACCACCAGATTTTTTACCACTTGTACTAAGAATTGTAATGGTGATATATTAATTTATTTCGTGTAACTTGTAATTAGTATTAGTGGAAATTAACAATATTATTAGACAAAGAATCTTCTTATTAATCTGTATGCAAAACTTAGCCCTAACAATCATGCAACTTTTCATTTTGACACCATTTTGGACACAATTCTAGCTGTTCATTCAAATTAAATTTTTGCTACCATTTTTGAGAATCAGCTTATTTACTGATGTGGATTTTGTTTATTAATTACAACCATATTTTAGTTGAAATTATATATCGAATTCAAAAGATTTAATATGTCTCATTCTATTTCTTTTTAAATTATAGAGAACACGGTCCATTTTGGCTTCAAAAGCCATATATATATATATATATATATATATATATATATATATATATATATATATATATATATATAAAAGAAACTGCGCGCTTGAGCTCATTGTCTTGTTCGAATTCATGAAAATTATATACATTAATTAGATTATTTTATTTTATTTTTTTTTTGTCTTGCAATAATTTAAATACATATAATGCAGGCCTTACAAACATTAGTTTCCATATATTTTTTTAATGACATTGAATGGGGAAGGATAGTATATATGGTGGCTATTAATTGCGATTCAAATGGTTATAATGTATGGCCATATGATCAAACATACACGCATGATGTCATGCATGATGCATCTAATGTACCTACAAATATAATGACCATGTTGCGTGACATTGATGTTTGATTAATTATTCTTATTAAACTTTATAGCAGTATTATCCATATATTTTAGGCACTGTTTTGATTGGAGAATAAAGGAGAAATAATTTTTTTTTATTCTTCAATTCTTGCCAAATAAAAAAAAAAAGTATATGAATAAAGGTTTAAAATATTCTCAGCTGGAATAAGGTTTAGAATAGTGAAAAAAAAGTATATGAATAATCCGTTAATTTTTATTCCACCTCCCCCCTTGGAATAAGGTTTATACCTAGGGGCAATGAACTATTTGAGATTATATTTACTAAAATATATTATTTACTAATTAAGTTTACTAATTTTATTTAATAAAATATATTATAAAATATAAAAAATTATTTTATATTTTGTTTACTAATTATATTTATTAATTTTGTTTACTAATTATTATTTACTAAAATATACTATAAAATATAAAAAATTATTTTATTTAGATAAGATATAATTTATTAACAATTAAATTGTCATTTTAATTAATTTATAATAATTAAAATTAATATATATATATATATATATATAAGGTAAGGGCAAAATTGATATTTTGATAAAAAATGTATCATCTTTTTTTACTATTCTCCACTATCCCATAATTTTAACCAAACACAATTTTTTTTTATTTCAGAGAATACCAATTTTGGAACCAAACGCAATTTAACTTTTATACTTGATTATTCCGGAATAGCAAACTATCCCAGATATAAAAAAATTTATAGCTCTTAAATTTATACCCGAACCAGACGGAGCCTTAAACAATATGTACATCTTACAATTTACTCATCCAACAATTCATATTTTTTTATTTGTGTTCTCATTATTTTTATACCGAAAATATATAAAATTTTTAAAATTTTAGGATGCATGAAGTGTAAAATTTATAACGACCGATCCATGCATATATAACATTTTTCTATAAAAAAATTATATAAATTTAGATATGTTGGCTTAGTATTATATTGTTTGTGAAAATAAAAACCGTTGCATAGTCATAAATTTCATGCGGTATAAAGAATCAACGCATGGTCCCCGATCGAGAGAGATTATTAACTAAACTCAGTATTTTATTATTTTATGATCACATTGAGGATCCGCTGATCACGTAGTAAGCTAACCGCTACTAAGTAAATTAACTTGTCAAATATCAAAGATGACAGGTTAATTAGACGTTAAATTGATAAACAAATTACTGTGTACATGTATAAACTGATTCATTGAGCACCACTCCAATTAAGTTATATATTTTACAATACTCTTAAATGATTGCTCATTTTTGTTTAATAACGTGTTAGATAGCTGTGTATATATATTCTAATATGATAAGAACCTCAATTAGGTGACTGCATGCAGATCTAAGTCTTGTAGCAAGTGCCAATTTTGATTTTGCATTTCTCTTGTTGAGAATTGGCATGTATTAATTTAATTTGTAACTATGATTACAAAATGTTATAAACCAAGTGCCTAATATGTATTAATTTTATTTTTATTTTTTTTTACCCTCTTGAGAATCGACAGCTTGTCTCAATGTATCCCTACCTAAAACTTGAGCATAATTAAGATTCCTCCAGTTTACTATAATTGGTAATATGTTTTAAGAATAAAACTAAATCGATCACTAACTCCCAAATGCATATAATATTGATTTATCAAAAATATTTTGAGAGATTAATTAATCAAACATGGCTTTAGCCCGTTAGCGTCTTAGACGCTACTGTATATGTTAAATCAAAACGGCAAAAAATAAATTTAAAAAAAATAATGTAAGAAAAAAAAAAGTAAAGTGCACACCAACATTTACGTGGTTCGGCCACCGGCCTATATCCACGGGCGAAAACGAAGCAAAAACTTTTATTAATGTCAAAAGTAGAATACCAAGATTATATCTCTCAAGAAAACCGAAGCTCCAAATAAAACCGAAATATCAAAATTTGCATCCACCCTAACGATTTCTAAGAATCCAATCGTATGGACGCCCTCACCTTAGAGCTTCAATTTGTTAATTAATTGTCGGCTTCATTAGCAACATATGGCTCCTCCAATACGGCTTCTCTCGTCTTGGGTTGCTAAATTAATTAGAGAATGGCCTCTAATTAAAATTCCGGCTTAATTAATATGGTGGTATGTACCAACACCAACAACACGTATCTTCCTTGGTTAGTCTAAATTAATTAGCGCTTTGGCTAATTAAAAGTTGCGGCTTAATTAAAGTGGCCGGGTATGCTATATATAATATATGCCTCTAAATGAGAATCTAATTAGGATTTGTAGTCTAATTAAACTTCTAATTAAATTCTAGTTATACCCAACAATCTAAATCTCATATTATCCTAATTAGATTAGGATTTAACTTCAATTTAGATAAATACAAATCTAAACCAAATTATAGCAATCTCCACATTGGTTTGATTTGTATTCTTTAGCCGCTGTGTTGAGGTTGCCACAAAACTCCACCTTGACTTGAATTCTTCTCAATACTGCTTAACGTTCTTAGTGCTCCGTCTTCTCCAACCGCCCCGTAGGGCCTCAAGTGCTGCCAACTGACACCAAGTCCAAACAATGCTTGAACCTGGTAATAGTAAGAGGCTTAGTAAGTATATCCGCCGGATTGTCTTCAGTATCAATCTTCTTAACAGTCACTGTGCGCTTTCCGATCACATCCCGAACAAAGTGAAACTTTACATCGATGTGCTTTGTCCTCTCATGAAATATTTGATCTTTAGACAAATGAATAGCACTTTGACTATCTGAATAAACAACAGTCGGATTCCAACAAGAAGTAAGTTCTCCAAATAAGCCTCGTAGCCACATAGCTTCCTTCACACCCTCTGTCATAGCAATATACTCCGCCTCAGTCGTAGACAAGGCGACAATTGGTTGTAATGAAGCTTTCCAACTAACTGCACATCCACCGATGGAGAATACATGACTTGAAAGTGATATTCTTCTATCCAAATCACCTGCAAAATTCGAATCAATATATCCAACCACACCATCTTTACACCTCCCAAACTCGAGACAAGTGTTCGTGGTACCACGTAGGTATCTCAGAATCCACTTAACAGCTTGCCAATTAGGTTTACCAGGATTGGTCATATATATGCTAACCATACTCACTGCATATGAGATATCTGGCCGTATGCAAATCATGGCGTACATAATGCTCCCAACAACACTAGAATAAGGAACATTTGACATGTACTCCCGTTCATCATCAGACTAAGGTGACAGCGCGGCAGAAAGTCTGAAATGCGCCACAAGAGGAGTGCTCACCGGTTTTGCGTCTATCATTCCAAAACTCTTTAAAATTTTCTCTATGTATTTCTTCTGTGTCAAATGCAATAGTCCTGACTTGTTGTCCCTCTTAATTTCCATACCAAGAATTTTCTTTGCAGCACCTAGATTTTTCATCTCGAACTCACCCTTTAGTAATGTCTTCAATTTATTTATCTCAACTATGTCGTTAGAAGCAATCAACATATCATCGACATAGAGTAACAAATATATGAAAAATTCTTTATCAAGCTTCTGAAATATACACAACTGTCACGTTTGCTTCTGGAATATTCGTGACCTGTCATTAAAGAGTCGAACCGCTTGTACCATTGCCAAGGAGACTGTTTCAAGCCGTAAAGTGATTTCTTTAACAGACAAACATGGTCTTCCTTTCCTTCAATAATGAATCCCTCTGGCTGCTTCATATAAATTTGCTTCTCAAGTTCTCCATGTAGAAAAGCTGTCTTAACATCAAGCTGCTCAAGATACAAATCATGCATGGCTACTAATGATAGAAGAACACGAATAGAAGTATGCTTCACAACGGGTGAGAAAATTTCATTGAAGTCAACACCTTCTATCTGACTGTAGCCCTTAGCAACTAAACGAGCTTTGTACCTTGTATCTTCCACGCCGGAGATTCCGTCCTTTTTCTTAAAAACCCATTTGCAGCCAACAATTTTCTTATCTGTAGGCGGTTTTACAAACTCCCATGTGTGATTCTTATGAAGAGACTCCATCTCTTCATTCATTGCTACCAACCACTCTGCAGAACTGGCACTAGAAATAGCTTGATTATATGTGGAAGGTTCGCCATCTTCTTCTATATCTTGTGCCACTGAAAGAGCATAAGCAACTAAATTCTCATAGCCGTATCTCTGTGGTGGTTTAATCTGTCTCCTCGCTCTACCTGTAGCAATGCTCTGCCTCTCAACTTGTGGGGTTTCAGTAGCTGAGGTGTCTGGCGACTGAAAATCTTCTGACTCAGAAGAATTCTGCAACTGAACAATACTATCTGTCTCTATCTCCACCTGCTTATTAGTACTTAGGGTCTCATCAGAAGAAATATGATTAGGATATAACATAACAGACTCGTCAAATGTGGCATCCATACTAATAAGTAATTTAGACGATTCAGGACACCACAATCGATATCCCTTAACCCCCGATGCATAACCAATAAATGTGCACTTTTTAGCCCTAGGTTCTAACTTGCCTTCATTTACATGAGCATAAACAGGACAACTAAATATTCGCAAATTAGAATAATCAGAAGGGCTACCAGACCATAACTCCTCCGGAGTTTTGCAATCAAGTGTCGAATGTGGAGATCTGTTTACCAAATAACATGCTGTAGATATCGCCTCTGCCCAGAAACTCTTCGCTAAGCCAGCATTAGAGAGCATGCAACGGGCTCTCTCCAAAAGAGTTCTGTTCATCCGTTCGGCCACTCCGTTCTGCTGTGGAGTATGCCTAACGGTCTTATGTCTGACGATTCCTTCATTCTTGCAAAATTTTTCAAACTCCGACGAACAAAATTCCAAGCCATTGTCGGTTCTTAATCTCTTTATTTTCCTTTCAGTTTGCTTCTCAATCATAACCTTCCACTATTTAAAATAATTGAACACATCATCCTTACTTTTTAGAAAAAATACTCACACTTTACGAGAATAATCATCAATAAAAGTCAACATATATCTAGCACCACCGTGAGTTGGAGTACGAGAGGGTCCCCAAAGATCATAATGAATATAGTCCAGAATACCTTTTGTTCGATGAACTGCGGCCTTAAAACTGACTCTCTTTTGTTTGGCAAGAACACAATGCTCGCAAAAGTCCAACTTTTCTAAACTCTGACTACCAAGTAAACCTCTCTCGCTCAATTTTGTCATACATATTCACTCATATGGCCCAATCGCATATGCCATAATCTGGTGTTATCTGAATCTGACAAAGAGAAAGATGTCATCGCTGCTGAACCTGTCACAGTGGAACCCTGTAGAATATATAACATATCAAACAATTTGGCCTTCATCACTACGAGATTCCCTTTAGCGACCTTCATTAATCCACCAACCGAAGAATATTTAAAACCTTTAGCATCAAGTGTACCCAATGAGATCAGATTTTTTTCTCATATCCGGAACATGCCGAACCTCAGATATAGTCCTCACAACTCTATCGTACATTCGTACCCGAATAGTGCCAATGCCAACAACTGTACACTTCGCATGATTTTCCATCAATACAACTCCACCTTGAATAGGCTTGTACGTCGAGAACCACTCTCTGTGCATGCATATATGGTAGGAACACGCGGAGTCGATAAGCCACTCATCTTGTCTATTTGTCTTATCGGTAACTGTGAAGACAATATCACTACCATCTGATGCTTTTGCTACAACACTTGCTTCAGCCTCAGTGTTAGTATTTTTCTTATTTTGATTTCTATCATTGTTATTCTTTCGTTGTTCTTTATTTTTCAATTTAAAACAATCGGCTTTTATGTGACCCTTCTTCTTACAATAATCGTAAATCAGATTCCTGTGTTTTGACTTTGATCTAGATGTACCTCTATTACCGGAACCCCTTTCCCAAGACCTCCCTCTAACAACCAAACCTTCTCCTGAAGCTCCACCTGTCTCATTACTTATCTGCATGTCAATCCTTTCTTTTGATAGTAGAGAGGATTTGACATCATCGAGATATAGAGTATCCCGACCAAACAAGAAGGTCTCGCGAAAATTCTTATAAGAGGGCGGTAAAGAACATAATAATAAAATAGCTTCATCCTTCTCATCGATTTTGACATCTATCGAGCGGAGATCCATAATAATGGAATTAAATTCATCTAAATGCGATTTAATAGAGGTACCTTCCGCCATGTGCAATATGAAGAGACGTTGCTTCAAATATAACTTGTTGGTGAGAGATTTTGCCATATAGAGAGATTCCAACTTAAGCCATAGCACTGCAGCGGTTTTTTCATCCAAAACCTCGCGCAATTCCACATCGGATAAACATAATTGTATTGCCGTAAGAGCTTTATCATCGATCTCCTCCTTCTGCTCCGCCGTTAACGAATCGGACATCTTTTCTTTTCCCAACAGTGCCTTTTGCAATTCTTGATGCGTTAGTATAGCACGCATCTTGACTTGCCATAATGCAAAACTGTTGGTCCTGTCAAATTTCTGGATCTCGAACTTCGTCGTCATAATTCTCAATCCTCAAGGGAATAGAAGGCTCTGATACCAGTTTGTTAAATCGAAACGGCGAAAAATAGATCCAAAAAAAATAATGTAAGAAAAGAAAAGTAAAGTGCACACCAAGATTTACGTGGTTCGGCCACCGGCCTACATCCACGGGTGAAAACGAAGCAAAGACTTTTATTAATGTCAAAAGTAGAATACCAAGATTATATCTCTCAAGAAAACCAAAGTTCCAAATAAAACCGAAATATCAAAATTTGCATCCACCCTAACGATTTCTAAGAATCTAATCGTATGGACGCCCTCATCTTAGAGCTTCAATTTCTTAATTAATTGTCGGCTTCATTAGCAACATATGGCTCCTCCAATACGGCCTCTCTCATCTTGGGTTGCTAAATTAATTAGAGCATAACCTCTAATTAAAATTCCGACTTAATTAATATGGCCGTATGTACAAACACCAACAACACGTATCTTCCTTGGTTGGTCTAAATTAATTAGCGCTTCGACTAATTAAAAGTTGCGGCTTCATTAAAGTGGCCCGGTATGCTATATATAATATATGTCTCCAAACTAAAATCTAATTAGGATTTGTAGTTTAATTAAATTTCTAATTAAATTTTAGTTATACCCAACAATCTAAATCTCATATTATCCTAATTAGATTAGGATTTAATTTCAATTTAGATAAATATAAATTTAAACTAAATTATAACAGTATACATACATACGTTGAATCCTCTCATATAGTACTCCAATCTACGTCCTTGCCCATCTATTTCGTGTTTTACGACAAAAAGTTTTAGTAGTTAATTTGGCATCACAATGTATAATCTTTTTCTTCTCATTACGATCTGTCAAATCAAGTACAAATAACTATCAGTATTGATCAACGGATTGAGAGAGAGAGAGAGAGAAACTGGAGATATCTTTGAAGAAGGACAAAGAATTGCTATTTGACAGGCATGGGTAGGAGGGGATGAACATGGCCCATGGCCCTTGGTGGATGCACATGGGACGGTGTAGTTTGGTAGTGGGTTACTATAATCTTATTTCCCAAACTAGGATTTGCTCTTCTCCAACCTATCCCTCTATAATCTCTTCTCTATATGTATAGCTAGGTGAGGAGTTGGAATTCCACCTCTCTCACTCTCTCTCTCACACACACCTCCATTTCATAAAAAGAACCCTCCCCAATCTCTCGCCAATCCCTCTGGAAGGGATCCGACTATACCTAGTGCAGTTGACTAATAACTTGATGATTGGCATCGGATATTTGAAATTTAATTATTTGAGTTCATTTTTAAAAAAAGATGAACGAAACAGATAAATTGCTATCTTTCTCTACAAAATATTCCTACCTAATAATGTAGTTTTTTTTTTTTAATGTAGGAGAAGGGATCACCGACTATACCTAGTGCAGTTGACTAGTAACTTGATGATTGGCATCGGATATTTGAAATTTAATTATTTGAGTTCATTTTAAAAAAAAAGATGAACGAAACAGATAAATTGCTATCTTTCTCTACAAAATATTCCTACCCAATAATGTAGTTTTTTTTTTTTTTAATGTAGGATTAACCTATACTTAATCTATTATGCAATAGACTAGAGACCCGATCGAGCTTTTTAAAATGCACAAATAGCGATCGAATCCCCGATATTTTAGTTGGCATTCCGAATAACAACGACTAGACGAGTCTAGCTGGTTGTTGTTTAGTTAATTTGCAATATGCGTACATATATATATATATATATATATACATGTGTGTGTGTGTGTGTGTGTTATATGTACAATGTGTTGGTGGCTGCACATCGTTCCTTTCAATTCTCTCACTATCCATCCTAGTTGAGCTGCTATTGTTGGTGGACGTCTCTATCCTCCATAACTACATATCTCGAGTCCAATTAATGGTAGTCACAGCTCTCGCAAAGTCGAACAATACATTGTATGTGGAAACTTATCATCTTTAGATGGTTCCAGAAGAAGTAGATCAACGTGTTGGAACCGCTAACCCGCATAGAGCACGAGAATTACGAGTGGATATAGGGATCTTTTAAACACGATTTGAATATAATCTTACCGAGAGAGAGACACACATAAAAATGTGCACAAGCCTCTCTCTTTGTGTAAAATTGCTCAAATATGGCATATATAGATTCCTGAATCCAAATTGCCCTTCTCATAAAACTGTAATTAATTAATTAGTTGTAATTATTTAAAGATACTGACTTGATAGTAATATTTTTTTGTAAAAAAAAAAAATGACCCTTAATATCATGAGGATAAGTTGGGCATTGTGTCAGAATTTTTGGCTATGGTATGTAGTCAGAGTATTTTCAGTGACAGGTGAGGCTAGAGAGGAACTTTTGGCATTAATTGGGCAAATGGGCTGGTGGGACCCAATGCTGGATTTTGCAACTATAATTGCAATCGTGCCCCTCTCCCACATGCATTGTCCAAGTATAATTAATCCCCAATCATAGATCTAGTTTAAGATCACATAAAACATTTTTAAACTATAACTACAGCTTATAGAGTTATTATAGACAAATTAGTGCAATATAAGAAATACATGGTACTTGTGCTATATATATAAGTATGATTCCATTATTAATTAAGTTTCTCCAATGACTGCACCCACCCACAATGCATGCATGATCTCTGCCATATATAACAATCAATACGTACGTGTACATTTCTGCTCAATTTGATGAAAGAATTATATATAGTCAGAGGCTAAGATCGCGACTGAATAGAAAAAGTAAAGAATCTAATTATGAAACTAATTAAATATTTTGAAATACATTGAAACGACATGCAAAGAGAACAAGCCAGAGACAGTATAAATTAAAACAATAGTTTAAAAATAAATCTAGAAAAATAGTACTGGATGGGTTGGTGAATCTCCATAGAGGAGCCCACTCCGGTCATGCACAGTGTCTAACCAAAGAGGAGGTCCAGGACATAATCCCTTCAATTAAGGGATACTATACCCTCCAGTCATGGGCAGAGAATAGGAAAAGCCCCACATGGTTAGATTCTGGAAGTGCTTTTGTAAGTGAAGCCCATCACATGGTGCCAGAACCCCACCTCCAAACACCACAACCCCCAAACCTGTTGCTTTCTTTGGCTTGAGATCCCTACAAGTTAAGATGCTGTGCTCACTTCATTAATTCCTCAACAACCCTTCCATAACTTCAACTTAACAAGAAGCTTTCCGAGTCATTTTCTTAACAGTAAAGAGGCCTTTCAAAACATCTACTGCCAAACCACCCATGCTTCATGAAAGCCCCACAAGAAATTGACTTTGCATGCTGTGTCGCTTTTCCGGTACAAACTTGTAAGACCGATTCAGCGGAGGTAATTAGAACTGTTTAACCGGTCGATCGACCGACCGATTCGAGTCGAAATTGAGGTGGCGATCATTGGTTGCTTGCTGTTAATCTTGTGTTGATTAATCGTAGTTGTCGTCGTCGTCGTCGTCGTGGTCGTCGTGGTCGTGGGACAGCCATTTTACCTGATGTTAACGGCACGAGGGAGCCCGCAATTATGTCTCTATGGACTGATCCAGAAATGATAATAATACCCAACTCCCATGGCCAAGTACCATGGATTTCTCTTATGAGAGAGTATGGAGTACTCAAACACGGACGTACACCTTATGTTCGTTCGTATTCATATTTTGAAATATAATTGTGCCGTATAAGCACGCGAATTTAAAATCAATAAATGACACAATTATTTTTGAGTGCAATGGTTGGATTATGTGTATATGGTCGGAGACATGGCTCGACCTGGCCCGGTTTGATCAATTTGGAATATACTGTACATTTCTCGGAATTGGTTGGGCTTGGATGAGCATAATAACATGGCCCAGAACCAGGCCCGGCCCGATACGGCCCAATCAAGGTCGTGCTATATAATAGTTTCATATAGTAGTGGCAACATACGAGCCAAAATTTCCATATCTATACGTACGTGTGTATTATTATTTTCTATATTTTGATTTTAATTCAGTAACACTAGAGCACGCCAAGGAACTTTACGATTTAATCCAAAATATTCCATTAATCCAAAATATTCCAGGACATGACATATTGCGGTGTATTTTAAAACATCTAAAATATCTGTTATTTATTAAGGTTTCTAAAATATCTGTTATTTATTAAGGTTATGTAACAAATTAACACAGAATTTTCATTCATACGTGATATTTTCATTTTTTTTTTTTTTAGTGGAGCAATCGATCGATAATCGCGTACTTTATAATTAATTTATTTATCCATGCGTTATTATTATATTTATATACATTAATTAAATCCCAATAAATAGTAGGTTGGCTACAGTAGTATGTCAATTGAAATTTGTCTCTTATATTCTGCTCACAAATAAACCGGAGATATTACAAAAATGCTTTTTCAGTATTGCAAACAGCAGCTTGTTAGGAGCTGAAAAAAAAAATACAAAAAAAAAAAAAAAAAAAAAAAAACATTCGGCCCAACCTAAGCCACTGACCCAAAACTTCGCTAATTGAAACAAGCTACAGACTTTTGGTTGATTACGATCGGGAGACGCTTCTTCGCCACAGTCAAATTAAATAAATTATAAAATTTGATATTGGATAGAAGTTTTTAAAAATTTGATAGTCAAATCCAAATGTTTCATATTCGGCTAAATTTCATGCATTTTTATTCAAAACATATGAATTTTTAAAATGCTCTTTAATTTATGGGTTTTTTGTTTCAAATGATCAAGCATAAGTTTATTTATAGAAAAATAACTTGATGCACACTCTAAAATGGGTATACATCATCCCACCTATTTCTAGAGTAAGGTGAATTTCACACATCATTTCAAAATAATGGATAATAAATTTTTTATTCTTAAACGGATTGAGTGTAAAATATACACCCAAAAATATATATAAATACAGCATTGCTCTTATCTATACCGTTTTTCCTTTTCCTTTTTAGTTTTAATTAGATGAATAGATTGTAATCAAGTTTTGCTTTTAATATAATACAACTTATTATACTATCAATAATGAAAAATATATACTATCAAATTAAATAGTACTAGTGTAGTTACCCGCACGATGCAGCGGATAGATTTTATTAAAATATATTTTCATAATTTTTTTTAGATCATATTTATGATAGTTAAGTATTAAATATGCAAACTCATCAAAACTATCTAATATAGAAAATTTTGTAGAAAATAAAAAAATATGATTAAATCTAAATGATATGTAATCAATATAAAAAATACAAAAAGAAACAAAAAATACTATTGTCTGTGTTTACAATAAAAATTTATCAAATTTTTGAAGGATGGATTCAACTGTGTGAGCAGAGTGAAGTGAGTACCGTTCATGACACGTGCGTGGCTCATCCTTCCTACGTCCACGTCACGATTCTCCCTTTCCCCCTCTCTCTCCCTCTCCCCCTTTCTCTCGTATGATCGTATCATGGAAGCTATAAGACTCCCAACTCTCTCGACACACACACAAACACTCTCTCTCACGGGAAAAGCAAAAAAGAATAGGTGAAGAAATATATAATAAGTAGGAGATGAAGAAAAGTGAGGAAGCGTACGTTTTAGAAAGACATGAAAAAAGATGAAATAAATTGTAGAAAGAAATTAATAAAGGAAGATGAAGAAAAAAAAATTAATAAAGGAAATGTGAAGAGTATATAATGAAGTGTACGTTTTCAATAAAAAAAATATATGACATGACAAAATAAAAAAAAATAATTATAAAACAATATGGTGAACTCAACTAATAATTAATTAATTAAAATTTAAATTATATATAAATAATTATTTTCTAAGAAAATTGTTAATTTAAATTTAAAATTAGAAATAAAAATACAAAAATTATTTATTATTATATATATACACAATAATAATTTAATTTAATTTATTTAAAGAGAAAATTACGGATGTGGTTTGGAGGGTCGGCCGAGCGAGCCAACCCCAGTGAAGCCCACAAATTATGTCAGCCATATGTCTTGATAGCCATACAGCGCCCATCAGCGAAGGATGGGCGTGGCATACATAGCCAACCGACCCTTTTAAATTTCCAATCGACCTCCCTCCTCTCATTTTATGGGACGTCCGCTCTTATTCATTCGTTTCCTTTTCCGATGTGGGACTTTTCATCTCGTAACCTCCTAAAACCCTTCTTGTACCTTTCCCCGGCCCAGTTCCCGTTCCCGGGCCTTTTTTTCTCTCTTCTTCTTCTTCTTCTTCTTCTTCTATGCCCCATCGCCATGCTGAGGACCAAAACCCTAGTCTCCCCACCTCTGCGAACGCTCCCTCGTCTCCTCCTCCTCTCCTCCTCCGCCTACTCTTCTTCGTGTAATAAGACGAGGGCCCTTTCGTCTCCTTCTCTAAGATCACCGCCGACTCCCAAGAAGATCCCTTTCACCGTCGCCGCCCATGGGAGGACGTGGGACGATCCCTACCACTGGATGCGCAACACCGACGATCCCGATCTCCGCGACCACCTCGACCGCGAGAACGCCTACGCGGACGCCTTCATGGCCGAGGCCTGCGGACTCCGGAGGCAGCTCGCCGCCGAGATGAGTGCTCGGATCCCCGCCACGGTCGCCACTCCACCCGAGCGATGGGGACCTTGGTATCGATCAAATCCTAACTTTTTTTTTTTTTTTTTTTTTTTTTTTTTTTTTTTTTTTTCAATTCTCTCTCTTTTGGCTCTGGAAACACGAGAGGTGCGTACCAAGTTTAGAAATTTGTTTGGTAACAAAAAAAAGCGAATCTTGGGCTTCCTAATGCATTTGTTCTTGCATAAGTTTGCAAGGAAAGAAGAATCTGAATCAGAAGCGAGTACAGATTAATTAATATGCATTATTCTTTTTGGGTAACTCGATATTAATTTGCTACTCTTTACGATGTTTATTCATTCGGCAATTTATGTCATTCCTTTTCGGTTCTTTTAAGATCGAGCACAATGTAGCCTGCTAGTATCTTGATAGTAAGGCTCATATGAAGGGCAACAATAATATGTTGCGACAATAGGAAAAGGCCTTCTCTTTCTGCTACAACTATAATTCATCTTCCGTTCCTTAAAATATACACAAAATTTGTATGTAGGAATAAGCAGTGCTTTTTTATAATTCTCTTTCTATGTTCTTCATGGCAACATTTGTGACGCCCCGTTTCCCAGGGTTCACTCATCCTAGGATTATTTTAGTCCTAGCATTAATAACTCTCTTAACCTCTTGGATCTAGCCGGGTTAAAAGATTTAGTCCTATTATATCTCATATATAGGACTACTCTAGATTCTAGGGGGTGTCACAACATTGCATGCCTTTTAATAAGATTCTTAAAATTAGAGGACTAAAGCTTTAGTTGTACATCAGATGTTTTGATAATTCCGTGATTCCATCTTCATGTAAGAATGTGAGGAGAAAAGAAAAAAAGAAAAGTACTTTTGAACAATGCTCATTTTTCTGTCTTCATAAAAAATAAAGAGATTATTTTTCTTCTAGTCATGTACCATAATTGAAGATCTTAGTTCTTACTTGCATAAAAGATCTTTCTGGCATTCATCTGTTCTAATTTACATCTCCTCTTGATTTACTCTTAAAAGAAAATCGGAGTATATTAACAAACTCCAAGAATCATTTTTTACAGCACCATGATACTTTAATATTGTTAATATGATAGCCTTTCATATTTTTTATTTCTCAACACTTTTACGAGTTTGACTTATACAATCATAAATCATTTTGCTACAATATTAAATGCACCTTTATTTGTGGAGCCAGGCTATATTACCAGTATATTCCAGAGGGGAAGGAGTATCCAATTTTATGCAGGAAGTTCAGCCATCCTGATGGTCTAGCGAAGACTCTTCTGGGGTACATGTATGGCTTTTCAAAGGAGGAAATTTTATTGGATTGGAATGAAATTGCTGAACAATTTGGTTTGCGCTTTTGACTTAAGCCTCTTCTGTGGTGTACTTTCACATTAACTTTCTGCTGCATGGTTTTGAATTATGGAGTCTCTTACATGCAATGTAGGTCCTTATGTGTTCCAAGTTCCAACCAAGATTTAAGAAAAGTTTCTACTCGATAGTGGTCTGCCTAAACCTTTTATCTGATGTTATACGTCGATCATATCAGATTTCATACATTTAAAGTCTTCCATTATGAAGTTAACTGCTCTCGAACTTATCTACATTCTGATTTTTTACATTATCTTCGGTACACATTGAATTTTTGTTTGCCCTTTTTAGTCTTTTAATTGTGTTGGTGGATTGAAGCTTACAAATTTTCTCTGCATATAATTCCTTTTCGCATGTACTATAACTTTTCTAATTGTTGTAAATTCATACAGGCTATGTTCATATAGGAACTTGTCGGATTTCTCCTGACCATAAGTTCCTTGCTTATACTCTGGATACTTCTGGTAGTGAAGTTTTTGCGCTTCAAGTGAAAGACCTCCAAACTAAACACATCATTTCAAGTTTAGAAAACCAGAATGTTGTTAGCTTAACATGGGCTGGAGATAGCAGTTCTTTACTATATACCATTTGTGATGAGACTCAGCGCCCCTTCAAGTGATTCTTTTCCCTTGTCCTTAGAAGATGTTGAATATTTTATTTATAGATAGCTTGGATATGGCCATTTCATTCTTGGATTTTTACTTCCTTAAGTTTTGCAGGGTTCTCTGTAAAATACTGAGATCAGATAAGGCAGATGATCCAATTTTTACCGAACATGATCTCAACTACTGTGTGGATATCACTAGCACAAAAGATTCAAAATATATCACTATTAATTCTAATTCAAGGACATCATCTGAGGAAGGTCACTCTTTCATGTCTCTCTACCCCTGATAGATCTTCTATTGTGAGGTTTCATTTGGTATATATATATATGTATATATAACATCATGCAACGACATGATGTTGTTTTTATCTCATTACAGGTCTATGTGATGAATTCAACAAATATTAGAGGGGGCTTATGGCCGGTACGAAAACGCATGGCTGGAGTGCAATATTTTTTGGAACATCACTATGGTTTTTTCTATATACTTACTAACTCTCCTTTAGAGAACATGGTGTCAACTAGTGGGAGGTATTATCTAGCTAGATGTAGGGCTGAAAAGTCATTACTGGACAAATGGCAGGTTAGTGTTTGCTCGACTGTTTTAGAATGCTAGTATACTTGTTCATATGGTCCTTACTAAATGGATCACTTGAATATCTTGGTGTGGGAGATTAATGCTTGCAGTTTAATTCATTAGTTTTAGACGTATAATTTATCACTTTAATATCTTCATATTGATTGCCTTAGACTCACTTTGATTGCAAAAAATGATGTAATTATCTAGAGAAACCAAGATTTTACCCGAATTCTTCATCAGGGAAATGGATCTTCCTTGTTTTCTTACGTTTTAAGTTTATTTTATGCAAAACACAAACACCTATTATATCAATCCATATTTTGTAGTTGGAAACTGAGACTTTAAAAAAGAAATGATGCTTGCTTGGTTGTTCAATCTTCTTTTTGATCATTTTGTTGTATGGCCTCATTTAAAGGGGATATCTCTGTGCTAATTTGTCATAACATCGGCACCATTGGGCTTTATTATGGTGATGTATGAATTCCTACTCATACTCTAAGTTGTACTTTCACTGCTTCGTGCCTTAAAGTGAGGCTTTCCCAGAGTATCACATCAATAGGCTCATGAGAAATGCACAAACTATTACTTATGACTGATGACATGATGAAGGTGGGATGCATCCTTGATTTTTTTTTTCTTTTATTTTCTTTGTGTTGCATGTCATTATTTATATCAGCTTAATTGTCAATATGGCAAGAGCAAGTTGGCAAGATATTTTGAAAAGAGATGAGCAAATAAGAGCACTATTCACTTTGTGATGCATGATGTTCAAAATGTTTCTTACCATGCATGATGTAACTGTGCGCAATTTGCCATTTGGTTATGCAACTTTTCTTTAATCTTAAATGACAATTCATGTTGCTTACTCCGTATCGCCTTCCTCATGTTTCTATGCAAGATTTATTTTTGATAGAGTTATTTGTGTCTCTTCTTCAGGTTGTTGTTCTTCCTGATCAAGATGCAACCTTTCAGGATATGGACATGTTTCATGGAAATATAGTGCTTTTTCTTCAGAAAAATGGGCTTCCGTTATTCTGCTCCATTGATATGCCGATTGTCGATAATATTGAGGTTTTAATCATCAGTAAATCTGTCCAATATTGCATATACAAGGAAGCAATTGCCGTGGACTTCTGAAATTATCTAGCTTTTTCTTCATGGCATTTGCTTAGCTATGAACCCCTTTATGTGATATTGTAGGAGAAATACTTTCAAATTTGGGCAGTTGTGTTATAACTTGGTCAATCTAAAGAGAGATCTGTTGTAGGGTATATTCTAGTCTGTCGGCTGCACTGTTTTTCACTTCAGATGTCACATGGTGCCTGTTAACATTTAGAACTTAGTATTCTGAATCCTATCACAGGCTTTCACAACTAGCCTGCAAACAACTTTTTCGTGCAGTTGTTTTCTGGACTACATACCTGACTTTTCTTTGGAAGCTTTTGCAAGCCATTCTTATGTCTAGATGCATGATTAAATTGTATGACTGTATTGATAGAAGTAGAGAAATTGCAATCAAATTGTTCTAGTGTTACCAGATCTTTGGGCCTAGCTGTCTGAATTCAGCTATGAATCCAACCATAGTTATCTTACGAATGATAATTTTCTATTACCTTTTAAAGATCCTTCTCCTATATAGTTTATTTGTGTTTTAGTTTGCTTGTAAAACCTCTATTCTTTTCTCTGCAGGGACCTAGGAAAGTTAAGGATCTCAATGCATGGGTCTTTCCTCTACCCTCCAGCTTGTGCAATATTACTCCAGGTTCAAACCAAGATTTCATGTCATCCGTGTACCGTGTGGTGGTATCATCACCAGTGGTACAGCTTTTACTTCTCTATTTCGTCTATCCGCCTATGGTGATAAAATCTGGAACTTCTCTATTTCGTCTATCCGAGCTTGATAGTCTGTTGACTTTCTTCTTATGAACCGATTTAGATGTTAATTCAGTTTGTTTTTCCATGGAGAAATTTCATTTTCATTAGTTTCGCCCTTTCATCTGTCTGCCTATTCACAATGCTGTTGTTTCTCATGTTATGTGTTAGCGAGAATATTGCTGGAAAATGTGGAGCAATATGATTTTGTTTTTCCTCACGTTCTTTGTAGTGAAACCACCTAGTGATGGGCTTACACTAATCTTCTTGTATCGGCTGATCTGCAAGCTCAAACTTTTTTAGATAAGACAAAAAAAAGAGAAAAAAAGCAATGAAGTACTAGTGGAGTGTGTAAGCTTTTGGCAGTAGGTCTTAATATTATTGGTCATTAAGTGTGATTATTTATAATTAATCTGCTCAAGGTGTTATGCCAGTATACGCCATGCTATCTTTATGTATTTTAACCTTTTCTCATCTACCAGATCCCTGATTTAACAGTTGATTACGACATGGAACAGCAAGTGTTTACTATCCTACATCAAGAAGAAGCCATGGGCTTAACTGACCAAAATAATGCGAATTCGCATAGTTTAAATTTGCAATCGAACCATTTAAGCAATCAATCTTATCAATACTTGCACAGTGTGGAAGACACACAAAGTTGGCAAGATCTTTCTGAGTCGTATTTCTGTGAGAGGAGGGAAGTTATATCTCATGATGGTTTTTCAGTGCCCGTAACAATCTTGTTCTCTCGGGAAGCACATCGCAATGGAGAATCACCTGGCATCTTGCATGGGTATGGAGCCTATGGAGAAGTTTTAGATAAAAGCTGGTGTTCTGATCGTATAAGCCTACTTGCTCGAGGTTGGGTTCTTGCTTATGCAGATGTCAGGTCAGATTACTTCTTAAGTATTGTTAACTATATGTTTGCACTAATGCTGTTTTCATTGGTATTCATCAATCTGCTTGATCAAGCTTGACTTATTTTGTGCATTCTTGATTCTTCTTTTATAATGGGATATCATAGAATGTTGCACTAAATTAGAATGTTATTTTAGGTTTATTCATAAGAATGAATTGATTTACAATTTTGCGTGTTATATATAGTAGATGACAATCTGTTTTTACTTTTCTGTGACGATGCAAGTGAAGTGATGGCTATAATCTGAATTTTGACTAACAAATATTTGGAGCAAATGCACCATTAATAATTAAAAATTTAAACTTTGAGTTGTGTTGTTGTTGCTGGATTTTGATATTGAATGATAGAATGATGACCGACAGATCTGTGTGCATTGGGTCGCTGCTTATTCTTGACTTCCAATTTTTGAATAGATTCATGACTTCTAATTAGTAGCTAATTAGGTATTGCAATAAGTTGATTGAGGTCTGATTGGTGTATCACTTAGCTAATGCCATGGCCAGAGTATAGAAGGAAGATTGTATTTTTCTTCTATGGTACCACATTACTGGTTCACCATTGTACTTTCTGATGCCCATTTTGTTGCCCTATACTCTTCAGTCCCTTTAGCACTGGTTACATTTTCGGTCTCTTTTGTTGATCGATGCTTGTGCCTTGTCTGTATTCCTTTCAGCTGGTAGCTATTCAGATGATGTTCAGCTGCATATTTTCTCTTGTTAATTATTGAGTTTTAGAAAACCTTGTTATATGATTTTCCTAGGATTATTTGTATTTTACCACATGTTATCATTTTTGGGGTAATAAAATGTATGTCTTAATAGGGGTGGAGGAGGGGATGTGTCAGTGCACCGGGCGGGCACCAAAGAAAACAAGCTTAATTCAATCTATGATTTTGCTGCATGTGGCATGTATCTTGTCACAGAGGGCTTTATTCATAAAGATCGTCTCTGTGCCATTGGCTGCAGTGCAGGAGGTCTTCTTGTTGGTGCTGTTATAAATATGTATAATAATTTATTTTCTGCTGCAATTTTAAAGGTATATATTGTTTGTCTCTGCTGATGCTAATTCTACTACTAAACATATCTTTTTTCCCTTTATTAGATCCTTATGATATCGTCATCATATTGTTCTGATTAATGTGGTTGTATATGCCTATATGTATATGCCCTTCATCATATAAATTTCAAATAATTAGCTTCAGCACATATGACCCCTCTCATGAAATCTATTTGAGGTTTAGTTTTTGATTTTAAGATTGGTAAAATTTTGTCTTATTTGTACTTGGAACTGGATTGACTTTAGTATCGTCTTCAACCTGGTCTATTACTGGATTCACACAATTTCAGATGTTGGTATGCATGGTTCCTTGTTTGCCAAACCTGATCTGATAAACTTGATTGGTCCTATGAAATTTAGCTTACACTAACAAGATCAGGACTGATTGTTGATACATAACATTTGAGCCCCAAACGGCATGGGCTATATTTGACCTTTGGCATATTTGAGCTTTGGTACTTCCTACGCTGCAAATGAAGAATGTAAGCCGAAAGGCAAAGGTAGTGTTGCAAAATTTGTGTCTTAACTCCATTGCTTAAGATCTTCATGTTTTAAGGCCATAGTCAAAGATCTCTGGTAACTTTGATATAAGTTCATGCAAATCATCCTAGACTTTTGATATTTGCTTATGATATATTTCATTGTTTTTGTGTACAGTCAATCTTTAAATGGGTACATGAATATTATGAGGGTTTCTTTGCTTTTACTTTTTATTTTGAAGCAGGTTCCATTTCTTGATATTTGCAACACACTGCTGGATCCTAGTTTACCTCTCACTGTTTTGGACTATGATGAATTTGGTGACCCTAGAAACAAATCTGAGTTTGAGGCAATTCGTGAGTACTCACCATATGATAATATATCACCAAGGGCATGTTATCCTTCTATGCTGGTTACAGCATCATTTCATGACTCGAGGTATATCCAGCTCACGGTTATTTTAGTTCTGTTGTGTGGTCTTGCTTTACCCAATCATATTTCTGTGGACTGGCTAATTGCTGATTGTATCAATAAGCTTAATTCGTTTCAGCTGTTTTAGGTCTAAGCCTCTAAGGATTAGGACAGTAGTTTCTTTTATGGGGCTTTATCTTCAAGGTTCTTTCATGTGGTTTTTCCTTAAGTTATTCAGCTGAGTGACTTAAATTACAATGGATTCAGGAAATGAAACTCCTGTTTCAGCCAGTTTTGTAGGAACTGCCATAATTAATACATTGAAATTCAAAAATAATTTAATAGTTGGGGGGAGGAGAGAGCTTTGGGTTGGGAGGGGAGACGGGAGGGAGGGGGGTTGGGTGGGTGTGGGAAGAGTGGGGATGGGGATGGTTAGCTCTTCTGTAGTTTTGTCTACTCCGATGGCATGTTCTCTTTTGAATCTTCGTTGTCATGTGGAAGATGGCCAAAGCAACCTATAATGAAGTGAATATTGTTACAAAAAAGTGGCCATCATACCTGTCGGCCCTTGTATTCTATGTTCTGCTATACTGTCTACATTCATCGTGCACGAAATGGGAGTCAATATCTTTAGACATGGTTCTTGATCTGTGTTCTTGGAATCAACACTACGAAATCATGTCAAAGGAAACAAGGGGGGGGGGGTTGTTTGCGTATTCAGGAGAAAAGAAGCTCAAGCACTAGAATAATGATACAAAAGGAGAGGCAGGTATTATAGAGGAAGGAGAGGAAAGAAGGCAAAAAATTTAGGTGAAAACGTTTTGATGATGTAACATTTTTTGTTTCTTCCTGTGTAGTTGTACCTTTGTTTTCTCTAGGTGGCTAGTTGCCATTTTATGTAAGAAATATTATAATTCTGTTGGAAGAAATTAATTAGTTTTGGCCATATATGTCCCTATCAGAGCTCTTTAATTGCTGAAATGATAGGTGCATATTACTACACAGCAGTTGGAAAGATAGAGCAAGCTGGAATAGTGGCAGTAAGTGTTGAGAAATCTCGTCAGTAGAGACTATTTTACATTCAGTAGTGGGGGTAATGTTTAATTAATAGTAGGAAATGGTAACTTTTTAGCATAAATATTCAGTAGCCCCTAAAAAAACTTTATTACTTCGTTTTAAATATCATGTTAACCTTGTGACATAAATGCTCTCTCCTTTTATTCATGCAGGGTAGGAGTTTGGGAAGCTGCTAAATGGGTGGCAAAAGTGAGGGAGATCGCATGCCCCTCCTGTTCACGGTCGGTCATTCTTAGAACTAACATGCACGGTGGCCATTTTGGCGAGGGCGGCCGATTTAGCCACTGTGATGTTGCTGCTTTCGAGTATGCTTTTCTCATTAAGGTAATAGGATGTCAAAGTTAAAGCCCCTTAGAAAAACTATGAGGCCAGTTATTAATAGCGTGTTTTTTTGCTTGAAGTAACTGAATTTTAAAAGCTGCTTTTGCTTATCATGTGGGAACAAGCTTCCTCTGAAAGCAAGCACTGTAAGAGGACAGCTCAATCCGCCCCGGCAGGAAATACCCTGCATTTATACATCCTGAATTTGGGTTAAATCTTTTACACATGGGACTCTTCATTTCCTTTTCATGGACTAGGCTAAAGTACGTTGTGCCAGCTGTTGTATTCAATAAATACCATTCCTGCCGATTTAGCTGGTATTTGACATGTCCAATAATTTTTCTCGCAAAATGTCCCTTTCATCCATAATGAGATTAGCTTGTATCGCTAATTAACTCAATCATCTTTGGCAAAGCTTTTTAAGTCTTGCATTGTGCTTTGAGTCTCTTGGTCCTGAATTTAATAATTTCTAGTGAAGTCCTTGTGGTGGCAAAAACTTTGTTGGGTTGGTTACCATTGCACTTTAACATTTCCTTTAGTATATAGTGCCTTGTTCAAACAGTAAGTTGTTTTTTGTGACACGTGATCCCACTATGGTTTCACCACTACTGATCAGGTGTTCGCCTGAGAATAATGTTGTATAATACACTAGAGTCAATTAAATGCTAGATATTATAGTTATTACTGTGTACTGGAGAGTTTTTGTTTTTTTTTTTTTTTTTTTTTTTTTTTTTAAGAACCTGGTAATCCGTGAATATTGGGGCACTCAAATTAACTGTGGATATAGCTTGGAATAGGAAGATTTGTACAGCCTCTCTTTCAGCGATTTCGGATTCTTGTATTTTCTGTTCTAACGTGCCATTTTGATTTGGTAAAGAGAAAAAGCATTGGAATTCTCTGTTTATTAACACGCAATTGCTATATGTGAAATTGAGAAAGGCACGTCATAAATGTGACTTTTTTATGAACATGTATGCCAAATCGCACTCAATTATAGAATGTGTCAAATTTTGGAATAGCTTAATCTGGCTCTTCCTGTTGCTTCTCTTTTTTTCTTTTTCTTTTTTTCCCATGCCCTTTTGATGAGCCATTAAATTGCTCTTTTATTGGTGGCTCTATTCTCAAGAATAGAAGTTTCCTCACAAAAACATGATAACACGGAGGGCGAAATATTCTTATCAATTGTGATAATGAAGTGTGAACTTTCATTGTGAACTTTCATGGGCAATTTTGTAATAGATTTTTACACAAATCTCCATTCACACATTAATTATGTTTGTTATGGTTAAGGATACAGGGTCAAGTAAAGCTTCTTGGGATGTGAAAACTATTAAAACACCTGTGGAAGCTACTACAATTAATCATCTGGGGCCTATATTCCATTATTTTGGCGAGTCTCTGAGACCCTTTTATGCGCATTGAGATTCCATATTCAATTTTCCTGGCCAACGCGGAGCAGCAGAAGAAACAAGAAGGGAAGGTAGTTTACTATCTCTTTTCTCTCTTTTACCATATTAATCTCCTCCTTATACGCTTTTTAATGTGGTGTGGGTCAACAATTATTGTGTTTCCATGAACATGCCTTTCTCTGATTTCTTTATTCACACATCAGAAGAGCTGCTTCTGAATTGTTCTCTCTTTCTTCATAAAGAAAGAATAGTCCTAGGTAGCCAAACTGGTCCCCCTTTTTCTAAATATTCATGTGTTAGTTTACTTGGCAAAATTAGTTTTACTAGCTTTAGCTTTGTTCAGTAATAGTAAAATCCTTCATAGTGCTCATTTTTTTTTTTTTTTAAAAAAAAAAAAAAAAAAAAGGGAATAAACATATCAAAAAGCTATGGTAATGGCATCTGTTAGTGCTCTAACCACTGATTCTCAAAAATACTATTCAAGTCGATTATGAGCATTTGGGGCACATGTTTTTGGGTGCATCTTAGCTTTAATTTATGGCATTTGAAATAATTGCCTATTATTTTGGGTTAAAGTGGGTTCCACGGGCCGAGTCTAGGTTTGGATCATTTGCCATGGAACTGTAGAAAATTCTTTCGAGTTTAGCACGACGTAATTTGTAAAATTAGCAGCATTAAGACGAGTTATAGATCTTTTTTTTTTTTTTTTGTTTGTTCTCCTGTTTTCTTGTACACCTAAAATATAATTGTTTGGCATGAAAATCTGTACCATGCACCGGTAATCTGTACAAATATATAAGTTCTAAACATGACATTCTAACACTCGTGATGTATACATGCCAACCATTTTATAAATTTAACATATGTAAGTTGTGGCAGTTGCTTCTTTCTGTTGTGTTTGAACGAGAGCTGTTTTCAAAAGTTTCAGGTCAGACCTTTTACTAGTTCCAACATGCATGTTGACACCACTCCGGGCCTATATAAATTTTTTTGCTTTATTCTAAAAGTGAATATATATATATATATATATATATATATATATATATATATATATATATATATATTATATTACTTTTTGTATTGTATTGTGTTGTATTGCATCGTGGATCCAAGACTTTAAATTTTTATTTTAAATTTTTAGTATTAAAAAAATAATTATTCCTTTTATTTCTAGACGTAAATGCAGTATTGGTGTGTCACGCACACCATGCATCAATATTGTATGTATGCGTAAGTATATTTAATTTTGTTTGTCCATGGGGAAGAGTTACGAAATGGTCGTCACAAATCTAATTATCCACTCAAAACTTATATAGTAAGTAGCAACTAACAAGTCGAATTTGACCATTCATGGTGTATTTAGCTGGCATTTGATGCATCGCTGATCAAAAATGATTTTAAAAAATGTATATAATATTATCTTCTGAAAGCATATCCTTAATATATATTCCAAAGTTTGGACGAGATCTTGCCACCCTCAGATGCCAGGTCAGAGAAAAACGATTATAAAAGTAAATAAATAAATAAAATAAAATATTTATTTCGTTTAATATTTGAAGAGGAGAAAGAGATCGGTCAAAAGTTGTAAATAAATCAGCATGGTGGCTTCGTTCCGATCTGAGACCTGTGACACCTCACCAACAGCAAGCTACTGCCTAGGTCCGGTCTACCACACCATTCCTGAAATTCTTATGGTTAAGAGGATTTAAAATCATGTAATGAGATTTTGCTGAGGAATCTAGTGTCCAAAAAAAATCAATAATAGTATGTATAGTATTTGGCCATAAAAAAAAAAATGAACATTCAAATAATACTTTATTGTTTTTTTGAGTAGTCATTTAATAGTAAACTTTTATCAAAAACTTTGGAGTCCAAAGTCCAACTTTTCTGGGAGATCAGTTGGTTTTTTTTTTTTTATTATTATCATTTTAAATTGAGTTTTGTAATTGGTCTACGGTGGATCGGTCCATGCAATAAATTTCTTTCTTACACCAGCACGTGAGAGACGTGGCCGGTCCACCTTATGGGCCAGCTCATCACTCTCCACCGTCCGATTCGGCTCCGCGCAACTCCACCATCGCTACAAAACTCTCGCAGCCGTTCGATCCCTGATAAACGGCTCGTTTTCTAGAAGTTCCATCGGTTGTTCCAGTGTCCAACTTGTCCCGATCTGGCCATCTCGAGCGCGTCACCGTCCGATCAACGCAGCACGCGTGTCGAACGGTGGGTCCCTCATCGGGTGGCCGTCCATTTTATTCATGATTGATTGGGACACCAAATAACTTTTTCTTCTTTATTCTTCCCTCACTCTTTTTTTTTTTTTTTTTTTTTTGCCTAATTTATTTACCTACAAATATTTAAAAAAATAAATAAAATTTATTAAACTTAATCAAATTTAAGTAGTAAATAATCAAATTAATACAACAAATTTATAAAATTTGCAAAGCATATCATCTTCCTTAAATAATACTAGGCTTTCTCAATTATTCTTCTTAAAAAATCTTCTTAGGATATTCTTAAATGGACTAGATTAGGAGTATTAGATCTACGACAGATTGTTGGCAGTTAAATTTACATAAAAGCACCTATTCACTAAGAAATTATTAATTAGATCTTTTTATTCATTCCATCCTAGAATAGGGTGGATGTAGAATGTACATCCCAATTGGGATGTACAGGTAGCATTAACCATATATATATATATATATATATATATATATATATATATATATATATATATATATATATATATATATATATATATATATATATATATAGAGGAACAGTAGAAAATGGAAATTATTAATGCCAATATTTTTTTTATTTTGCAGAAAATTGCGAAAGAGCACAAATCAATTCGACCGTTGTGACGGCGTCAAGTAACGGCGATTAACGGCGATTAACGGAGCGGGAAAACGGTCGCGGGTCACGAAGGAGGATAAATCCACCCGCCGATTAATCCCAGCCGTCCGTTTCGGTGCTCCAAAAAATGTAGTGACGGGCTTCGTAAATTCCGTGTATCGCCTCCCCAATCATTCGCGCGTAGCTCTCGGAACCCCAGCATCAACGAGGCTATCGCGATGCTTACACGTGGCGCGCGCATCTGGGCCCTCACGAAATTTGATGCATCGGTACACGCTGAAAGCGTGTACGGTAGTTGCAACGGACGGTCGTGATTCGAGTCATTCGACCGTATAGGTGTATTCGGGGGGCGCGTACGGACACATCGCCTCGTATATACGCCACCGACGCCCAAGGCTACAAACACAGAGCGCTCCGCTCTCAAATAAATGAGAGAGATCGAGCACCTCTCCTCCGCTCTCTCGGCACCGATTTTATCCTCCATTTCTCCTCCAATCTTACCCTAAACCCCATATCCGGTTCGCGATCTCGATCTCGATCTCGGGCGACGATCGAGGAGATTTTGCCCTTTTTTTGAGGAAAAAAACGACGAGATTTGGCGTTTTGAGGAAGGAGATCGTGTTGGGATCTCCTATGATCCTTAATCACTGCGGAGTAAGTTGTTTTTGGAATTTTTGGTAACTCTTCAGTGGATTTTGAGCTGGCGTCGGCGTTTAAGCGAGAGATCTCGTCGATTTGGGGTAAAAAGCTCGATTTTTGGGAAGAAAATTGGGATTTCTTGCCCTTTTGCGACCTTACTTGGCCTTAATCTAGGGTTACGGTCGTCTTGGTGAAGCTGCATTGAGTTAAATCAAGGAGATTTTGGCTTGGATGAGCGGGGGGGCAGGGGAAAGGGGATCGGAACTAGGGTTTTGATGCATGGAGGTGAGGCCTAATTGGATGCCGAGGATGTGCCGGATCGAGAAGGCGATCGGATCCGAGTACGGGGAGAGGCCGGTGAATCTGAAGGCGGAGAAGCTGAGGGGGGCGGCGGCGGCGTCGAGGTCACGGATGAAGCTGTGGATGATACGCGCCACCACCACCGTGCTTCTTTGGACGTGCGTGGTGCAGCTAACCGCGTTGGGGGAGATTTGGGGCCCCCGCGTCCTCAAGGGTTGGCCCTCGTGCTTCACCCCTTCCGATTCTCCGCTTCCGATAAACCCCTCGGTCGCCGCGGTGGCATCGGTGGCCGAGAAGGTTACTCTTCCGCCCAAAAGTGAGTTTTTTTTTTATTATTATTATTTTTATCCTCCAACAACAAGAATTTGGCCCGTTTCTTATTCGCATCCTTCTCTTTTGGTTTTGTTCTTGTGTTTTTTTTTTTTTTTTTTTTCACTCTTTTTATGAATTTTTGATTATAGATTTAGGTTGCTATGGTTCAATCGAGTTCCTGTTTCCTTTGAGGAAGAAATCCCTTATTTTATCTACAATAAATAGTTTTTGGTTTTCCTTTTCTTAAAAAAAAAAATAGTTCTTTGGGGATGTATTGGTTTGATCAATAAAAAATCTCCTATTTGGAAGCTGCGTTGAATAAATATTACCCACTAGTGAATGAATTTGATTTTTATGGGCAACAGCATCTGTTTTATTGTGGGGTTTATTGTTTGATAATAATGTTGTAATTGCTGCTTGTTAAAATTTTGCCAATTCAAGAAATTAAGGTTATATCTTTCGGTTCTGGTTTAAATGAGAGGTTGCCAATTTCTTTGAATCATTTGTTTTATTTGATGTGCCAATTTTATTCCAAGGACACTTTCCTTTTCAGGGTTGAATATTTATAGATTTTATAGATAGTGAGTTCATTTGATTGACCTCTTCTGCCTAAGGCTTTTTCTGTCCATGAACTATATATTCCAAATCGTGATGTCATGTGCTTATCTTATAGGGATTGTTTTGACCTTGAAGTGTCGCCACTGTCCGTTTTTGAACAATTTCTCCTCGTATTAACCGGATATTTCTCTATAAGGCTATCGAATTCTGCCCCTTTTACCTTGTGATCATGTGCCCTCTTACGATTAATCAAATTGGGGGATGTCAATTATTAAATGCTTTCAATTGGTACAGTGATCTTGTATTGTTTTGACCGAGTATTTGGATTCTCTCTTTTAGGAATCTACAAAAATAATGGTTATTTGATGGTTTCATGCAATGGTGGACTGAATCAGATGCGAGCTGCGGTAACCATTTATTCAGGCTTATATTCCTCTTAATTTGTTAATTTGTCTTGGGCAAAATCAGTCTAATATTGTTTTTGTTGTTTCTTCAGATATGTGATATGGTTGCTATCGCAAGATACTTGAACGTGACTTTAATAGTACCTGAATTAGACAAAACCTCATTTTGGGCTGATCCCAGGTGTGCTTATTTTCATATTAACTTAGGAAAAAAATATCTAGGTTTATCAGCTTGCGTGTGTACTTATAGCTGTTGAAAATGCTATTATTCAGCGAGTTTCAGGACATATTTGATGTCGATCATTTCATTACCTCATTGAGAGATGAGGTCCGGATACTTAAAGAACTTCCACCGAGGCTTAAAAGAAGAGTGGAGCTAGGAATGGTTTATTCCATGCCACCAGTTAGTTGGTCTGATATCTCTTATTATTATAATCAGGTTGGTTCCATTTATGTAGTTTGTTTAGGTAAGCATTCTTCATATGTTATTATTTCATCCGAGAAGAAGCTAACTGATATTATTGATTTGAAAACAGATTCTGCCTTTAATTCAGAAGTACAAAGTTGTGCATTTGAACAAGACCGACGCTCGGCTCGCTAATAATGGCCTACCTATTGAGATTCAGAAACTGAGGTGTCGAGTGAACTACGCAGCTCTTAGATTTACCTCTCAAATAGAAGAGTTGGGCAAACGAGTGATTAGAATACTTCGGCAGAACGGGCCGTTTTTGGTTCTTCATCTGCGATATGAAATGGACATGTTGGCTTTCTCGGGCTGCACCCAAGGTTGCTCTGATGAGGAGGCAGAAGAGTTAACAAGAATGAGGTATATATGATCATAATGTCTTTTCTTTCCTTTCTCCTTATCTGAAATTTCATGCCCACCACACCCCCCCACCACCCCGCAGTTTCATACCCAAAAAAAAGCATCCTGATATTAATTTGGAAGCTCATTGATTTCAGGGAAGAAATTGGTTTGTATTAGAAAATATTTTCTGGATGTATGAATATGCAGAATTTCCAGGGATGCATGTATGAACAAATAATTTTTTGCTTAAAATTTTCTTGTAAAAATCTCTTTAGTTTTCAGGGATTGAAAATGAGTAAATTTCCGCGTTTTGTCCTTTCAGATATGCATATCCCTGGTGGAAAGAGAAAGTTATCAACTCAGATATGAAGAGGAGAGATGGTATGTGTCCTTTGACGCCGGAGGAAACTGCTCTCGTTTTGCGGGCATTAGATATTGATCGCAGCATGCAGATTTACATTGCTGCGGGGGAAATATATGGTGGAGAAAGGAGAATGGCTGCCCTTACTGCTTCTTTTCCGAATGTGGTCAGTTCCTGCAACAGTTCCTCTTTTGCTATTGTCTTTCACCCTTTTTTTTTTTTTTGTTCTACATATACATTCCTATTTTTTAAATTGATTGTGTTACCAATGTAATATAGGTTAGGAAGGAAACTCTATTGGAGCCTTCGGATCTTAGATTTTTCCAGAATCATTCATCCCAAATGGCGGCATTGGATTATTTGGTATCCTTAGAGAGTGATATCTTCGTGCCAACCTACGATGGTAACATGGCTAAAGTTGTTGAAGGTCATCGCAGGTACTTTTCTCTATACAAACGTTGTTCTGAAGTTTTGCCATTATTAGTATATGAAGTGCAAATGCCTGTCTTAATGTGCTCATTGGGGTGTTTTTTTTTCCCCCGGTTGAAACAAACAATGGTAGGAATCCAGAATAAATATCTAATCATAGTAAACGAATATTTTGATTGGCCTTCATCAACTTACCATCATTTCGTGCTTTCTTTTTTCTTTAATCCTTTTTCCTAAGTGGTGTTCTTTACCGTTTGCTGTTTCTGTTTGCAGATACTTGGGTTTCAGGAAAACAATCCTCTTGGATCGAAAGCTTATAGTCGAGCTTGTGGATCAATACGACAATGGCTCTTTAGGCTGGGATGAATTCTCCTTTTCTGTAAAGACGGTCCATTCGAATCGAATGGGAATGCCTTCTAGGAGAATAGTAATTCCCGATCGACCAAAGGAAGAGGACTACTTTTATGCCAATCCACAAGAATGCTTGCGACACCCCGAAGATTTATCTAGCATGTGAAATTGCCATCACAGTACTCTTTTTAGATTGCTATTCTTTTATAAATCATAACCGCAATGTAATCTCTATCGCCGGTCGGTCTCAATTGGACCTGACGACTTTAGTGCTGGTCAGGGGGGGATAAGAGGAAGAAGCGGAGAGGGGAGAGAGGTTCATTTGATGCAGCTGGTAGATACACATAATTATGATTCGGGATAGGTTTATTTATTTTCATTGAAATAAAGTTTCTAAGGTTCACATTCACTTGTATAGAAGGTAAGAGAGAGAAAGGGGGAGGGAATGGAGGAGAGAGAGAGAGAGATGTTATTCATTGCAGGGATTTCCAGCTGCATGTACTTGAGAGATGATTCAAATTGAGAGATGGTTGATGTAAAAAAAAAAAAAAAAAAAAAGAGTCGCTATTTTGGGGATGGTTTGGAAGGTATGTGGGCCCTCACCATCTCTGGAATTTTTGAGGCCTCTCAAACTAAATATTCTGTAGATACTGGCCATTTTTATAAAATTTATCCTCTTAATTTCTTTCAATTTTGATCTGAAATGATTCTGTTTTTTGTTCTAAGATATGGATGCTGAGTGGAGTACAAGCACAATGCAGTCCATGAACTTGGTGAGTTGACAATCTCGTACTTAAAACTGCTACTTAGTGAGAGTTTAAAGGATTTATCAGTACATTGATTGTACCCCTCTGTAGTTAAATAATAAACCTATGTCTTATTGCATAGTGTGCGTGATAAGCCAGTTTAATTAGCCAATTGAGTTTATCTTAAAACTTCTCATTGGGTCCTAAACCAAAACATTATTATATTCGTTGAACCGAGAGTCATCAGCGTGACAAATTTTATTATGCTACATAAGAGGAAGAGTGGGGTAGGTGTGGTGGAATGTCACAGTAGCGGCCACTTTGTTGGTGGTGTGAATTGATATTTTGATAATGCTAACAAAATCATGTCACGAGCTGAAGATCTCGCGACTTAAACGGTGTGAATGAGGATTCTCCAACTTGTCTTTGGAGAGTCCTCTCTTGTTCAACGGTGGCGGCCGCGGTGGTGGTGTGGTGGTCACTTTCTTCTTTCTTAGGAGATAAATTTATGGGTTTTGAATGGAATTTATATGATGTTGGATGACAACTACATGTTGGGTGGTTGAGATCATTATGGCATTCATTCTCAACCATAAAATACAATTATATCCATAGCTTAGGTTGTGTCCATGTTGTTCATCATTTCTCTGGCTAGGGATATTGAGATCAAATTATACTAATAATTTCTCAGCTTACCTTTCAAACTCGTCAATACTTCAAATGCCATAGTCCGAAATTAATGATGAGAGTAAACAAAGTACAAAATAAAATTTAATATATATATATTTTTACATTGAAAGATGACACATGTTAATTGTAAGATATGAGGAGGTGCTCTTTTATTTAGCAATGACACTATCTTATTATTTCTCAGATCAATTAAAATTTTTTATTTTGAGAAAATATATATATATTTTTTTTTTATAAAAAAAGTATAAAAAAGATAGTACACACGGACCTGGAGCAAGAGCAACATCCCACCAGACTGTATTGTACTATATATATATATATATTAAAAAAAATAACATACTCTTAACTTCGTTTATTTTTAAAATAAATTTAATTAAAAATATAAAATAATTAGGCTTCGAACTCGAAACCACGTATATCAACTATCAAAACTTTAATCATTTTCTTCTTGGGAGACAGTTGATCCCAACAGACTGTACTTGATAAAGAAAGAATAAATAAATGCCATGCCAACTGGCGCCTGGGATGCGTAGATGCAAATTAAGAATTTGAGACTCTGGTACTATAATGATCTGTCCTCAGTTTGAACTAAGAATACACTGCAGATGGATAATTTACTAACAAGAAGTCAAGATATATTGATTTTTTGCTACAAGTTTGAAATAAATTAAATCTAACTTGAGTGCGTTTTAATTATAGAAAGAGAAACACTACCTGTACACTCAATAAGTGAAGTGGATATAAAACTTAACGCCCCTCAATAATGTAGAGATAGTACGTTTTTAAAGTAAAAATGTTATTGATATTCCCAACTGCCTTTATTTATTTGCTCGGAACCTATCAGGAGCATTTTTACTTCCTACACACATTCACGGGTTCTACAGAGATTATTATCTATAGAAGCTTTTGACTTCACAAAAGCAATATTGTCACATGGCCTTGGAAGTTCCTCTCATTTAAATCATCACCAATCATTATATATAATATATTCTAAGTCACCTTAGCTCATATATATATTATTAGAAAAATACTAAGTGTACATCACACACTTGATTCATCCAAATGGGTGGACTGTGATGAGAAATTATTTTATAATTTGTAAAATAATTCTTTCACTCTTAGATGAATGAATGTAGGATGTACATCTTTTTGAGAGTGTATGTACACCCTATAGCATTGCTCATATTATTATAGTGATGGAATTGTAATTAGGCACTGTAGGAGCCTCGCTTTGTAGCGAAGTAACTGCTTGTAAGATTCTTGCTTCTTTGTTACGTGATAATCTGCGAGAGTGTGCGCGTTATTTTTGTTTTTGTTTTTTTTTTTTTTTTATTGTGCCAGGGAGTTCTGACCAATCCAATCATATCTAATAAAACTCTAATAACTTAAAATCAAAAACCTTGAGTCTACTATAATCTACGTTCTTAAGTATATATCAACATTTTTACTCTCTTATTAAGTATCCATCCAATATAGCGTTATTTGGATACGAACTACTAATCTTTTGTACCTTTTTTTTCTGATTTGCGGACAACAGTTCATAAGCCTAGTCATTTAATTTTTAAGAGTCTGAGTCAGATCCAGTATTTTGTTGATAACAGATTTAATTCATAAGTAGGTAACTTGCGTAATAATAAAGACAAACAAAAAGGGGAAATTTTCATATTGCCAGTAAGCTTGGACACGTCAAAAGGTGAAGAAGATACAACATATTTTAGAATGACTAGGCAAATGCGCCAACAATAAATACACCAAGCAGTGTTAATGAGTATACAAATTAATCTTTGACACTTAACAATACCAAGCATAAAATAAAAGACTACCTTGCAGAAAAGAGAAACTTCGCATGCGAATCGAAGCCTGTAATGAAATGCGGCTTCACAAATCCACAATGGAAGAATCTTCCAAAAAAAACAAAAGGAAGGAAAAAAAATAAAATAAAATAAAAAATTACAGAAGATTGAAAGAATATCCAACACTAGCATGCGTCGGGGCTTTCAGATCAAATATATATATATATAATAATATACATTAGTCGACGGTGAGCTGCAACAAGAGAAAATCAGAATCGCGGACCCCAAATATACACTGATCAGCGGTGCTCGGCAACAACTGAAAAATATATTAAACAAAAAAAAAATTCCAGAAAAACTACTGTTGAGGAAATTGGTGTTAGCTGTTATCGACTCGACGCCTCTTTGGTACTTCAGAAAACTCTTGCCTGGTGTTGTTGCCCACCCTTGCATGTTCGCTTGCTTGATTATTTATTGCAGGATCGTGATCCTACAAACAGGGAAAAGATTTAGAGCAAAAGGGATCAGATTGATTTTGCAAAATGGCTCAAAAATCAAACTGAAAAATCTTGCTGAAGCCAATGCATTTTTCTCAATTTTACAATGTGATCTACAGAGGATAAGAGATAAAGCATCCTCAGCCATATTTCAGTAATCGGAGAACCAAAAAGCATCTCTATGAACTCTCGCTTACATCCAAGATTTTTGAAAATTAAGAGGACAGATAAAATAACAGCCATATAATAGTTTTGTGCTTTGATATCCGGCAACTACAATATGTTGCAATCTTTATATCCTGTCTTATGTCCTAACAAATCTTTCAACAAACATACTCTGTAGTATACTCTGACGACCGAACATACCTTAACGTTTCACAAATTGTTGGATAAAATAATATTCACAACCTATAGATCTAGTAGCAAGACTAAAGCAGGTGAAGGGCAAAACTTAAATGTCTAAACCTATCTGATAGCAGTATTCTACACTAGAACTTGTATAAAAGCGAACCTCGCCGGATCTCCGAAAGAAGAGTTGAACATCTATTCTTAGGGTTGAACTGTTTAAGAAGCATACAAATGGTGAAGAGGAAATACACAATATAGTTCATTACCTTCAGATTGGAAGTTGAGACGGATGCACTTCTCTTATTAGCCGCACGTTTACCCAGATTGATCTGTACAGAGATGCTGGCTTGTGACAAATCTAAACCAGAGTTTTGGAGAGCCTGACTCAGCGTAGTCAACAACCTGTTAAATCAAGTAGTTCAGTTCAGCATTAGCTTCAGTTATACACACAAAATGAAACTAAAAAGTAGTTTACCAACACTATTATACACTACTTAATCGGCCTAATATTAAATATTCGATCACTAAATGCAGAAATCTGAAGTAACAGCCAAAAGAATGGGGAAAAAAAAAAAAAAAAAAACCGCCAAATTTAATGACAATTGTTGAACATTCATGAGGATATCAAAACATACAAGTTCATGCATATCATTGACTATAGTTGAAAGAGTGATTGGAAAAAAAAAAAAAAAAAAAAAAAAATCTTTTTTTTCTAATATGTATTATTTGAAAAATTCAACACTACAACATATAAAAGATTTATCGAGCAGAAATCTAGCAAGTAGGATATTTGATCCCATAGTATAACAGAGAATTAAGCAAAGACAGAAGCTTGTTCAGAGATTGGAAAGTAATCAAAAATGGGGAAAAGAAACCACTATTCTCAGACATAATACACAAGAATCTCCCTTCATTCAATTGCAAAGTAACAAGAATGCATCAACAATTGATACTAAGATAAGTGAGCTTACAAAAATAAGAAATAACCAACTAAAAGAATAAAAGCAAGAGAGGCATCAAATACATACTCTTGAGAGTAATGACTAGAGAGATTAATTGTTCCCTCATCTATCGCCAGTTCCTCATGTTCATTTAACATTTCATTGCTAAATGCACAGTCGGCAACAAGAGGTGATCTCAACCATTGGTTTTGAGCCTGAAATGTGCTGTTATCTGCATCTAAAAGAAACCTCCATTAAGACTTAACATCACTTAACGATCCAAAAGAGCAATAGTATATGAGAAAAAGGAACAGGTAAATCAGCTGCCTTACCAGGACAATGCGGGGGATTTTCAGTCGCTCTGAAAGAGACACCAGCCATTTGGTTTGGTTCTGTTGGATTGGGTGCATCTGAGGTCAATGTATGTGCATTCTGAATGCGATTGTCATTGATCTTTCCAGGCAAAGTTTGCTGAGGGTGAGCAGAACCACTTTTGTTGATTTGTGAAGGATCAGATATAAAATTTTCAGGGCTTTGGTTGTTATTCTGTAAAAAAAGGAAAAGAAAAGAAAAAAAGAGATAGCTCAGGCAGCTGATTAAAACAAGGATGAAATATATAAGAAACTCTTAAAAGATAAACGTGCCCTACAAATTCTAGCTCTATTTTAAGTTTTCTAAGCGACAGGTACCCTTGAATTTTTCCAAAATGATCTAAAATAGACTTTTACCGGGCAAAGAAACCAAAATGAAAATCAATAAAAAAAGGCCCTCGTTTGTTTGTGGATGTCACTAAGAAAAACTAAAGACCTTTGTACAATCTAAAAAACTCACTTGGTGCAACGTGGACTACTTGATACTTGTATTCTTATAAAATAGTTCCAACAGTAAAAATACACCCAAATCTGCTGCAAATATTCATGGAGGTATGGTGGTTGACAGTAATTCATCTCAGAGAGCAACAGCATAAGCAGAAATTTATTAGTGCAGGAGAAGTTCATATTTCACCTTAACAGAGCAAGGTCGTAATGCAAACAGAAGAAAGATTTCAAGTCCTACTGTACTATCTGTTTGCATCTAAATATTTTTTTAAGCCTCTGAATTCAAGGGCTTACTTAAATTTTGCCAGAAAATGAGAAGCAAGATATAACATCACAAAATAATATTCCTCTCCATTGAACGAATTAGGTATGCATCCAAACAAATATATTCTAACTAACATTTATATGGGACGCATGAGGTACGCATCCAAACTACTGATCATATAGCCCTAAAAGTATTGCAACCACACACAAGCAGGTAAGCCATCCCTCAGACCAATGTTCGCCCTTGGTGACACTAAAGCTAAGCCATTAAAGAACCCCGAAAAGAACTAAAACATCACATTAAGCATGAACCAACTCATGCATACATGGGCCTAAAACTCGCATTACCCATGGCATCAGCTTCACATTATCCTCATTCCATTCTGGGTATGAGGACTCGTACTTTTGCACTCTCTCTTGCAAGAAACGGATATATTCGATAACCTGCAAAAAGTCATTTAAAATTTGACCTGCCACTTGTAATAAAACTCAACCTAATATAGTTGGGGAAACAAAAAAAAATCAAATGAGGTGCAGTTACCTCTAGAAGAAATGAAGCTTTGTCTCTCTTCTGATCACTATGAGGGATGAGTTCCCTGAGTATCTGAAATCTGCAAGCAAGATTTCAAAGAATAATGGCAGCGAAAGAAAAAAATTATGCCCTTTTGTTACAGAGACAATTTTCCAAATATCCATAAAAGAATGTAAAAAAGCAGCTAATTGCATAGACCCATGATCGAACTCGATGGGAAGGCGAGGTTCGGCATAGTTTGAGAACAATGATGTATTACAATAAGTTAATTGATCTCTTTTGCACTTCTCAAGTAAGCTAACAAAAAAGGCTCTAGGTCAAACCAGATTAAAAAAGAAAAGGAGAAATTTCAAATAAAAATACGGATCAAGACAACCATCTCAATCTTGGTCTTGCCTTGCCAGCGACCACCCTACACTCATAAAAGTGTTGCTTATTCACTCATCAAGGGCGCTAATTCTACTTCCAGAATAACAAATTGAGGAGTTTTAACTTCAAGGATTTTCAATAATAAAATACTTCAGCTTGAACGTGCCTGTCATTAATTTTGCTTCTTCTCCGCTGCTCCGTAGCGGAGTGCTTCGATCTTGGCGTGTTGGGCCTCTGATCATTGCCGCCCCCACGGCCGTTCCCGTCTATTTTCACACTTAACTCTGCAACAAAATTTAAGGGAACTACATTACATCTTTGGCACACCAATAGCTCAGTCAAAAAGAAAGGAACGGGAAAAAAAAAAAAAAAGGGACTTTTGATATGATCGAAATTTCCAACTGAGTAGACAAGCTAAAAGGGTCGTGTAACCGGAAAGGCACTAACAAAAAGACGCTTTTTTACTGGCAAATTGTTCAAAACAGATAAATTTTCCGCGTTAATTGATATCGGCGTACGTTGACCTATATGCAGAAGCATCCCGCACGAGATCATTTACCCATCCGAATTTAACAGGGGAAAAAGCGCAAAAGTAAGGGGAAAAGAGGAAGAGAAGTACAAAAAGATGGAACCTTTATGCGAAGAAGAGGCCTCTCTCCTCGCAAACTTCTCCTCCTCCTCCTCCTCCTCGTCGTCCTCGAAACCCTTGCTGGACCTCGAGATCGCGTCCATGAACTGCTTCCTCTCCGGCCCCAGCTTATTCCTGCCCCCGTAAAAAAGCAAGCTTTGAGCTCCCAGGAACCCTAGAAAACCCCACCCCCAGGCGAAGAGTGAATCGGAGAAGACGATGGAGAGGAGACGAACCTTGAAGCGGAGGAGACGGATCCGAAGCTGCCGCTGCCGCTAACGTGCGCCGCGAATGGCGACGACCACTGCCCTGCGTAAGGTGGAGGAAGAAGAAGCCAAAATGGAGACGCTTTTTTAGCTTCTGCAGAAGCGCTAAATCGCCTTTCTCTCTTCTTTAATAAAATAAAATATTAATGTAGAAAATGTTGTATTATTATTATTATTATTATTATTATTATTATTATTTACTACTACTACTACTACTATAATATAAAAAATAAACGAGACGAAGAGTACATTGCTAAGGAGCGTCGTCGTGTGGGAGGAGGTTAGTTGAGGGACGAGGCCGAGGTTTCCGTTCGAAACACCTCCTCCACTCCGTTGCGTTTTTTTCTTTTTCTTTTTCTTTTTTTCCTGTTTTCTAATAATAATAATAATAATAATAATAATAACAACAACAGCAACGAGAGAGCAGTGGACCCAACCGGACTCCGCCTCTGATTTCGATTTTAGTTTTGAGGGGACGGTTTGAGTTCCGGGCCGAGCCCAACGCCGCTTCTGCGGATAGCACGCGCCCGCCGCGCACTATTGGGTTGTGACGCAAAACACCCTCTTTTTTTTCTTATTCATCATTCGAACCATGTGACTTTAAATGATACAAAAAAATTCATAAATGCCCTAAAAGTTGCTCATTGCGAATTTCTGAATATATATATATATATATATATATATATATATATATGATCAATCTGAAGACACTAAATTAGTATAATCAAAATTACAAAGCAAGAGTGAAAAACTGTGACCAGTGGTGTATGTTTTTTTGTATGGGAACTGCATAAAATATGAAAAATAATTAGGATAATAATTGAAAAGGGCTAAAATTACATACGAAAAAGTTATCCTGAAACTGTTATCACTGATTAGGATGTACGATCCCTGCATTTACTCGCCGCCCTGGATCCCCCTAAACCCCCCCCCCCTTATCGACACTGATACACATCGTTGGCGAAATGAACAGCTACAACGTAGAGCCCCGTGATGTCACGTGTCGATCACGTGGGCTCCGTTGCGACACCTACTACCCCCCACAAAAAAATAAAAATAAAAAAAATAATAAAAAATAATAAAAAATAAAAACAAAGGAAAGCAATCACGACCGTCCGTTAGAGGAAGGCACGTGCGCGACATATATTATGATTTACCTCTGTGTTCCGCGGCAGCGGCCCAGAGCGCGAAGGGCACGGAGTCGGGTTTGGACTCGGACCCCAACCCGGGAGCGGGGGCGCACGTGCCGCGCTCGGACTTAACCGCCGCCCTCGTGCGGGAGTCGGACACGTGGCTGATGCTGAACGTGCCGATGCCACCCGGGAGCACGTGCTCGGTGGGCCCCACCGCCACGACCTCATCGCCCCGCTTCTTCTTCTTCCTCTTCCCCGCCGACTCCACCGCCTCCTCCTCCTCCTCCTCCTCCTCCTCTCGCTCCAGCGGCTGTAAGAAGTCGTGCGTCTTTAGAAAAAACCCTGCGGTTCAATTTTCAAATAAAAAATTTCAAAAAAAAAAAAAAAAAAAAATACGCACACACCGCCCGCATAAACATCACGGTGGGGGTAAAATAATCTTAAAAAGGTAATAATTAATAATAGTAATGAAAATATTTAAGGTTAAAAAATATAAATAATGCAACATTATTGGATATTATTATTATTATTATTAGATACAAGAGACTACATGAACTGCTCAGATAAATATATGAATCTTCGCAGCTTGCCAGATTTGGCAACTCTTTTGAACTCTGGAATTGAACAATTTAGCGATGCATCAACAGAATTTTTTATTATTATTTTTTTTTTTAAGTTAATATATACATACATATATATATATATATACCTTGAGGAGGAGGTTTTGTATCCGAATCCTTGGTGTAAAGGGAGAGGAAATCGTGGGTCGCTTTTTTTCCTGAGAGATTTTTTTTTTTTTTTTTTTTTACAAATTATTATACAAAATATCATAATCAAATTTAGCAAATGAGATCAACAAATTAAAACTAGAAAGAAAAAATGTAATATTAAAGAAAAAAAATCCTTCGTGGCGTACCTTGGAGTTCCATCGTCGCCGTACACTACGCGGCTTCTTCACTGAATCCGAAAGTTTTAATTCCTGAACCAAAATTCGCATCAAAAGGTCGGTCGACGCTAAAATCCATATCATGAAATTACGAATCAAAACAAAATAGAACAGGAATCATCGAATCCATACCTCGAGACAAAAACAAGATGGCGATCTCCACTGCGCGGCGTACGGGAGTTAGCTCTTTTTCTGTCGATCTGATCACGGAGTTTAAAATCCACTCCGAAATTTCTATTAATTTAAACAATAAATAAAAACCCTGAAAAAAAAAAAAAAAAAAAAAATTATTGAAGAACCCTACAGAGCAAGAGATCTGGATGATCGAGTCCAGATGATTGGAGGATGAGAAAAATATTAACGGAGAGAATTATGCACGGAAATTGGGTGGAAAATGGGGAGAATTAATATACCGGAAAAGAGAGATCAAAAACTCTATCGGAAGAGACGGGTCACGATGATACCTCCCTCACAGATCTTTTATACGGCGCAACTTTTTCCGTTCCTATTTTTTATTATTTGTTAATTATTAATTATTAAATATTTTTTCGTTCCCTTAAAACGCCGTTTCGATAACGCCGTAATTAATACTTAACGGTCGTTAACCCTCAGGCTGGGATTAAAAAGGGATAATTTGGGGTTTAGAGAGACTGTTAGTGCGGTAATTAATGAGGAGGGACGAGGTGGATGGAGTGTCCGCATCAAAGAGAGTGTGTTGGTATCCCGATAACATCTCATTGGAGAGCTTCACATCTAATATAACATATTAAATTATTTAAAAAATTATTTTTCAAATAAAAATAAAATTAATATATAATAATGAATTAATTTTATACCTCTTCTACCAAACTTATCAAATAACATATATATTTTTTTATAAAATTTAACTTTCACATTTATTTTTTTTAATATTTTAAGTTATTTTATATAATGATTTGTTATCTTTAGTTTACAAAAAAAAAAAAAAATTATCAATTTTGTCCTTATATGTTCCTCCAAAAATTTTAATTATTAAAAAATATATCTATAGTTAAGTATAATATTTTAAAAAATAAAAAAATAAATTTATTTTACTTATTAAATAAGATTAAGTATTTAATTTATAATTACCTATATTTTTTTAACGGACGTTAACAATAAAAATATGAATAATTTAAAATTTTTTAAAAAATATATTAATAATTAATAAATAAATAAATGTTTCAACAGAGTATTTCGCTATATATATATATATATATATATATATATATATATATATATATATATATATATATATATATAGTTTCTATGTTTATAAAAGCACCAAATTATTTGTGCTTATGAATTTTTTATATTTGGATGTAGAAATATACGGTTAGGATGATAGTGGACTCATTGGGTTTAGTGGGTGATTGATGAAATAGTATAATCTAAGAGGTAGAACTAGATCTAACGGTAAAAAATTTATAAGCACATGTATAAATACAATAGCCGCAATATATATATATATATATATATATATATATATATATATATATATATATATATATATGAGAGTGTTGGAGATGAGGGGGAAAGGTCACGTGATGGCCCACCAAGATGTTACTCGGTGGGGCCCACCCTCTCTGCATTACACCACGTAGGCACGTGACCGTGAATTGCGGGGATCATGTAGAGAGAGATGGAGACGCGCCTCAACGCATGTGCATGAGATTCCCATTCCTATTTCCACCTCCATTTCCTTTTCTTTTCTTTTTTTTTTTCTAATTAAATATAAATAATTTTTATTTTTTTCAAACAAATTATTATTATTCGTGAAAATATAAAAATTACTGCAAACAAGTCATAAATCATCACTATATCAAGTTTACTAGGTATAATTTGTGGTGTAACTCCCAAAAAACAAAAACGTGACAAATGTAACTATTTATACTAATTCTATTTTGGTTTTCAGATAGATTCTATTATTGATTTTTTTTTTATCCTGTTTTAGGAAGCTTAAATGCACGAAATTTAATGTACCAGTTTTATGCTATGCTGAACCTATGGTTTTAATGATAAAAATTAATGCCCTCTACGAGTTTTAATGCATGCTACGTACGTATATGAGCACCTGAGCACGTGCGGGTTCCATGCATGAATTATAAAGTTCCTTTTAATAACCAATTTCTAATTAATTATCGAATATGATGGTGGATTATATATTATATTTTTTAAATAGTTTCTACGATTGTGAAACTCAAAATAACTCAAAAATAATTATAATTAAGCTTTTACTAATTATATATATATATAAAGGTCTTGTTAATAATTAATAATTTATGCAATAATATTTAGTGAGAACGAAGTGATTCACTGCACTTAGTTGCGTCCTCTCGCACGCGTCACGCGAAACATGCAGGTGCATGCTCAGCGCATTTGCCGTGTATGCGCGTTACACTCTAATTAATTTTGAAGCTTAAATATCATAATAATGTAAAAAATAAATAATTATTATGATTTTTTAATATTATTAGTAGCTATTTTTAGTGATTTTATTGAGTAGCTTATATAAAATGGCGTAATCTGAATATATAGTACATTGAATTCGGAGATTTGATGTTAAATTTTACCAACCGTTAATATATTTCTCACACAATTGTTTAAATTTTTAATTACGCATTAAGGATAAAAGTATAACGAATTAATATTAATTACGAGGGGATGGAGATTAAAATGTGAATGAAAAAAAAATTAAAAGTATTAATTAGATTCGTCCATCAAAGGTCAATACGGGTGACAATGACTCGGCTCAGACTCAGACTCGGACTCAGCACGTATCCGTGATTTACTCACAAATTTACAGATATAAACATTAATTTTTTTATCTAAAAAATATAAAATAAAATAAAATAAATATTTGTTAACAACCTGGAGATGCTTACGAATATCAATGATATTCACATGTATTTTTTTATAATTGAAAATATATATAATTTTTGTCTGTTTATTTTAAAAAATTATAAATTATATTTTCCACCGCACCTTTTTATGAGCCTCCAGCAATTCGATCTATATGTAAAATTCTTTTACAAATAATTTATGTATTTTAAAATTTTATATTATTTATTATATATTATAATATTTCAAACAACGAGTTATATTATAATTTTATAAATTCGCGTGATAAAAAAATGCAAACTATCTGTAAATTTATATATAAATTTTATCTATACAAATATAATTCACAGATATAATAATTTACTTGTGATTTTTTCAATCCATTTGTTTGTCAGATCTAAATATAAGACACCAAGAGAGAGAGAGAGAGAGAGAGTCACGTATTCTCGACACATTCCTCACGTGCAAACAGGCGCCAGATCCAGGACGATTAAACCTTTAAAAATTTTAATTTTTTTTAATATTTTTTAAAAATATATATTTTAAATAAAAAATTCTATGTAAGCACAGCAGTAAATATTATAGTTCATAGAAAAAAAAAAGGGGTTAATAAAATAATAAAATATTTCACATAAAAGGGACATACGTACCTGTAAAAAAAAATTTAAGTCGTATATTAATTGAGTGTAGCATGTTCTCCACTAACCCCTTTGGATTCGTTACACTACTTTTAATTTCTATATATTTATAGCCACGTACTAATAACATGTTTGTGGCGGACACCGTGTAAATTATAAGATGTTCACAATTTGTATACAAAATAAAGTTTGAATTTCATGTCAATATATATATATATATATATATATATATATATATATATATATATATATATATATATATATATATATATATATATATATTGTTTACTATTTTTTAAAAAAATTATAGTAATTTATCTAAAAGTCTATATCAAATTTTAGTTAATTTGTTTACTATCGTAGATATTATTTTGTCATTAAAATATATATTATTTTTTCGCGAGTTATGCTAATTATTAAAGTGAAGTTTTTTATTTTAGAATGTTAATAAATTAATTATGTTGAGTTGTGCAGAAGCATGGCCGGTGGATTATTAATTTAATTCACGTGAGGAAACAGTGTGGCATGCACTTTCCTGTATATAAGATATCACCTATTCATTTTTTAGAAAAATGGTGGTTTATTTCTTGTGTATGCATGAAAATTTCAAATTTGAGAAAATTCAAATGAGATTTAGTTCACAAATTAATAATTCGAACTATATATATACCTCATATTATCGTACCATATGCATGAAAGAACAATTTTCTCTTAACATTTAATAATATCAAAGAGAATTATATTTAATATAATATTATATATATATATATATATATATATATATATATATATATATATATATATATATATATATATATATGTAATGGCCAAACAATATCTCGACCGTTAACTTAATTTCCATAAATTCAGCTATAAATGTGTGGCTAATTTCATTTTAGTGCATAGTAAGTTGTTTTTAATGCAGCTTTGTGCTATTAATTTCTTCAGCTAAAATGAATAAAAAACAAATATTAAATTATTTATATTCTCTATATATAAATAATTTCAATTTTCAACCGAGTCTGCTTATTCATTTCGATTTTCTTAAACCGCGGTTGAGCCGAGATCAATCATTCTTCAGAGTCCGAGTTAGACCTTGATTAAAGGACTAAACCCAAATCACCTCTGATATAATTTCTCTCTAGATAAAAATTTTACAAAAATATTATATTCCAGAAATAAAACAATTATATATCTCGTCGACTCATTCTTTGCTTTAAATCTCTGACAATATGATCTTCTGATCAAACACTCAGAACCAATCATTTCTAATTAAATCTGGCCGTACATTTACAATTATTTAGACACCATAAATTTATTTCCAATCCTTGTGCATGTATATATGCAAACAATTAATCCAATACTTTTACCCATTACATCCCAAAGAAGCAACACCATTTCCATGCATATAATAATAATCCCATCCTTTTTTCTTTTTCTTTCAATTTTCTTTTTCTTTTTTTTTTTTTTATCTGGGACCCAACATGTTCGCAACACCACTATATAGTTGCCTCCATACCTAAACCAAAGCTACATTAAATATATAGAGCCTCACATGTGCTCTAACATGCACAACAATTGCACAATATATAATAATACAAATAAAACCATCAATTAATTAAGTCTTTTACAAATTGTCACTAATCATAGAGACGCATGACCCCTACAACCCTAATGTTCCTAGCACCTAAGATATATCTAATTAATTATAAGAACATAAAAATATCAACTGAGTATGATCTAACGCTTCTAATGTCGCTAACGATACAGATAATACAGCGATCGAGACGGACGGCGCAGCAGAGAAGAAGAAGAAGAAGATAAAGCGCATGACAGATCTAGATGAAGATTCCAGCACATAGAAAGAGTGGCAGCAGCACGTTCATGAACACAGATAGGAAAGCTCCTTTGGTGTAGACATAAAACAAATAAGTGGTTAAAATAAGATTAAAGATGAGTTAGGTTGATTAAAAAATGGGTATGAGGTCAATTAGTGGGTTGTTGCGTTGCATGGACATTAATTCCCTTCTCTTTTTTTATTAAGGAATCCGTTTAGGGATCAGTAAATAATCATTTTATATTAGTAGAAAGGTTTTTCCGTTAATCTCGGTGGTGAATTTTTTTTTTTTTTTTTTTTTTTTTTATCTTGGTTTATTATTATTATTATTATTATTAATATTTTGAAGTATGAGATGATGCGTCATTGTCTTCGTCCTCGCATCTCGTCACAGATCACGTGACTCGCGGGTGATAAAGTTTGGCCCACCGCCCGGATCACGTGGCCAACTCACGTTGGGTGGTTGGATGGGTCCCATACATTGTTTTTTTAAATAAATTATACTCAAAATATATATAAAAATAATATTTATAATAATTATGATATTTTATATATTATAGAGAGAGAGAACAAAATTCTTAGCTACGGGCTAAGAAATTTGTACCTAAATTGTTATAGGGTTTGTTTGTTTCGAAAATAAAGTTTGGAATAAGATTTTGTTCTAAATTTATTTTTTAAACGTATTTAGTTAAGAATGAAAATAATAATTTTTATTTTTTTTGAAAAAAAGCTAATACAAGACTGGAACAGTAATTTTAGTTTTTTTCTAGGACCAGACTTGTTACTATTTAAGATTAAGCTTAATTAAAGTAAATATAATTTTAATTATTATATTAACTTTTTAATTAATATAATATTTTAACTAATCTAATTTTTTATTAACTAATTATTTAAATATTTAGATAATTAACCAATTAAATTATTAAATTATTTATAATTAATTAAATTATTAATTATTAATAATACTCATTATTATTAATTATTTTATCAATTAATTGAGAATATACTTAATTAAAGTAAATATAATTTTAATTATTATGTTGACTTTTTAATTAATATAATATTTTAACTAATCTAATTATTTTATTAACTAATCATCTAATTAATATTGAATAATTAACTAATTAATTTATTAAATTATTTATAATTAATTGAATTATTTATTAATAATGTTAATTATTTTATCAATTAATATTCAAAATTATTTGATAATAGTTAATTAAATAAATTAAATTATTATTTAATTAATATTTTATATTAATTATTTAGATAAAATATTATTATTTTAAAATTATAATTACTCGTATTCTCACTATTTCAATCTAACTATTTAAACGCTATTTTTCTTATTCTTAAGAACAACTCAATTTTCATCCAAACGTAAAATTGGTTTTATTTCTGCTTGTTTCTAAACTTATACCTACTTTTGGAATATGCAGTTTTAGCTTATACTTGAACCAAGCGTAGTCATAGAGTATTTGTTTAGCTCGTTCTAAAAAAAAAAAAGGTGTTAATGGCGAACAATTTGGTTAAGAGGGAGTGGACGGGGAGCATTCTTTACGTATTTTGCGGTAGTGAGGATGAGACGGTGTACCATTTTTTTTACAAATTGTCTACTTATTCTACGTATCGATGATAGGAGATGGAGCCGTTTGGATCGAAAATTTTGAAGTTGAGGGTACGAATGTATTGGGAGAAGTGGATGACTAAGGATTAAGCTCTGGCGAAGCGAGTTTAATCCATAGTTAGTTAATTCGCGAATAATTCGCGAATTATTCGCGAATTATTGAGAATCCGAATTAAACACGCCGTTTGCGAATTTTTCCAAAGATTCGGAATAATTCGCGAATTTTTGAACTAAAAGATATTATTCACGAATTATTCGCGAATCCCGAATTTTTGGGGGAAAAATTCGGCAGCCCTCCTTTTCTTTCTCCTTCTCCTTGCTTTAAAAAATATATTTTTTTTATTCAAAAAAAAAAAAAAAAAAACTCTCCTCATTTTCTCACAGCACCACACCCCAACCCCACCTTTTCTCTGTTCTCACGCCCTCTCACGCCCGCCTTCTTCTACCTCGCCACCATCACAGCACACAACCAACTCCACCTTCTTTTCTCTGTTCTCACGCCCTCTCACGCCCGCCTTCTTCTACCTCGCCACCATCGGATCGGAAGTCGGAAGTCGGAATTCTGATGTGTCGTGCCGTGTTCGCTCGCCATCGGAACCCCTCCTATGCCGCGCGCCACTCGCCATCGGAACCCTCCTGGCCGTGCCGCTCGTCATCTTCCTCGCGACCATCAGTTGGTGTTTAATTTTATAAATTTATAATTTTATAAATTTGTGTATTAATTCATGATTTGGGTGAGTGTGAAATTAATATTTACTCTCAATTTTTTTTTTCTATTCTTTCGATCGTGATTTTTTTTTTATTATTTATAAAAAAAATAAATATTGTGCTTTTATTATTATTTTTTATTTTTAAAAATTATAATTGTTTATGCTAATAGCATAAATTTTTTTAAAAAAATTTAATTTAGTATCCGAATTTTTGACTCCGAATTTTTAATTGATGAACGTATAATTTTCGTATAAATCGCGTATCCGAATAATTGACGAACCCGTTTTTTAGCCGAATTTTTCAACGAATTTAAAAATTATGATACAAATTTTATCCGTATTATATCCGTACCGAATTTTTGCAGAATCCGAATTAACTAACTATGGTTTAATCTACTTGTTGGCGACTTCATGATAGGTTATCAGAAATAAAGTCATCTTCCATCAAGCAAGCACTGATTTTTGTCGCTGGAGAAGTAGTTGAGTTGATGTTTCAGACAAAAAAAAATTTATAGCTGACTTTTATTTTTATTATTATTATTATTAAGATCCTGTTCGTTATAAATAAAACAGATATCATATTATTTTTTTTTAAAAAAATAAAATAAAAATACTATCAAATTTAAAGAAAATGGGTTTCTTGGCCACTGTGACTCATGCACCTCGACTCACGCGCGTGCGGCGTAGCTGCCAACCCCGACGCGACGCGTGGCGAGGGTGCGGGTGCGGTGGGGCCGAGCGTCGGCGAGTGGGCAACGTAACGGAACGCCCCGCCGTTTCGTGACGGCGATTGACGCTGTTAACGGCGTTCGTATTTTTATTGTATTATATATTATTATATATTTAAAGCTGGTAAATAATTAAAAAGATAAGTTCATTTCAAGATAGATAAAGATACATTTCCGTCGAAACGCTGAGAGAGCGACCACGCACGTGCGGAGGGAGGCAGAGGCGCCGTGCTCGCCCATTCCCCCGTGACGTGTCACGTGGACGTGGGACCCGCACGGGGCCAATCGCACTGGGCATGCGCTCAGAGCCTGCGCCTGTGCAGGGAAAACACTACTACGTGTCTCGATTTAGCTAGTTTTTTTTTTAAAAAAAAAAAATACAAATTATCCGTTTTATTTAATTTCTATAGATAAGTTCAGATGCAAAATTATTAATATAAATAGGTTGTGATCTTAAAATTTTAAATATCTTTTTAGCCAACTGCGTGGGTTAGATTCAATTGATCTTTTTTTTTTTTTCTTTTTTTTCGGTGGACATATTTCAAATTCAACTTTTTTTATTTGGACTCTTTTACTTATTTTGTTTTCAGAAAAAAATTAACAGAGTATATTTATTTCACTAAGATAATTATATTTATATTACTACACTTCAGATATATTATATTGTAATGTATGGAACTTTAAAAACTCTACTTTTAGACTTGTTTTTTCTAAAAGGGTTATGTTAATCTATATTATAAAATTTATAATTTTTTTATATCAATATATATATAAAGAGAATGAGTAATTATATGCTTTATTTGGTCGAATTAGATAAAATAAGTCTCAATATAAATATTTCATTTTGACATTTGATCTTTAAATCGCAAAGTAATTTTGTATAGTTGATGAACAATTCAAAAAAAAAAAAAACAAATATATTTTAACAAAATTAATATTTTATAATTAATTGGATAAAATCAAATACGTGACATGTGAAATATTATATATATATATATATATATATATATATATATATATATATATATATAATATGGAATTGATGTTATGCGCGCAAGTATGATCCACACGACATGACCTGTCGCGCGCGTGGAGTGGGTCAGGAGAGATCGAGTTGTGGACCCTCACGTGACCAGTGATCGGACACCGGGACCCAGCAACCGTGGACCACTACTAACGTGCCACGTGTCGGGGACACAACCCCCGGGTGCACAAGCGCATGGGGCAACTATAGACGAAGCATGTGGGCGTCCGTGCGACGTGACCTGTCCCTGCCCTTTTGCCACCGCCGAGCTGACGTGGCGCCTCACGTTACCCATCTTAGTTATATACCTGGCCCAATAAATGACCGACACGTGTTCGGAAGTTTTTGCGCCAGCCCAATTAGCTTACCATTGTAGTCCTATCTGGGCTTTAAAATGTCGGCCCAATTAGATTTCTCATTCTGGGCTCATTTGGTTCACCTCGGCCCGGCCCAATAAAAGGGCCGACCCAATTAGATTGCTGATACTACTGCTAGAGAACAGTGCTTTAATATTTTATATTTAATATATCATAAATTTAATTTATCAATAAAAAAAAGAAAAAACACCCCCTCATAAAAAAATTATAAAAGAAAATATTACAACCTATTGCCGAATCCTGAATAGTAAACAAAACACAAATGCTTAATTAGTACACTTTAAAAAATAATTGGGGCAAATGCTTAGTAAGTATCATCCAAATCCTACTTTGTGAGCTGATGAGAAATGTTTAGAAGCAGCAACTATGGCGGCCACTGGTCCGGCACGTGCCGCCTCTGCTCGCGTCCTTCTACGACCTGCTGAACTTAAGTGCGCAAACCACAACTTAAGTGTCGATAACAGCGACATTGATCCACCCTTCTTAATCCCCATTAATTGCTTGATCAGGCCAAATTTATATCGAACCTTAATAAGAGACCTCTAGCTTCAAAGTTTGAGAGCAAGTGTAGTTTTTTTTGTGTAAAAAGTATTGGTGTATGCTTGTGATCAAATGGTGCCTCTAATTTAGCCGTGGGAGTAACATTGGGCTACAATATGGCAAATGGTGCCTCTAGTTTTTTTGTGTGCAAGTTAAGTGGTATAACGTGGTCATCAAGTTACATAACAGGCATAGTGGAATTGGAAAATTTAAAAATTTTGGCTGAGTCAAAATAGAGAAGAGCTCATAGTGTTGGAAAGTGTTAACCAGATTGCCCATTTGACCAAATTTCAACTACTCTTTTTTTTTTTTTTTTTTTTGAGAGAGAATGTAGCATGCTACCGCTTCATTCAAGTAGGAATTAAATTAGGCAACAGAGTGAAGCAGCTGGGACTTCAAAGGAAAAAAAAAAAATGATAAGATTCTAGTTACTGAGAGAGAACCAGAGGGATCTGCATGATTGGATATTCGCCAGAATTTGTCCGGGGGGAGATTTTTTATTCTCGAAGATTCTGCGATTTCTCTCCCTCCAGATAACCCACCCGAGTGAGAAGAATGTTTCGCATTCCCTCCGACCTAGGGTGCCACCTTTAAGGGAGATCATTTTCGAAAGCTCCCCTACAGTTGAAGAGGAGATCAAGAATTGTTTATCAACCACCAATCCCTGCAGAAGGGATCTGGTAGTTTGACAGCATAAAAATAGATGGTCCAGCGTCTCAAACTGTTCCCCACACAGCACAGTTAGTATCCCCCGACCACCCTCGCTTGAGTAAATTATCCTTCGTAAGTATCCTACGCTTCAGCAGTAGCCACCCAAAAACTTTAACCTTAAGCGGGGTACGGGTACACCACAAACGTGTGTAGCTTCCATCCCTAACCCCATCGTTCTGGAGAAAAGTGTATAAGGATTTAACAGAGAATGATTCTATTTTGGTCCATCTCCATCTCACTTCATCCCTTCTGTTGGACATCCCAAGATTGACTAGCAACGATTTGAGTTCTTGAATCAGGTCTCTATCCATTTGCGTGCTAGGCACAAAGCCTCGCAGAATCTTAGCCCATTTCCACCCCGATCTCCCGAAGCAATCACTAACCTTGAAGGTTTTGCGCGAAATCTTATTGAAAATACGTGAGAAAGCTGAAGAAAAGGCAGTCGACCCACACCAACTATCCGACCAAAAACTGACCTTACACCCGTCCCCACAAAGGAAGCCCCACACTTAAAGATATTCCTAGTCTTTAGAACGCTCTTCCACCACTGAAAGTAGGGTCTAAAGGATTTCCCCTCTCTGAGTGGTCTTCTCCGGGAGTAATTGTAAAGTACCGGATTTTCGGCACATAAATAAATGTAAATAAAGGTGGTATGAAATTCTATTGTTATGAAAGTTAGGGAAGTAAAGAATATTTGGACGCGAGTTGGGCCCAAATCGGGTTAAAATGGAGAGATCTGAAAATTTATTTGAGAAAGGGGGCCCAGATTTTTAGTGGAAAATGCACAGTGTCGGAAAATTCCGAGAAAATTACGGGAGCCCCTTAAATATGTTTTAAGGCCACAGAAAAAGTTTCGCGTTGATCAGAGGCCGGATAGTGGGAACGGGCTCCGCCAACAGTGTCGAAAAATTCTGAGAAAATTACAGGAGTTGTGTAATTACGTTTTAAGGTCACAGTAAAAATTTCGGGTTGATCGGATACCTGGATTGTGAGAACAGGGTCCGCCAATGATTTTAGATACAGCGAGGCTTTTGGTGACCCAGAAATGGTCCAAACTGAAAATTTAAAATTTTCTGTGATAAATTAAGCTGAAACGAAGCCGCCTATCAAATTTGGACGGAAACGGACAAAGAATGGATAGAAAACGGGACGAAAACGGATTTCCGAAACGGCGACGGCACGCGGCTCGAGGAGTGCCTTGCTGCGCAAGGCACGCAGCTGGCGCTGCGCCTTCCTGCGCGGGCAGTGGGCGCGCGCGCCTGGTGCGCGCCCACCTGTGGGGTGGACCGCCACATGGCGGTTCCCTATTGGTGGGTGCCACGGACCGGGTCCAATGAACCTCTTATGTCTTTTTCTTCTTCTTCTTTTCTTCTCTTTTCTTCCTCCTCCGAACCGTGTACAAATTTCTCCTTCTCCATTTTTCTCCGAGCTTCGAGTGAGGGAGAGAGAGAGAGATAGAGAGAGAAGAAAAGAAAAAAAAAAAAGAATTTTGTGGGGCAAGCGAGCGCGCCGTGAACCTCGTGGAGCGCGCGAGGCGTTCCAAAAAGTCGATGGACAGCGCGACTGTACGAGGTAACGTTATTTTCACGATATTTTTGGCATAATTTTTATGCCTTCTTTGGGTTTAGATTTGACCCCATTACCGTATTGCGTGTTAGAAACCAAGTTATACTGTGCCGTTTTGCTGCGCGGACTGCGGAGGGCAGTTTTGGCGCGCCTCGTTTTGCGTGCCAGTTGTGGAAGAAATGCACCGTTTTGTGTGCGGATTCAAAAAAATACGCAGTTTTGAACGCAAACTCGGAAAACATACACCGTTTTGCGTGCAACGTTGAAAAAAGAAAGTGCACCGTTTTGCGTGCCAACCCGAGGTACGTGCTCCGTTTTGCGCGCAATTTGTGCTGTCGCGCATCGTTTTGCGTGCAGTTTCTAATATTATACATCATTTTTCGTGCAGGAATAGAAAAAAAAATATGCACCGTTTTGCGTGCAACTTTACAGTTAAGCGTGCACCGTTTTGCGTGCAGATCGTTTTATCGCGCACCGTTTTGCGTGCAGTTTCTAATATTATACATCATTTTTCGTGCAGGGATAGAAAAATATGCACCGTTTTGCGTGCAACTTTACAGTTAAGCGTGCACCGTTTTGCGTGCAGATCGTTTTATCGCGCACCGTTTTACGTGCAAGTCTAATATTTTGCATCGATTTGCGTGCAGGACAAGAAAAATCTGCACCGTTTTGCGTGCAACCCGACAGTGAGGCGTGCACCGTTTTGCGTGCAGATTTGAGGTACGTGCACCGTTTTGCCTGCCGATCGTGTTGTCGCGCACCGTTTTGCGTGCCGATCCTAATATTATGCATCGTTTCTCGTGCAGGGTTGGAAAAGACGTGCACCGTTTTACGTGCAACCCTACAGTAGACCGTGCACCATTTTGCGTGCAGATTCGAGGTACGTGCACCGTTTTGCGTGCGGTTGATTTAACGTGCACCGTTTTGCGTGCAGATTAAAATGACGCGCACCGTTTTGTGTGCGAGTTTTTAGTGATGTGCATCGTTTTGCGTGCAGGTTTGGTGGACGTGCACCGTTTTGCGTGCAGACTCGAGAGAAGTGCATCGTTTTGCGTGCAAGCTCGAGGAGACAAGTGGAATCGCGCGGAGACCAATTGCAAGTGTCTACAAGCAATTGGGTACACTACAAGGTGGGGGATTCTGCCGAAATTGGGTGACCTCTCCCCTTGCTCCTTTGCTTTTCGATTTAGAAGCATGATAGTAGCCTGTTAGAGGCGTTAGGTAATTATGGTTAAAATTACATGTGTAGAGGGATACAGATGAAGAGTGCAACTGTTGGTTGCCAGAGATAGAGGAATAAATGTGCATGTGTAGATGGACACAGAGGAAAAGTGCAACTGTTGGTTGCCAAAGATATATGATGATTATGTATGCGTAGAAGTAATTACTATTTTATGAATGAGATGAAAATAACTACATGCACGAAAATGAATAGCTATTTATGATTGTGATCATGTTAGGGTATAACCCTAGGAATCATGTGACATCAGGAACAGAACTTGTTGGTAGTAAGACTAGGAGAAAACCTAGTTTAGGGGTTTGACGAGTGACATCAAACTTAGGAGTTATCCTAGGATTTAACGAGTGGCATTGTCTTAGGAGATAACCTAAGGACATTGATAAATGTGGCATTGTCTTAGGTGATAACCTAAGGACACTGGATAGAGTGATCAACATAGAGTCAAAGAACTCTAGGAGATATGTGACATGGAACTTAGGTAAAAGAAACCTAAGGAGAGCTAGTGATCAACATAGAGTCAGGGAACTCTAGGACATATGACATGGAACTTAGGTAAAAGAAACCTAAGGAGAGCTAGTGATCAACATAGAGTCAGAGAACTCTAGGACATATGTGACATGGAACTTAGGTAAAGGGAACCTAAGTTAAACTAGAGGAGTTTAAACTCACAGGCTGGAAGATGGGAAAATGGATCAAATGTGGAGGCATGAAAGGAAAATGAGAAATAGATCAAATGTGGAGACATGAAAGGAAAAATGAGAAACAGATCAAGTGCGGAGATATGAAAGGGAATAGGAAAAATTAGAGTCAGTGTAACTCTAAGTTATAAGTGGAACAGCAAAATAGAGTTAAGTTAACTCTAGGATTCAGTGAGGAATCAGGAAAGTGGGATAAGATCCCAAGGTAAAGAAGTGAACAAATACAACCCTAGAAAGTCATAGGGTGTCTGGGCAAATGGATAATAACTTTAACTTCAATTTGAGTTAAAGAAATAAAAGAGATATGTTTAAGAGTCCAGGAGACTCTCTAGTTATCCTTATGGCAAGACCTAGGATAAGAGGAAAAATTATTGCAAAAAGGCAAAGATTAAAAGCAAGCTAAAAGTGGCTAAAAGCATAAAGAAAATGTAAATGGCGCCTTCGAATTTGAGACTCGTCAAGTGGAGCAGGACTCCCTGGACAGTGACCCGTCGGACGAGGTACTTTCGAAGGGCTAAAAGTGAAAGCAAGGAGCTAAATGCTCAAAGAAAAGAGAAAGTGATTTGCCAGTGGCAAAAAGGGAGCTATAAGCTCGAATAAGAAAGGAAAGCAAGTGTTCAAAGGCAAAGAGGCTAAGAACTAAAGTAAAAAGAAAAGAAAGAAAATATAAAGATAAAACGGGCGGACCTACAGTGAAGCCAGCCCATGTTGGAGGTACGGGCAGTATCCCTCTCCTGGGTAGAGACCCGTTCGGGACGCTTCTTCCGTAGGACGGGGTAACACTTGCGGGTGTTATCGGCAACCTTAGAAATCTTATCTTATGGTAGCAGGACTACCGGGCTGGGGCCCGTTGGATAAGAATTTCTGAGGGTTAACTTGAACTAAAGCACCAGAATCTAAAGAATAAAGAAAAATAGAGTGGCCAAGGTGGCCGGGTTAGTTTGACCCTGTATATAGCGGCATAGTGGCCGAGTTGGTGCTTTGCAGCCTAGTGTGACTAGACAGAGTAGTGCTGGGTCGATGGTTGTACACAGATAGTGTAGTGATAGATTATTGCATAGCTGCATATTGATGTTGAGGATTTTAGTTTCCTAGCACACTATTATTATTGCTTCCATTGGACCAAGTGGTGTAGGACACTTTCTCTCGGTGGTTGAACCCACTGGGAACTCGGTCGTAGTTCTCACACCCCTTGGGTGACTTCCCCCACAGGTTCAGGCATGGATGCAGCGGTCGAGACGGATCAGATGCAGACAGCGAGGCATACGACAGGGGCAAGTGCCCAGCAGCATAGAGACCCAGAGGGTCTAGCAGAGGTACCCCTTTTATATATTTCTTGAGTGAACCTTGTATGGTGAGGAAATTATGTAAAAGAATTGTAATAATTTTATTTGCAAGTTCAGAAATGTAAAGTGTAATAAATTAAGTTCTTGGTTCACTCTAGTATGCTTTCATTTCCGCATTAACTATTCGTTATTGAATGAAAGTTTTAAATTTGTAGTGATTTTTAGTACTCTGATATTGAGCTTCCGCATACACTTGTTGTGTTATTATGGATGTTACCGTTCCTTTCGGGTAGTGAAAGGTCATACCCGATTGGCGGGTCTGTTGGCGTGCCCGAACCGTACAAATTGACGGACTCGGGGCGTGACAGTAATACAGCTGCTCGACTAGGGGCACCCACTGCAGGTTCAAATTTGCGAAGAATCTCCACCGCCATTTTGTAATTAGCGCTGAGTTCATGTCCTCCAGGTCTTTCATCCCAAGACCCCCATCTTCCTTACTCCTGCAAACCACCTTCCACCTCACCAAGCAGTGTCCCCCGGCCGACGTGACCCCCCCCCTCCAGAAGAAAGCCCGCCGGAGCACTTCGATCCTTCTTATTAGCCATTTGGGCGCCTTGAACACCGAGAGAAAATAAAGCGGTATGTTCGAGAGGACAGCATTCACGAGGATTAGCCTCCCCCCTTGTGACAAGAGTTTAGCTTGCTACCCTCCGATGCGCTTCTCCACTTTAGTGATGATCGGCCACCATTCGGATTTTAAGAGACGTCTATTCGTGAGAGGAAGACCTAGGTATCGTAGCGGGAAGGACCCCAATTTACGCCCTATAGCCACAGCTAACCTCTCTCATTTTCCTTCCTCATGTCCAAGGTAAAACATTTCAGATTTGTTCTTGTTAATCTTTAGCCTAGAGGCCCACTCGAATAATTCCCACACAAACCGGAGATTGCTCACCTGTCTAAGCCTCGCCTCAAAGAAAAAAAAAATCGCGTCATCGGCATACTGGATGCAGGATACCTTACATGATGCGCTTGACCCAACACCCCTCAGAAGATCAGAAGTCACTGCTCTGTCGATAAGTCTCGCAAAACCTTCCGCAACCAATAGGAATAGATAAGGAGAGAGAGGGTCACCCTAGCGCAGTCCCCTTTTCGCTCTGATCCACTTGGTCGGGGCACCATTTTCAAGGATAGCGATTTTAGCGTTAGTAAGGCACTGATCAATCCAAGCGCACCACCGATTATCCGCCCCTAGCCACTTCATGACCCAACTCACAAACCCCCAAACAAATCTTGTCGTAAACTTTCTCAAAATTAGCTTTAATACCCACGCTATCAATTCCCGTTTTAGAGCACCAATTGACGATCTCGGTCGCAGTGGTAAAAGAGTCCAAGATAGATCGCCCCTTGATGAATGCCGCTTGTGTAGGGGAAATGATGTCCTTTAAAGATGCTTCGAGTCTGTTAGCTAGAACCTTAGAGATGATCTTTTGTACCCCGTTGATAAGGCTGATCGGTTTGAAATCGTTAGCCGTTTTAGTCCATTCTTTCTTCGGGATCAGGCAGACATATGAGTAATCCATCGGCCCCGAGCCCAGATTCCCGTCGAAAAGGTCTCGGAAGATATTGAGCAGGTCCACCTTGATGACCTTCCAGAATTCCTGGTAGAACCGCAAGTTGAACCCGTCTGGACCTGGTGCCTTGTCACCTCCTAATTGGAACGTGGCCTTTTTGATCTCGTCAAGCGTGAAAGGGACCGTAAGTTGCTTCGGGTTTCGGAAAGGCTTACTGCCGAATAAGTTGCTCCAATCCCCAACCGACTGATAAGTCGGGCGAGAGGAGGCGAAAGTATCTCTGAACCTATTGTAAAAGTAATCCCTTTTAGCTTCCTCCCCATAAATGAGCCTTCCATCGTCATCCACTACCCCGATGTTCTTTACACGCCTTCTCCCGTTGGCAACGGCGTGGAAGAATTTAGTGTTACCGTCACCTTCTTTGAGCCACTACTGTTTTGTCCTCGCCTTCCAGAGAGTCTCCTTCTCAAGAACCACTTTGTCCAAAAGACGCTTAATACTAGTTCAGTGAGCAAGTTGGTCGGGGGTCAGGCAAAGTTGCTCTTCTATCTGATCCAGCTTATGAATCTCTGTTGCTAACTCCGCCTTCGTTCTGGATATACTGTCGAAGTCCGAAGCTCACCACTCCTTGATTCTAAGACGACAATGTTTGAGTTTAGCGACAAAAGTGAGGGCACTAGTCCTTTTGCTCGCCACCTCGTTCCACTAGAATGCTACTAACGGCCGGAACTCCTCCCCCCCCAAGCCATACTTTCTCGAATCTGAAGTTGCGGCGGGGGATTGCATCGCTGGTGGTAAGATGTATTAGCGAGTGATTAGAGGTGATCCTAGGGGCGGCCAAAACTTTAGAGAGTGGAAAAGCTTGGTCCCACTCGGTAGAAACTACTATTCGAAATGTTTCTTCGTTGCATTTTCTTTTTTATTTTTCCTATTTCTTTTCGCCTCTTTTTACTTGAACTAATGCCCAACCTAATCTTATTAAAAAAATATATTTTCTATCTATTTTTTTTTTTTTTTTAAAAAAAAATTCAGTCTAGTCTTATTTGAATAAATTAGAAAAGAAAAAATAATTTAATGTTATTAATGTGAGTTTATATGTTAATTATGAGAGAAATTTTTTTTTTTCTCCCAATTCATTTTCTAAGTAATTTAATAACTTTATTAATTATTATTATTATATTTAACTATGCTATTGATATTATTAAATATCTGATAAAATTACACATTTAGAAATAAAATTTGATATTACTGAAAATAAATATAATACAAAATAATATAATTGTATACTAGATATAAATAAATATAATAACAACATTCTATATGATTAAATATTTAATATGATTACAGACTGAATATAATATGGATATAAGTAAAAATAATACAACTATATATATACTTACGTAACAGTTGATATAACAAAAAAATCAATATGATATTAAAATAATATGATTATATATTATATAAAAATAAAAATAATATAATTATATTCAGTGTCGTGAAAAATAGAAAAGAAGAGAAGGAAAAAAATATTTTCTCTCTCCTAATTAACATATAAATTCATATTAATAATAATAATATTTTTTTTTTCTAATTTATTCAAATGGGACCAAATTGAGATTTTTTTTTTTAAAAGAAGATTAAATTAGAAATATTTTTTTAAAAAAATAAGATTAGATTAGGCATTAGCTCTCGACGGGTTAAGATATTTAAACTGTACCAGTTGCTTGTAGTTAAAGATGACACAAGAGTCCTATTTTCATTTTGACCATCAAGCTCCAATGTATCTCAATTCCTGGGTTTTAACTTGATGGCCAAGGTATCTCAATTCCTGGGTTTCAACTTGATGGCCAAGGTATCCCAATTACATCTATACACTATAAAAAGCCATGCATGCTGAACCAAATTGACCTGCACAACATAACTAGGAAAACAAGTTCATCATAGTCACCAAGTTCATCATAATCACTCAAACACTCACAAACTCCAAAGTTACTTGTTCCAAACCTTCCAAGCTAGAGCATTCAGCCTACAAATGGGGATTAAGAAGGGTCGATCGACGTCGACGCCGATCTTAACGGCATTAAAATCGTGGTTTGCGTGCTTATATCCGGTCGGTCGTAGAGAAGAGGCGGCACGTGCATGGCCGGAGGCCGCCATGGTCGCTGCTTCCAAGCATTTCTCATCTGCTCATAAAGTAAAATTTGGATGATACTACGCATTCGCCGTTTGTGTGTCTATAAAATTTTGTACCAAACAACCCAACCACGAAAATCATAGATAATTTGGTACGTATCCAAATAAATGTATTCGACCGATTCGATCTGCGCATGCAGATGAGTCCGATCTCTACCTGGTCTTGTTGGAGAATTCCCGGGAGCTGAGTTCAGTACGTGAAGTTGACATCCCTGTGAGCTCAGTTAAAGTGGCATCTATTCTCTTTCTTGATCGATTTTTAAAGTGGTTTTAAGTGGGAAAAATGTTATAGTTGATTGAATGCCTTCGCTTCGATGCATAAATGATTCATCGGATCAATTTGTTTTACTTTAGGAGTTCAAAGTGTTGAATATAAACATTCAAAACATCATCGTTATCCCGGTAACTTACACTTATAAAAAATAATAATATTTTTTATAATTTAGCATGATATTAGAGCAGAAGATTTTGATTTTTTTATAATTTAACACGAAAATGAATGTAACTGGAAGCGAAAAGATAAACTAAGCCTAACAAATAGTATTATGTCTCTCTTCGGAAAAATGGGCCTCGTAGCTCGTTTTTCGCCCAATATAAGATGACCTAACAAATGGGCCTTATGTTTTATTCCAAGTCCATACAACAATTTAATACAATTTTTATTATTGTCCATCAGCGACCTCGTAAATCTATAACAAATCCAATGGTGCAGAAAACCATGGATCGTCGATCATCACATCAAAACATTTAATAAAAAAAAAAATTAAATAAATAAATAATTGCAACGAGTTCTTGACTATAACTTAAAATTATTGAAAATGTTTTACTAAAAATTCATTGCTACCGGTGCTGACAAAATAGTACTTTAAACAATATCACCTATCGGGCCTACTTAAATGCACAAATAATAATATTACGCAAAAAATTATTTTATTTAAGTTTTCTCTTCTAACAATTTTTATGAGTTTCGCTATAAATAAAACGAATAGTGTGCTATTTTTTTCTCAAATAATAATAATAATAATAATAATAATTTTACTTTCAAAAATTGGTAATTTTTTTTTTTTTCATTTGAACTATACTAATTTAAAATTATAATAAGAGAGAGTGTTGGCTATTTATTTATGAGTTAAAATATATTTAATTTTTTACTTTATGATAATAAATTTAAAAGACTAATAAGATGAGTTGGGTGAGTACAATAAGTTACGTGGTATTGCAGTTCATAATATATCTAATAGCAGAAGATCTAACAATAAATCTAACGTTCAGATGAATTAAGTCCGATATCCGTAAACACTATTTTTATATATTTTAATTAAATTAATTATGTATTTTTAACCTCTTTGGATTTTATCAAAAAAAATAATACTAAACTATAATAAAATAGCATGAAAAGAAAAGAAAAAAAAAAAAGAAGAATGACAAAACGGGAAATTTAGAAAAAGCAGTGGTGTCCGTTACAAAAGTGACAAAATACTATTGGGTCTTTAATAATACAGGTAATAAAAATAATATAATAAAATTAAATTTGGGTCCCACGTGATGGTCGCGGTGCCGAATTAGACTGTAGCAGAGCGCACGTGATTTGCGAGCGCACCCCGCCCTAAACCCCCTGACTCACTGCCACGGAAAACCCGTGCTTATCCTAAACGTGGCATCACATCCACCGTCGAGTTCTCTCCATCGGACGGATGATATTACCCCGTGGACCAAAGGGCACCGACAATAAATTTAAAAAATTAAAAGAAAAAAAAAAAAAAAAAAACTTGTACGTCCTCGTCACGATGTACAAGAAGTGCTAAGTTACACTCCATCTATCTGATAAGAAAGTCATTTATTGTGATTGTATTTGATATGGATTTAAATTAGGATTATTTAATATCACCAAAATATATATAAATTTATAAATAAGTAGAAATTAAATTAATTTTATATTTAGATAAAAAAATAAAAAAAAAATAATATTTGAATAGTTAAATTAAAAAATAATTATAATTATAATTTTTTTAAAAAATATTAATTAAATAATAGCTTAATTTATGTAATTAATTATTGTTAGATAATTTTAAATATTAATTAATAAAATAATTAACAATAATAAGTATTGTTAATAAATAAATTAATTAATTATAAATAATAAGTATTAGTTAATTAACTAATTAAATTTATCAAAATATTATATTAATTAAAAATTAATATAATAATTAAAATTATATTTATTTTAATTAATTTTATTCTCAAATAAAAATAAAGTTGTTTTAAGAAAAAAAAATAGAACAATACTTCCAAATTTAGATTTATATTAAATTATTTCTATCCATAATCAAATATATTTAAAAAATAAAACTGAAATAAAATTTTATTCTATGTGCTGTTTTTCAATCAAATAAGTTCTGAATATTAATTGGATGGATGAGATGTAAATTATATACTTCGATCGAAACGTATGAGTTACATTGTTCAGATAGAAAAATAATACACGTACATCGTACGCCTAAGCATCACAGAAATTTCAAAAATTTAAATGAATTTTTTAAAAATTAATTTTGTAAGTTAAAAATAATGATTTTTGAATAAATAAAATATAAGCTGTATATATTATTTTGAAGCAGCAGGTGTAGTATAGTAATGACAATGTCGGTGGAATTGGATACAAAAAGGGGAATAAATATCTAGCACCTCCTGGGGTTTACTGGGGACTTTATTGTGTGTATCAGTTCACTTCATCTGCTATGCTTTATTCAAAAACTACCCCAGTAACTACCCAAGTTTTGAATTTAAATTTTCATAGTTATGTTAGTTTTGTCCCGTAAACACGACTAGAGTTCGTGGACGAGGATGTTGCCATGAATTCTCATGAATTATTTTATAAATAATTCTGATCTCGAGCGAAAATTCTTGAGCAACTGTAAGAAATAATCTCACTTTAATCCTTGATATTATAATTAATTACCCTTTACATTTTAATATGTTATTTATACTATATCTTGATGCTCTATGCCTCTATCCATATATATATATATATATATATATATATATATATATATATATATATATATATATATATATATATATATATTATTATAAGGCACAGGATAAATAGATTAAAACATGAAAGAAGAATCTAAGCACTTGGTCAAAGCACTAGGAAAATAAAAGTTGTTTATTAAATATTATTTGCTTATTAAATCTTTAATTCTTTATTTATTTTATAATTTGATCACTAAGCAATGTGAAGTGATCAGCTCATGAAAAAAAAAAAAAAAAAAAAACATTTTATGGACAAGAAAAGCTTTTGTATTAGTTATTGGCCATCTCATTTAATTATAATTTCCTTTTAGTACATAATAAACACATTAATTAATTTCCTTGTGTCATTGAAATAATTGCAGTTTAATTATAGAGGAATCTAGAGAGAAGAACATTGCATAAATAAATATATTGGTAAATTACATGATCATTAATCCTTTTAAATCTTGTTTAAGTTAACTTTTATTATGCTAAATCATTGTGTTGAAAAATTCAACACCATTATGATTATCATCTTCTGTACTGGAGCAGTACTCCATATATTGCTATTGTGCACAACAAACTTTGTATGATCTGTTCTAGTGTGATTCAATGAAAAGGATTGTACAAAATGCTTACATAAGTTTGAAACTTAATTCTAGTGTCAGAGACTAAAGTGAAATATATGTGCGAATTAAACAGCGCAGGTCCAAATACTACAGCTAAGTTATAATGAACTGCGAAATCCCTCATATAATATAGAAAATAGGATTTTATTATTGTTGAAAAAAAAAAAAAAAAAAAATGCCACGTAACAAGTGGTACGGTCGATGTGACTGAGCCGATTGAACCGAATTAAAAATGACAAGTGGCATGAAAGTCCGTTAACGAGTCAATCGATTTGAAAGAACTGAAATAAAATAAAAGCCGAGAAAAAACATCTAAATCTTAACCGAAGGTGGGCAGGAATCAACCGTTTCGATAAATAAGCAATCATTGACTTTATAAGTCAATTGAGGATAAGAACCGAAATAAAAAATCGATTAAGATTGAGAATAAGAACCGAATCGGTCAAAATCGAAAATAAAAATTAAGATAAATAATCAGTCAAAATCGAGAATAAGAAGAACCAAAATAAATTATCGGTCATCAGCTTTATAAGAATTGAGATAAATAATCAGTCATCGACTTTATATGCCGATTGAGGATAAGAACCGAAATAATAATTGGTCAAGATTGAGTATAAGAACCGAAATAAATAATTGATCATCGACCGATTGAAAATAAGAAACGAGGTAAATAATCGGTCATCAACTTTATAAGCCGATTGAGAATAAGGACCGAAAATAAAGAGATAAATAACGCCTCCCGGATAGCGCGCGAATGAATGTAGACGAAAAATGCGCTACTATTGATTTGTGGCCGAGAAATACATAACAATTTTCTAAAAAATACGCAATTATTCCTAATAATTTTTCAAAAAATATGTTGTTATCTAAAACGGTGATTAGTTCTAAGAGGGATCGTGTATATATATAAATAAGCGAATCTTCTTATGTAAAATGAGAATTACAATCGCATAAGTCAGAGGCCACTCCAGATTTTCAATACCTTCAATACTTGCTTAGCTAGATTAACAGTTTTTCAAGAAATAGTTCTAATTATAATCGAACCTTGTAATCCGCCTCTTTTTGAATAATATAAAGTAAATCGGTTATTCGGTCGAATCAATTTCAGATTTCAATCTTCAGTTCGACTTTTTTCGGCCGAACTCAGTTTACTGTTTGATTAATAAGAATCCGATCAAGAGGATCTCGGCGCAGGTCATTTCCGAAGCCGATCGCTGATCGAACCAGATCAACGGTCAGCATGCCCTCGGCAGAACTTTCGGATGCAACAGTTATTATCCACAACAGTTATTATCCAATATGAGACTAATATTCTAAATAGCATAAAAAAATTTGGGGATTAAAATTAAATTTTATGTTAGAAATATTAGTAAAGCGTATTGATAAATGGGATAGATCCAACAACTAACTTATAGGTCAGCATCCTTATCACAACACCCTCCACAACTTGTGTGGCTGAGCAATTATGAGTCGCATTAATTCCAGGGACATGGGTTACACCTAACCACCAACAAAGCCTCACAAATTTCTCATTTTGAGAGGAACTTATATTATTATTAATTTTACAAGGAAAAGTCACAATAACTCATGGTAATTAGATGTTATTCTCATCCTAAACCAAACACTCTTTGTTCTAATAAAACATATTGGTGCATTCTTCATGTACTAATTAAGTTGCTAGTGCTATTTGAGAAATTGATGTCTAAAATTCAAACTCCTTTTGAAGCTTGTGCGGAATTGAATGGTCATGCATTAACAATACATATGCACAAAAAATAAAATAAATCAAAATGATAATAAAAATAAATATAGAAAAAAGAAATTAAAATTTACGTGGTTCGGTATTTGCCAATGTCTACAAAAAAAATAAGAAAAATACATTTCACTATTATAAAAAATAAAAAAAAATACAAGTTTACATTTTATAAAAAATCAAGAGGTTTATGGTGAATTCCATTTATACAAAACTCCAAAAAAAATAGACTAAATTACAGAAAAATTCCCTTAGAATATGTCGTTTTTTTACTTTGCCTTCATGTCTTTCAAAAGCCTACATTTTGCCCCCTCGTAATTATAAAATTATTTTTAGGGGGTAACGGGAGAACATGCGAAATGACAATAATGCCCTCATTCTAATCCATCTTCTTCCTCCCTCAACGTGAAGGCAAGACGAAACCCTAATTCTTTTCTCCACGTCGTCGCCGCCGTTGAAGCCGGAGCCGGAGGGGAACAGATCCGGGCGGGCCTTCCCTGCTGCATCGTGCACAGGGGCACCCGCACGCACGCGTCCTGCATGGGAGCCGCGCCGTCGTAGAAGCCGGAGCCGGAGGGGAGCAGATCGGGCGGGCCTTTCCTGTTGTATCGCGCACATGGGCACCCGCACGCACGCGCGGCGCATGGAAGCTGTGCTGCCGCCCTGGGCAAATGGCATGCTGCTCGAGGATCAGCCTGGCGTGCCCTGCGCCAGGAGCGAGCGCCCGTCGCTGCATGTTGCCGCGCCTAGCCCCGCGGGCCCGAGGATCTGCTCCCCATCTCTCTGATCAAGACACCTCTCAAGTACATAGGAAGAAAGACAAATTTAAACCAACATCAAAAAGGATATCAATCCAATGTTAACAAAACAAGAGTGGGTGAGGGCAATTAATTTTACAGAAGTATCTTGATTCCGAATTGTAAGAGTCAAAAGCAGCCGCTAAAGCTGTAGAAGCTAATTGCCTGAGCTTCGGAATCTTTTTTTTTCTTCTTCTTCTTCTTTTCTTTTGTGGTGGATTTCTCTCCATCTTCCTGAGGTTCAGCTTTTTTCTTCTTTTTCTTTTTGTCCTGTTGGTCTCCTCCGACACAAGCGACGGAGCTCGTCGACGGCGGTGGCGGGATCCCTCACGGAGCGATGGAGCGACGGAGCTCGTCGACGACGCGGAGGTAGCACTCGGCCTCGGAGAGATCAGGAGAAGAAGGGGTTGAAGGGTATTTTTGGTATATTATCTAAGAAATTGACGGCTCACTAACGGAATGCTGACGGCGGGGTGTAAATGTATAATTCCAGAATTACGAGAGAGTAAAATGTAGTCTTTTGAAAGACAGGGAGCAAAGTAAAAAAGCGGTATATTATCAAAAAAAATAATTGAAAAGAGCTTTTTTTGCAAAACTGTAATCAAGAAAATCAAATTAGAGAAGTATAAAAAATTTCTGATCAAATTTTTTTTATGCTGTTTCTTCAAAGAATCCGAATCGCTCAGACAACTGGTTGATCGAGGATCTCCGCTCTGCTCCCGACTTCAAATCTGATGTACTACATGTGAGTCGTAACGTAAGCGTCATGGATACTGATACGAAATACGGGATACGACACGACTCCGACACAGCAACTCCACAGCTTCTAAAAAAATTAAAACACGGTAAAATAAAATATAAAATAAAATAATATCACCAATAATAAAATATAATATTATTAATATAATAATATTTATTTATTATATATAAAATATAAATATTAATAAAATATTATTATATTTCTCATACAAATAAAAATTAATAAAATCTTCCTTGATAGTTCTTATATATATATAGAGTTGTGCTGGAATGCTATTGATAGAACCAGTCCAACTTTGCCACCCATTTTGTAGCCCTTGGATTGCATTGAGATTCGTGGAGGCTCTTTAATGAAAAAAAGAGAAAAGAAAAAGTAAAAAAGAAAGAATAAAAAGTAAAAAAGCTATTATTTTTAATTAAAAAACTTGCACAAATCTCAATGCGATCCAAAGACTACAAAATGGGTGGCAAAGTTGGGCTGGTGCTATCAATAGCATTCCAGCACAACTATATATATATATATATATATATATATATATATATATATATATATATATATATATATATATATATATATATATATATTAAAAAAATTCAGCATACATAATTTATTTATATTGTCCAAAAAAAATTAAATGTGCTTATCAACAAATTAAAATATTTATCATCTTGTATTATATATGCATAAAAAAATAAAATTATATATATATATATATATATATATTAATTTTATATGGTATGGATTGATATTAGTTAACTTTACAATAACACAAATTTCAATACAAATCTAATGATAAAAAATTTACAAGTATAGTTGGGTTGTGCTTTTGAAAGTATATAAGCTCTACTCTATATAGAGTTCGGCTATTATGCTTTTACAAGCACAAATCAATTGGTGATTATAAGTATTCTATTGTTAAATTTATCTCTTTGACTAATTTTATCATTTAGATCATTCTATTCCATCAACCACTCACTTAATCCAAGAAGTCTACTATCATCTTAATCACACATCTTTTCATCCAAAGATTAAAAACCTACCAGCACTAGTGACTTTGTACTTTTAAAAGTATAGAAGCTCAATTCATTGATGCATTAGGTTGGAATACTATCGATAGCATCAAGTCATTGGTGCTATTAATTTTTTAACCATTAGATAAAAAGATGTGCGGTTAGAATGATAGTGGTCCTCTAGAATTTAGTGGATGGTTGGTTGAATAGTAAAAATTTTAGGTAACCATTATAATTTCAACTGTACATTCTTTCTTCCAAGGGCTCAAAACTTGGTAGCACCAATTGCTTCGCGCTATCGATAATATTTCAGCCAGACACACACACACACACTCTCTCTTTCTCTTATATATATATATAGAGAGAGAGAGCTAGGCTGGTATACTATTAATGGTACTAAGTCATTGGTGCTATTAAGTTTTTAACCCTTGAATTAAAAGATGTGTGGTTGAGATGATAGTGAGCCCCTTGGGTTTAATAAGTGGTTGGGAAAATAGTAAAATCTAACGGGTGAAAATGATTAAAGAGTTTGATCTAAGGATAGAAATTTTGATAGTACCAATAACTTGGTACTATTAATAGTATAACGGACTATATATATATTATATATATATATATATATATATATATATATATATATGGTCCGGCTACTATATTCTTATAAGTAAAATTCTTTTGTACTCATAAGTTTTCATCTCTTGGATGAAGGAATGTGTGGTTAGGATTATAGTAGTCCCTAAAATTTATACTTATGACGCCCCACTTTCCACGGGGTCACCCATCCTATAACTACTCTAGCTCTAGTATGCTTAACTCTCATAATCTCTTGAATTTTATTACTATACAAAATGGTATAGCCGGGTTAAGAAATTTAGTGCTATTACATCATTTATATATAGGACTAATACAAATTCCAAGAGTGTCACAATACTATTTTCCCAACAACCTAGTAAATTCCAGGGGGACCACTATCATCTTAACCGCATATTGTTTCATCCAAAAATAAAAAAATTATGAGTATAAAGAGATTTATACTCATAAGAGTATAGTAGCATATATATATATATATATATATATATATATATATATATATATATATATATATATATATATATATATGCACGCATTAGGCTATAGAGTCAACAACATTGATTAGACTCCAATTTGTATAAATAGATACGGTTCTTGCATTAATGAAAATTAACTTTAAAATTAAATAATATATTTTATACACAAAATTTACCTATAGTATCAAGTACTTGATATTATTGAGCTTTCAATTCTTGAATGAAAAAATATGCGGTTAGATTAATAGTCTTTCCTAAGATTTAGTAGGTTATTTGTGAAATAGTATAAATTTTAGAAAATTACTATAATTTTAACCGTACATCTTTATATTTAAAAATTAAAAAATTAATAATACGAAGTGCGTGATACAATTGATAATATAGTAGCTAGACTTCAAAATTTATTCTATTTTTCATAAATCAGCTTAATAAATTAATTAAATTGGCTCAATATATATATATATATATATATAGAGAGAGAGAGAGAGAGAGAGAGAGAGAGAGAGAGAAAATAGAGAGTTCGATTATTGTGTTTGTACAAGCACCAAACAATTAGTGCTTGTAAGTTTTCTATCGTTAGATCTAACCCTTTAATTAATTGTACTCCTTAGATCATACTATTCCACCAACCACCCACTAAACCCAAGAAGCCCACCTTCATCCTAATCGCATATTACTACATCCAATAATAAAAAACTCACAAGCACAAATAAATTAATAATTTTACAAATATGTAAGCTCAATTATATATATATATATATATATATATATATATATATATATTTGTGTTGTTGTAGTTAAATTTTAAAACTTTATTGACTCAAAGATTTAAGATGATTCCTGATGTAGACCTTTGCTGTAATATTTACTATTTTATTAATTATTATTCTAGAAGTGTGTAGATAGAAGATACCATCTTGGCTAAGATGTAGGATGGTACCTGACATTTTTGTCATAAGATGGAATAACTTGTCCCTTCATTGCGAACAAAACGGTACCTTTATGTATTAATGAACCTAAAAAAGCACTCCACTTAACAGTTAACACCATTTCTGATGCTGTTCACTTTGAATTTATTCCTGAGCCAACCAATACTTCAAAATGAATTGTCATTTTCAATTCTCAATTATATTTGTACTGCTACATTATTTTCTCTCACATTATTAATAATGTGGATCAAATAAAACATACTATATATATATTTCATATTCTGCCAGCTGTTAATTGATATGACGTATTTATACAAATATATTTTATAAAATTATATATATATAAAAAAATTTATGTTCGTGTGCACAAATTTGGTATTTGATTCGTTTTTTTTTTCTAACTTTATTTTGTTTAACAAATTATTCTAATTATATCGATTAGATATAATAAATTTATTGAGTAATAAATAAAATCTCCCTTATTAACGCGAATTATCATAAATGTATAACATTAAATATTCTTTGAAAGCCCCCACATGGCCACATTAATTAGCTGAGTAAATAAATAACTTACCGTGTCAAAGTTTCATAGGCATTAAATAGAAAATAATTTTTTATTACAATTTTCTGTTTTATATTAAATTAGACAAATGCTTTGCTCCGGGATTCGTGCGCAGTGTGGGAGCCACGTTTTAGTGACCTATAATTTTTATTCAAAATTTATAAATTATTATTATAATTAAATTTAAAATTTTATATTATTTTTATACTAATAATATATTAATATTCAATCAACTAAATTAAATTTTGTAAGACTTAATTATAATAATAATAATAGTAATTTTTGAGGGTTAAAGTATAATTTGGTGTGGGATAGGATAACCACCATCGCTAATCACGATAATAATAACACGAATAAACCGGCCAACTTATTCGTTTCCTATTCCGTTAATCTAATCCGTTCACACGTAAGCGACTAAATAATAAATCTATATTAATTAATAATTAATGGGTCCCACTATGCAACTCTTTTTCCATAAAAGGTCGATTTTAACGTGCGCTCGACGTTTTAATTCAATCCAACTCTATTACCATCTCAAGTCCGGGCCCCACAGAACTTAACTAGCGAAGTTGATCGGACGGCGGAGATCGTTTTGATTATGAGAGTGTAATGTGCGGGGTTTTTATTTTATTCCCATAATGACCTTGCATATTATGCGACCGTCCAGCTTTGAAACGTTACTTAACTGCAGCTGCTTATTATGGTAACGCGACATGTAACAAAGCGACAAAAGAGTACGAAATGACGGTATTATCCTTGCTCTGTTAAATTTTTAATTTAATTTTTTTATTTTGATATTAGATTTTATAAAACTTTTTAAAGCGGTGTGGCAATTTCGTAATTAAGGAAAAGGAGGGTGGGTATTTTGGGGAAATTAGGATGGAGATCGGGGATTGGTTCGTATACCGCGTCGGCAAATCGGGGGGGGAAATGGGAAATCGCTTATTTGGTGGGCGGTAACGTCACCGGATACGAGCCAATCATCGCCCACCGCGTCATCGCCGATCACGTTCTCCCCGGTACGGAGTATGTGGCCCCATCCTGGACGTCCATGTGGCCTCTCGAGTAACCCGATCCGACGGTGCGTATTCGCCCTTCTAGAGCCTTCCGATCCAACGTGAGTGAGGAGTGGGAGTAACGGTGGGAATGAATACTGTGACTTGATGTTCCAGGATAACAGATTAAAAAGTTTTGCATAAAACACCCTGCTAATTTACATTATTAAAAACATTTCATGAACTCACGGGTTATATATATTACTTTTTGAATTTCGAAACTACTGTACAATTATTTAATATATAATTTAGAATTAGGCTAGAGTACTATCGATAGTACCAAGCCATTGGTATTATCAAGTTTTTAACCGTTGGATGAAAAAATATGCGGTTGAGATTATAGTGGGCCCCTAGGGTTTACTAGGTGGTTGGTTGAATAGTAAAAATCTTAGGGGACCACTATAATCCGAACCGCATATATTTTCATCCAACGGCTGAAAACTTGATAGCACCAATTGTTTGCTACTATCGATAGTATTCTAGCCTGGCTCATATAATTTATTCTTACTTGAAAAATAATTTGCAAAAATTCTGCTTTTCCCCCCCTAATATTCGTTGTATAAATTTCGAGTATTTACTCGATTCTCATTGGAGCAATGATGTCGCTTCGGGTCCACATGTCAGACCAACAACAACAAGCAAATATAAAATATTGTTGGAGGTATTTGCAAAAAGTATTATGTGGGTTATATAATTTACGAAAGGTAGAGGGGTTTTTGTGCAAATATTTCCGGCTACAAAAGGAAGAAGAACGAAGGAAATCGGGTCCTCTTAACCACGGTTAGTTTTTTAACCAGTCTCCTGTCGCTCAGGGGGAACGGCTAATTGGGAGGAGGGAGCGAAGGAGCCTCCGTAGGGAGCGGAGTGTGGAGAGGGAGAGGGAGAGCGTTAGGGTTTGAAGTGTTCCGATCCTCGATCGCGCAGTGGAATCTACGCCGTACGATCGTGCCAGTGATCGGATCATCGTCTCCGGACGCCGTCGCCGGTCGCCGTAGTCGTCACCGTCGCCGTCGCAGTCGCAGTCGCCGCGCCCAGGGCCTAGGAGGTGGCGCTCGGCGTTCTCGGTCTCTCTCGGGCTTGGGCTGCCGCCGCCACTGGATCTGCGCTGCTGGTGAGTTCGACGCCGTAGACTCCTCCCGATCTCCTCGATCGATCGAACGCTTTGCGTTTTGCTCTTTGGAATCGATCGTAGAGTGCGAGTTCACTGAGAAACCTTTGCGTAATGCTTTGTCTAGATGCTGATTTAAGTGGGATTTTGAAGTTCCCGTGGTTTTGCTTTTGATTATGTCGTCGTTTCTTAAGTTGATTTGATTTGTCGATGGAAATGCGAGTGGTTTCATTTTGATCCGACTACTGCTTGTTTTCTAGCGATGGATTCAGTTTTCGGAGCTTTGAGATCTCCGTAGTTTAATTTGTTTTTGGTGCTAATTCTGAGGATTTTGTTCTCTTTACTATTACGATAATTTTGTTAATTATTCACGCCTTATTTCCTCGGCATGTTCGATTTCCTATGCTATTATGTTGATCTGTGAAGTGAAGGAATGTTAGTGAAAAGGAGCACGATCCGAGGAACACATGATGCTCATTGACGCGTAGTGATATTTTCTCTCAGTAGTTCCGCTATTATTTTATGAATGAGCAATGGTTTCGACTTGTATTTCTCACTCTGATTTGATAAATTTACTAAATATTAAGAAAAACGGTGTGGTGGAATTTTCCTGAGCGATTTAGTATAAATTTTCTTTCTCATCCCCATACCTAGTAATCATTTTCTCCCTCTGGTTGGATTGAAGTGCCTTTTTTTTTTTTTTTTTTTTCACAGAGAGAGTTCCATTAATAGCATTATTCCTTTTTATGGAAGCAAAACCAGTTTCTTTTGTTCATTGATTGTTTGTATGGTTTCATTTGTTCTTGAGATTAATTTTTCTTATGGGAGCTTAATGTTTATATCATCATATATTTCATCAGATTATCAAGCTAACACTTCACCGGCTCTTTGGCAGGATTTGATTCTTCTTACCCTTGTCGCCTGACATGATGGCTCTCTCAATGTAAGGAGGGTGAGATATCTTCATCTACCTTCTTATTGAACATCGTGATCTCTCTTGCTCCCTTTGTGAGATTGGCGGTTGGGAATTCAATACGAATTGACTCAATTCATGATTGATTGCGCTCCGCATCTTCCTCTCTCTATTTCTGCACCTACATCAGTTCTGGATCTTGACTTGAGAGAGAGGAGAAGGAAGAAGTGCTTTTTCTCTGCTTTTGCCCATCGTTTTTGCCAACGTCACTTCCTGTACTCTTCTGTTCCATGTCTCGTAACTTGGATAGCCCTGTTCAGACACAGATGGCTGTCGCAGTCCTGAACCCCTCCTTCAGCGGCGAATATCACGGCAAGAACAATAGTGAGGGAAGACCTGCTGGCAAGAACAAGAGTGAGGGAAGACCTGCTGGTTGGAAACGCGTATTTGTCCAAACTGAAACTGGTTGTGTATTGGGCATCGAATTGGATCGTGGAGACAATGCCCACACTGTTAAAAGGAAATTGCAGATAGCCCTTAATGTACCCACAGGAGAGAGCTCACTTACGTTCGGCGACCGTGTCCTCAAGAATGATCTCAGCGACATCCGCAATGACTCCCCATTGCTTCTCACCAGGAATTTCTTGCATAGGAGTTCCTCCACCCCCTGCCTCTCACCTACTGGGAAGGACCACCAGCAGAGAGATCGGAGTGGTCCGATTGAAATCCTGGGGTGCTCTAGCCACTTCTCCAAAATGAAGCCGCTTGTTAAGGATGTTGTAAAAGCGATCAGAAGTGGTGTCGACCCAATACCTGTTCACAGTGGCCTTGGGGGTGCGTACTACTTCAGGAATAGCAGGGGGGAGAGTGTCGCGATAGTTAAGCCGACTGATGAGGAGCCATTTGCACCTAACAACCCGAAAGGATTTGCTGGAAAAACTCTTGGGCAGCCAGGCCTTAAAAGATCAGTTCTAGTTGGGGATACAGGGTTTCGTGAAGTCGCTGCATATCTCCTCGACCATGACCACTCTGCCAATGTTCCTCCCACTGTACTGGTCAAGATTACTCACAGTGTGTTCCATATTAATGAAGGTGTTGATGGTAACAATAATACTAGTAGAGTTCATGAAAGAAAGCCTCAAGCTGTTAGCAAGATCGCATCGTTCCAGCAGTTCATTCCTCATGACTTTGATGCCAGTGACCATGGAACTTCGAGCTTTCCTGTTTCTGCTGTGCACCGGATCGGGATACTCGATGTGAGAATCTTCAACACGGACAGGCATGCTGGGAACCTTCTAGTGAGAAAGATCGACAGTGGGTCGGGCCAGTTTGGGGTTCGGACTGAGCTAATTCCCATTGATCATGGTCTCTGCCTCCCAGAGAGTTTAGAGGATCCTTATTTTGAATGGATCCATTGGCCGCAAGCGTCTATTCCTTTCTCCGAGGACGAGCTCGAGTATATTGCCAAGTTAGATCCAATAAAAGATTCCGAAATGCTTCGTATGGAGCTACCTGTGATCCGTGAAGCTTGCCTTAGGGTTTTAGTCCTGTCCACGATCTTTCTCAAGGGGGCTGCATCATTCGGCCTTTGTCTTGCAGAAATTGGTGAGATGATGACCAGGGAGTTCACTGGAATGGAAGAAGAGCCGAGCGAGCTGGAGCTCGTTTGTATGGAGGCTAGGAGATTGGTGGCAGAAAGAGAAGTGCTCCATCCAGAATCTGATTATTCGGGAGATGATGATGCTGTCGTATTCGATATTGACTGTGAAGAAGATCCAGTGACCCCCAAGACTCCGTCATCTTACAATATTGGGTTTAAGGGGGGTAGTTCCAGAAACCCACTGTCAAAATTAAATGAGAGCATAGAGGAGGAGGAGGAGGAGGAAGAAGAAGAAGAAAATGAGGGCTATGAAGAGAGAAATGTGGAAGATATTACTCACTTCAAGCTGGTTAATCATTTTAGCTCTAATGTTTCGAAGATTTCAGCTTCACTGAAGGGGATTAGCCTGTTAGAGAAAACTCAGCGTTATCTGAGTGGTTTTAACAAGGGTATAGATACTAAGAGTAAATCTAACAACGGCGGCCGTGGAAGTGGTGGCGGAAGTGCTTTTCTGAGCGGGAACTGGAGAAGCGCTAACGAGCAGTTGCTACCAAGTGCGAGTTTCGTGAAGTTGGCGGACATGCTTGAGGAAGAATGGACGGCATTTCTCGAGAAGTTCCAGGAGCTGCTTCCTGGGGCTTTCCGGGGCAGGAAATCGGGGCCCGGAGGTCAGAGGAGGCAGAGGCAGAGGCTGGGCACTTCCTGCCAGTTTTGAGAGATATAGGAATATTAGATCAAGAGTATGTTGTGATGTTTGTTGGTTGGTGTAAGAATGAGCGGCGGCACGGTTTGCGAATAAGAGACCATCTCGGCTTCTGGGTGCCTCAGGAGAGTGATCTATGTTTAAAATGGTGTTGCAATGCCGTCGTGCGATTTTGTATATATTTCTTTTTGTCTCTCGCAATATAGATATCATCAGGTTACTTTGAAGGAGGTGAGTGTGATGACCTCCTTTTTTTTTTTTTTTTTTTCCTTCTCCTTATGCCTTTAGTTTTTCGCAATAAATGTTCACTGTTGTGTACTAGTACGATTTTTACCTTGTTCCTCTGGAAGTCGCAGCGCGGTGGCATACTAAGCACTTGTTTAGGGTTTAATGATACGACGTAAGCATTACATTTTAGATTGTACTGTAGATCAGAATCTTTAAGATTTGAGTTAATTCTTAAATTAAGTGAAAATCTTGGATTGAAATAATTACCTTAAATCTCAAGGGCTGTTTTGAATATTCTGGCATTCTATGCAACCATTTTTTTTGGTTTCTGTGGGCATAGAAATTCGTGACTCTTTGACGTAATGTGCTCTGTTCCTTATCCGCTGTGGTAGGCGATACGTCTGTTTCAATTGAAGCAGCTTTTGTCCCAAATCTGTAACAAATTCAGCAGCCAAAAAAAAGTGTTGACATGTAATGGACACAACGTGATTTTTTCCCCATCCTGCGCCAATGGATTGCGCTTCATTTCTTCAGTTTAGTCCTTCAATGCAATGATTAGAGATACTTTTTCATATTTTTGGCTACTTGCGCAAACTGCATCTTATGGCCCGTCGCGAACTGTGAGAGCATATCCCGACAGATCCGTGTCCCCGTAATATTATTCGCTTGCTGTTATCTGAAGAATATCTGAATCAAAGTTACTGAAACACCCTATGTCTGTCTCAATCAATTTCGCAGGGGAACTTCCTAGCAATTCACTGAATATAATTTCATTATAACTTGATTCGGAAGTAATCTGAACACTCCAGATTAAACATATACTGAAAGATTGAGTATAACAATCCGAACGTAGATAGTCAGACAAATTTAAAAGTTGTTGTTACTCTTTAGTGGAGAAAGAAAGCTTTAAACTGAAGTTTCTGCTTTTGAGAGGCGCAGCTGTTTGAGATGCGGGAAGAGACAGTCTATATATATGTATGCACATATGAACACATTATGCATCCTTCTCTGTTATTGCCCTTTCCATTTTTGTTGATTTCATATACAATATTATATGACTTACAAATTCTGAAAAAGAGAACAAAGCAAAACAGGAAATAGAAAATTTACATTTTGTTCAGTCAAACTACCACAAGACGCTCATTTAGCCAATACTCGGAAAATTACATCACATATCATATCTGCTTATCCACAAAACTGTATATCATATTCAGTTTTTAGCTGATGAATGGGCTAACACTACATAGCAACATTTGTCATGCCCCATGATCTCTCTGCGAGTCGAACGCACTCGCTGAACCGGAAGCAGTCGATGAGATGATCGATGGCCATCCCTGCTGCCTGCATGAAAGAGTACACAATCACCGGCCCGACCAACCGGAACCCCCTCCTCACCAAGTCCTTGCTAATTGCTTCCGATTTCGGGGTCCTGAAGGGGACACTTTTGGGGTGTTTGTGTTTGCTAACCATGGGCTTGTGGTTTACATGGCCCCATATGTAACCACTGAATGATCCAAATTCCCTAGCAACCTATGTAAGAAAACAATTTGGTGAAAAAATATTAAAAAAAAAAAAAAAAACTACATTCTAATGTGTATTTGCACATGTAAGTAGAATTATCTAAAGTCTATACAACCCATATATACTAGCCTTTTGAATGCACTTGGCATTGTCCACAATGCATCTCACCCTGCACTCTGCTAACATGAGCTCCTTGTTGGAGCTTATCTCCATGATGTCATTCTCCTCCATCTCCGCGACCGTATTGTGATCGAATCCCGCAAACACTTCCCTACAATAGTTAAATTGTCATAATTAGTACACTCCATCATGTTGAACAAGTTACTTGAAATTGTTAGCAAATACACCTGTACAGCTCCCTTTTCTTGAGAATTTCGGTCCAGTTATGATCAATGAGCATGCCGGATAACGCAAGTAGCTCGAAGAGTAGGCTAAAAGGCCATCGAGCAGAGATTAAAAATTAGCGGATAAAAATTGATAGTGAAATTATAACTAATCACCGGGAGGGCAGAAAGTTACGCTAGCTCACCTATCATTGTAAATCGGGACACCCCAACATTCGTCGTGGAAGGAAACGTAAACTTCGTCTGCATCATGGAACTAAGTGTTAGTTTTGTCGATTGGTGCTCTTTGAATAGTTCTCCAGATCAACCAAATTCACGACAGTTTACCAGTATATTACAGCATACCAGTATAGACACTACACTTTGTAACATTTTTATGTATTTTCAGATGTATAAAATTGGGAATTTAAGTTACCTAATTGCGCAGTAACTTACCACTGAATTTAGTTATCCAACTGCATCTGCTCAAGCTCCCAGATTCCCCACACACCCATTCCTTGATCACAAGATCCTCCAGAGTTTCCTCACTCCTCTCTAATGACACAGCCTCCCCATTTCCCAATTTGCACTTCTCTGAACACCCATTTGAAAACTCCCTCCTTTCCCAGTTGCCAAAAATACTATGAAAAGATAAGGCCACCTTTCTATCCCAGCTCAAGATAGAACTATTGACAGAAGAGTCATTTGAATTCTGGGACAGAGAGAGAGATGACAGAGAGAGATTTGAGCTGCTCCTGTGAATGCCAAGCGGGTAGACCCTTTTCAGATGCTTTGGGCTCTTGGATTGCACCCTCCTCCTCTCGTCTCCGCGTCGGCTCGTGCTTCTCTCAGAAGCATCTCTTCCAACAGTTGGAGTAGGCATGCTTCAGAGACCCACATGCAGATATAGATTTAGAGCTGGTGCAAGAAGCTGTTTTTCTTTTCTTGGTTTGGCCTCCTATGTTGGTGTGTTTGAGGTGGGGGATCAAATTATAAATGGAGTGGGATTAAGGTGCAATGTCTCAGCTTTGTTTGGTAGGATATGAATTTCATGGTAGATAAGTGAAAACATCTATGGATCTTAACAAAGTTGAAAGAAACATCACTAATTATGTACTTGATAGCAAATTACTAGTTACTCATCTGTTCTAACATTTATGGGCCATGATTAGAACATCTAGCGTTCTAAGTTTTATTAATTATTCTCTCACCATGTACAAGTTCACAAACTTTTCCATACTTTATTTGCATCAGTGGATGAAAAACATAAAAACATAAAAACAATTATAACTTATATGCATTAAAATCATGCGGCGAGATCTTAACAATTTGCTTACTTTTTTCTACTTTTCTTTTTTTCTATAATTCATTGAATTGTGATGTCAGAGAGAAAGAGAGAGAGAGAGAGAGAGAGAGAGAGCTAGACCCATGAACACAATTCTATTTGCAGTTTATTATACATTAGCAATAACCTATGTCTTTTCCATAAAAAATATTTTTTTCCTTTTTTTTTTTTTATAGAAAAATATTAAGTTCTACTTCTAATGGAGACATTACATGACTCTTTGCCCTAATCGACAAGGATGTCTCATCTCGCACATTACTCTTATTATTATGAGCTGAAAACCGAGAAAAATATTTCCTACACCCAGTGTATCCATTCGCTCCATATTCAATTGGCCCAAATTGGATAGGTTTTTGTGAGCCCAAGTTAGGCCCAAATCAGGCTCGTTTATGGCTACGTGGGCCTGTAGTTTATAATGCCTACACACTATTTATTAACTTATTTTAAATTTTTTAAAAAATTGCTAGTCATTTTTAATTTTGTCTAATGATATTCGTTGAATGAGTGAAGCGTATTTTATTTTAATTTTTTTTTTCTGAAAAATACATTTAAAAAATAAATAACAATATATATATATATATATATATATATATATATATATATATATATATATATATATATATATAAAGGGAGTGTAGTGTGTACCATACATCAAGAATATAATAAAAATTATTTACAATATTTACAATACATGATTTAATCAAAAATTGAAGGAACATCCCCATTGTTCAAACTTCCAAGTGTGTAAAAGGTAATGTAAAGAAAATGATTAAGTGGAAGAGAGTAAACTCAAATTGAAGTGAATGAAATTAGTCGAACCTTCATACAAAAAATGATAGTATGTACAAGATTTAATATACATCATGAGTCTATTAAAAAAGAAAAAATAATACAAAATATTATTGCCTTCCTTGTGCGGTTACTAAATCCATTATTGCCTTCTATATGCTACCATTGAATCCATGCTGAATTGGCAAGATAATCTTGGTTCAAAATAGCAAGTAAATTGTTAGGCAAATCTTCATGATTTTCTCCATCAAATCTCCATTCAAGAATATAGAAACTTTATTTTCTAATACTCCCCCTCAAGCTGGTGTGTGAAGGGACGTAATACCCAGCTTGCGGGTCAAATATTGAAACCTTTCTCTTCCAAGCGCCTTGGTAAAAATATCCGCTAGCTGATTAGTTGTTGATATATATGTCGTAGTAATGAGCCCAGAATGTATTTTCTCACGTATGAGGTGACAATCTAACTCAATGTGCTTCGTCCGTTCATGAAATACTGGATTTGAAGCAATATGAAGCGCAGCTTGATTATCACAATGGAGCAACATCGGCTGATGATGAAAAACACCAAGATCATTAAGTAAATAATTAAGCCATGTTAACTCACAAGTAGTTGTGGCCATGGCGCGATATTCGGCCTCCGCTGATGAACGAGATACAACACTTTGTTTCTTGGTACGCCATGAAATGGGACTTGATCCAAGAAAAGTGATGTAACCAGTAGTTGATCGCCGAGTCGTAGGACAACTTGCCCAATCTGAGTCACAATATGCTCTTAACAATAATGGTGTAGAGCTAGAAAAGAGTATTCCATGTCCAGGTGAGCTCTTCAAATAACGAAGAACTCGATATGCAGCTGCCATGTGTGTACTCCGAGGCTTTTGCATAAATTGGCTAAGCATATTGACTGAATAGGTTATGTCGGGCCGCGTTATTGTGAGATAAATTAAGCGTCCAACGAGTCGCCTATACATACTAGGGTCATCCAAAAAATCTCCATCGTCAGGTGTTAAATGAAGGTTTTGCTCCATTGGAAAAGAACAGCCCTTGGCACCAATCATGCCGGTTTCAGCAAGTATATCCAAAATATATTTCCGTTGGCTTAGAAAAATGCCTTCGGAGGAGCGAGCGACTTCTATTCCCAAAAAATATTTAAGACGCCCCAAATTTTTGATATGGAAAAGTGTGTTCAAATATTTCTTCAGCCAAGTTATGGAAGGTGTGTCATTACCGGTCACAATCACATCATCGACATATACAAGAACGGCACTAAAATTTTTGCCACAAGATTTTGTGAAAAGAGAGTAATCGGCGACGGATTGTTTGTATCCGGCTGATCGAAGAGCATTAGAAAACTTTTCAAACCAATTTCGAGATGCTTGTTTTAGACCGTATAAAGACTTGCGCAAACGGCAAACAAAGTTATCACCTTTTTTGTTAATGCCTGGTGGGGGAACCATATAAACTTCTTCGTGTAGATCTCCATGCAAAAAAGCATTATTTACATCAAGTTGGTGTAGTTCCCATCCACGAGCAGCAGCAACGGCAAGAAGACAACGCACAGTTACGAGTTTGGCGACGGGAGCAAAGGTCTCATGATAATCAAGACCCTCCATTTGTGTATAACCTTTAGCCACCAAACGAGCTTTATATCGCTCGATGCTGCCATCTGAATTGTATTTAATTTTGAATACCCATTTGCAACCAATGGGACGCTTTCCAGGTGGTAACGGTTCCAACGTCCATGTATTATTGAGTTTGAGTGCATCAAGCTCTTTTTTTATTGCCTCTCTCCATTTTGGGTCTTTAACAGCTTGGGAATAGGAAGTTGGTTCTACATGAGAGGAAATACTAGACAAAAAGGCACGATGAGAGGGTGAGAAGTTTTCATAGGAAATAACAGAGAATAAAGATTGAGGTTTACCTGACAAAGCGGCCGTTGAATGTGTCAATGATGTTTGGGATGGATTGGAATCAACATTAGTACAAACATAATCATCTAATCTAGTAGGTCGTCGAGTAACGCGTGAGGATCGTCGGGGTGCATCGTCAACATGAGTGGTGGATGGATGTTCTATATCAGTGTTGTCTTCAGTTTGTGATGAAATTATGGGTGATAATATAGGATCATCATAATTGGCATCAGTGGTAATGGCGGTAGGAAGGTTAACAATCTCGTTTTGATTATTAGAATGAAAGGGAAAATCATCTTCACAAAAGGTCACATCACGACTAACAAAAATTTTACCACTTTCAATCTCATAAACACGATAATCTTTTTGTCCCATAGGATAGCCAACAAAAATGCAACGCTTCGCTCGAGGATCAAACTTATGTTTGTGAGGATCAACATTTCGTGCATAACATAAACACCCAAAAACACGCAAATGATCATAATTAGGTTTAGAACCAAAAAGAATTTCATGGGGTGATTTACCATCAAGGATGGGTGTAGGGATCTTATTTATTAAATAGGTGGCAGTAAGTACACATTCTCCCCAAAAATTAATAGGAAGATTTGCTTGAAAACGTAATGCACGTGCAACCTCTAGAAGATGACGATGTTTACGCTCGACGATCCCGTTTTGCTGAGGGGTATGAACGCAGGACCTTTGATGAATTATGCCATACTCTTGAAACAACAATTGCATAGATTGAGACAGAAATTCTGATCCATTATCAGTCCTTATTTGTTTGACATGACAATCAAATTGAGTGTGCACCAAATTAATAAAAGCGCGCAAAAATTTGTATACTTCAGATTTATATCGCATGAGATAAATCCAAGTACAACGGGAATAGTCATCAACTATGCTCAAAAAATAATGTGCACCAGAATGAGATGGGGTAGAGTACCCCCCAAATATCACAATGGATCAAGTTGAAAACAGAACAACTTTTACTCAAACTAGATTGAAAAGGCAAACGAGTTTGTTTAGCAAGAGTGCATGCTTCACAAAATTCAAGAGAACAAGGATGATCATGAAAAAGAGAAGGAGAAAGGCCAGCAAGCCTGTGTTTCGAAGGATGGCCGAGTCTCCTATGCCAAAGATGACTCGGTTTATTTGAGACGGTAGCAACGACAGGTGGCTGAACAAAATGGTATAATCCATCCCGCACTTCACCGACTCCAATCAACTTCCTCGTTGTCAGGTCCTGGAATACACAAAAGGTTGGGAAAAAAGTTACAGCGCAATTCATAGAATTAGTGAGTTTGCTAACGGAGAGAAGATTGAAGTTAAAGGACGGAGCACACATGACGTTATTCAAATATAAATTTGGAGAAATACAAGTGTTACCAATGTGAGTGATGGAATTGCTCGACCCATTTGGTAAGAAAACTGGCTTAGTATTCGTAGAAGAAACAACACCAGTCAACAAGGAAGAATCAAAAGTAAAATGATCGGAAGCTCCGGAGTCAATAATCCATGAAGAGGAATATTTATTTGTTTGGATTTGAGGAGAAACTTTACCGGCAAAATTAGCTGAAGGATTTAGTACATCTATATTCAGAAGTGACAGCAACTGTTGATATTGTTGACTGGTGAGAGGAGGTAATGGACTTTCACCATGTGTTTGGAGATTACCACCTGAACTAGACGACCCAACAAATTGCTGACCATTATTGTTGTTGTTGTCGGTGTTGAAATGCCTCGAGCGTTGTTGTTGATATCCAGATGCTCCCCCTTTCCCTTGTAATCGTAAAGCTTGAGAAGAAGCTTCGGACTTAGAAGGGTTATGTTTTGCATGTCCAACAGGATAACCAATAATCTCATAGCACCGAGATTTAGTATGCCCAGATTTGCCGCAATGGTCACAAATAAAACGTGGCTTCATCTTTGAAGAATTTTCGGATTTAGTTGAATGAGCATCATTGAAGCGGTTACATGAACCGCCCTTAGCAATAAGAGCGGTCAGTTCTGATGGATTTGAGTGAGATATTTTGAGACCAATATGTTTTTCTTCTTGTTGGATAAGAGAATATACCTTCGCAAGACTTGGTAGAGGATCCATCGCGATGATTTGAGTGCGTATAGTCCCAAACGCCTCATTCAATCCCATAAGGAATTGATAAATATGTTCGGTTTGCCGCTCTCGTTGAATCTCCTTCAATGCTCCACAGTTGCATACTGGGACTGTAGAGTAGGAATTGAGTTCATCCCAAGCTTGCTTTAATTTAGAAAAATAAGTGGCAACTGTGAGTTGCTCCTGGCGTGTATTGGAGATGGTGCACCTAATTTCGTAGATGCGAGGACCATTTCCTTGTGAAAATCGTTCTTCAAGTTCAGCCCAAAGTTCATGAGCTGTTTCGACGAACACCACACTTTCTCGGATATCTTTGCTTAATGCATTAATCAACCAAGAGAATACCATATGATTGCATCGTTCCCATGCTTGAACGAGATCAATCGGAGACGTTGGCTTTGCTAAGGTCCCATCCACAAAGGAGAGCTTGTTCTTTGCACCCAAGGCTACAGTCATGGATCGTTTCCATGTCCCGTAGTTATCTCCCAAAAGAGGTTGAGCTACAAGCATAGCTCCTAGATTGTCGGATGGGTGAATATAATATGGTGAATAAACATCGATGGCAGAAGTAGAGCTATTAGCATCTTCTTTCGCCATTAAAAAATAACAGGTAGAGAACTTTCAATGCTCTGATACCATGTAAAGAAAATGATTAAGTGGAAGAGAGTAAACTCAAATTGAAGTGAATGAAATTAGTCGAACCTTCATACAAAAAATGATAGTATGTACAAGATTTAATATACATCATGAGTCTATTAAAAAAGGAAAAATAATACAAAATATTATTGCCTTCCTTGTGCGGTTACTAAATCCATTATTGCCTTCTATATGCTACCATTGAATCCATGCTGAATTGGCAAGATAATCTTGGTTCAAAATAGCAAGTAAATTGTTAGGCAAATCTTCATGATTTTCTCCATCAAATCTCCATTCAAGAATATAGAAACTTTATTTTCTAATAGGTAATAACTCATGTCACATAAAATGACTCATTCAAAGCAAAATAAAAAAACAAAAAAAATATTCGTACATTTAAAATAAAATATACGATATATATATTTTATTAATCTCAAAATAAAAATTTATTTGTCAGTCATATCAAAATAATTAATAAAATTTATTTATTTTAAAATATATGAGATATTAAATACATAATTATTCAGGTGTAAAAAAAAAAAAATCAATAACAAAACTCAGCGGTCGGTCAACCCACTACCTTTTATGTCCACCACTCAAAAAGAAAAAAAAAAAAATAATAATAATAGTACAGTGGATTGACTGACCAATAAATTTAATTTTAATTGATGTGAAAATTTTAATTAATTATAATTTCAACAGTTCACTCATTTTATTATAATTCTTAATAACATAGTGTAACAGTTATATAATAATCTTGTTTTCATATAGAATCTTTTGAATTTATAGAATCAGAAAAAAAAAATAAAAAAAAACAAGTGAGGTAATGCACATATTACAAAAATAACTGAAGTTGAAACAAAAATAATACTTAACAAGCTCGTTAAAAGAGAGTGAACAACCGTACGTAGTAAACTGTAATTTACTGAGAAAAAGTAGTTACAATATAAGATTTATTATTATTTAATTAAATTATTATAGCGAATTCGCCACCAATCATTAATACAGTAGAGCTCCGTACAAATAAAGACCCGACCCGACCATCAACGCCACTTGTTCTCCATTAATTTCCAGTCCTCCTCCTCTCTCTGTAGCCTCCATTATTGAAACGGCGATGATGCCGCACACCACAAAAACAAATGGAGATGGTAATGGGCAGCGTCCGCATGTGCTGGTGTTTCCGTTCCCGGCGCAGGGGCATTTGATCCCGCTGCTCGACCTCGCGCGCGTGCTCTCCCTCCGCTACGGGTTCGTCGTCACCGTCGTGGCCACGCCGCTCAACCTCCCCCTCCTCGGCCCCTTCCTCTCCTCCACCCCGGCCGCGTCCCCGCTCGTTCTCCCGCTCCCGGTACCGCTCCCCGGCGGGGCAGAGCACGTGCGCGACCTCCCCTCCCCTTCCTCGGCCCCTTCCCTCATCCGCGCCCTCTCCCTCCTCCGCCCCGACGTCCTTTCCTGGGCCCGAGCCCTTTCCGCCACACCCGACGTCTCCCTCGTCCTCTCCGACTTCTTCCTCGGCTGGACCCACCACCTCGCCGCCGACCTCGCCGTCCCTCGCCTCGCCTTCTTCTGCTCCGGCGCCTTCGGCGTCTCCCTCATCCAGCACCTCTGGCTCCACCCCCTCGGGGCCGACGGGGACGGACAGGGCCGAGCAACCCATTCCTTCCCCTCCCTCCCTGCCGCCCCTTCCTTCCCCTACGCCCACCTCCCCTCCCTCTGCCGCGGCTACAGGCGCGGCGACCCGGACTGGGAGTTCACCCGCGACTCCTTCCTCGCCAACGACCTCTGCTGGGGCGCCGCCATCAACACCTTCGACGCCCTCGAGGGCCCCTACCTCGACTACCTCCGCCGCCTCGGCCGCCGCGTCTGGGCCGTGGGGCCCCTCAAGCCCACCGGGCCCCCGGGCTCCCGCGGCGGCGCCAGCTCCGTCCCGACCGCCGCCGAGATCGCCGCCTGGCTCGGCGCTTGCCCCCCTCGCTCCGTGGTCTACGTGTGCTTCGGGAGCCAGTACGCCCCGTCCGAGGCGCAGGCGCGCGCGGTGGCCGCGGCGCTCCGCCTGAGCGGGGCGCGCTTCGTGTGGGCGCTCGGCGGCTCGTCGTCTTCTTCTTCTTCTTCTTCTTCTTCTTCGGTGTCCGCGGCGTTAGAGGAGAGGCTGGAGGAGGAGGAGGAGGAGGAGGAGGAGGAGGAGGAGGACGAAGCGGCGGAGGAGGGGGTTGGTGGTGCGGGGGTGGGCGCCCCAGACAGAGTTGCTGGGACACAGCGCGGTGGGCGCATTCCTGACGCACTGCGGGTGGAACTCGGCGATGGAGGCGGCGGCGGGCGCGGCGGCGGCGGTGATGCTGGCGTGGCCCATGCAGGCCGAGCAGTTCGTGAACGCTCGGCTCCTGGTGGAGGAGCTGGGCGTCGCCGTCCGGGTGGCCGAGGGCGCCGCCGCCGTGCCCGACCCCGCCGACCTCGCCCGCACCATGGCCGAGGCGGTGGCGGAGGACGACCGAGGCTGGGCCGCCGATGTGCGGGCGCGCGCTGCGGCGCTGCAGCGGAGCGCCGTGGAGGCGGTGGCCGAGGGGGGGAGCTCCCACACGGACCTGGAGGACATGATCAGAGAGATCAGAGATCTCTCTCCCTCTCCACTACTTAGCTGACCAAGTAAGCACTTAAAACAGAACAATGAGACGCAAAGTATAACCAATAATAATTCAATTTAGATTGTTCTCTTTTATTACTAATATTCGAACAATAATTCTGCATTCGCCTGAATCAATGGAGGAACTGCTATAACGAGCTCAAAGTAAGGAATTTTTACTATAACAATTCAGAATTACTGATGTGGAGGAGAAATTGGTGATGAGCTCGGCAAATAATAGCCAAGTGCTTCAACAAATAAAGCCCATGTGTGTGTTCTAACTACTAAGTAGTTCAATCAAGCATTAACAAATTAAATGTATTGTAATATTAGATAACCAAACCAATATCTGATACTGATTTGGAGTTCCTGCTTCTCTATTCGGGTGGTTGCGGGTTTGGCCCGCCTTGATCCGGATCCGGATTTAGCGGCAAGTTTGAGCCCAGCCCAAACAATCTCAATAGGCTAGAAGACATGATTCTACTTTACTTTGACCCACTGGGCCTATATATCTAACTTTGGAAAATAGGCATCTATAACTTCTACATCCTTTTTTTGAAGAAAGATACAACTCCATCATTCAGTCAAAAAAACAAAAAAAAAAACAAAAAAAAAAAATCTAAAATCTAAACCATAAATGTTTAGAAACATCAAATATTTGGTACAAAACTTCACAGCAAAAAATTGCCTATCCCTGCTAACGCTGCAACTTTTAATATATATATATATATATATATATATATTGGTAAAAACATATGAATGATGTGAACTATGTCCCCTTTGAATAACTATCCAACTTTTTAAAATTTTTGGTTTTGATATTTGATCTTTTTATTCTCATACAGATCTGGGTACATAAATCAAATAAGATATTCTAACTAAATCCGTTAAAACAGCAACATTGCCCAAGTTCTGGTATAGGAAACCAAACTGATCAGTCAAAACATCTGAGAAAATAGATACTGAAGTCAAAAGTTTTGATGGTCGGATAGTACGTAATTCAAAACGAGCCATAGTTCAGATTGATTGCCGTATGTTTCTTTACCATTTCTCTTAAATATTACTCAGGGATTGTCGTGGAAGGGTGCGTCGTTGTTTACGGGCGGCCGACGTTGCGCCCATGAGTAGTCTCTGCTGAGCATGCTGAACATCTCAGTAGCTGCATCTGTTTGTTTGCGCGGTTTCACTGCCATGGCAGAAGATGGACCAGACATGATCAATTTGATGTTATTCCTGTAGGTCTTTTCCTGAATCAGAAATATACAAAAAAAACATTAAATATTAATTTGACAGTTTTTCAGATTAATTAGATAGTAAACTCAAATTTATATACCCTGTCAGGCATATATTTTGTTGAGGAACTCCCTGGCTTCTTTAAGGAGTTACTAGACTTTCCTGCACCAATCAGGAAATCAAGTATTCAAAATTGGACTATAACCAATCTCAGCATGAAGCATAGTTAGATCCTTAGTTTCACAACATTAATTCCTTTTAGCATTAAAGTTAGTTATATAACAAGTACATGGTGAGTGCTCTCTCCTCTTGTCATAAAATTAAACACTACTCATGATACACACACACACACACACACACACACACAAGATGGAGATGGAGATGGAGAAGCAGAAGAAAAGAAACAAAAAAAAATAAAAGCCTAATAAATATTCTATGAGTTAAGTGGCAAACTAAGAACCTTTTGTGTAATTAGTTGTTCTTTGGGGGGTGAATTTTGGGGAAATGGTAATCAGAACCGAAAGGTATGAGACCAACCAATTTGACCCTGGGAGTTAGGACTCCTCTACCACTCAACTCACCCACTATTTTCAACTCTTCTTTCCCTCCTTTCTCAGTTTTCATGTTTGAAACTGAATTGCTTGAGCTCTTTGCATCTTCGACATTTCTTTCCACATTCACTGCACCCATCTTCCTTCCTCTTAGCCATTTAATCCTTTTAATCCTTGTTTTCGCGATCGGCGAGGACTCCTTACCAAGTCTCTGTCAACATTCATATATCAAAATTTTTTAAAAAAAACTATACAAAGACATATATATACATATACTCACATAAAAATAGCTTAGGTTCATACACAGAAGAGTATGAAGGATAGTAGTAATTATACCAACCTTTTGTTCACCCATGCTCTTCTCATTGATAACTGTTATTCCAACCACTGCAGAGGAGATGAAGAAATTTCACATTGTGCTCATGTTGAAAAAATTATGAGAGAAAAGTAAAAAAACTTACAGTGGTGAGCATCAGCAACAACAGTGGAGTCACTAAGAGTGGCCAAAGAGAGCAAAAGCCCAAGAAGAACACTTGTGGAACTTATACATCCCATGACCTACACCTAATTAATTAAACTTAATTTAATTTTGTGATCTCAATCAGAAGCTAAAGGAGAAGAGATGGAGGGAGAGGTAGAGTGGGATTTTTATGTAGGAGAAAAGTGTTCCAAGCTAGCTATAGTTGAAGTCAAAGCTAGGATTCCAACACTGCCTGTCTCATTTTCTTGTTTAAGTATATAACTGTCCCCTGGACCATCTTAATTAACTACTGCTCAGTATTAATATACTTTCCTAGTGTTTCTTTTGCATATATATATATATATATCCCTGCAAATATGCATACTGCACAAACCTTACAAAGGTGGTTTTGTTATATATATCCTTCATGTATTGGTTGCAGTGGTTGGAAAGGAAAGATTTGTGTTCTGGAGCTTTACTGCCGACTCTTTTCTGCCAACCCACCCACCTAGTTTAGCTAGGGTTTTGGGCCTCTGCAGCCACTTTTTAGTTTTAAGTTTGTTTTATTATTTCCTATTTTTTAATACTAAAATCCAAAAAGAGTTGTATGAGAATTGCAAACCTAGGATAGAGGGAGGGTTAATGGATTGTAATCTCATATTTTTACATATACATTCTGTAAACCAATCGTTAATAAAGGCGTAATAAATAGGATTTACATCCTAACACTATTATTATTATTATTATTATTATTATTATTATTATTATTATTATTGTCAGTATATTATCAGCCTTTCAGTAATTTTTAAAATTAATTACCTATACTTTGATTAGAAGCCCATGCATATAAACATATATTACTTGAGTTGACCGAAGTATTTGCTTTGACTAGTGGACGCGTGTCCGTGTATGATTGGTTCATTTTGATTTTAGTTATTTTTTTATTTGTCACATTGTAGAGAGAGACAGGAAAAGAGAGATCAATATTATTATATAGTAAAAAAAATGAAAGATTCTCACCTCTCTGATAGATTAACTTAGTACCAACTTTGTGGTTACCCAAGGCAGTAAAAGTTAGATTAAATTGACAGTGTCATCAAGATTCGTGCCCGAGCAATATGGATGGACGGTTTTCTTTTTCAACATTTGGCCATATATAAGATTCGTTGGTTACTTAATGCACAACAATAAGATATATATAATTGAATTGATCTCTGTGTTGGGTAATGAAACTGATGGAAGTGTTGGCATGCGTATTAAACGCCTACATATTCAATTGGAAATTTGAAACTGGAATTTTCTTAGGATCGGATATTTTCTTAATAATGATCTATATCATGTATAAGTGGGAGAATTTAAATAAGTTTTTACAATTTTTTTTTTTTTTTTTCTTTTCCGATCCTGATATGTATAGGAACTTTTTGTACATTCATAGATGTTGTTATTATTCATTAAAAAGTTAGAATTGGCCTCAGTAATAATCTAACAATCAGCTGAAAATGCATAACCTAACGGTTGAGATCCATCTCACCTTTCCAGGCTTTTTTAATAAACTTCAAAAACTTACCTATAAGGCTACTAATGGACCGGGTCCGGCCCATTAGTTTAGTGTTGTAAATAATCTAAAGGCTCTAGCTAGAAGCCATATTTATTTATTTATTTTTTTTTTGAGTTAATTTCATATAGTTTTATATAAACATATCAAATATATAGAGAGAGAGAGAGAGAGAGAGAGAGAGAGAGAGAGAGAGTACGGCTAGAATACTATCGATAGCACCAAACAATTGGTGCTATCAAGTTTTCAGCCGTTGGATGAAAAGATATGCGGTTGGGATTATAGTGATCCCCTAAGATTTTTACTATTCAACCAACCACCTAGTAAACCCTAGGGAACCACTATAATCTCAAACAATTGGTGCTATCAAGATTTCAACCGTTGGATAAAAAGATATGCGGTTGGGATTATAGTGATCCCCTAAGATTTTTACTATTCAACCAACCACCTAGTAAACCCTAGGGAACCACTAAAATCTCAACCGCATAATTTTTCATCCAACGGCTAAAAACTTGATAGCACCAATGACTTGGTGCTATCGATAGTATTCTAGCCTAATTATATATATATATATATATATTTTGAGAGCTAAGCTATAATACTATTAATAGTACCAAGTTATTGGTACTATTAAGTTTTTAACCATTGGATTAAAAAATATGTGATCGAGATGATAGTGGGCCCCTTGGGTTTAATAGGTGGTTTTTAAAATCTAACGGATGAAAATGATTAAAGGAGTTGATCTAAGGGTAGAAAATTTGATAACACCAATAACTTGGTACTATTAATAGTATAGTAGCAGGACTATATATATATATATATATATATATATATATATATATATATATATATATATATATATATATATATATATATATATATATATATATAATAGGCTAGAATACTATCGATAGCACCAAGTCATTGGTGCTATCAAGTTTTTAGCTTTTGGATTAACAAATGTGTGGTTAAGATGATAGTGATCCCCTAGGATTTACTAGGTGGTTGGTTGAATAGTAAAAATCTTAGGGGACCACTATAATCTCAACCGCATATCTTTTCATCCAACGGCAGAAAACTTGATAGCACCAATTGCTTGGTGCTATCGATAGTATTCTAGCCGGACTATATATATATATATTTCAGTTTTTTATATTTATTCTTTCAAAAATTTTAAATTATTCATATATTTTTCTCCGTTTGTTACCATTAACTTACTATTTATTTTTTAACAGAATATAAGTGAAATATCAATTTTGTCCTTATAAATATGTGTTTCTAAAAATTTTACCGGTTAAAAATATATCTATGTTTAACTATAATATCTGAAAAATTAAAAAATATAAATTTATCCTACGCACTAACCAACGATAAATATTTAACCTGGTTAATTATATTTTTCAAACGGACATTAAAATTAGGGACATATACGAACAATTTAAGATTTTTGAAGAGATAAATATAAAAAATTTAATTTTGCAGGAATATATTTATTATTCGATATGTTTATAGAAATCTGTATTAGATTAACTATTTTTATTAATAATTTGCTTTATATACTATAGCTTATTTGAATGTGGTTTCACTTCGGAGACTTTATTCTTATCTCTAAGGGGGTGTTTGGTTTGATTACAAAGAGAGTTATTCTCCTCTTTATACTCAAACGAAAAGTGAATTAGGGGGAACAAGGGGAACTCTTGTTTCCCCTTTACCAGGTTATCCCACTCTTATCGGATTATTCCGGGTTATATTTGGAATTACTCGGTAAGGGGGAACAAGAGTTCCCACCGCTTCCAAGGAACTAATAGGTTGTTTTTTGTTGTTGCCTTTTTGCACGCAAACCAAGCACCTCCTTCTTACACTTGCTTCTCCTACTTTATTTAAAAAAAAAATTTAAAAAATTTTAAAATTTAAAAGATATTTAAATTTATAAAATTTAATTTTAATTTTTGTAGTTTATAAATTTTAAAATTTTTAACTTTATTTTTTAATAAATCTAAAAAAAAATATTTTATTTTAATTTTTTAAAAAATTATAATTTTAAAATTTATACAAATTTTTTATAAATTTTTTTAAATTTATATAAATTTTAAAATTAAAATTTTTGCTCCCACTTAAAATTTTTATAAAAATTAAAATTAATAAATATTAAAATTTATACAAATTAAATTAAATTTTAATTAAAAAAATTTAAGAGAAAGAGCATATTAGTCATTTTATACAAAATACACTCTTTATTACTCTTATTCTCCATTTCCTATCAAACACTATTTTTCTTATATCATGTATTAACCTAATATCCAACTAAACACAAATTTACAATAGTTTCTACTTGTTTCAAAATTTATATTTATCTTTGAAACTACAGTTCTCTCTTATACCCAACCAAGCGGAGCCTAAAAGCATTGTAATATTTTATATTTATCATCATTATTTTCTGCTCGAAATATTCTATTTTTTATTTGACTATATATATATAGAGACAGAGAGAATCGAAACTTAGTTGCTTGACATTTCAAGATAATTTTGTTTTAAAATAAACGAAACGGATAGCATAAATAAAACGGATAGCATGCTATTTTTTTTTTTTAAAAAAAAAAAAATCTTATATACTTTTAAAAGCATAAGATAAATTATATTTATAAATAAATTTTTATCATTAATTTTGTATTAAGATCCGTGCCATTGTACTTTATCTTTTTGTTTTTTAGTTGACTTTATACTTATGAATTTTTATCATTCAATTTAAATTAAGATCTGTGCTATTGTACTTTCTCTTTTTTTTTGTAGTTGACTTTATAGTAGTACAAATATCAATATAAATTTAATAATAAAAAATTTGCAAGCATAATTAGACTTATGTTTTCTAAAAATATATAAACTCTACTCTCTCTTTCTCTCTATATATATATATAGAGAGAGAGAGAGAGAGTCCGGCTGGAATACTATCGATAGCACCAAGTAATTTGTGCTATCAAATTTTTAGCTGTTGGATGAAAATATGTACGGTTGGAATTATGGTGGTCCCCTAAAATTTTACTATTCAACCAATCACCCACTAAATCCTAGAGGATCACTATCATCCTAATCGTACAATGGCTAAAAACTTGATAGCACCTATGACTTGATGCTATCGATAGTATTCTAGCCTAATTATATATATATATATAGTTCTGCTACTATACTATTAATAGTACCAAGTTATTGGTGTTATCAAATTTTCTACCCTTAGATCAACCAATCAGCCATTTCTTAATTCAATGGCTAAAAATTTGATAGCACCTATGACTTGATGCTATCGATAGTATTTCAGCCTAATATATATATATATATATATATATATATATATAATAAAGTGATTTATCTTATTACAATGTTACAGAGAAATCAGAGTACACCTAGTTTGCATTAAGTATCAGGCCAATAATTTCGTGGCCTTTTTAAAGGCTTATGTTTCTCTTTTTTTGTACTATCAATTAAAGAACCTGTAACCAAAGAGGCGCCAATTAATTTTCACCATTAACTTGGAATTAATGAATTACGCTTCCTTGTATGCATGAAACCACCCTATAACGAATCATAGCCTTTTGAATGGGTTGCTGAGCACTTTTTTGAGAAGCCACACTTCAATTAACATTCCCCCTCCCATACTAGTAGTATTAATTGCCCCTTAAAATCAAGGATAATATAGCCAAAATTCATAAGAACACTTCCACAACCTTTCTCACTTTAGACCATAGTAAAATGGTAAAAGGATTGTAACATGTAACCACCCACCCCATCTCCCACGTTTTCATTGCCACAATGCTTATAACACTACTACTACTACTACTACTACTACTCACTCACAAAGCTGCTGCTGTTGCTGTTGCTGCTGCTGCTGCTGCTGCTGCTGCTGCTGCTGCTGCTGCTGCTGCTGTTGCTGCTGCTGCTGCTGCTGAAGAGCCCAAAGAAGCCCTGCAGCTATGGAGAAAGGGAGTGTTGCTGCATTCTTCTATTTTGCTCTCACATGTCTTTTCCGGCCGTCGGAGGGCGCGAGATCGACGGCCATGTTCATATTCGGTGACTCGCTGATCGACAACGGTAACAATAACTATATACCTTCAATAGCGAAAGCCAATTATTTCCCTTACGGTATCGATATCGGGATTCCGACCGGTCGGTTCTGCAACGGCTTAACGGTGACGGATTATGGAGGTATATGAATCAGCAAACTCCTTGTGTTCAAACTTTTTCTTTTATGTTGAAAAGTTAGTTTTTTCTTACTTTTTTTTAATTGCTGCAGCCAAATATTTGGGACTAGAGTTTCCGCCGCCGTATTTGAGTCTTTCGTCGAAGACTGCGGCGATCTTGCGAGGGGTGAACTACGCTTCCGCCGCAGCAGGAATCCTCGACGAAACGGGGCGGCATTACGTAAACATCTACCTCTTTTTAATCCTCTTCAACTTATGAAATTATAATTCCTTCTTAGTCTTCATATATTTGGTAACAATGTTCATGTTTTTTTTAATTTTTTATTTTAAAATTTTTTTTAATGTTTCATTACTGGGCAGGGGAGTAGGGTCACATTTAATGGGCAAATAGAGTTATTTGCTAAGACATTGATGCTACAATTACCACTACTGATACCAAACACAGAGGCATTGTCTCAGTACATTGCAAACTCTTTATTTGTGATCAACATCGGGAGCAATGACTACATCAACAACTATCTCCTTCCTAATCAATACGCGAGTAGCCACACTTATTCTGGGGATGCGTTCGCCCAATTACTCCTTACAAATTTTGCCACACAATTACAGGTAATATTTATTTTTTTTGTTGAATTTTCACATGTATATGGGGGTATTATCTTATGAAATTACTCTTTTAATTGGAAACCATCTATTGAATAAGCTGAGTAACGAAATCGGGAATGTTTATTTAGTCCCGGGCGATTGTGCTCGCAAACTCCTGTTCGACAGACATCGTACGAACACGGTGAATTGAGGTCCCAGATTGTGAAGCAGACCCACAAACAGACCCTTTATAAGTTGATTATATATTATCTAATAATGTATGGGATTAAAAAAAAAAAAAAAAACCTTAATAAATGGGTTTTGATTTTATTTTGAAATTGGCCAAGGTATTTATTTATTTATTGCTTTTCTAAGTTTTGAAATTTTCTGACGCTTGTCAGAATGTGCAGCTGGAAATTTTAATTGGCCTATGGCTGGCTATCCCTGTGGACTCACCATGTAAACAACCGACCACGTACAACATTATATGTCATAAATGATCCTCATATTATGATGGACCCACACAAATTTAAAAGGGGGAGACTCCAAAGAGGAGAAGAGTCAACCCTGATTCAATAAAGATTATTGTGTGCACGCGGTCCACCGTATTAGTCATGGATTATAATCTTTAGGCGAATGCACCTGTGACTACCAAAGAGGCAAAAAAATGAAATGGAACATATTACTTAGATGGTTCATAATTGATATGATAGATTAGGTCCAAGCAATAATTTCTCTTCGATATTTATGGCACCAAACTTGTCACTTCAAAATTTTATTCATGTATATTAAATGTTCAGGCCCATCACTCTGCTATACATCTTGTACTCATAGGTCCTATGTAGCAGTTGCTCTGTGTCTAGCTAATTTTTTTTTATTTTTTTTTTATTTTTTTTTTCTTGGTGGTGAACTCTGTGAACTCTCGCATAACAATCAGGAAAAACGAAAAATTATTAGTAAATATTCTAAAAATATGTTTTAGATAAGTCAAAAGGAGAGTTTCTATGTGTACATGGTCTTTTTTTTTAAAAAAAAATATTATTGGTTTTCTAATTAATGTAGGCCTTATACAAATTGGGAGTCAGAAAAATGTTGTTGGTCGGAATCGGACCTATCGGGTGCATACCGAATCAATTATCCATGAACAATAGCACGGGCGGGTGCATTGATCGGGTTAACGACCTCGTCACGGTGTTCAACAAGCGACTCATGACCGTTATGCTCGAGCTCAACTCGACTCTACCTGGTTCGTTCTTCGTGTACGAGAACATCTACGACTCCTTCTACAACATCATAAAAAATCCTTCCAAATATGGTGAGCTGCTTCACGAACCACTGCGAAATCATTTGCTGATCTAGTTATACTTTTATACAAATATTTGTAATCTCGATTCTAGGGTTTACGAAGAACAACCAAGCTTGTTGTGGGAATGGCAGGTTCGGAGGGGCGATGAGTTGCCTCCCCTTGCAAACACCGTGCACCGATCGAGACCGATACATCTTCTGGGACTCATATCATCCTACGCAGGCCGCCAATGCCATAATCGCCGGAAACTGCTACAATTCCTCTGCGACCGATTGTTTTCCGATTAGTGGTCTGCAGCTCGCAGAGTTATAGAAAATATTTTTAGAGATTAAATACAGTAAATCTATATATGTCGCATTTACGTGATATAATTGAGAGTGATTACGGAACTAATAAGCATTGTATTATCTACATTGTATTGCAAGCTTTAAAATAGTCGAGGAAATTTTAAACATGTCTTTATGCAGATAAATAAACATTTCTTGTGCAAAATCGAAAAAAAGAAGATCCTAATTTTGGCATCAGAGATAACCCTAATTTTACAAGTTAAATAGGGCCACAAATAACAAGTGTATCCATCAAAGGCGCATAATAATGTTTAAATAAATAATTTTTCGAACAAAAAAAAAAAAAGAAAAGTCAAATATTATAAAAGCTTTGGAACTGGGCCAGGCCCAATTAGGCCAAGGGCCCAATTCGCTGTTTTTTTTTTTTATTTTGGGTTCACCCGAATCTCCCCCGTTCACACGCATGCTAAATTTCCCCCATTCCACCAATTGCAGCGTGCCACGTGGCGGACAAATTCTGCGCGTGTCAGCTTGAAAAAAAAAAAAAAGAAGCGCGTTTTCCCGCAGGTGGGAGAAAGGGCTACGCGTCTACGCTCTCCAAAAAAAAAAAAAAAAAAAAAAAAAAAAAGAAAAAAGAAAAAAAGAAGAAGTTTAAGTTTTGGTATGATTAGGAGAAACATAATAAGCGGTGCGTTGTCACGCGCACGAAATTTTTGCGTCAAAACACCAAAAGTGAATCTCTCTCAAGTGTAATAATAAAAAGAGTAGTCACTAGTTTGTTTTCATCCTGTTCTCAAATGTCAACTGCTTTTGATTGTAACCCCAAAAGTTAATTTAAATCAACATGATATACTATCTCGACTAATGATTAAATTAATCATGCAAATTAAAATCGAATAAAATTTAGTTAGCAAATAATAATCGTATTAAATTAATCTATTCAAGTTTGATCTCCAGAGAGCCAAAATTTAATCTGAATTTAAGATTCAATCCCTTAATCGATTCTTATAACCTTCTTTGCTGTATCTCTGCGCTATGAATTTATTCTCATCTTTAAATATCTCTGAGATAACAATAAAAATAAAATTAATATCAACAGAGATATTTGTTTATTAGCCGTCAATAAATTTTGAATTTTGATAAGATATAATTTATCTGCTATGAGGATAGTAAAATCATTTAGCTTTATCAAAAATATCAATGGTCAAAAAAAAAAACGAGGTTAATAACCTTAGTAATCACCACTATTTTACAAAATCAATGATCAGTCGTTCCTAGTGCAAATGACAAACTAGTTACTTTATATTTCCAACTAAGTTTATTTAAAAAATAAACGAATCGAATAACATGCTACATTTCTCTCAAAAAAATGATCATAAACAAGTTATAAATGATAAGAAATAAGAAATAAACTAGCATAGGACGAGGACCATCAAACAAGCAACTTATAAATGATAAGAAATAACCTAGCATAAGAAATAAACTAGCATAGGACGAGGACCATCAACTAGCATAGGACGAGGAGGTGAGGGTGAAGCAGTGACCTGGATTTAGTTGTATACAAGAAGCAAATATGCAAAGATGGATCAATATATCAATTCGTGACGGGTCCATCTGTGCTCTCATATGTACAACTGTCTAGTGCCTGTCTCCTCCAACGGCTACTTAATTTAAAGTCGTGTAAAGTGTATGAATGTTACAATTAATAACAACACATCTATCAACCGTCCCTAATACAAATGATAAAGAATTTAGTAGTTGATATTCGTGATCCGTTATTTAAAAAATAAACGAAACGAATAGCATTCTATATTTCTCTCAAAAATAAATAAATAAATAAATAAATAACAACACACCTTTTCCCTAAATTTGATTTGAAAAAAAGCACAAGAGCCGAATAACTTTATCGGTGTAGTGCGGAAACTATTCGTACATTTCGTCCTTAATTAGATGGGATTTAACGACCTAAATTTGATTTGAAAAAAAGCACAAGAGCCGAATAACTTTATCGGTGTAGTGCGGAAACTATTCGTACATTTCGTCCTTAATTAGATGGGATTTAACGAAGAAAATAACTGTAGTTGATAGCAAAAGGGATGAACATTATGGTTTGATCCTTTAAATATGACTATTAGGAGAATGGAAGCAACTTTTGTAAAAAGGAGGGGAACAAGCAATTGTTCTTAGGTCATGAAATTTATTTATTTATTTATTTATTGTTTTATTTCATTACACTTTAAATCCCTTGTTTTGTTGTAGTACAATTGGTGGACCATGCTCACTAATGGACATTTATTATTGTTGTCTAATTATGCAGTTGGAAGATACCTTGGTTCTAATTGCTAATTTAATCCCTTCTAATGAAAACAAGCTCACTCATACACATATTATATACCCCTGCTGCTTAAGGAAACAATATAATTTGCACAATTTATCTTTGTGCCTCTTCTTTGGATTGGGGACTAAGTTACTATAATTTGATGATTTGTCGTCTAGTTATATATATTAATTATTATTTATTAATTTAAAATTTTGGAACAGTGAATTTACAAGTTCGTAAATTTTGAGAATACTCGTGGTTTCGATATATAATATCATATGTTTAAACTAAATATGAAAAATTATTATATTAGTTCATACAAAGTTTCTTTTATAGTTAGAGGGTAGAGATTAGGCCCCAATTAGTCCTTTCAAAATTAGGAAATAAATTTTCATTAAGAGAAAAAACACTGAAAAAGAAGTTAAGCTAAAAAAATACAAGTGTGAGAAAATCCAGTCACCGTAATTAGCGCCGCCCAATTTCTTTTTAATTTTTTTAAAACTTAAGTATTAATTTATTTAATTATCTTTAATTAATTTTTTATTTACCTTTTTTTTAAAAAAAAAAAATTTATATGCGTCATCTAGAACTCAAATATAAACTAAAAGGACTCTTCTCCCTCGCTTCTTCGCTCTCCCCTTCGCTCTCTCTTTTTCTCTCTCTATCCGCACCATTTCTTCTGCGATAAACCCCGTTCCCAAATTCGAAACCCTAGAATCCACACGCGCTAAACCCTAACCCCCGATGCGGGCGAGGGGGGCGCGTCGGCGTGAGTGCACTGCGGCGCCGCGCGAGATCTCGTGCCCCGCGAGGTGGGAGTAGCGATCGCGTAGGATCCGATCGGGGGAGATGGGAGGAGTCACGTCGACAATGGCGGCGAAGTTCGCCTTCTACCCCCCGGATCCGCCGTCGTATGGCGTGGCGGCGGCGGAGGCGGAGGGGCGGCTGGTGATGACGGAGGTGCCGAGGAAGGAGGGGGTGGAGGTGCGGAGGATACCGACGAAGCGGGGGACCGAGATCGTGGCCATGTACGTGAAGAACCCCGCGGCGAAGCTCACCGTGCTCTATTCCCATGGCAATGCGGCGGACCTCGGCCAAATGTACGAGCTCTTCGTCGAGCTAAGCAATCACCTCCGCGTCAACTTGATGGGGTAAGGAGGATCTTACCGTCTTACTAGATTATACCTTTTGTTAGATTTTGGATTCTGATGTAGAAAAAAAGATGTTTTGATTTCTATGGGTTGCTTGTGGAAATGGTTAGGTGGTAGTTTTTGCTATTTTTGCATGGGAATAGTACGTTTTCTAGGTTTTAGTTTGGATTTTGTGATGGTTTTGATCGCTTGGTGCCAATTGCGAAACATGTTGTTTGTATTAGGTGAAATGTCATTTTCCTTAACACTTGCCGGACTATGGTAGTTTCCTTTTGATGATCTTTACTGTTCTCTTAGTCCAGTTTCATTATTATTTTTTATTTTTTTACGATTTAGGTAAATATCAAACTTGAATTTTGTCGGCGAAGTGAGGATTTTCCATTTGGTGCTTATCCTAGATTTTTTTTTTTTTTTTTCTGTTGACTAATCAATCCGAAGGAGAGAAGACCATTTCTTCGTTCTTTTGTAAATTCATAATATAATCTATATTAATACTTGGTTTGATGTGGGTGGAATCAACTTACAGGAGTTTATGTTAACAATAATATGTGAAATATGACAAGTAACTTTGTTTTTTTGTCGTTGGGATGGCAATGAATAATGTGTTCTCATTGCTAAGCCTCTTGCTTCAGTCTGTAGTTTGCAGTAGAATGTTCCCATCTTGCTCCATTGAGTTGGCACGTTGATGCTTATGCGAAGTTGGCGGGATTTTTTCCTCAATGCTAGAAGTGCATATGCATTTCTCATACTATTAATTGTTGGACAAATTTACGGAGTAGTTGAGCAACTTTTGTATAACTAGATTATGCGCAGCATAATTGAAATGCTTCATATCAAGATCAAACAAATGAAAGTCGCGAAGAAGCCATTCACAACCAGTGCGGACTGTGTGACACTGCCCTGCATTGCCTTTATTGCTGATGAGTGGATTTACTTCTATGTGGTATTTACCACATTGCTATATATATATATATATATATATATATATATATATATATATATATATATATATATATATATATATATTCCTTCAGTAATAAGAAGATTCATATTATCTGATGTGCTATGAATATGGTCTTTCAATGGTTTATGCATCATGCATGGCATTCGACTAGTGAATTTGGATGTCAAAACTGCTCTAACAGGACAACACTTACAAATGTTGCTAATAATATCTCTACTTATGCTTGTAAGTGGCAATTTTAAGTGCTGTAAAATGGTTTAATGCATGATATTGTTATCTGGTCTGAATGCCATAATTCTACAGATACGGCTGAAAGATCTCTGTCATGATAACTCTATTTGTTCGGCTTCCTGTACCCCACAGCATTTCATGCTACACCTATATTAAAATATTAAAGCAAAAGGTGAACGTTCACATCAAATTTAAGTTAGATGCATAAGTAGGGGACCTTTTTGTCCTGTGTTATGATAAATGAACATTTTTAATGCCTGTGGTTGATTATATCAACATATTTACTCGATGCTTTAAAACCTTGATACATGAATATTTTTACCTTTTCTCCTGTTTTGGCCATAATTATATCAGCTTCTTTTATTTGCTTTTCACTCCATTACTACTGTCCATACATTTGCTTTCACTCTTTTGTCTGAACCTCCATATCTATTATTTTTGCAGGTATGATTATTCTGGTTATGGACAATCATCTGGAAAGGTTAATAATGCAGTATTAGGAGTTTCTTTATTGATGCTTTATTTATCAAAGAAGCAGCATATAACATTCTTTTTTTTTTTCTTTTTTTTTTTTGAATTCTAGGCAAGTGAGCATAATACTTATGCTGATATTGAGGCTGCATATCAATGCCTTGTGGAGACTCATGGAACCCAAGAAGAAGATATTGTTCTATATGGCCAGTCGGTTGGTAGTGGTCCTACTTTGGATTTAGCTGCTCGTTTGTCTCGTTTGCGAGCTGTTATTCTACATAGTCCAATATTATCTGGATTGCGTGTAATGTACCCTGTGAAACGAACATACTGGTTTGACATATATAAGGTTCCAATTTCTTCTCCACAATTTAGAGATTTTTGAAACTATTCTGTTGATAAATTATTAGTAAATATTCTTTATTTTTGCAGAACATTGATAAAATCCCCTTAGTGAAATGTCCCGTGGTGGTAATACATGTAAGTTTCTGTCACCTATCCTTCTTCTGATTCTTCCACATATTACGAGCTCAAGGGATGTTTTTTTTGTGTCCAATATTTCCGTCTATATAATCCCTGGTAAACTTTTGTTCAAGCTCAACAATAAATTAGCTTCCCTTGAGTATCCCTGTTTTATTCTCATTTGATGTATATGTAATGTTTGCAGGGAACAGATGATGAAGTTGTTGATTGCTCCCATGGAAAGCAGCTTTGGGAGCTATGTCAGCAAAAGTACGAGCCTCTGTGGATCAAGGGAGGAAACCATTGTAATTTGGAACTCTACCCAGAATACATAAGACATATAAAAAGATTTATATCAACAATAGAAAAGTCATCTGCAATTAAGGATGAATCTACTGAGAGTTCTAGTCTCTCTGAGGCTCCTAGAATAAGCTCAGATCAATCAGAGATTCCAAGGAAGAGCACAAATGACAAGGAGAAAACTAGACGAAGCACCGACCGCAGAGAAAAACCCAGGCAAAGCACAGAACGCAGAGAGAAGCCAAGATTGAGCATTGATAGGAAAGAGAGGTCAAGAAAAAGTATTGACAATTCTGACTTGGCGAAGGATAACTCCGACCAGCCAGAAAAACCAAGGAAGAGCATTGACCGGTTAGATAAATCTTTCAAGGCTAATATTACTTTCCTTTTACATATTTTACTTCAGTTGATTACAGATTTAGTCCCTGAAGTTCATTTGGATTCAATCATGTCCTCAACTTAAAATTTAACAAGTTATCATCCCCTGAAGTCTGAACTTTGTAGCAATTGAGCCGTCTACCATTTAAAAATCACTATTATTCACTGCCATGCCCAGTCTCAAAAAACTTCTATCTCACCAAACTCTACTATTGACGCTGATGTGGCATCATTTCCCAGAGTAAGGATGGGATTTAATTGTTACGCGGGGTGAACAGTGGGACATTGTTAAAATCAACTCTAGGACTTGCACGAAATCAGGGTCTGTACATAATTAACCCTTTTTCACTCAACTCCTTTTAACTTAACTGGTATTTTTTTCTTTTTTTTTAAAAAAGATTCGTCTTCTTTTGTGTTGTTTGCTTGTATCTTAACTATTGCAATGAATTGATGGCAGATTTGGAGAGATGATCAGATCAGTGGGATTGTGTAACATAGACTGTTTCAAAGATTCTCCTTCAAGGGCTTGAGTTTTACAGGAGGTTAGTGCGTGGTTTTGGGTTGTATTTATTCTTCTTTTCCTTTATATTTGATCTTACATTTGGTTGGTTTGCCATGGTGATGGAAGATGTTCACTCTGTGTTTATGAGGAAATAATGGGAGTAATACGAAAAGCATTTCATTGTCTTCTCATCACTGGGTTATATCTTTTCTTTTCATATCTCTCATATGTGTCTCAATGAAGGAATATTTGCCGCTGCTGGTATGATTTCATATATTTTTGCCTTTTAGTTTGAGTTTTAGAAAGCTTTTCTACAAGTTGAGAAAGCTCAGAGGCCATTAGATCTCTCTCTCTCTCTCTCTCAACAGAGAACTATAGAACTTCTTACATCTGTTTTGCAGTAATTAAAAGAAATGTTATTGACAGATAAGATGTATTGAATAACGATTGGGTGAGGTTTGGATTGGGCCGACTGATTCACAGAAAAACTGCCCAGCACGGACCGAACCTTACTCCCCAATCCAACATATATTAGTCTCAGATTAGTAAGGATTAAATTTTGAATCAAACTCCTGGTACATTAACACCCTAATCACTAGTTGCAACCATTCGCTCTCAATGGGATCGACTTTAAAGGGCCTAATGCCCCTCCATGAGATTACTTGAGTTTATATGCGCTAATGTTGAATGTAAATCACTGAGGGTGATATCAGGCACTGGAGAATTTTAATGCAAATTTTAGCCCGAATTAGATGAGAAAATTTTGAACTAAATTGGATCAAGCAAAAAAATTAAAAATTACCTAAAAATAACTAAACCTAGCAGGGGTAAAAAGTCACACAAAAGGGCGTGTTGAATTTTTTTTTTTTTTCCGCCAATTTAATTAAATTTTGACGAACATCTATGAGCTAACATTTCATTTCTCTTAAAAATCTTCGAAAGCGTAATCACGGATAATAACATATGACGTGGCAGAATCTCCACCTTACAATACGACTTCCATTTTTAGCTCCGTCTCCACAGTGCACACTCCATCATTTTCATCAAAGAAATCAAACCGACGATCAAGATGCGTCAGATACACTTCCCGCCTAGAAAGATTTCTATGCGGGCATCCGTAAATACGACGGAGCTCTCCTCTCTCCCATTCTCTAGAACCCTCCTCCTCCTTGTCCGCATGCGCTCCCTCTCTTACTCTTATTAAGGTAAACCCCCAGTTCCTCCGCATAGGGTTTTAGCGTTACCGTCCCACTCCCAACCCTAACCCTATCCATTACGTCCCAAGAAAAAGGGCGGGGAGATAAAAATCGAGGGTTTCCGAAGCTCCTTTAGGGTTTCGATTCGATATGGCGCCGGTTCTCTGCAGGGGCTTGGGGGCGTCCTCTGCGTCGGCTTTTGTTCCTTCGTCTTCCCGATTGGCTTCGAATGCTCGTAGAAGAGTGGGGTTTCGGAGCTCGATCTTGCCCCAATCTTCGGTTTCTAGAGGTGCGTTTCATCCTGTGGGTTTGAGATGGAAGTTGGAGAAGAGGGAGAGGCGAATGGTGGTGAGGTGCGACGCAGCGGTGGCGGAGAAGGAGGCCGACGAGGCTTCTGGGGAGAAGTTCGAGTACCAGGCTGAGGTGATTTTTTTTTCCCTTTTTTTTTTTTTTTTCTCGTTTCATGTTGATTATAAAGCTTGTTTTGGGTGAAAGCCTAGAGTTTTATGGGACTTCTTCTGGATTATCTTTCTTCTCGGTGGAATAGAATTGTCTCTTATGATCATTTGTGAGATGGGTTTATCTAACTTTCTCCATTTGATTTTTGTATTATCTCATGAAAAGTTGAGATTTTTATGAAAAGTTCATCAATAATTGCAAGGTTGAATCTGTAATTTAGAGATAGGAATTTGTGATATTTATATACGACTGAATTGGAAATAATTTATGCTCCTTTACGCCTTTTAGTTGTCTTATTGTTCTTGGGGAAAAATGGCATTTTTGTTCTGTAGATGATTAACTGGAAGAACTTGTATGTAGCTATTCCTTTAGTTCTTTGTAGTCTTCTCTAATTAATGTACAACTTTCTGTAAAGATTTGGTGTCTTAAATAAAACCGAAGTTAAAAGTTCTACTAATCTTATATTTGGAATGTGTAGTCTCTGAAAGATTAGGAGGTTGCTTATCCTACTCTTTATTTTCTGCAGGTTAGTCGCCTATTGGATTTGATTGTCCATAGTTTGTACAGCCACAAGGAAGTGTTTCTCCGTGAACTTGTAAGGTCAGTAGTAATCCTTCATATTGGTTATAGTTGCATCAGCCATCATTGTGGCAAAAAAATTACTAATACTAATTCATTTCTTTTATATTATGGTACATATTTTTAAAGCACCTTTAATTCCAATTTTGTATATAATATATCTTTCTCAGTAATGCAAGTGATGCGCTTGATAAGCTGAGATTTTTGAGTGTTACGGATCCCTCTCTACTTGCTGATGGCGGTGAACTGGAGATTCGTATAAAGCCCGATCCAGACAATGGAACCATTACTATCACGTATGCCATTATTTTCTATTTAATTTTTCTTTTCCAGATTTGACTTGGTAGCTAAGTTGTTATATGCAAAAATGGCAGTGATACTGGCATTGGAATGACCAAAGAAGAACTTATTGATTGCCTCGGGACTATTGCTCAGAGTGGTACCTCTAAATTTTTGAAGGCTCTCAAGGTATGGTTTTTGTTCTCCAATAATAAAATATACAGCACTCGCTAATTTCTACTGTTCTTGTGGTTCTGATTCTAAATTCATTTCTTTATTGTGTATAGGAGAACAAAGATGTTGGTGCAGATAATGGTCTTATTGGTCAGTTTGGTGTTGGTTTCTACTCAGCTTTTCTTGTTTCAGAGAAGGCAGGAAGTTATACATTTCTTACTTTTACACAAGATTGGTCAACTATATGATGGAAATTATATGCTTAAAGAGAGTTATTACAAATTTGTTTTCAGGTTGTGGTGTCAACTAAAAGTCCAAAATCAGATAAGCAGTACGTTTGGGAAGCTGTAGCTGACAGTAGCTCTTTTGTCATTAAAGAAGAAACTGATCCTGAGAAAACGTTAAAACGTGGAACTCAAATTACCCTCTTCTAAGGGTATGGTGGTTGTAGTTATATGTCAATTTATTACTCTCTTTTCCTTGAAAGTGTTCTTATTTTGAGCCTACTTCAACAGCCTGATGATAAGTTTGAGTTTGCGGAACCCACAAGAATCCAAGGATTGGTGAAGAACTACTCTCAGTTTGTATCCTTCCCTATATACACATGGCAGGAGAAATCGAGAACAGTGGAGGTCGGTTTTTTTGTGGATTCTGAACAGCTTGTCTACTCTGAGAAAGAAAAAGCAAGGAGTTTGGCAAACAGAATTTTATAGCTTTGATTTTGCAATACGCTTGGATGATCGTTTGAACTCCAAATGCAGATGCTCAAATTTGAAGCTTTTACTTTTGCTGTGGTTGGAAACTATTGGAATGGATATTAATGTAAATCAGTGTTTGAAAAGGCACGCCTAAGTTGCACGCCTCGTCGCCTAGGTGCGAGGCGCGGGCCTTAGCACCTCAGGACATAAAGCGCGTGCCTCAGATGCGCCTCGTGATATTTGAATTTAATGGGTCTAGGGTTCGGGTTTTCAGGTCTTGGATTTTTCAATATATATTCTAAAATATTAAGGGATTGAAAAAATCTCTAATTTAAATCCTTTCTTCCCTTTTTTTTTTTTTTTCTTAATCATTCTCTCTTCCCCTAATAGCAACAAGGCAGCAAACGCTTTTAAGTTAAAAATTGAAACATAATTTTTTTTCTTTTTAGTTTGAGAATATTTATGTGATTTTTTTATTTTTTATGATTATTTTATTTTTGTATGGTTATTTTGAAATTTTTTTTACGTAAAATATCAATTTAAACTAGATTTATTAATAATGTTTTATTTTTATTAGAAATGTGCCTCACCTTCTTGAGGCGCGCGCGTCGAGCCTAGGCTCCAAAAGGCCTTTGCGCCTTCTCAAACACTGATGTAAAAGCTGTTAGTGCTTCCTTGAACAGCTTTATACTCGACAATGCTTTCGCCGAAGCTCCAGCCAAGACAAACACACCTTGAAATGTTGACCATTTTCATTTATGAATCTTATTAATTTCTCCTCTCCATTTTGTTGATGACAGGTTGAAGAGGAGGAACCACCGAAAGAAGGTGAAGAGGCAAAAGCAGAGGAGGCAAAAGCTGAGGTATAGGCTGATAATTGGTTTCCTTTTCATTAAGTTTTTGGTATTATTGATGGGGTCTAACATTTTTCTGCCTGTTGGTAGGGTGAAACGAAGAAGAAAAAGAAAACTGTCACTGAGAAGTACTGGGACTGGGAATTGGCCAATGAAACAAAGCCTATATGGGTAAGACCGTTTTAATCACAAAAGAAATCAAAATACGGCTCGTCTTTTTCTGTGAATTTGTTTCCACCTTAGGTTAGGGGGAGTGGGGTGGTTACCTACTTGATAAATCACATTAATGAGTGTTTCTTGCATACTTTAAATTTAACAATATAAATTTACTTGGCCAAGCTGAGAGCTGACTAATTTGTCTTTGCTTGCTGTTGTGAAGATGCGAAACTCGAAGGAAGTTGAGAAAGAAGAATACAATGAATTTTATAAGAAGACGTTCAATGAGTTCTTGGATCCTCTTGCATACACCCATTTCACCACAGAAGTGAGTACTTCTAGAATTTTCTCTCAATGCCTTTGGGAATTAATCATTTCATTTTGGAAATGACTTATTGACTCTATTTGTGGCTTAAACAGGGTGAGGTTGAATTTAGGAGCGTTCTTTACATTCCAGGAATGGCGCCTCTTAACAATGAGGACATTGTGAATCCCAAGACAAAGAACATTCGCTTGTATGTCAAACGGGTGTTCATCTCTGATGACTTTGATGGTGAGCTGGTATGTGATCAGACTCAGAAAGGCTTTGAGATTATAGAAAGTAGTTTGATATAGTATCCCAGTAGTTAGTAGAACAGCATCAAATGTCCGTATTTAATTGTTTTTTCCCCTTTTCTGTTATGAAGTATTGGTGCAAGAGTTGCTAACTTCATCCTTTAAATTGCAGTTTCCTAGGTACTTGAGCTTTGTGAAGGGAGTTGTGGACTCGAATGATCTTCCTCTTAATGTTTCTCGTGAAATTCTTCAAGAGAGTAGAATTGTAAGTGATGCATAAAATTTGAGGCAACCTTCTGCATATTTTATATCTGCAAGTAAGTCTCTCCTTTTGATTTTCATCTATTTGATTTGTTATTTGCAGGTAAGAATCATGAGGAAAAGACTTGTTAGGAAGACGTTTGATATGATTCAAGAGATTGCTGAAAAGGAAGACAAGGAGGTGAGAAGGATTTTCATTTGCTCCTCTCGCGCGCACGCTCTCTCTCTCTCTCTCTCTCTCTCTCTCTCTCTGTCTCTGCTTTGTGAGACAGGCTCAATTATTATCTATTGCAGGATTACAAGAAATTCTGGGAGAACTTTGGGAAGCTTATCAAGCTAGGTTGTATTGAGGACTCCGGAAATCACAAACGCCTTGCTCCTCTATTGTGTTTCTACTCCTCGAAAAACGAGGAGGATTTGATTAGTTTGGATCAGTATGTAGAGAACATGGGTGAGAACCAAAAGGCCATCTATTACTTGGCCACTGACAGCCTGAAAAGTGCCAAAACTGCGCCGTTTTTGGAGAAGCTGGTCCAAAAAGATATTGAGGTTACCACACAATTTGGTTTTCTCAGAGACAAATTTTAGTACTTGATTCTTGTTTAACTGACATTTACCTCTCTCTAGGTTCTCTACCTCGTGGAGCCAATTGACGAGGTTGCTATCCAGAACCTGCAAACCTACAAAGAGAAGAAGTTTGTTGATATTAGCAAGGAAGATCTTGAATTGGGTGAGTTTTTGAAAACTCTACCAACAGATAGTTCGAAACTTAGATTTTATACTTGAAAACCTTTTTTGGTGATATAGTTTCTGAGGTTATTTTATTACAGGTGATGAGGATGAGGTGAAAGAGAGAGAAAGCAAGCAGGAGTACAATGTGCTGTGTGACTGGATAAAGCAGCAATTGGGAGATAAAGTAGCGAAAGTCCAGGTCTCTAAGCGGCTCAGCTCTTCACCTTGTGTTCTTGTTTCTGGGAAGTTTGGATGGTCAGCAAACATGGAAAGGTACAGCTATATTTCTTTTCTGGGTTCCTTTTTATTTGTGTGGGTGAACTATTAATGGCTCTTGATTATCAATTCAAGTAGATAGTTGATCCTATCTCATAACTAATCCTTTTCATTTTCTGATATGTGTCTTCCTTTTGTATCATAGGTTGATGAAAGCACAGACTCTTGGTGATACATCTAGCTTGGAGTTCATGAGGGGGAGACGAATATTGGAAATCAATCCAGATCATCCTATCATCAAGGATTTGAATGTAAGAGGATTTACGTCGTCTTAAAAAATTTAGTGATTGAGCTTTTGGCTGAAAAGAAACCTTAATGTATTGAAGTTTTGTCCACACATTTTGCGCCCATTTCTTGTCATACTACTGAACAATACTTTGCAGGCTGCGTGCAAGAACGAGCCCGATAGTGCTGAAGCTAAAAGAGCTGTCGACTTGTTGTATGACACTGCCTTGATCTCCAGTGGATATACTGTAAGCTTTCTGACTCTCTAGATTTCAACTCTTTGTTTAATTGCAAGATGATGAGTAAACAGCTCACTTTCTCTTCTGTTTTTGGAATCAATACAGCCTGATAGTCCAGCTGAATTGGGTGGTAAGATTTACGAGATGATGGCGATTGCCCTCGGTGGAAGATGGGGAAGATCTGATTCTGAGAATGCTGAATCTGAGTATGCTGAGGAAACTGCGGTGGAATCTATGAGTGAAGAAGCGGAGGTGATCGAGCCCTCGGAAGTCAGGGCTGAGAGTGATCCATGGAAGGACTAGTGTTACTTTTTTTTCTTTGTTCTTTTTTATCTTGTTTATTTGTAGAAAATATTATATTTGAGGGTGTGAGGCAATGATTATAGGCAGGGAAATGATTAAAACTGTGAGATACGAAGAGGCCTTTGCTCTTCTAATTTTGGTGGACTTAATTAGGAAAAGTGATACGGAGCAAAGTAAAATTTCGAACTTTTCAGTATTATGTTACTGTAATTTTTGGTTATGCAGTTCTATTGGGATGAGATGAGTAACTAGTTTATTTCCCCTAGCTTCTGAAAAGCCACATTCGTTTTGCGGGTGTTCAAATACTGGTGACAGATTTTAAATGTTAATATTCAAAATACCGTTGCCCTCAAGTTCTTGATGCATTATAAAGCTATCTATGCATAACATACTCCAAATTATATTTCCTTGTTTTAATTCTTATTCTTCAGTAGAAACCGCTCCAGCCGTTAGAGTGAGCAAGTTCAACTAATGTGTTACCAACAAAATCTGTCTCTTTTCTCACTATATAAATAATACTCATTTCGAGCCCTGATCCGGAGTGAATCCGACTGCTATAATGGTCGATCAGAGACTTGCAAAATTGTTGGAGGATAAAACATTGTTATACAAAAGAATTTTAACCCAGACAAAAAAAAGAAGAAAAGGGTGTAGCACTTGGGCGACGTCTCCGCCACTTCTTCAAAGTCATCAATACAATAGAAAGATACTAACTGAACCTGCGACAATTTCATCAGGAATTCCATCATATATAAAAACCCAAAATCATGTGATTCAAATGAAATTCAGTTAGAAGTTCATTGTATACTGAAAAATACTTAGATCTACTCACCAAGGTACCACCCAATACAATTTCATCAACCTATCTGTATGCACATTTGAAACCAAGATCACTGTAAAAAGAGAATAATGCGATTCAAGATCACGGTGCATCATTCTTCCTTCCTTTGGAGGAGAGACGAGGCATCGCTGTACATAGCCACTGCATTACAAAACACGGCAAGGACAATCATAACAACAGATAAAACTCTATCCCAATTGGTCGCAATTCCATGGCGATCCCTGGAAAACAATAATAAGTCAGATCGAAAGTTTCTAATTTTACTAAAATCAAAGACACAACCTAGAGATAGTATAGTTGTTATATTCGCCTCTTGCGCTGAATAGTAATACGTTGCTAAATTCACCTGAGGGTAATGGCCGCGGGGAAAACAAACGCGATGCAAACAGCGGCAGTCGCACCAGTAAACTGAAAGGCATCCCAAATGCTCGGTATGAAATTAGCAGCCAAGAAAATAACTGAGAGGAGGGCAGCTGTAATAACGGCGAATCTCTGATTGTCAATATATAAAGGCCGGGCCGAGGGAAAGAGGAGGCCGTCCAAGTTAAGCCTTAAAGCATGGAAGATTATAGGGAAGACGAGCATGAGGTGGATGGCATAGCTCACTCTGACGATATCGTCGAAAAGAGAGCTGTATGGGATGCCAAGATTCGAATCAAAGTTGGCGAGGACATCGTCAAGGGTGGATTCGCCGAAAAGGAGGAAGCCGAAGAAGCTTGTGGTTATGTACACGGCTGAACAGACAAGCAGAGATGTACGCACAACGGGTCTTATCTGGGAGGAGTCTTCGAGCTCATTATCTATAGTGTGAACTGCAATAAAAAAGAAACAATGCTATCTTAGGGTCGTAAAATGTCTGAATAGGGGATTCAAGATTCTGGATCTCCTCTAGGTTATCCTAGAATAACCCGATTTGACCGGAATAACCTTCTAAATCTTTCTCCATTGCACTGGGCAGAATAAAGGGGATAGAATTGAAGTTAGCCCTTTGCTGCCCCCTCCCCTATAAACATTTCCATAGGTTCTATGGTCGAACATCACAAATACATGAGTGGAGAATGAAATCTAAGATCAAACTTATCTTATGATGTTTGAAGGAAAAGTACATATAGCAAATTCTATTCCTCTAAAATTTCACCAAACTTTTGCACCAAAGAAAAGTAAATTGGGATTCCAGTTTCCATACCATTGTAATGGCAAATATATGCGGTAACGAGTACAGGAACTGCCGTGAAAAGCTTCCACAAGGCGGCCAAATCAGGTAGGTCAGGAAGCAATCTAGGCATGGAAATGCTTCCACCGAGCAACTTCACAATTGCAACTCCTGCTGTAATTACTACGAAAACAACAGCGAGCGCAACCGAGACGGCAGATGTGTATTTCAATGAATCTGCAGAAGAACATATACAGCACATACTTCATCAGTTTGACAAAGAAGAAGAACATAAAATACACAAGCAAATGAGGGGACTGTGAAACTCCACATCTCAGAGCAGCAATGCATACCTACACGCTTGAAGCATGACAAGGGAATGAATACTATAACAGTAGTGAGTAGAAGAACAAAAGAGCGATGATTCCACCACTGCTCTCCAAACCATCCTTCCAGGACGCCAAAATGGTGAACACCACCAGTAGATGTTCCAGAAAGTACATCGCCTTGTGAGAAAGAAACAATTTGAGCATGAGTTGCCTTAGAGTACATTAGTATCACATGGACAAAGAATACCCAGAAGAAATTATCTCTGACAATTATTTATGAAGCGAGGAATATCTATTGTACCTATCACTGAGCAACATAGCTCGAAAATAACTGCTAAACGGTACAACCAGGCAATTCTTGAAAAAACATGATAAAGTACTCAGTAGATCTATAATAAGCTCGAAAAACAGAAGATAACAAGAAACTTAAAAATCCTATTAACAACTGAAGAAGAAATTTTGGTTGTTCGCATGATTGGGGTGCAACAATTCATGTAATAGCATCTGGTATATGTATACATGTTTAAACATTTATACACATCTGATCAACCGTCCCTAACGCAAGTGGCAAAGAGTTTGATGGTTGATATCCGAGATCCGAATTCGAAGCATAGTTGCTTCACATTTTCAGCTAATTTATTTAAAAAATAAACGAAGCGGGTAGCCTGCTACCACATCTATAAATTTCAAAAGGTATAAGCTGCATAGCCTTCGTACGAAATAATTTTAGTCTACTCATGCCACAACAAATATACCTGACAGATTAGAAAGCAATAGCTTATAAATCTCAAAGAGCACATGGGCGGGCTGATTAGATAAATCATACCGATAATAATCATATAAACAGTCATCACCCCGACGTTATTGACGACCACGCAAACTTGAAGCAACGTCCGCCCGATCTTTCCAAATGCATCACACATTACTTCGCTATACGAAGTTGCTTTCCCGACCCGGCTGGACCTAATTAGCATCTCAATTGAAGCCTGCGTGAGGAAAGCGCCGACTACAATCATGAGAAGCCCCGGAATTAGCCCTAAGATCTTCATGGTGGCCGGCAGTGCCATAATCCCAGCTCCGACAATGGTGGTCGAGAGGTTGAATACAGCCCCTGCAATCGAAGCTCCGCTAAACTCATTAACTTCCCCATCTTTATCCTGTTTGGTAGGTAGCAATGGAGAATTATGATCTAGAACTGGTTTGTTCTTCCGGTTTCCCCTCTTCTCGACCGGATTAAGGCTCCCACTAGTCATGTTTATATACTTCAATTAAAACAGTTTTGAAGGGGGAAAGAAAAAGAGAATTTTGCTGAAACTTTTCAATTAATTGAAATATGTTACAATGACTCTGGTTCTTTAGACCAACAAAATCAGGAAACAAAAAAAAAATCCCCTAGAAATGAAAAATAAGCTCTCTTTTAATGGAAGAGAACCCAGATTGGATCTTTTTTTTGGCTAAAAAGCTCATCAATGACCTAAACCCAAATCTGAAGATGGTAGATCTTAGAAACCCTAAAGAAAACTTGGAATGAAATCATAATGAACAAAAAAGAAATTTAATAGATCCCTTTGAACAAACCCACCTACCAAAAACTCAAAAACAAAATTTATACGTTACGCGAACGAATCAAAGACTACACATTGAGGGGATAAAAGCAATCTTTTGATAGAGATTGGCCACAGAACCTAAAACAAAGAATTAAAGAAGGGAAATTGATGGTTCTCCTTCTACTTTTCCCAAAAATATTTCCTTTCCGTACAGTTTAAGACTACAACCGACACAATATGCGAATTGACTCGGAAAAAAAAAATTTGTTAAAAAAAAAGTTAACAAAGCTTATCCTATCGCTCTCAATTAGGAGGTTGTTATGAGATCGATTAGGGTTTGCTGGGGAATTTGGATCGTAGGAGAGGAGAAGAGAAAAGGGGGATTTTTTTTTTTTTTTTTTTTTTTTTTTTTTTTTTTTTTCCCCTCCTCTCCTCTCCTCCGAGGTGGCGGGGTTGGCGAGAATTGGGAAAAAGAAGAACCTGCAATTAAAAATAGAGAAAATCGTCTATAAATAGTGAAATTTATTTACCATATTTATCCAAATGTTTAAAATTTGCAAATTTTATTTGTTGAATTTTAAATAATTATTTTATATAAAATAATTATTTTATATAATTTTCATAGTTAAAAAACACTCTAAACGGTCGAAGCGTCCGCCCTTTTCACCGATTCGCTCCGCCACAGTTCACCGATTCTCTCCTACGAACGACGCCATTGTATCTAGGGTTAGGGTTAGGGTTTTGCGGGGGTGGTTTAGGGGGCGATGTCGCAGAACGAAGAGCCGATGCCGGATCTCGATCAATGCGGCACCTCAATTCTAAAGATTACCGTTCCGGATCGATCCCTTCTTCTTCGAGCGAACCAAATCGGTAAAGATCCCTCGTTTTTTCCTGTTAATTGGATCCCTCATGAGTTTCTCGACCCTTTATTTCTCGCACATTATTGGTTTTGGATTGGTTAAGCAATCGCGTCGTCGGAGCTTCGGCGGCCATGGCGGCGCAACGAATTGCTCGGATTTTGCTGCGATTGTTCGTTCCGACTCCCCATCTCCGAAGATTCAAGATGAGGTGATTTCGCTTCTTGTTTAATTTTGTATTTGTTTCCTTTTGAGTGAAAAAATAGGTTCTTTTCCGTTGTTCTCTGTTTCTCTTCGTAGTTCTATGAACATACGCAGAAACATAAAATATTTCTTGTTCTTGTATTAATAAAGTATGATCAATTGGTCAAATGAATTTTCAACTACTGAGACCAATTCGTCTCCTTTCACATCACTCAAACTTTCCTTCATTTGCGTTTTCATTTGGACCCAAACCTTCTCTTTCGATCCCCTTATTACATTTGTCGTTATCTCGGGGCATATTTGATCCAACAAAATATTACTAGAAAAAAAAGTTCTTTTGAAAAAGCACTGTTTTAAATTTGTTTGATTAATCCTCGAAGCTCATGTTTTGAATCTCAAATTATTATTTTCTTACTTGTATTGCAACTGAAGTATACAACTTTTCTGCTGTGAGAAATACGAGTAAATACGAAGCCAAATGGGCACTAAAGTGCATAGAAAAGGTCGTTGTGTTAAATTTTGTCTCTGTTGCCATTTGGATGTTCACATGTTAATTTGATGCCACCTCTGACTCATTCTCCCCTGTAGTTTCCTTGGTATGTTTGGAAAATCAATAAAAATTTGACAAAGCTTTGGACGCATATGGTCTCTGACTTCTTCTTCCTGATGGATTAGTAAACAAATAATTCATTCTCAATCATTATATAAACCATGATTTTAGAGTTTTCTACCTCTTACGGAATTGGGAAGCTAAAAGCTTAATCTTGTTCTTTTGAGTTTAATCGCTCTCTTCTCAATCCTTTTGAGTAAGAAAAAGATGGGATCATACTCCGTGGAGGAGTTTGTCGGGGATGGAACCCTACAGGGGCTCATTCCTATGCTTGTTGAGGAGGGTTGGGATGATGTGCCCACGCTTAAGATGATGAATTTTCAAGATATGGATCATATGAACTTTACACAGCGCCAGAAGGTAAAAGATCATCGTCGTCAAATTTAGTTTATTTTGCAATTCTGGGAATTCAAGTAAATTTGAAATCGAATTTTGGAGTGAATTGTTGGCGGATTGAGTTTTTATTGTTTGTTTTGCTGTTTTACCCTTAGTTATGTGTAAGCTCCATGGCAATTAGAATGGATCTTTTTGATAAACTCAATCATATGATTTACTATAATTATTCTATACATGTAAATTAAGAAAATCGTTATTAATCACGGACTAATAAGCTTTCAGAGAACGGAATAAAGGAAAAGTGAAATCGATTGAAATAAGTGATTTATTTTAGCATTCGCTTTCTCTTGGGGTTTCTTTTGTTTGCTGGAGTTGGGGCCTGCATGATCCTTTATCATCTGTAGAAATACCGTTCGAGTATAGCTGTTTGAAGAAGCCATAACAACCTTTTCATTCATATCCTCCTCGTAGCTTTTTGCGGCTGCCAGAAACATAAAATTTAAATCGCAGCTTCTACTTTTGGGTTCAAATTATTACTGATTTTTGAATTGAATAGGGCTTTCCAATTTTGAGAGTGAACCATCAATTCTCTTTTAAGTCACTTTGTACGGCTTTCTTGTATATTTCATTTTTGTATATGATTTCTGCTAAATTTAATTGATATTTGTCCCAAGATGTTATCTATTTTATGTCATAAATGATGGAACTTCATAATTCTCTATAGGACGCGCTTGAACTCAGGTCATACCTCCATGACCGTTCCTTGATGGAGTATGCCGACAGGCTCGAAGCCCCTAGGATGCCTCTGGCCGAGCTGCTCACTCTAAGCACTTCGACTCTCGCTACACAATTCGGCATGAAGAGGGGCCACGTTGCTCGCTTCATTGATAGAACAATCGCCTGTCATGTATCAATACCACCTTCACATTCTTTCCCGGCAAGAGAAAGAACATTATCTTCAATCAGTAGAAGCACACAAGAGAATGAGGCTTCTAGAGATCTAAGGAGGAAGCAAAGTGCAATATCTTCCTCAAAGCAAAGCTCAAAGCAAGAAGAGTCAATAGACAGATCTAGGAGTGATAATATTAAGAAAGAAGGGTACGCCTTTAAGGGAATTGTTGCTTCTGAACCTGCCGACCCGAGGTTATGCGGTTGTGTCCAGCCACCTCCTGTGGTGGATAGTGTAGCTCCTTATCCGACGATAGAGAACATATCAGTTCAGAAGCTTACTCCTGAGTATAAAGTCGGTATGCAGCGCTTGGTGGAAGCGAAAGCCCCGCCTATGAGAGCTTTGGAATTATGGCGTGATCAGCCGGTTGTTCTTCTCTGCATTCGTCGCCCTGGGTAATTCTAATTAAAATTTTTGCTTGACAACTAATTGGGTTGTACAAATGTGGTTCTTGAATTTGACTCTTTTCAACTTTGCCCTCAAAGTAAACATTTATTCCATGATGTTTTTCTCACATAATGAGTAAACATTTTAGTTTGTCTACAGTTTGATAGAGATGTTATGTGGTTTATCAAAAAAAAAAAAAAAAACAGAAGGAAAAAAACAGAAAGAGAAGTAATATGAGCACTGTCAATAGAGTTAGGTTTGTTAAAATTGAAACTGTGTAGATGAGATAGAAATAAGCTATATTACTCCAAAAAAAAATAAAAACGGCATTAAACTTCAGAGACTATATTTCCAATATTGAAATTCTTGGACAAAATTGAGATCAAAGCTAAACTTAAGTGACTAAATTGTTGAAATTGAAACACAGAGATAATTGAAATCACTGTCAAACTTTTGGTACTTGATTTGCAGCACAGTCATAATCTTATTGAAGTTGCTTGTTAAGCACGGTTCACCTTTGAATTTCCACATTGATTTTCTTTTTCCATTATAGGTGCATTATGTGCCGAGCTGAAGCTCATCAGCTTTATGCGAGGAAACCTGTATTTGATGCACTGGGGTTTCAGTTGATTGCTGTTCTGCATGAACAACTAGAACAAGAGGTGGTCCCTGATTCTTCAAATTTTGGTTTTTGGTTTACCCATTAAATTAAGCTAAATATCAGTGTTAACTATTACAGGTTAGAGATTTTTGGCCTCGATATTGGGGTGGGGTTGTTGTTCTTGATCAAAGAAAGGATTTCTTTAAAGCACTAGGAGGTGGGGTGCTGTTAAAAGACAAGTTTTTGACTGGTTTTCTTTTTAATCCTCGTGCAATTGCCAATTACAAGCGCGCCAAGTCTATTGGATTAGATCAGAACTTCAGAGGAGAAGGTGAGATTAAAGGTGGTCTTTTCATAATCGGCCGTGGAAAAACTGGTATTGCTTATCAGTTCATTGAAAGGAACTTCGGAGATTGGGCTCCTATTGGTGAAGTCATAGATATTTGCAGCCAATTTCAGGTAAGTCTTCATTTAGCTTGAAGGCAGTGTTCCATGACAGCCCATCAATCCTGATTGCCTTTAATTACCATTGCCTCCAAGATTTAATTATAAACATTTTCATAGACAAAGATAAAAGTATAAAATTACCAACTCTGCAGCCTGAGTACACCGGTTAGTTGCTAACTCTATTGTTATTTCTAACACCTACGTCGAGACAAGTGTAACTGATACTTCCTAGAGACATGATACTAGATTCTTCTACTTCCAAAAAGGTTAGTCCCAAGTACTGGATTAGAATTTCTTGTGAGATTGTTCAGTGGGGTTTTTTTGTTACTCCTGATGGAAGGAAAATCTATTAAATTTTTTCGTTTAGCAAATGACTCCCCTTTGGTTTTTATTAATGCCGTCCGAGGAAACCATATGTCACACATATCTTCTCTTTTAAAGTGTGCCCTAGAGCTAGTTATTTCAGCTATGAGAGCATGCCTTGTTTGTTGCATTCAATTTTTATGATTTCGTTATTTCTCTCTTTCTTGTCCATCCTCCTCCTGTTGTTTCCTTGTTGATATAACAGATATTGTTCTCATCAGTTGATTGTGTTTATTCATGTGATTTTGCTCGCGCAGAATGAATGGTCGGCCCAAGAGGAGTCTGTGCAGAGAGGTTCAAGTTGAATGTTTCTATGTAATACTCTTGTGTAGTATATGAATTCTCTGGCTCAAAGTCCCCTGCTTAGCGAAATTCTACATGCGTTTTCAGTTGTTAAATTAAATTACTACAATTACATGTGAATACCACCTGCATCTTGACAAGTTGATTGTTTAGCAAGTAATGCAGTTTCTTTGCCTCATGCCTGTTGTTAATCTGTGAATGAATTGAAATGGGTCTCAATCAAATGATAAATTGTATGAATTTGAAAACAGGATTCCTTAGAGCTAGGCTTCACCATTGAAACCATGGATCGTTACAAGGTGATCCATCTAGTTCTTGCCATCTTTTTAAGTTGTCTTGCTCTTCTGAGAGGTGGTTTATCAACTACATTTTGTCAGATGCAGAATAGTCACTGATTTACTGTTCTTGTTATATTAAGCAGCCGAGTAAGATTTTCCATAATATCATTGAAGTGGTTATTTTTTAATTACTCAGAGGCAACATTGTTCATTTTATGCAATGTAATATTTCCAAAAATCCATCATCTCTTGCAATAAAACATACATTTGTTATCCTCACAGGACAAGAAAACACAGAAAGAGCATTATAAATTTGCTTGTGAGGTGCCAAACAGTCTTATCCTCTGGCTAATATAATGGCTTTTTCTTTTCTCCATGTACAATTTACCAGGTCACAGAACTTTATACATGCATGCAGATACTTCACTTATTTCAGTGCTAGTACTCCACATAGAAAAATGTACCTAATTACTGTTCCTTAGATTACAGCTAAGATACTTTTAGCTGCATATAACTTGCTGTTCTTTGTTCTGCACATTAAAATACTATTTCTGTTTTGATGTCATTCGAGCTGCTGCTCGAGCCTTTTTTGTTTTTTTTTTTTTGTTTAAAGGTTCATAATGCATACTAAAGACAACTTTGGTACAGATGGCAGGATTCCAATTTCACATCTCAAGATTAAAAATTGTAAAATGGGGAGAATTTCTGCATTTCTAAGATACGACAAAGTGAATTATTAATCCAATACCAACATTATTTAGTATCAAATTGAGATAGGGGGGGGGGGGGGGGGGGGGGGGGGGGGGGTTACTTTGGATATTATAATGGACATAGCCTAAGAAATACACCATGTTTCAAAGCTTGCAGAACTGAATTGTATTCTCCAAACCTCTCTCTAAAACCACCAAAAGCATGCTGTTATCCTATTCAAAAATAAATAAAAAATAATCTTATTCCTGCCATAGTGCATGGAATCTCCATCCTCCTATATTGCTACTTTGGTCTGCTACCAATCACTGATTCCTTTCAGATCCAATCAGTAAGAAAATGAACTCCTCAGTTAACTCAATCCAACTTTATACATGCACTTGGATAACTCAATTCCAAAGATATACTAATTTGTAAGTGGACTGAATCATCTATAATGGCATCCTGTTATATACTGCTAATCATATATAAGATGTGATTAGTCGCAAGCATTCGAGTCTACTGCTTCCCCCGTAAGTAATACGTCAGTCACCAAAGGAGGAAAATAAAGAAGGAAAAACAAAAGCAATTTTCAGAGGTCATAAGAAGATGAAATACTACATGGAATATATAAGGGTGGAGGCATTTTTTCATTCAAAGAATAAAAAAAAAATGATATATGATATCTGCTTTTAATATCAACAGACATACAAAGAGATTTGATCCAGAAAGAACTTTTTCATACTAAAAAACCAAAGCAGTCCAGATTATACATCCATTTTATGAGAAATCCTTTTATAGTACTGAATAAAAAAAAACCTGCAAGTGACTCTACAACTGTGATATAAGAGAAGGGAAGAAAGAGAGAATTCATTCTCCCTTAATTCTCACTTCTTTTTTTGGGTGCATAAAGTGCCTAATCAAAGAAATAAAGCAATTAAAGAATGCAACTTGGTCTCAGGAGGAAGCAGTCCTTAAGTTGCTATACAAAAAAAGCAATAACAACCAACCTTTCGATATAAATGCGGATATAGAGAAAACAGTGACCCTTCCATTATGAACCCTGCATCTTTGACTTTGTGTAAGCTTCACTGAGTTCTTTGAAAAAAACAGATGCATACTTCAATAAGCTTACCATGCATCCATGTAGCAGTCACAGCTTGAGTTCCATATGAACAGGAGGTGCTTTACAGCCATATATAAATATATGATCTTCAGGAACCTAAACATGGATGCAACTTCATAAGGGAAATCCATCTCGAGGTTTACTGTTTAACTCTTGCGCGTTGAGAGGTGGATAACTCATTTGCATGACGTTTTGGAGCTCTTCATCCCATGCATTAGGCATCTGTTCGATGATTTCAAAACCAGAAGGTGTAATTTGTTAGTACTAATTATAAATGTGAATACTTGATGAATTTGAAAGAAACATAATGTCATTATTTGTGAAGCATCAATACTAGATACAGAAAAATGATAACATTTTCTGTACAAGTTTTTCGGTGGTTGTTTTATTACAATACCACTACTTTGGATTGAATGATGAAGTATTATTTGCTTGGAAAGATCTAAATAGTAAAATTGCCAATTTGTTAGGACGAGGATTCTGTCAAAGTGTATCTCATAATAACACCTCGAATAATACATCAACGCATCCTAATATAATCAACATATCTTGATTGTTGCTCATAATAACACGTGCAAGATTATGAGTTTTTTTTTTTTTTTTTGAAGTAAAGGAATATTATCCCAAGTAAACTAGATTATGATATACTTGTGCAGAAAAAACAGAGATATAGAGCTGTAAAACCTGAGATGTAGGTTCTTTATATCCATTGATGGAAGTTGGTTGAGCATTCATAACTCTTCTAAGCACATCTGAAGGGTTTGGAATGCTTGGCATCCCAGCTTGAACCATGCCATGTTGAGATGGATGTAGATGAGGATGGATCATATCTGGTGAGAAGCCGACAGCCGAGGAAGGACCACCGCGGGAGACAAGCTGTTAAAAAGAGAATGAGAAAATCACCCAACTAAGTAAAATGTGATCCATTTGTCATCATGATTATCAAATTAACTAGAAAAAAAGGAAAAAGATTACGTGAAGCTTGAGAATTTCCAAATTACAAGCATAAAAGCCCTCAGCGATACATACTTCTTTAGAAAGTAGTCCTTCTATGTTGAAGTCTAGTCTTGGATTAACAGCGGCGAGCTTCATGGACAAAAACTGGAAACAGAAAAAAGGAAATAGAAACAGAAATTTCCTCTTAGAGAATTGTCTGTATAAATAATCAGAGACTCCAGCTGGAATTAATTGCTTTAGAAGAGCGTTCTTACCTCGACCTGTCGTTGTAGAGATTGAACATAGTTGATTATTTCGTCCAGCATAACTGCCTTTCCGGTAACCTGAACTCCCAAATTCAGAAAGAAAGAGAATGTATATTGATTAGAATTTATGGATCAGAAACCTAAAGGTAAATTATATAGAAAGACTTACCTTACTGCAACCAGGAACAAGGTCTTGCAGAAACTTCATCCTTTCACTAATTTTTTCCCTCCTCAGCTGCATAAAAAGTATCAAAACCATCAAATCCAAATTTCTTATTGCAAATAGCTAGAGACGCAAAGCCCTAGAGCTCCGACGGTCGAAATAAATTGAAAAGAAACCCTACCCTTTCTGCAAGGCTGTGGCTGTTAGTTGCTTGGCCGCGGCGAGCTCTTACATGAATATAATCTTCTTTGGGCTCATCAGAACTATCCTTGGCTTGTTTCCCAGCAGCCTTGCTAGTCCCCACAGTTGAGCTATTTTGTTCATTCTTTTGTTTATTGTCCATATTTTCCTTTGTGGTTTCAACTGGCAATTGTGGGGCTCCTTCAACTTGTTCCGTTTCCGCACCGACCTTTATTTAGTGAACAATAAATACTTGTTGATCTCCATGTTTGACATGCATAGCTTAAGAACAAGCAAAAAAAGCAAACACACACAACTTTCTAAGTATAGTTGAAGAAAATGTAATCATAGTTTACCTGATTGGACCTTTTCCTTTTCTTAACATTAGGCCCTTTCGAAGAGCTATTATCTCCAGCTGCAGTGGCCAAATTAGGTGCCTCTTCTTCACCACCTCCGCTAAATTCGGGCTCGGCCGATTCCCGCAAGCTGTTCGCATCGTCTCTGCGTTCCCCTGGGCTCCTAATGTTTGATGGATGATCGTTCACAGGCAGGGGGCCGTTCTCGGAAGCTTCGTCGACGCTCATTTCGCTCTTTTGACCACCAGAAAAGTTCGACGGATTGGCGAAAGGGTTCAAAATTTCAGAAGCACCAAAAGGATTCACCATGCCGCTCAAATTGCCACTGCCGAAGCACGAGAACCTCGCGGCGCGCTCGATGAAAGCGGTGTCGGCCGAGAAATGAGAAAGGATCGGGGGAGGATGGATCTTCTGAAGCGACGGCAAGAAAGTCCCACCTTTTGGGAAAAAATTGGAAGGGCTCAAGCCCAAGGGGGGGGTGTTTCCTACATGAGCATTGTTTTCGGACAAGACCACCAAATTTTGCGAGGATTGGTGGTTCCAGAGGCTTGGATTGAATGAATCCATCATGGGATTTGATGGGCATGAAGAAGAGCCCATTTGAATCTGTTGACCAATTGATCCTGATGAACTGTTGAATTGCCAAGCTGCTGAGATGTCAGAAGCATGGTAGCTCATATGCTCCTCATTTTTCTCCAACCCCAACTTTTCCTTCTCATTCATATCCATCCTCTTTGCTGAAACAACCCTAACCTCAGCACCCACCCACAAACTCAGAGATCAGCAAAGTTGGGGGGAAGGGGGGAGTGTCTTAGATTGAGAGAGACCAAATGAGGGGGTGAAAAGGGTTTAACCAAAAAGATGAGTGTTTGGTGTGGGGAATATTTAGTATTCCATTAAGAGGAAACAGATGGAATCAATAGGTCACTTCCCAGCAACAGCTCCAAGCAATAAGTTAGCTAAATAACAAGACTTTGCCCATTTCAGAGATCAGTAGTTTTTCAGAATAAATTGACCACCTAATCTCTTTAAAAAAAAAAAAAAAAGAAAAAAAAAAAAAAAGGAAAGGCAGAATGAGAAAAGCTATATAAATAGAAGAAACAGGATAGACTGCAGAAGCTGCTCTTTCACCAAAACTGCTTATCAACCAAAGAGAGAATCCTAAATAGCCACAACACAGCTGGCACAAGAAGCCAATGTCTAGACTCAAAAAAAAAAAAAAAAAAAAAAAAAAAAAAAAAAAAAAAAAAAAAAAAAAATCCAAAAGGCAGTAAAAAGAAGAAAAAAAAAAAAAAATCTTTTCTCACCCCCAGATGGAAACTAACTACAGCTCACAAATCCAAGTTAATAGAAGATAATTAAACAACACATTGGCCTCAGATAACAGTAGAGCAGAACCCAATCTTTCATAGCTCCCTATTTTTTGCCTCTCAGAAGTTGGTGTTTTAAGAGTCTAAGAGGTTGATTCAGTGCAAATGGAAACTCAACCACACTGAGCAAAAAAGTGGGGAAAAGTAAAGATACCCACTTCAGATTCCCTCTACTTTTAACACTCTGCCCTCCATGAAGCCTTTCCTTGCCATGTCCCAGCCTCCAGTGAGAGCAAGGCAGAAGATATACTGAGGCCCCCTACTGTCTTTAGAGATAGAGAATTAGAGAGAGAGAGAGAGAGAGAGAGGGGTGATGAAGGTTGCTTGCATTTATACCCTCAAAGCATACAAGAAAGAGAGAGAGAGATGAGAGCTTATTTCCTGGCTTTGGTCCACCACAACATCCTGAAAACTGGTCCCTATTTTTCAATTATAAGAGAGTCCTAAATCAAACTGTGAATTTAAAAAACATGATCTATCACATTTAAAAAATATATTTGTTTTTAAAAAAAATACTGTAGACTCTCTAGAATTTTATCTTTATTGATGATATGCTAACATACACCGATAAAAAACTTTGATTGACCTAAAAATATTATTTAGGGGCCACAAGATAACCGGTATATTAATAATTTACAAAAAATAATTTTTATATAACTAATAAATTGTGATAAAAGTTACAGTTGAAATTTATTGTATAGCTATTAACTATAAAGTCTCATTTAAATTTTTTTTCTCACGATCAAATTATTACACTTGAGAATTTAAGCATCCAGTAGCTGGGTACATTAATCGCATAAAATTTTTAGATGCTATAGATTATATCTAATGATTTATTTTTTATATTTTAGTATCTACATACATTTTTAGGGTCTTTAAAAACAATTTCATGGTGAACCAGGTCCAGGTAATAATTGGGAGAGAGAGAGAGAGAGAGAGGGAGAGCAATTGAATGATTAACCACCGCCACTGATGCTGGAGAGCTTAGAAAAAAGAGGAAAGGAAGACACAGTAAAGCTCTCCTACCATGCACTACCCTTATTACTTTAATGTAAGGGAACTTATTTTAATGCATCTCTTTTAAGCTTTTCCTAACCATTCTTTAATTATGCTGCTTAACTTTGCCTTTAACATCTAACTAGCTTTGAGCTAGCAACCTGACATTGCCAACTTACCCCTCTTATTATTATATCCATATATGCTGATGGAGCATTGCTGGAAATAATAATACTTCATGATTATTTGACTGCATTGATTGAGGCAATGCTATACATACACTTCAAAATGGAATATATGATGCACATTCTATCCATTCAAGGATGAAATTTTTTTTTATTGATCACTTCGATGTGACCAGTAAAATTAGTAAAATTCACCCCACTCTGGGATAGGTGGAATATAAGATGTACACCTCTTTAGGAGGGTACAAAAAGCATTTCCCATTAATTTATTATTATTATTATTATTATTATATATAGGGGAGCAAAATAATGCACAGGTGTTAACTAATTTCATAATTTACTTTGCATAAAGAGGCAATATTATTTTGGTCAACATTGCTGTACATAATTTTGATGAGCTTTCAAAATAACTGACTCATTTTTGCATGGTAACATTAGGTAACTAGCTAGTGATTTTTTTTTTATTTATTTATTTAATCAAATCAAATTAATTCGGTAAGTCAAATTTAAATGAATAATATTATTGAAATAGAGCTAGTAGATCATATAGTAAGTAATTTTCCAGGTGTAAATATATTTAGTTCTTGCAAGTGAGTCAAAGGAATCTAAAGATGAAATGTTTTACTTTACTATTATACAATGTTTACAATTTTGCTTACATTTTTTGGCTTGATCAAGTTGAAGTTTTGCTCCTGTTCGATTTGTTTATCGAATAAACCAATTGCACTAGCTTTTGTTAAACGAATTCACGACCATTACTTGATATATATTTTTAATTCCTGTAAAAATTGTGGATGATGTGAATAATTAGGACTACATGTGGCAAAAATTCTGTGCACACAGTATTATTGGACAGGTATCATACTGTACAACTCGAACACGACAACAACTACAACAACGGATATTGCAAAATCAAAATGCGCGTTTCATAAAATTTACAGTCTGAAGAAGTTTGAATTAAGGGAGGATGTTGGAAATAGTAATTCAAACTTAATTTAGATAGAATTTATTCAAATTATATTTACCAGTTTATATTTATCCAAATTATATTTATCCAAATTAGTTTGAGATAGAATTTATCCAAATTATATTTACCAATTTATTTGTAATTATTTAGATTTGTGATTTATTATGATTTGATAGCTATATATATTTAGGCGTGATAATTAGATGAATTGAGAAGGCCACAGTAGACATGGTCGCATAAGGTCAAGAATATCATTAATAGTGTAATTGAATATTTTTTATAGATAAAATATTAGTTCTTCTCAAATATTTCTTCTTTATAAGATTGTTGTATTTTAGATCGAATTGATGATCCTAAATTACATAATCGGTATCAGCGTGAATACCGTTTTCAACAAAAAAATATTATTTAATTAGAGCAGTGGAAAGAAATAAATGCAATTTTTTCATTAGTCAGATTCTTAGAGTGAGCTCCCTTCCTATAAAGTGCGAAGACTCAAATCTCAAATTTCCATTTTGTCAAACACCGTACCAAAAAAATAATCCATTAATATTTCATTTGGACCTAGAGGATCGGTTTTTGGTCATCTAAGATCCAATCCAAATCCCATTTATTAACACGTCCAAAGATAAGTGCCAAATTTATTAATATCTTCATCTGGGAGTGGAGGGTTTAATCCTCCCAACTTAATATTCCTAGGATTTGGTTCCAAATAAAGTCCATGATTACCATGCATGATTCATAGCTCTAGTACACAAAACTTTCCACATTTGGTATTACCTTATACAAATAGGGCAGGACCCATCTTTAGTAGCAACTAAATTTAACACAAAATTAGCTCACTTTAACACACATCTAATTGGTTTGATTGAGAGATTATTAATTTTTCTAAACTGATCAGCTTCTAAATTATTCTTATAATTTTACCGAATCTATTGTTGTGACGTTTCATCTTATGGATCAGAGAATCTGCGTACGTAGATACTTCGATATAAATTTGTTCGAGATGCATGGATCATACGTGTGCTAAGTAGTTTACACATAATTAATTAATGTAGCAGTATACTATTCATGCAAACAAAAGGAAGTGTATTTTTTTAATTTTTGAATTTGATTCTCATTCCTACAAATTTGTATTAATTTCTAGCTTATTTCTTTCTCTTTTTTTTTTTAGTAGAAACTTTCAAACCCCGACAAATTCAAGCCTTGCTAATTGATGTAAATATGTGAAAACTCAAACAAAAAAAGAAACTAATATATATATATATATATATATATATATATATATATATATATATATATATATATATATATATATATATATATATATATATATATATATAGTCCGGTTAGAATACTATCGATAGCACCAAGCAATTGGTGCTATCAAGTTTTAAGCCGTTAGATGAAAAAATATGCGGTTGGGATTATAGTTGTCTCCCAAGATTTTTACTATTCATTCAACCATCTAGTAAACCCTAGAGGACCACTATCATCTTAACCACACATTTTTTAATTCAATGGCTAAAAATTTGATAGCACTAATGACTTGGTAGTATCGATAGTATTCCAGCCTAATTATATATATATATATATATATATATATATATATATATATATATATATGGGATAATTGCCTGTGTACCCCTGAAATATGAAGAAATATCTGATTTACCCCTCTTATTTTTTTTCTTTCTAATATACCCTTCATACGTTCCACCGTTATTAAAATACCCTACCGTTTTCCTTTGTTAAGTTAACTAGGTTAAACTAGAGTTAAATAATAATCGGAGTTGAAAACTATCAGATATACCTATTTTGCCCTGGTTTAGGATTTAGGATTTAGGATTTAGGATTTTAGGGTTTAGGATTTTTTAGGGTTCTAGGGTTTAATTTTAGGGTTTTAGGGTTTAAGGTTTAGGGTTTTAGGGTTTAGGGTTTAGGATTTTTTAGGTTTTAGGGTTTAGGGTTTAGGGTTTTAGGGTTTAGGGTTTAGGGTTTTAGGGTTTAGGGGTTTAGGATTTTAGGGTTTAGGGTTTAGGGTATATTTGAAAGGGCAAAATAGTAATTACACACAGCTAACGGCAGTTTCAAACGGTACACTAACAGAGTTTAACTTCAGGGGTATTTTGGAAAGAAGTTGGAACGTAAGAAGGGTGGTTTTAATATTAGCCTTCTAAGAGGGATAAATCTGAAAACAGAGAAATTTTTAGGGGTACGTAGGAAATTGCCCCTATATATATATATATATATATATATATATATATATATATATCAATTTGCGATATTATAAAAATTTCATAAACTAAAAAATAAAAATTAAGTGTATTAAATTTGTGTATGGCGCGTGCATGCACGTGTGCGCGAATAGATAAACTGTACAGAAACTAATGAGATAAAGTCCATAGAACAAATCAATTGAAGACTATATATATCAATGACATAATAGAAAAAAAAAAAAAAAGAAGATAATAATTTATTTGCCTTGGTAAACAAACCAATTGAAACTTTCTCAAATCAAATCATGTCACAACCTCTAAAGGGTCTTGCTAATATATAATGTTACCATGCTAGAATATATATATATATAACTTTGAGCCTACCACTTGGGATGCTTTTGTTATATTGCATTGGGAATTGTGTTTGCTTAATTAGTCGACCTAACTTTAGAATAATGGAGCCCCAATGCATGTACTTTTTAACTTTATTAATTAATTTCAAACTTAATTAAAGTGTGAACATGCAACATTGCTCCCTCGACTATCTCCACGTTGCAATTGGATCCCTTTACTTTTAATTAATGTTTCCTAATCAGCAAACATAAAATAAAAAACCTAATTTATTATTTCAGTTTACTTCATTTGAGTATCTTGGTGATAAGAAACTAAAGTACAGTATAAATGAGAGCTTATATACTACAGGAAAATGTTGAAGTAAAATGTACTGGGACTAAGTTGACTATATTTTTGAATAGTACAGGGACCAACAAATACGTGCACATATAATACGTGCACATATATGTGCATGTATTTGTTGGTCCTGTACTATTCAAAAATATAGTCAACTTGGTCCTAATATATAATTAAGCTTCTATATTTGTAAAAATATTAAATTATTTTTATTTATAAATTTTTATTTTTGGATGTAAAAATGTGCAGTTAGGATGATGATGGGCTCCTTGAATTTAATGGGTGGTTAGTAGAATAGTATGATCTAAGGGGTAGAATTAATCAAAGGGTTAGATCTAACGGTAGAAAATTTATAAGCACAAATTGCTTGGTACTTGTACAAACACAGTGGCCGGACTATATATATATATATATATATATATATATATATATATATATATATATATATATATATATATTATTCATCCAGGAATTAAGATTTTTTTACTGATCATTTCCAAATGATGAGTAAAATTTATTTTATTTCAAAATAAATAAAATTTATTTTATTTTAAAATAAATAAAATATAAAATATATATCTAATTTTGAATGTATAGAAAATATTTTTCATATATTTTGCCTTTAATTAAACTACTATGAGAGCCTTAAGCTCCAAGACAAATAGCTGTAAAACCTTATAGGGGAAATGATTTGGGATGATTAGGTGTGACTCACAAGTTATTTCTCTTTACCTTTTCTCACTGTACAAGTTACAACAAGCCCCTCCTCTTTTCTTTCTCTTTACCTTTCTTTAAATTTACCTTACCCACTTTTTTTTTTAAAGGAGTCTCCTGCCACAGTGTAAAAACAATGGATAAAAAGAACCCACTATTGTGTTTTTTTTTTTTTTTTTAAGTAATATTATTTATACATCCTAAAAAGAGATATATCATACACTCCTCGGTTATTTTAAAGTGAAAATTATATTCATTCTAAAATAAATAAAATATAAAATATATATTCTAGTGTATATATATATATATATATATATATATATATATATATATATATATATATATATAGAGAGAGAGAGAGAGAGAGAGAGAGAGACATCCATCTACTATGTTACTATGTGAATTTAAAGAAGAAGACTTGGGTGGACAGAAGAGGTAAAATATTATTCCTTGTGAGCGTTTGGTTAGGTTTGATAGTCTATCTGAGGCTAATTCTGACACCAATAGATACACTCCACGTGTCCAGCTGGCCTCCTTAATTTTGTATGAAGGCCCCTGAGCTATAGTCCATTTTGAACCATGCCCGTGAACTTTTTTTTTGTGAACTTTTTTTTTGTCACGACGCAATTCGCTAGTAATAATAACTCGTTGAAATCAAATCACAATTCAAAATATTTAAGTTCAGTTATTATTACTAGCGTGTATGATTTCAAATATTATATTAGAATTTCAATCCTATCCGATGTGAGGCTATTAAATGTTCTTACGGATTCAAGAGGCGGTTCCATTAAATTCGTAGTGTAGCACTTTATCTCTCATAGTACTTAGCTTTCACATTTTCTGCTGGTATTTACTTCTAATACCATTTGTGACGATCTGACCCGACCCGCTAGCAATAATAACTCGTTTGGTTCAGACCACCGACCCAAAATACTTAAGTTCAATTATTATTACTAGCATGTACGGTGTTATATATCTAATTAAAATCTCAATCTTCAATGTAGAACTATTGGCATGTTACATTTATTTTGTTGAATATAAATATTAAAATTAGCGAAAAAAATGATTATTTTATATAATTTAGCATGATATCATATTAAGAGATTCCGAGTTCAAATTTTATGAGACTGTATTTTAATTATCTCCTATTTAATTTAAATTTACATTTTTAATCTATTAAAACATCTTGAGTCCAAAAATGAGAAGCCCCAAATTTAAATATAAAACACCATTCTCTGCTAGCATATAATTTAATGGATTTTCTTCTTCCTATTGATATTTTTTTTAATATTATTTTTCCTTTCCATCTTGCTAAACTCCATTGTTCTATTAGCTGTTCATCATTAATTATCAGCAAAATTCACAGAGTTTTTTTTAGAAAATGATCCTCTAAAAATTTATATTTTTAAAAATGGCCCTACAAAATTTGTATTTGCAAAAATGGACCTATACCTGCCAACTGGGCGCTACGTGTGCGCGCCACGTCAGCGAGGTTCGTGAGATGAAATTAGTTGAACACGGAGTCTCAACATGCGTGTCTAAACACGCATGTTGAGACCGCGTGTTTAGACATACAGGTTGAAAATACGTGTCTAAACACGCACTCTCAACATGCGTGTTTAGACACGCATGTTGAGACTGCGTGTCTAACATACGTGCCTAATGGTGTAAATGGTGAGGAGATGAGACATGGAGAGGCGAACACGGTGCTGGGTTGAGAGGATTTGTCAAGTTTTGAGGTTGGTTCTGGTTGGGGTATTTCGTCGAACGTAAGAAAGGCGAGGCCTTTGAGGAAGAGATTTGGGCTGGTGGGTCGGTGGTGTGGGTAATGGCGTCGTCATTCGGGTGGTCGGGCAGCAAGGAGGCCCACCGCGAGACGCCAGTGGTGGTGAAGATGGAGAAACCCAACTGGTCCATCGCCGATATCTCTTTCCCGGACGACAACGACGACGACGACTACAGCAGCGGCGGAGGCGGTGGGGGTGCCTCGGCGGCGGCGGCGACGAGGAAGGGGGGGAGGGGGAAGAACGCGAAGCAGATCACGTGGGTGCTCCTTCTGAAGGCGCACCGCGCGGCGGGGTGCCTCACGGGGCTCGCGTCCGCCGCGTCTCCTTGGGGCGCACCGACTCCGACGCAGGCTCCGCGGCGACCGAGGAGAGCCCCGTGCTCCGCTCCCGCTTCTACTCCATCCGCGGCTTCCTCGTCCTCGGCTTCCTCGTCCTCGTCGTGGAGATCCCGTCCTTCGAGGGTTGACGTGGAGATCGCCGCCTACTTTGAGGGTTGAAAGTGCAAGTCTAAACATGCATGTTGAGAGTGCGTGTATAAGACACGCATGTTGAGAGTGCGTGTTCAATTCAATCCGAGTCTTCTTCCCCCACTGACGTGGCGCGCACACGTGGCGCCCAGTTGGCACCCATAGAGTTATTTTTGTAATTATAAATTTTGTAGAGCTATTTTTAAAAATATAAAATTTTAAAAGATTATTTTTTAAAAAAAACCTTGAATTTAAAGAAGAGGACTTGGGTGGATAGAAGAGGTGAAATATTATTCCTTGCCAGCGTTTGGTTAGGTTTGATAGTCTATCTGAGGCTAATTCTGACACCAATAGATACACTCCACGTGTCCAGCTGGCCTCCTTAATTTTGTATGAAGGCCCCTGAGCTATAGTTCATTTTGAGCCATGCCCGTGAACTTTTTTTTTGTGACGACGCAATTCGCTAGTAATAATAACTCGTTGAGATCAAATCACAGTCCAAAATATTTAATCTCAGTTATTATTATTAGCGTGTATGATCTCATATATTATATTAGAATTTCAATCCATCCGATGTGAAACTATTGGGTATTCTTACGGATTCAAGAGGTGGTTCCACTAAATTCGTGGTGTAGCACTTTATCTCTCATAGTACTTAGCTTTCATATTTTCTACTGGTATTTGCTTTTGATACCATTTGTGACGATCTAACCCGATCCGCTAGTAACAATAACTTGTTTGGTCCAAAATACTTAAGTCCAATTTTTATTACTAACGTGTACAGTGTTATATATCCAATTAAAATCTCAATCTCCAATGTAGAACTATTGGCATGTTACATTTATTTTGTTGAATATAAATATTAAAAATACCGAAAAAAATAATTATTTTATATAATTTAGCATGATATCATATTAAGAGAATTTTATAAGACTGTATTTTAATTATCTCCTATTTAATTTAAATTTATATTTTTAATTTATTAAAACATCTTGAGTCCAAACATGAGAAGCGCGGAATTTAAATATAAAACACCATTCTCTGCTTAGCATATAATTTAATGGATTTTCTTCTTCCTATTGACATTTTTTTAATATTATTTTTCCTTTCCATCTTGCTAAACTCCATTGTTCTATTAGCTGTTCTTCATTAATTATCAGCAAAATTCCAATATCCTCCACCAAAAAGTAATTTAGAGTTAGTAAACTTGACTCAATAATTGATTAATTACTAAATTTTCTAATTCAATTAACTTAAATAGTTTGAATTAAAACCAATGAAAGTTGATGAGACTACTTATTAGCTGAGGCACTTAATTACTACAATATAATATGAAATAGTATTTAAAAATTTAAGCTGTGAGACAATAATATCTATATATTTTATAATCAATATTTTACCTTTGGCGCGTTTTGATTTGAATTTTTTTTAATATGTTCAAAATATAAATTTAATTAAATAAAATATTCATAATGTAATAAAATTCAAATTCATAATCTTTCACTCTGATACCATCATGCATATTCAACACAATATAATTAATGTGGCCAACTAAAGATGCGCCTAGAGGAGTAAACAAATGAGCAAGTGTGTTAGAGATTAGTTGGCATGGCTCTGCTTTTGGGAAAAAGCTGATCGAAAACCTAAAACAACCAAATCCATCTTAAAGCACAAGACAAAGCTGCTTCTGCTGGGGATTGGACGAGAATCTCTCAAGCCATATACATGCATTTTGGATGTAGCTTAATTTCTAATTATTACAATACGCACTTCACAAGTGCATGGTATGTATCTCTACTTAATTATATATGTGTATTTGATCAATATAATTTGTTGTTGATTGTTGCAAAAGAGAAAACCCATCAAATTCTTTTGAAAAAAAACAAAGTTATTAAGCGTATACGTATGAAATATATAATGAGACTTAATTTTCCCAAGTATTAATTAATTTTACTCAGAGGGTTAGTGTCGGTGAGATGGTCGATCTCCTCTAATTAATATACAATACCATGCATCTCACATTTGTTGACTAGAAAATTAACTCAAATGTGCACCTTCACTGTACTCAAATGTCCTTTAATTTATTAAGTGATTACTCTCCATTTAATTTTAAATAAATAAAACATTTTTACGAGCCTATTTAGAGATGATTTGAGAGTGTTTCACCCCCGGTCAACTGCTTTAATTGACCGCAATTTTTTTTTAATTTTTATTTTATTTTATTTTTTGCAACTAAACACAGAAAAATTATAGATTTTAAAATAGCTGTTGTCAACGAAGCATTTTCAAATTATGCTTAAAATGAAAAGATTAAGCGAACCAGATCATGTGATCTGGTGTTGGACCCGTAATTGTGGCGCTTAAACAATGCTTCGAGTGACATACATTAATTTATGCATTAGTTGAGACATGGCAAATAAAATGAGCTCAATGGAATTGTGCAATATTTCGAGATATATATATATATATATATATATATATATATATAGGCGGAAATACCATGGGTAGCAAATAAGCTTTGTTGTTATTTATTTATTTATTTTTAATGATAGAGTTTTTAAAACGACGTTCGATGCCGTTAAATATAATCTAGATCGTTTAAACTATTTTTAAAATTAAATTTTTTTTTTAATATATATTTTTTTTGTCCATCAAGTAGATACAAAATTAATTGTTGAAAATAAATATTCTTTAAAAAGTGATAATAGGAGTCTTATAATCAAAATTAAGATTATACATTTTGTTTTAAATATTTTAAAGAATTTTTTAACTAAAATTTAATTAATTTTAATTTAAATTTTTTTACACTGTTAAATTAGTAATATTAAAATTATAAATTTTACAACTGTTAGATCATTAAGTCAATAATGTCTAAAAAAATTACAATTTAGTTTCTACATATTTTTAGCGATCTAAATCATGTTCAATGTCCTGCTTGTCGAATGCAAATAGGTGGCAACAAAGTTCGTTTGCTCAACTCTCTCTCTCTCTCTCTCTTTATATATATATATATATATATATATATATATATATATATATATATATATATATATATATATATAGTCCGGCTACTATACTTGTATAAGCACCAAGCAATTGGTGTTTATAAGTTTTTTACCGTTAGATTTATTCCTTTCACTAATTCCATCTCTTAGATCATTCTATTTCACTAATCACTCAATTAACTCAAGGGGCCTATTATTATCCTAACCACACATCTTTTCTAAAGACTAAAAATCTATATGCACCAATAACTTGATATTTTTATAAGTATAGAAGTTCAATTATATATATATATATATATATAAAGCTGTAATACTATTGATAGTATCAAGTCATTGATGCTATCAAAATTTTAGCCATTGGATTAAGAAATGTACGGTTACGATGTTAGTGGTCCCCTAGGGTTTAGTGGGTGGTTGGTTGAATAGTAAAAATCTTAGGGGACCACTATAATCTCAATCGCACATTCTTTCATCCAACGGCTGAAAACTTGATAGCACCAATTGATTGATACCATGGATAATATTCTAGTCGAATTCTCTCTCTCTCTCTCTCTCTCTCTCTATATATATATATATATATTGAGCTCTTATGCTTTTAAAAATACAAGTCATTAGTACATGTAGATTTTTAGTCCTTAGATAAAAAGATGTGTGGTTAGTATGATAATAGGTCATTTCGTTTAAATGAGTGATTGGCGGAATAGAATAATCTAAATAATAAAATTAGTCAAAACAGTAAATATAATGGTAGAAAATTTATAAGCATAAATTGTTTGGTATTTGGATAAGTATATGTTTTATTTTTGGAAACAAGTCTAGGTTAGGCGTTCCTCGGATGGGTTATAATCATTATTCATAATCACCAGCAAGGCATGTGCATTTTTTAAGCTTGATTATGGGCACTTAGCGTACGCTGATGGTCTTAATTTACTAAATAATAGTTTTAATTTATCTAAATTGCAAGTTGTTATACACCTTGGGGAGATATAAATTGTTAAATAATTATATTAGTTAAATATTTCTCCTAAGGATACAGTATGACTAGTTACGCAACCCGAGTTTTTTCCTTTTTAATAACGCCCATTAATGATTGGCATTGAGCTAAGAAATGGTACTGCTTCACTGTTCTAGACTATTTAATAATTAATATGTATATTAAATTTTTACAGGATATATTGTAGAGAGAGAGAGAGAGAGAGAGAGAGAGAGAGAGAGAGGAGAGGAGAGAGATGTGGTCCAAGGCCCTTATGTTGGATTTTAACTTATTTTTGTGCATATTTCCTGATATAATTATATACAACAGAAGTTTGATTTGTGCATAGCAGGTTTTCGAAAAAGAGAGGATTTGGAGTGCTTAACTACCATCATATTTGATCATGAAAAAGTCTTATTAACAAAGCCATTTTATGTACGTACATGGGCTGTATTTTACTGCATTTAAACAAATAAATTTCTCTATCAGTAGTAAATTTGGCGCGGTTAATAATATAACTCTTGATCATGGGATGTGAATAATTGAGCTTGGATATATAACATTTGTGACACTTCAATGAGGGCATTCATTGCCCACAATGTATCACAGAGGACCTTTCTCTGTTGCAGTTGGATCAAAATAACACTAGGTCTCTCTACCTATCATTGATCTTTGTATAATATCAGGGCTACAAGGGTTCTATTACAGAAAACCTTCTTGCAAACTTTCTGCAAGATATAAACCCCTCGATTCGAAATGAAAAGCAGAAACATTGCTTAAAGCACAAGTTCCACATAATGGAATCTAGCGGTCGGTTCGTACCAATTAAAACTTATGCAGCAATGTTATTCGAGTTATTTAAATTAGCCTTTCGACCAATAATTTGCATAAGGGCATCCGAAAACGGATCCTTGGATTCTGAAAACCCATCATCACTTCAATACAGTTGTAAGCAACGCCGCGCGCCATTATAAATAACAATCATGGATGGCGAAATTCATTGCTTACTCAAAGAGGTTATAGACTGCCTAACTGAAATGTCCCTCAAAATGACCAACCATTCTATGCAATTTTTTGTACAGATAGTGGGAGAATGGTAATAAGATTTACGAACAGGAAATCAACCAAAGAGGCAACGAAATACATACAAATCACATGTATAATAGCTGCTTTTTTGAGTTCGGTCACTGATAAAGGCAATAATAAAAGAAGTTGTCAGATAATTCAAATGAAGATTTGAGAGCTAATATTTCTGCTTCTGATTTGGTTGTATGATCTTCTAATTTGTGGCAAAACATATGAGCCACAATGTCTCAGGCATAACATTTGAAGTGTGTACATCAGAAAACAGAATTCATGAGCCCTATGACAAACTCTTACAGCAGAGGAGATCAGTTTGAACATAATAAAGTTTGGAAAGCATGAACATTAACTCGGGTTGGTTGAGATCTGTTTTTGACTAAAATAATTATACAGCTGTGGATGTTTGTGGATGGATCCCCCAGGAACTAGATGTGATTGCTAACAAACTGGAGTACAACTATTGCTCTAAAGATTTGTACTACTATCCTTGTTGTAATAGGATGTCACTTCCATCTCCATCCTCCACAGCTGGAAACCAATTTCCAGGCCCCTACTAAGGGACTTATTCTCATCTATCTTGTGTAAAGGTATTGGGCCCGAGGAAATTCAAGAACCACAACTTTTCTTCCATTTGTGAAAGCTCAAGAAAGCTTTTTCAATGGCATTTATATGAATTATTCTCAAATTCTATCCCCTTTTCTATCATGCTAATCATTTTTCGAACTATATGTAATAGTAAATTTTGGTCGAAGAAACTTAGGACTATGTTTTCAGCTCAGTAATTTGTCCAGTTTAAGTTCTTAATTACCACTTTATCAATTTAAACCAGATGCCTTAGTGCCAAGTTCTTCTCAACTTTTCAGATTAGGATAAGATTAGAGCAAGATAATATTTGGTTTAGATCAAGACTCACCTCGATCCTCTGTTTGCGCCTGAGCTGTTAACGCACCATCTTACAACTTACTGTTTTATGCTCTTCTAACAATTCCTCTGTTTGACAGAATTCGCCATCATGCTTTTAGGTAGGAATTTTCACAATTGGAGTGCTGGAAGAACTTAAACCTCTTATGTCAGAAAAGAATATGAATGAACAATCAAATAATCCCCTCACTGATGTGATACAATCATCAATGGCAGAAAACTAGTGACAAAAAACCAACAAATTATTTAGTTATCCCCCCCCCCCAAAAAAAATGTTTTTAAATCAAATTAAGAGGCTACCAGTAGTCCATGCAAGAACAAGATCCTTCTCTAAAGTGATGGAACCGGTTCGCGTCTCTTACTATTATATCCCTTTCGTATACCAAGCTGAGAAGCTTAATAGCCGCATGACAATCCCCGCAAACTCGCAGGTTCTTCATGATCCGAATGGTGGTGCCCGGACTCGTGCTAATAAGTCCAAATGCTATTGCGAGCTTCTCACTATGAAGAGCTAATGAATTCTCCTTCACTTCCTCCTCCTCAATATCAAGAAGCACTTGTGTAGTATCAGCCTCATATCCTTTAAGCTTCAATTTCTCCCCCATCTCACCCAACATATCGTAAATCTCTCTCTTCCTGGGATGACCATTATCTCCTGCAATGAATTCATGAACCACACCATCTAGTTCAATAGAACTACACCCTGGTATTTTCTTAATCCCTTTATCGGACATCATCTTTCTCACCTTATGCACTCCACTCCAGTTACTCGATAACGCGTATATGTTCGATAATAGTACATAACTAGCATTATCATTTGGGGCCACCTCAATGAGCCTAAGTCCGGCCTTCTCACCCAGCGTAAAGTTTTTATGAATCCTACAGGCGCCGAGTATGGCTTTCCACATCACAGCATCGGGTTCAAATGGCATGGTTCGGATCAACTCTTCAGCCTTATCGAACAAGCCCGCACGGGAAAAAAGATCAACCATGCAACCATAATGTCCAATGTCGGGCTCGATCCTGTAAATTTCAGTCATTTTCCTAAAATTCCTTATTCCTTCATCAATTAATCCTCCGTGGCTACAAGCATTTAACACACAAGCAAAAGTAATCTCGTTCGGCACCACTTTGGAAGATTCCATGGTGGAGAAAAGCTCGATGGCTTTTAAGCTGTGGCCGTTTGCCGTAAAACCCGATATCATGGCATTCCAAGTATCCACACTCTTACGATTCGTAGCATGGAATGTATACACTGAACCTTCAATACACCCGCATTTAGAATACATATTAATCAATGCAGAACTAAGGTTCTCATCGAGCTCAATTTGGTTTATGTTTACATAGGCGTGTGCCCATAAGCCTAGACCGAGCGCACCCAAATGGGTGATTGCAGATAGCACACTAACCAAAGTCACCCGATTAGGGCAACATTCCCCAGTCTCCTGCATCGATCGGAACGTATCCACCGCCTCCTCAAACTCGCCCGTCTCAATATAATACGCCATCAACGTATTCCAAGAGACGACATCACGCACCGGCATTCTATCAAACAGTTCATGGAGAGAGTCCCTGTCCTTGTTATAAGCATAACCTTCAAGCATGCTGTTCCACGCGACCAAGTCCAGTTCAGCAATTCCATCAAACACCTTGCGTGCATCACGAACGACACCGCACACCGCATATATATGGATCAATTTGTTGCGTACATGGGCATTCGAATCGATCCCGCGCTTGATTACATGGGCGTGGAGCTGCATTCCGGCACGAAGAGCGCGTATTTGGGTGCAAGCTTTGAGTGCGAAAGTGAACGAGAAGTGATCAGGCTCGGCCGACGCAAGGAGCAATTCGCTGAAGAGATGAAGGGATTGCAGGGGATGGTTTTTGAGAAGGTACCCTCGCATTAAGGTGTTGTATATGAATGTGGGCGGTGGGTCTCGGAATGTGTCAAGGAGCTTTGCGGCGTAGTCGAGGCTTCCGCCGGCGGAGACGGCATAGAACTCGGCGAGGCGCCCCGCGGAGTAGGGGTCGGAGGATTGGGAGGTTTTGATCATGTGGGCGTGCACTTGGGTGGCCTCGCGGAGGTGGACGCAGAGGCGGAGGAGGGAGAGGTTGGGGTTTTGCGGTGGAGGAGGTTTTGGTGAGGAGGTGGTGATGGTGGGTGGAGGGATCATGGAGAAAGGGAGTGGGACTGATGAAGCCATTGGAAGCGGGAACGGAAGTGACCGTTGGAATACCGTTGGATCAGTAGTAGTGTTTGCCTAAATCCAATTATTACCAATTGTCTCAAATCAATTTCTGGATATAGATAAATAGGATCACTGTGAGCATACCAAATTCACGATGCACTTTATATTACATGCAAACACAGGCAAGCATTAAACCTGAACTAATCATGCCACAAAAGGAAACCAGTGCCGAACTGCCAATCAATAGGACTCCAAATAACACTATTATATAAAATCAAATCGAAGCAACCAGTTGATATAAAATCAGACAGAATAAGCAGATTCATCAAAGTACACACAAATATCAGAACATGAAAACACCATTACAGGGAATCTTGGATTTACTACCAAGATTTAACCTAAGAGTCTGTGCTAGCATAGTAATTCTTCATACAATACGGTCTCAACAGTAGAATATCATAAAGAACACCACACAATTCGCGATAACCGAAAACCATCATAGTGGTGTGATATATTTCCACTCGACACTTTATAAACAAACTATCCAGGACCGACTTTCGGGATGTCGTAGTGCTCGCTGAGATTCGCGAGATACTGATTGAACCCCTCAATCCGGTCACGATGTGATTTATTGGCAGTCTTTGCCAGCCTATGCATATTGATTCTCTCTCTCTGTTCAATATATCGTCTCTCAGCCGGCGTGAGGTGTTCATCACAAGTCGGTGGATTTTCTTCGCCCCCAAGCTTGTCGTTCTTTGCCAAGTCTTCACTTGTTTCAGCTGACAACCCAGAACTTCCACCTAAAATTCAAAATTACCAAATGCACGAATCAGATTTAGCTAAAATTACCAGGAATACAATTTCACCAGGAAAAAAAATTACATACATATGTGTATATATATACGGAATTAATGGAAAAAAAATCTTTACAAATGTATCACGTGATAGAGAAGAACATATCTAATAGTAATGGCAATCTTCAAAATGAAGCAATTGACACCCCAGTGAAGAGATTAAATTAAAAATTTCTACCCACAAATTTCCTATCAAATTGCATAACTCACGAGGTTGATGGGATCCTATAAAGACTCCAGAAAGAATTTGCTCCGCCTGGGCAAGGCCTACGAATTGATCCATTGATATTTAGTGATAAGAAATAGAGTATTGTTCACATATTTATTAATTTATTTATTATTTATTTCTATTTCATGCATGAGTGCCGGTATGAGAGGGGATTTATGAGTTAGTTGGACGAAGAAAATAGGTGATATGGTTGAGGTTGTGAAAGGTCGCAGGGACCTGCACACTTGCATGTCACGTAGCTGATAATATAATACAAGTGGGAATATAAAACAAAGTTAGTCGACCAGTTTAAGAGGATTTGCTGCTACAATTTATGCTAGTTTACAATTAATCTGCTCCTAACAAGATCATTGTACATGATCTACACCTCAGCAGGTTAGCTACAGGTTTAAAATTCTTCTTACTTAAAGAGCAAATTCTCAGCTCTAGTACATATGTGAGATTGTTAAACACAACTATTATTGATACAACCATTGTTAAAAGATGAAGCATGTAATAAACTATGAAAAATAGCAATGTACTAAATAAAAAAATTAACCTTCTTGAAGTTCATTATTTCCACTTTGAGACTCTCCATCTTGATGATTCTTGTGTTTCTTTTTCTTCTTTATCCCACCCGCCTTAACATCTAATGCTTTTCCTTTCAGCTTAAGCTTCCCAGGAACAACATTTTCATACGAAGACATCGCTAATATATAAAAAGAAGGCAAAAAAAAAAGGATCAAGCCCTCTAATGAGTATAAGACAAATTTTTTTTTTCGATACAAAGATCAAATGCTTAAAAATAACTGAAATTTGTGAACTTTTCAATGAAAAGAAACATCAAACTACTGTAACCACCCCATGTTTTCTATGTAGAATTTGAATGATGATCAGTACAAAAGTTCACAGAATCATCAATACAATTCAAATTTAGTTTTTGCAAAATTCACAGCTTTTGCGGTATAAACTTACTCCAAACTTCATTAACTAACCCTTCGCAGAACAAATGGATTATCAATAAGAGCAACTAATTAAAGCAGGATAAAATAAGAAAAAATAAAAAAGAAACGAAGTGGGGATCATCCAACTAGTGATTTTTTCACCCAAACAAATCAACGCAGCAAATACAAATCAATCCTGGTACTCTTTTTTCATCTGCAAATACGTACAAACCCTAGGGTTTTTTTCCTTCTTTGGTTTTCTCTATTTCTAGATTCGAATTGAATCGGGGAAATCCCTAGATCAAGGACCAAAATCCAAACCCTAAAACTATAATTAAACAATACGAACTACACAACATAAAACGAAACAAAGAAAAAATAAAATAAAAACAAAAAATTCGAAGAAGAGGGCGACCAACCTGGTGATGATTCGGGGAGGAGAGGAGAGATTGCGGTGGGACACCCAAAAAAAAAAAAAAAAAAAAATAATAATAATAAAAGCGAGGGGCGTACGAGTTTTTTTTTTTCAAAAAAAAAAAAAAGAAAAAAGAGGTTGGGTGCGGGACTACAATATCCGCCGTTGACATGGCTTTAAGATTCGTGCCATTTTGAGATCATTCCTCTTGATAAGAATGGCGGGTGAGCTGGGCCTCTATTTGGGCCGAAATATATAGAAGAAGCAAGGCCCGTTGGAGCTCTATTTTACGATTAATTTTTTTTTTTAAATTGAAAATAAAAAACCACCATTTTGATTTCGATGCTCCAGTAATTAAGTAATCTTGCGAAGTTACTACTAATTCAAGTTTAGTAGTAGAAAGTAAGAATCCTGTGGTTTGATGATAATGTATCATAGAGGATTATAAATTAGCTACACAATGATTTGGGGCGACAATAATAATGGACTTTATTGAGTGCAGTTCATAATTTTGATTTGGCAGGACCAGTGGAACTTTTATACAAGGTATATATAAGTATACTGTATACATTTCTTTAGGGGTGTATATCCTACACTCCATTTTATTCTGGAGTGGATATTATTTTACTCGTCACATCGATGTATATCTTACATCCCATTCCATTCTGAGGTAGGGTGAATTTCAATCGTCACTCGATGTGACGAGTAAAATAATACCCATCCCAGAATAAGGTGGGGTGTAGGATGTACACCCATAAAAGAGTGTACACCTAGTATCGCCCTTTATACAATCCTAGTCTAGAAGATTTTTTACTGTGCAGTTTTATATATACGTTGATGAAAAGGTAATATTCTCTAGTGCTGCAACTGCAGTCAAATTAATAAAAACAAAGCTTTACCTACGAGTAATATCCGAATACATTTTTATTATATATTTCTCAAACAAGTTGTTAGGTGACTTAGTGTGATTGCAGAGGTTATTAGTATAAATTACTAAATAGATTTGAGATACTAACATTAATGTACTCTAAAACGTAAATCAATCAAATTTTAATAAATTCAAATTGTCCCTTCCAGCTGACATGATTAATAAGAAAATGAATATATTATTTGTGATCACCATATTTTGCTATTATAGTGACACATCAACTAAAAGCCTTAAAAATTTAATTTTCCAAATCTCCACCCATGCTTTTTTTCCCATCGTTACATCAATACCGTCCACACGTCGCTATTACCAACCTGGCACATCCCTTCGCCCGTTTCCAACCGTTCATTCGCTACGGTGCTCATCATCCTTTCAGAAATTTAGCAAAAATTCAAATTTATTTTGCAACGATAAATTTAGAAAGAATAAATTAGTGACTGCGTTTCAAAAGTACGTTAAAAAAAAAAAAACAAAAATTTGGCAAATATAATAATATTCTAACAAGTTTGGCACGTATTAACAAATTTTCTACGGATAGTATGCGCTCGAATTGACCATTCTACGGACGGGAAAATTCCCAAATTACCCCTCCCCCTTTCACGTGCGACTCACGTGCCTCCCGTCGTATTACATCCCAAACCAACGCCCGTAGCGTTCCCGGAGAGCGAGCGTTTCTTGCGACCGCTCTCGCTCTCGCTCTCTCTCTCTCTCTCTCTCTTGCGTTTGTGTTTCGTTTACGTTGTCGTCCCCAAAAATGGCGGATTCGATCTCCTCCGATCTCCTTCTCCCGCTCGAAGAAGGAGAAGAAGAGGAAGAAGAGCGCCTCGAAACCCTAGATCGGCTCCCCTTCCGTCCCGCCTGCGCCTTCTCCGCAGCCGCCGGAGACGTTGACCCCTTCGTCCCCGTATTCTCCGCCGATCCCTACGAATCGGACTCCGATTCCGATTATTCCGATCGCCGAGCGTCTCTCTCTCTCGATCTCTTCAATCGCCGTTGCCCTTTTCCTCGCATCGCCATGGATCCCTTCCCCGAACCCCACGACGAGGTAGGATCGAATTCCTTGGGCTTGAATCTATCTCTAGGGTTAGGGGGTGAAGAGAGCGGTGGAGAATGGGATGAGGATGGAGATCGGATAGTGGTGGCGGCGGAGGCGGGCGCTTCCGATTGGGGAGGGGATGATTTCTTTTTGGGGAGGAGGGGGACTAGCTTCGCATCTGAATCCATCGAGTTCTCGAGATCCCGCCTTGTGGATTCCGAGGGTTTGAGAATCGCTGCGTTCGACTCGGACTCCGATTCCGACGACCAGATAGTCGCCATCGGGGTAGATTCGGATTCTGAGAGCATTGACGGCCATGATCCTATGCCGGAGGATCTCGGCATCCCTCTGTGTTGGGATTGCCTCCAAATCGAGGAGCAGCGGAGAGATCCAAACGAGGATTTCGAGTGGGAGGAGGTGGATGGCCGGGTCGATGAGAGGGATGTTCTTAGCATCACGATAGTCAGCAATGGCAGCGGATCCGACGAGGTTAGGGAATTGGATCAAGAAGTCGCGGATCTCGAGGAGGATGCGGTGCGAAATCTTGACTGGGAGGTTCTCTTGGCGGTGAATAGCATGGGAAGAAATCCGATGGATCCTGATGATGTAGAAGCCTACTTTGTGGATGACCACGAGGGTTTCGTTTACGCATCGGATTACGAGGCTTATGAGGTCTTATTCGGCCAGTTTGCGGGCCACGACAGCCCTGCCAAAGGAAGCCCTCCGGCTGCCAAGTCGGCAGTTGAGAGCCTCCCGTCCGTCATGCTGACGGAAGAGGATCTCGCCAAGGATGGCATCCAATGTGCTGTTTGTAAAGATGGGATATCGGCCCTTGAGAGGGTTAAACAGCTTCCATGCTCTCATCATTATCATGAGGAGTGCATATTACCTTGGTTGGGAATGAGGAACACATGCCCTCTCTGTCGCTATGAATTGCCTACTGATGATCCTGAATATGAGAAGTGGAAGGCAAGAAGGGCCAGTGGTAATGCACCTCAGGATGATTTTTCTGTGCTAGTATGAATTGCCGACTCATAATCCTGATATTCAGAGGTAAAATCTGAACCGATTTTATTTCAGGTTTGTTTTTGAAATATTACCTGAATTTTAGGGCTAGCATACGAAGTTTTAAGAATGCGATAAAGATGGTGGATATCATTTTATTGTATGGCTGTCATACAATTTGTTCCCTATTCTGTTTGTTTCTTCTTTCTTTTGCAGAAAATATAGTGCTAATTGCTGCTTCTATTAGAGATTTCCCATGGGACAGGGTATTTGTTATATTGTTGAATATTGATAAATTTCTTAATAGCTTTGTATGGCTGTTATATTTTATATTACATTAAACATTCTAGTTCCTGTTGTTTGAATATGAGGTCTATTTGATCAATTGAAGAACTTTTCTGGCGGTGTGTACCTTTTTCTTTCTTGGATAATAACTCACCTGGGATAGTCTCTTCTGCTATAACAGCTTTTTGCTATAAATTAGTGAGTTCATTTCTCATGCTTTGGGTTAAATGATTTGCATATTATGGTGTAATAAAATATATTGGTCTATTGGATCTGTCTGTGGTTTTGCTTATTTGGATCAAAATGGAGTGATGAAATAATTGTCTCTCATTATGCGTGGTTGTATCCCCAACCTGAACTCATCCTAAAAGGGTTGTACCCATGACCATGCATGGGTCTAAGATAGTTTAATTAAAATTGGGGGCATTGATCTGGGCTTATAGATGTATGCTCTAGCATTACATCCCAGTTATATAGATACAGGGATTTTCTATGATGTATGATTGTTTTAGAAATATCTCTTATTAATTGATAGTTTTCTATTGGGATTGTTGCATGTACTCATACTCATATGTACATGTGTGACAGTGTAAATATTATTATAAAGTCAGTACATGTTTGCATGCCCTTCAAGTCATTTCCTTTTTTTTTTTTTTTACATTCATATCCCTTTATAAATTAGCTTTTGGAGGATAAAGGACATTATTGCTTATGTATTCCTCACAATTTCCGTACTGTCCTCAATAGAACCTCTTTTTAGCTGTACTTTTAGGGTTAAAGCGGCCATTTCAAAACAGTGGTTATGATTTAAACACATTAGACCTGGTCCAAACAGACCTTGTAGATGGAATGTGACGGCAAATGGGTGATTGCAATCAACTTATGATTTTGAGGGGCATGCATGCAATTGGTAACACTACAGCAATTGCCAGCGGCATTTCTTTTTGTTGGGGCATGCATATAGATAGTTCCTTTACAATGCTATTGGTGTTGTTATGCACATTTGTAGGTTGCATATTTGGAAAACCTTCGTTCTCTTTCACTCAATTGATTTGTTTCTTTTTTCCTTATCACTATTCTCCATGACATCTAGTTTTTGTTTTGTTCTTGTTTTTGTTAATGTTTCCTTTACATCCTTTGTTTGGCATGAACATAGATATTCTAGTGCCTTTCCTTGATCTCATAAAATTATTTTGATATCAACATAGGCGTAAATTTTCATTTGTTTGATGATATGATTTTCTTCTTTTTCGACTTTGAGTCAAATCTGGAGTAGCACACAACCACCTGAACATAATATGGGTTGGCTGCTACTTTAATTTCCCTCACGTTGGTTATGTTAGTATGGGTTGAGGATGAGTTTGCCCAATCCAACAAGCCTGATAAGCATAGTAGGGGTTGGATGCTGAGTTAATTTCCCTCACTTTGTTTATGTTAGTATGGATTGAGGATGAGTTCACCCAATTCTGAGAAGCATATCTATCTATGGAGAGTCAGAGACAAGTTTTGCTATCAATATTTTTTGCAAGGCTAAAACTTGCTTTGGTGGTGCTACAGCCCACAAGTTGTAAAAATGTTCTATGTGAAAATATGATTTATCTATCAATTGCATTTTTAAATTTTAACTTTTCAAGATAGTATTTTGTTCATATTTTGGATGCCAGCAATTGCCTTCTTAGAATGGTTTGTTGTGAAACATATTTAGATACTGATATTGCAGAGTCTTTACATATGTAATTAGGTAATAGGCATAACCACATTAAGCAGACATGCTTATTTGTCTCGACCAGCATTTTTTTGGGTTTGACACTTTCCCACTCTTTTCCCTGTTCTAGTTTGTGAGATCTTATTTGAGGGGCACATATCTGTTTTTACTATAGAAGCGCCTGTGATGCGTGTTACGTATTTTCTAGATTCTCTGAAGAATACATTTTGCGGGAATGTAGAGTTACAGTATAAATTGTCCATTGTTATGTTGTAGAGTTTAAAGTAGAGATGAATATATTTCTACTCTAATGTAGAAAAGTAGGACTATGTTGTTTTATAGACAAGCAAAACCGTGTGGTTTGGGGGACTTGTCTATAAAACAATTTAGCACTCTTTTTGGAGCTACAAGCTTAGGAGTGTTTACCAGTGAGTTCATTCGCTCTATTAAGATTTGTGGTAGGAGCCTTGGGAATGTATTGAATGGGCCACATGTTCTTTTCTTCTACTCGACAGAAAGTTGACGCTTGAATTGATCTTGAAGTTACGTATTTTTGCTTGTATGCAAAGATTTGCATCGGCATGCCTATGTCATGAAGAAAAATGCAATCTTCTGTTGAGCGCCTACCGCATGACTACTTGGCCATATATATGTGCGTTTGGTTTCTTAACATTTGCAGTAGTTTACTGTGTTGTTTGCTAGGATGCTCAACGATGCTTGGAAACTGCTTTCCTGACATTTCTCTTATGTTAGTATTCAAATACAACACATATTTAGTAACTCAGTGTTATGAATCTTCTCCTGCATCTCTAGCCCTTGCGTCAGGCATGCGCTAAAATAGCAAAGCATAGTTGTTACTGATACTATAGAGATTAGATACGAATTGACATAAAACAGAATTTTTGATGTCGTTGTAACCGTCACTTATTTGTCCCCAATATATATATTTTTTTCTTTTCATAAAACAGAGAGAGAAGCACATCAACCCAAGCCGAAACCATGTTTTACTATTTTTGAAATATTATTGAAGCATTTAGAAACATTCATTTGATTTTTAAAGAGAAGGGAAGGAAAGGGAAGGGCCTCAGTGATTCCTGGATTGCTGCAGCAAGCTGGGATCCACACGATATGGGAGTACCTCTTTAATGGTCTCCAACAGCGCATACATAACTTGAGTATCTATACCCGAAAAATAAAAATATAATATATCTATCAATTTTATATAGCGGGAGAATTTAGGAAAGTAAAATAATTATATAAATAAAACCCCTGGCTTTTCTTTACTAAGGAAATATTCATGATCTTGTATTGTAGCAAATTATCTGTCTCGTTCCCTAACCTCGTCTGCATGCTTTGAGGGTGTGAAGATCACATGACGGGAGAATCATGTTAATCTCCTAACAAGGGTAAATACCATGTCAAATTTTTAACGGGCTTGTAATGGTGATGTTTATATACCACAGATTTTTAATGTGGTGAACCTAGCGTCGCTAATAAGGTGGTTTTGTGCCTTATTTCCAAGGCAGAGTCAAGGGATCCAAATTCCTCACAGTGCGTGACTGTCAAGCTAGCATTGAAGTGTGTTTTGTGTAGCAGCAACAACCCAGCTCGTTTGCACTAGTGTCTTTCACCCTAACCTCACGTGCTTTCTTTTTTTTTTTTGTAGTGGTGCCGCTGACTCACAGTTCTACATCTGAATAAATAACCACCATGGAGAGAGAGAGATAGAGAGAGAGAGAGAGAGAGAGAGAGAGAGAGAGAGTACCACGCTGACGACGGATATAGTGTGCCTCTTTTAAGTTTGGGGTCTTTATCGAGAGGGACAAGAAAGACAGGAGGCTGCAATCTTGAAGAGCCCAAAAACCAACAAAAGGTAAATGTGTGTTTATTCTTGTTCCGAGAATGCAATGCCGTTGCTCAGGATGAGAATGCATGTTATTCTTCTACATCTGCTGCGAACATAATAGTTAAGAGGAGAATAAACAGAGACTAAGAGAACCAAATAAATAAGCCAGTAGCACACCTTAAAAATAGCTTCAGTCCTGAGGCCGCCGCGTCCTCCTCCATCACATTCCAGGAATCACGCACAAGGGCCTCCTGATCCTTGGAGAATGCCGTGTACGGACACAGACCCATCTCTGCTTTTCCTCTAACCTCTCTCTCTTGCTTTGCTTCGTCCTTAGCCGAGAAGGCTTTGGAGCTTTGAAACTGATCAAAGCTAGAAGGGGTTTGAACAATTTGAGGCAACAAACGTGCACCCCAGTAACCAAAATTGAAGTGATTAGCTGGTTAAAAGAAACCATCTGTAGCCACCCATTTTGGTGGTTTCTGATCTCTGGGCAAGCTCACAATGGAGGTAGAAGTGTGACAAGCACCAAAGATCAAATAAAGCCAATATTGAATCTAGGTGGCATACGTAGATAAGAATGATCAAGGATAAGTAAGAGAGATTTTTGTTAGGAAACAATCACAAACTGGTATAGGGAATCACCCTATAACTCTTAACACTTCAACAAAAAAAAAAAGGAAACAATTCTTCTTTTTCTAAGTGATCTGACTTCATGTAAAAAAGAATTTAGTACAACAGCCTTATCACTGCCACACTTGCGACAGTTTGGATGGTTCGAATACAGTGAATGCTGAACGTGTTTAGGATCTAACAGAAAAAATAGGAACACAGTGAACAATTCTCTCGATTCCACAATGTTCCTAATATTTTTCCAGCAAGTTTCACACAAGGGAAGGATAGGGCTATTGCTGCTCTAAATGCTCTTTTTCATGAAGATAGATCACGGTTAATTTAAGAAAAGCCCCTTAATAGACCTCACTATGAGAAAAAATGAAAAACAAATGTTAGATAAAGATCCACTTGCTAAACAACCGGGGAAGGATCTCATAGACGTTCCAATTTTGTTATGAACTTCCTCACTGCGTTAATTACTGGTAGAGGATTCTCCAGATGCACAGCATGACCACAGTCAGGGATTACAAGCCTTTCACATAGCTCCTCTTTTTGGCCGTAATCTGAGCCTCTGGAATTGCTAGTAATTTCCTGGCACATCTGCAGAGAGATCTCTTTAAATTTCGTGTCCACTTCCCCGACAATAAAGAGAAGAGGCCTCTTGCAGTGTTTCAAGTCTTCCCACAGAGACCTATCAAAAAGACCACGATTCTTGGGTCAACTCTATTATCCTTCTTCCTTCTTCTGGCAAGCATTTAAACAACGATAAAAGAAACATGGCACAGGCATACACTTTGTAAATCGTTAGACTGTCACACGTTTCAACTAAGTATGATAACACATCCACTTAGAAGAATCAGTTCCAAAATTTTCATCTTAAATTGCCATCGACATTAAAAATTAGAATACTGAACTAACCATATACATAACAAGAAAAACACACTAATAATAAGAAATAACTCATATATAAAGCAGAACATTTGCAACAAAACACAAGATTATTGGCAATTAAGAGATCAGGCTCCCACAGATACTGGAACAGTACATTAAGCCATGCCAGAAGTAAATAATCAGAAGCATAATCTAAGCAGAAGATTCCGAATTCCAAAAGTATATGGAACTCAAGACACTTCCATTATATTTAAGAAACAGTAATGGCATGGGTGAATGACAGACGGTATGCTTATATATGGAGTAGTACGTAAATACCAAGTAGATGTATTGGCTAACAACAAAATAAAAGAGTGCAGGAAGATAGCTTACTTTTGCTCTCCAATGCTCGAGTCATAGAAAGCCTTTGCGAGAGCTTTGATGTCATTATGCCTTGTGCGGCTTTTGATTATGCGGTCAAAGTGTGGATGTTCCCTCAGACTGTAAAGATTAATTGTTAGTCAAGTATCAAATGCTTTCTGTGAAGAATCTATGTTACAGGAATGACTCAAATATTATAACATGCAGTCACTAAGAAGAACAGCAATTTTTTTTTGATGTTAAATAGGCATAGTAGTACCACTTAAGTCATTAACATATACAAAAAACTATATATAGCAAGCATTAAGTCATTAAGTCATCACCTTCTCCACAAATTTCCTGAATACCATGTGTCGAGAAAACATTGCAATCCATGAGTCAACAGCAAACGAGCCCTTGATTTATCAAGTGCTCTACGAATACGTCTACTTGCTTCATCCCTTAGTCCAGGGCTTCCTGATATTATAACAGCTCCATCGATCTATTTGGTGAACTTACTTTAGCTCTCACAGTCAAACAAGAATAAAGAAAGAGAATGTTAAAATGATGCGCGTCTTATTACCTTCTCACTGTACCTCAATGCCATATGTAATGCAATTCTTGCTCCCATTGAGTATCCAACAAGAATCACCCCTTTATCAGTAATATCACATACCAACTTGAGCAATAAATCTGCAACAGTTTCGACTGAAAGTTTCAATTTTTGTTCGGATTCCTCATTACTATGCCATTGCATTGGTGAGTCTCCATGGCCTGGAAGATCAACAGAAATTCCTCGTGCAGCAAGAGACAAAGCCTTCATTGTGGGAGCCCATTCATCACTTGTACCCAGAAACCCGTGAAGGAAGATAACCACCTTTTTCTACAAAAAAATCCAATCATGTTGAGAAAAGAAAATCTGAGATAAGAAGATAGTACCATAGAAGACATCTCATAGAAAATAAAGTTAACATTTTGTCAGCTGATGCTGGCAGAGAAATTAAAACCAAAGAATTAGGCCTCGTTTTACATTGCTTTTCTTCTTTTTTTTTTGTTTCCTTCTAGTTCTATGTGATTGAAGTTGCCCACAACTTGATTAAAAAATTTGAAAAGCAAGAAGAATGCTCACATTTGTACAAGAACCAGCCTCTTGTAACTTGAATAAACAAGAAAAATTACCACCCTTAACTTTTACATTGTAGGATCTCAGTTGTTCTTCAGTGTAAAACCCTTGAATTCTCTTCTTGTTGATTTGGAGATTCTGAACAAAACTGTGTGCATCTTCTACCGAAGCTTCCACATTGTTACAATATGGGGGCACACAAATCTTTAAACCTTTATCTGATACATCTTCCTTTAACCAACGATATGTTCCTAGTCCATGTGCTGTAGCTCCACTTAAATCTCTCTTTTTCAGTCTGCAGATTGCAGCATTTTGAAGCTCAAGATAATGTGCAAACTATACATATGCCAACAAACTTAGACTACTCTCAAATGCACTACTAACAACGGCGGGATTTTTTTAAAATAACCCTCCCAAAATCTGTAATTTGCAAAATGACCCTCTCTAAAATTTTTTTGTAAAACTAACCCTCCTTTTGCCACCTCGGCTAGACAACGTGAAGGCGCTGAAGCGGCCATCGCCTTCACAAAAAACCTGTGAAGGCGCTGAACGCTTCAGCGCCTTCATGCAATGTATTGAAAGCGCTGAAGCGTTCAGCGTCTTCACAAGAAAACCTGTGAAGGCGCTGATCGCTTCAGCGCCTTCATGATATATGCTGAAGGCGCTGTTTCATTCAGCGCCTTCAGCATACACTATAAGGGCGTCGAGGACTTAGCCATTTTTCGCCGAAAAATGGCTAAGTCCTCAGTGTAAGCCAAAAATGGCTTCTCTGTAAAGGCGCTGAGTGGCTCAGCGCCTTTAGTAAACAGTAAAGGTGCTAAGTTGCTCAGCGCCTTTAGTGTTTTACACTAAAGGCGCTGAGCCACTCAGCGCCTTTAACTTATAATGTCAAAGGCGCTGACCGCTTCAGCGCCTTCTTCACCACCATATCCCGCGGGCAGAGCCACTTCATCTTCACAATCTCGCGAGCGCCTCCCCCACCCTGCATTCTCCCGCACAGTGAGCCCCTCCCCCTCCCGCACAGTGAGCCCCTCCCCCCTCCCGCACAGTGAGCCCCTTCCGCACAGTGCATTGCCGATCTCCTTCGCCGTCGCATTGCCGATCGGGCCCCTCCTGCACAGTCAGCCCCTCACGCACAGTGCATTGCCGATCTCCGCTCGCCGTCGCCGTCGCCTTCGCCGTCTCTCTCGCGCTCCCTCTCTCACTGTGAGCTCGCTCCCTCTCTCTTCTCTCTCTCTTTTTCTCTCTCACAGTGAGAGAGCGATCTATCATTGTGAGAGATCACTCTCTCACAGTGAGAGAGCTTGATCTCTCACTGTGAGAGTCTCTCACAGTGATTAACCCCCCAAAAAAAAAATTTAAAACAATAAGAACAGAACTTCTACTTTTGGTACAAAGTGTATTTAAACAATACTGTAATTTAGGGCTAGTAAAGTCTATTTAAACAATAAGCACATCCTTTACATCACAATGAAGCTCTCTCACTGTGAGAGAGTGAAGATCACTCTCTCACAGTGAGAGAGCTTCACTGTGAGAGACACTTCTCTCACAGTGAGAGATCGCTCACTGTGAGAGATTCCCTCACAGTGAGAGATCGCTCATTGTGAGAGATCGCTAAAAGTGAGAGGTTTCACTGTCGGTCTCCGACTGTAAAGTTAAAAGTATTATTTTGAAGTGGTTAAATTTTGTTTTGTAGTTGAAATGGCCAATCGTCGCATGCCCATAAGTGTTCATTGGGATGGACAGTTAGTTATCGATGAGAATGATCCACGATATATCGGCGGTCAAAAAAAGTTAATCGTGATACCTTCTGATTCTACATATAGTAGGTTTGAGACGAGAATGTATCGTTTAGTAAATTGTACAAAAGAACAATTTCGTTTAAAATTTACTATTGGTTGTCCCACGATCGGTAGTGGATATTTAGCTCACGAAGTACTAGATGATGAATCATTGGAGGGAATGATTGGATTATGTGAACATCATGGTGTTGTGACGGTATACATTGAGAAAGAGTTACAACCGTCGGATAATTTTGAACCGCAAGGTTATTACACGAGAATGCTCCACAATTATATTGATTTGGGTCCTTCCGCCAATGTAATGAGTGATCAACATATTCCACACGAAGGTGGTGTCAGAATGACAAGGTTAGAACAACAACCTAATAATTTTGTCATTTGGCATATTCTTTAAATGGACTTAAATATTATATATATTGCAGAGAAAGTGAGTATGACTCTATTGAGAGTGTTGTACCTTGCTCGTTTAGTAGTGTACCATCAACGACCACATGTGTGGCACCTACGACCACACACACGCAAGCCACGACCTCACGCGGACACACGCAAGCCACGACCTCACGCGGACACCGCACGCATGCTACGACATCACGCGAACAATGCACGACCTCCCGTATTGAACCAAGGATGTCTCATTTACAACTAGAACCTTCTGATTGGGGGTAAGTACAAATATAAATTAAATGTTAAGTTTTAAATTAATGACAATGTTGGAATTTGAGGTTTTACCAAATTTGCAGGTTATCTAATTCCTATGAACATTGGAATCCTCCTGCTATTAATGAATTTGATACTAATGTAGAGGAAGAAGGTGATAATATTGACAGGGGTGGTGATAGTGATATTAATCATGAGGATTCACCAATCCATGATGATCAGAATAGTGGTGAGGATGACGAACTGGATGTTTCATTTCCAGATATAGATGAAAATCATAATGGAGGGTTAAATGATCTTGCAAATACAATTTACACTCAAATGGACAACCCAGAAATCAGCAATGATTACGTAGACAATCCTGACGAGGAAAATGAATTTATTGATCATCCGGAACGTTTTCTTTCAGATACTTATTGGATAAATCAGTATGCTGTAGATCATACAGATCTTAATATTCGACAAATCAATACTGGTCTCCCTAGCATCGACGGGAGTTGGGCTGGACGTGTCTTTCAAGATAAGGCAACTTTATTGGATGCTCTAGACCGGTGGCATATTGAGCATAATGTACAAATGAGAGTATTGAAATCTACAAGAACGACTTACACTGTCAAATGCTTAGTAGAGAAATGTTCTTGGAGATTACATGCTTCAGTACCCAAAGATGCGTCATATTTTAGGGTAAAAACATATGCCTGTCCACACACATGTGTAATTCCAATACTGAATGCGGCGCACCGTAATTGTAATTCGACCCTTATATGTCAATTGATTCTTCCGACATTAAAGGTTCGACTTAATATGACGCCAAAAGAAATTCGAGATATGGTGCGAGCAGAGTACCATACTGACATAACATATTGGAAGGCTTGGCAATCAAAGAGTAAAGTATTACAAATTATCTACGGGAGCTGGGAGCAATCGTACACTGACTTGCCTCGTTACCTTTCTACGGTAAAGAATTCTAATCCTGGTACTCAATGGCGTCTGGATCATAGCTGGCCCGGTGATGGCATTTTTCCCTTTGGTCGTGTTTTTTGGTCATTTGGACCTTCGATCCATGGATTCGCACATTGTCGGCCGGTGGTTAGTATTGATGCCACACATTTGTACGGCAAATACGAAGGTCATGCTTTGATAGCGACGGCTGCAGATGCAAATGATGGATTATATTCTTTGGCATTTGCAATTTGCGAGGGAGAGAATACCGGGAGTTGGCAATGGTTTTTGCATAACTTGCGTCACTATGTTACCCGTGATAGAGCAATTTGTCTAATATCTGATCGATTTCCTGGATTGAAGGAAATAGTAGCTGATATCTATCGTCCAGCACGGGGACACTCGCATCGTTGGTGTCTTCGACATATGAAAGCAAACATGAAAAAGCGTTTCAAGACCAACATATTGTTAGATAAATTCTGGAAGATCGAAAAGGCTGCAACACCGACGGCATATAATCAGCTGAAGGAAGAATTACAGGTGTTGGATCACGATGCTTGGGAGTGGATCCATAATCTTGACAGATATAAAGAGTATTGGGCAAGAGCATTTGATGGAGGCCGCCGGTTTGGATTGATGACTACAAATCTTTCTGAATCGTTAAATGGGGTTCTTAAGGACACTCGTGGTTTGCCTATCACGACTTTTGTTGCGGCTACTTTTTATAAGCTTAATAAGTATTTCTTCGACCGCCGTGCGGCCGGTGAACATTCGACGGACGCTTTTGTCCCTAAAGTCAAAAATAAGATTACTGAAAATTTAGATACGGCGCGGGGACATAATGTTGAAAGATTTGGACTCATAGAATTTGAAGTTAAAACTGGAGATTTCGACTATAAAGTGATCGTCGATGGAACAAATGTCGAATGTTCATGTTGTTAATTATATCTAACAGGAATATCTTGCTCGCATGTCTTAGCAGTTTGTAGTAGATCACATATGAGATTAGCCTACCAGAATTTTACTTCACCCTAGTATAGTACAGACTGTTATCGTGCGGCGTACGCACCACAATTTTAATTGTAACAATTTTGATGTAAAATTATGCGAACGCCCAACAAGCCCTTAATTGTTCTTGTTGATACTCTTTTGAATAACTAATTTGGCTCTACTATACTAAGGATCGAGCAGTATTTAAAAAAAAAAAAAAAAAAAAAAAATCGAAAGCGTTTTAAACTACTACTATGCTTTCAATTTTTTTTTTTTAAAAAAAAAAATCAGTGTTATGATGAGCGCACAAACTAAAACGAAATTAATAGACGATCACCATACAAAAATAAACCTCAAAATGTACCACAAAATAAGAACACAGATTATAGATTTTACATGAAAAAATTTTTACAGAAAAAAAATCACAAGTGAAAAAAGAGTGTTTCACTATGGAAAGAAAAAGAGAATACAAAAGTTCAGATCCATCGCTCGACATCTCTAGAGCAAAATAAAAGAGAACAATATTCTTAACGAATTTTTCTTAGCGGATCTGATCCGTACCGCGGGAGCTCCGCCCCTATACGGGCCCGAGCCTGAAATCCATGACTGACAGCAAATTTTTTTTTCCTTAAAATTTTATAGAATTTTATCGTCGCATCGCAAAACAGTTGGCGAACCGAAAATATAATATCGAAATGATTTTGAATTTCGAAATCACATCTAAGTGCCAGAAACACTCTACTAAAAACCGTTACTGAAAGCGTCTCGGGCGTGTAATGCAGGGGATCTTCATCATACCTCATAAACAAGTCGCGGACGTTCCTCGAGCTGTTCACGGCGGTGTGGTTCGTCATGGGCAACGTGTGGGTGTTCGATGCCCGCTACACCGCCTCCGCCTCGTCCTACGTCGACGGCGCCCTGACGAACATGCTCCACGCCCTCAGGGCGACGCTGAGGGCGTGGAGTATCGGGGCGCCGTCGACGTAGGACGAGGCGGAGGCGGTGTAGCGGGCATCGAACACCCACACGTTGCCCATGACGAACCACACCGCCGTGAACAGCTCGAGGAACGTCCGCGACTTGTTTATGAGGTATGATGAAGATCCCCTGCATTACACGCCCGAGACGCTTTCAGTAACGGTTTTTAGTAGAGTGTTTCTGGCACTTAGATGTGATTTCGAAATTCAAAATCATTTCGATATTATATTTTCGGTTCGCCAACTGTTTTGCGATGCGACGATAAAATTCTATAAAATTTTAAGAAAAAAAAAATTTGCTGTCAGTCATGGATTTCAGGCTCGGGCACGTATAGGGGCGGAGCTCCCGCGGTACGGATCAGATCCGCTAAGAAAAATTCGTTAAGAATATTGTTCTCTTTTATTTTGCTCTAGAGATGTCGAGCGATGGATCTGAACTTTTGTATTCTCTTTTTCTTTCCATGGTGAAACACTCTTTTTTCACTTGTGATTTTTTTTCTGTAAAAATTTTTTCATGTAAAATCTATAATCTGTGTTCTTATTTTGTGGTATATTTTGAGGTTTATTTTTGTATGGTGATCGTCTATTAATTTCGTTTTAGTTTGTGCGCTCATCATAACACTGATTTTTTTTTAAAAAAAAACAAAAAAATTGAAAGCATAGTAGTAGTTTAAAACGCTTTCGATTTTTTTTTTTTTTTTTTTTTTTTTTTAAATACTGCTCGATCCTTAGTATAGTAGAGCCAAATTAGTTATTCAAAAGAGTATCAACAGGAACAATTAACGGCTTGTTGGGCGTTCGCATAATTTTACATCAAAATTGTTACAATTAAAATTGTGGTGCGTACGCCGCACGATAACAGTCTGTACTATACTAGGGTGAAGTAAAATTCTGGTAGGCTAATCTCATATGTGATCTACTACAAACTGCTAAGACATGCGAGCAAGATATTCCTGTTAGATATAATTAACAACATGAACATTCGACATTTGTTCCATCGACGATCACTTTATAGTCGAAATCTCCAGTTTTAACTTCAAATTCTGTGAGTCCAAATCTTTCAACATTATGTCCCCGCGCCGTATCTAAATTTTCAGTAATCTTATTTTTGACTTTAGGGACAAAAGCGTCCGTCGAATGTTCACCGGCCGCACGGCGGTCGAAGAAATACTTATTAAGCTTATAAAAAGTAGCCGCAACAAAAGCCGTGATAGGAAAACCACGAGTGTCCTTAAGAACCCCATTTAACGATTCAGAAAGATTTGCAGTCATCAATCCAAACCGGCGGCCTACATCAAATGCTCTTGCCCAATACTCTTTATATCTGTCAAGATTATGGACCCACTCCTAAGCATCGTGATCCAACACCTGTAATTCTTCCTTCAGCTGATTATATGCCGTCGGTGTTGCAGCCTTTCCGATCTCCCAGAATTTATCTAACAATATGTTGGTCTTGAAACGCTTTTTCATGTTTGCTTTCATATGTCGAAGACACCAACGATGCGAGTGTCCCCGTGCTGGACGATAGATATCAGCCACTATTTCCTTCAATCCAGGAAATCGATCAGATATTAAACAAATTGCTCTATCACGGGTAACATAGTGACGCAAGTTATGCAAAAACCATTGCCAACTCCCGGTATTCTCTCCCTCACAAATTGCAAATGCCAAAGAATATAATCCATCATTTGCATCTGCAGCCGTCGCTATCAAAGCATGACCTTCGTATTTGCCGTACAAATGTGTGGCATCAATACTAACCACCGGCCGACAATGTGCGAATACATGGATCGAAGGTCCAAATGACCAAAAAACACGACCAAAGGGAAAAATGCCATCACCGGGCCAGCTATGATCCAGACGCCATTGAGTACCAGGATTAGAATTCTTTACCGTAGAAAGGTAACGAGGCAAGTCAGTGTACGATTGCTCCCAGCTCCCGTAGATAATTTGTAATACTTTACTCTTTGATTGCCAAGCCTTCCAATATGTTATGTCAGTATGGTACTCTGCTCGCACCATATCTCGAATTTCTTTTGGCGTCATATTAAGTCGAATCTTTAATGTCGGAAGAATCAATTGACATATAAGGGTCGAATTACAATTACGGTGCGCCGCATTCAGTATTGGAATTACACATGTGTGTGGACCGGCATATGTTTTTACCCTAAAATATGACGCATCTTTGGGTACTGAAGCATGTAATCTCCAAGAACATTCCTCTACTAAGCATTTGACAGTGTAAGTCGTTCTTGTAGATTTCAATACTCTCATTTGTACATTATGCTCAATATGCCACCGGTCTAGAGCATCCAATAAAGTTGCCTTATCTTGAAAGACACGTCCAGCCCAACTCCCGTCGATGCTAGGGAGACCAGTATTGATTTGTCGAATATTAAGATCTGTATGATCTACAGCATACTGATTTATCCAATAAGTATCTGAAAGAAAACGTTCCGGATGATCAATAAATTCATTTTCCTCGTCAGGATTGTCTACGTAATCATTGCTGATTTCTGGGTTGTCCATTTGAGTGTAAATTGTATTTGCAAGATCATTTAACCCTCCATCATGATTTTCATCTATATCTGAAAATGAAACATCCAGTTCGTCATCCTCACCACTATTCTGATCATCATGGATGGGTGAATCCTCATGATTAATATCACTATCACCACCCCTGTCAACATTATCACATTCTTCCTCTACATTAGTATCAAATTCATTAATAGCAGGAGGATTCCAATGTTCATAGGAATTAGATAACCTGCAAATTTGGTAAACCTCAAATTCCAACATTGTCATTAATTTAAAACTTAACATTTAATTTATATTTGTATTTACCCCCAATCAGAAGGTTCTAGTTGTAAATGAGACATCCTTGGTTCAATACGGGAGGTCGTGCATTGTTCGCGTGATGTCGTGGCATGCATGCGGTGTCCGCGTGAGGTCATGGCTTGCGTGTGTCCGCGTGAGGTCGTGGCTTGCGTGTGTGTGGTCGTAGGTGCCACACGTGTGGTCGTTGGTGGCACACTACTAAACGAGCAAGGTACAACACTCTCAATAGGGTCATACTCACTTTCTCTGCAATATATACAATATTTAAGTCCATTTAAAGAATATGCCAAATGACAAAATTATTAGGTTGTTGTTCTAACCTTGTCATTCTGACACCACCTTCGTGTGGAATATGTTGATCACTCATTACATTGGCGGAAGGACCCAAATCAATATAATTGTGGAGCATTCTCGTGTAATAACCTTGCGGTTCAAAATTATCCGACGGTTGTAACTCTTTCTCAATGTATACCGTCACAACACCATGATGTTCACATAATCCAATCATTCCCTCCAATGATTCATCATCTAGTACTTCGTGTGCTAAATATCCACTACCGATCGTGGGACAACCAATAGTAAATTTTAAACGAAATTGTTCTTTTGTACAATTTACTAAACGATACATTCTCGTCTCAAACCTACTATATGTAGAATCAGAAGGTATCACGATTAACTTTTTTTGACCGCCGATATATCGTGGACCATTCTCATCGATAACTAATTGTCCATCCCAATGAACACTTATGGGCATGCGACGATTAGCCATTTCAACTACAAAACAAAATTTAACCACTTCAAAATAATACTTTTAACTTTACAGTCGGAGACCGACAGTGAAACCTCTCACTTTTAGCGATCTCTCACAATGAGCGATCTCTCACTGTGAGGGGATCTCTCACAGTGAGCGATCTCTCGCTGTGAGAGAAGTGTCTCTCACAGTGAAGCTCTCTCACTGTGAGAGAGTGATCTTCACTCTCTCACAGTGAGTTCACAGTGAGAGAGCTTCATTGTGATGTAAAGGATGTGCTTATTGTTTAAATAGACTTTACTAGCCCTAAATTACAGTATTGTTTAAATACACTTTGTACCAAAAGTAGAAGTTCTGTTCTTATTGTTTAAAATTTTTTTTTGGGGGGGTTAATCACTGTGAGAGACTCTCACAGTGAAGCTCTCTCACAGTGAGAGATCAAGCTCTCTCACTGTGAGAGTGATCTCTCACAGTGAGAGAGCTTCACTGTGAGAGAGTGAGAGATCACTCTCTCACAGTGAAGCGAGATCACTGTGAGAGAGTGATCTCTCACAATGATAGATCGCTCTCTCACTGTGAGAGAGAAAAAGAGAGAGAGAGAGAGAAGAGAGAGGGAACGAGCTCACAATGAGAGAGGGAGCGCGAGAGAGACGGCGACGGCGACGGCGAGCGGAGATCGGCAATGCGACGGCGAAGGAGATCGGCAATGCACTGTGCGGGAGGGGCTCACTGTGCGGGAGGGGCCCGATCGGCAATGCGACGGCGAAGGAGATCGGCAATGCACTGTGCGGAAGGGGCTCACTGTGCGGGAGGGGGGAGGGGCTCACTGTGCGGGAGAATGCAGGGTGGCGGAGGCGCTCGCGTGAGAGTGAAGATGAAGTGGCTCTGCCCGCGGGATATGGTGGTGAAGAAGGCGCTGAAGCGGTCAGCGCCTTTAACATTATAAGTTAAAGGCGCTGAGTGGCTCAGCGCCTTTAGTGTAAAACATTAAAGGCGCTGAGCAATTCAGCGCCTTTAGTGTTTACTAAAGGCGCTGAGCCACTCAGCGCCTTTACAGAGAAGCCATTTTTGGCTTCCACTGAGGACTTAGCCATTTTTCGGCGAAAAATGGCTAAGTCCTCGAAGCCCTTATAGTGTATGCTGAAGGCGCTGAATGAAACAGCGCCTTCAGCATATATCATGAAGGCGCTGAAGCGATCAGCGCCTTCACAGGTTTTTTTTTTGTGAAGACGCTGAACGCTTCAGCGCCTTCAATACATTGCATGAAGGCGCTGAAGCGTTCAGCGCCTTCACAGGTTTTTTGTGAAGGCGCTGGCCGCTTCAGCGCCTTCACGTTGTCTACCCGACGTGGCGCCGAGGTGGCAAAAGGAGGGTTAGTTTTACAAAAATTTTTTAGAGAGGGTCATTTTGCAAATTACAGATTTTGGGAGGGTTATTTTAAAAAAATCCCCAACAACGGCCATCTTCCCAAGTAACTGAGCCCATTTTGCTATAAGTGCTGCATTTTCTAAACCCTCAACAACACTAGGTTTTATAACCTGAAGGTCCAACATGCAAACCACGTCAAGTATATATAATTTCAAAAATGCAAGTCCTAAAGAATTTAAAATTTAGTTTACACACAAGAGCAACTATCCCTGCATGTACGAATTTTTGGAGCTCACAGAGGATGTCTCCTTTAAGATTGTCGATAGTCTCATCTAATGCCACAGGTAAGTTGCTTTCTTCACAAAACTTGACAATGTCCTCTTGATGACATACAGGTTCCTGCAACATGTAAATGAAGTAAGATTTCCAGGAAGAATAGAACGCGAGAAAAATATGAGGTATATTTAACTGAGAAAGGATAAAATGTTGTTTTATGTCTTCTAAAAGCTATTAAATAATTGCAAAAACACACTTTTCTAATCTAGATTTCATAAAGAGAAAGATGTAAGATAAAGATAAATTCATATTTAATGTTATTCAGAACATCTGAACTCATTAAGCAGAGGAGATCTACACTATATTTCAATGTATTGCAGATCCAAGCTTTTCACACTAGACCCAAACTGAATAGCCTTTTCATATGTCCACTTCCTATTTGCATCAACACGGATGTTTATCTTGTACCCAACCATTTCTCTTATTTTTCGGATGATGGCTGCATCTTCAGTGGGGCTCTCTCTGCGTGCAACCTTTACAAAGAGAATCATGCAAAAACTTGTCTCAGAATTTAAACACCGAACTCATCTAGTACCTAATAATACATCATACTGACAATTCGTAAGAAAAAAGGAAAAGAAAGTAATGCTCAAATCACAAGATAAACAACAGGCAATTGAATCCTGAGAATCAAAATATCTCAATCCAAATAAAAGCAAAGAATCTGATTACCTTCAGCTTTACTGTGGTGAAACCTTCGTTAGCAAGCTGTGAGACAACATACGGCACTTCATTTGGCGTGCCATTAGAATCTACAAGTGCACAGATCTGTATACTTGCTGAATATTGAGTATTATCTGTGAGTGACTTCTCATCTCTTGAGGAGCTCATGCATCCACCAATTAGATCTGACAAACTAGACCCCTGCCTTGCTGCTAGAGTATTAAGTATGGCCATCTCCAAACCACACCTAACACTAGGGAAAATAGAGGAAGGCTGAAAAATAAAAACAAAGTCATCAATAACTGATAATAGATAGATGGGAATTCTGTTATCAGATTATTAGTGAAAACAAATCTACATAAGTTCACCTACAGGAACTCCAAGGCTTCTCCACATCCAGTCAGAGAAACATCCGTTCAGCATAGGAGGAAGCGAACCTATCTCAGAGCCTTTCACCCTGTGGAGCAGAAATCTGAGTTGTTCTTCAACATCTGACAGATTCTCTTCATGAATTTCAATTGGTGCAACCTGCTTGGTAGTTGACATCGAGCAGAGATATAAGGTGCTAGCCTACTGAAAAGTAGTGGACCAATGGTTTAATCTATACGAGGCATGTCTTTGGGAATCATCAATATGGAACAATAAATAAGATACAGAATCAAGCACTATCTTTGTTGATTTCAATGACCTACAAAAGGGGCATTATGCACTTTTCCTTGTGCTATTCAACTGTTTTCTGGTCCTCAATTTCCTTCGGGACCTAACACCTGAATTTTATCACGCAAACTACTAATGTGCTAGGAGATCTCTGTTGCATAATGCCTAAACCATCAAATTCTTCTTATAACTTATCCTTAGAAACTACAATCGAGTATCTTTGAAAAAATGCAACAAGCATGATAATATCTCAACCTACCCTTGCTTGACTACAGTCGCTCATATCACCATTGTCATTTCAGCTATGCTTAGTCTTTGAAAATATTGTTTCTTGTTGCCAAACATTGAGAAACCATAAAAAATTATTTGTCATGATGAAGCAAGATAGCATTTTTTACAGTAAATAATCTGGCTTTTTACAGTAAATAACCAGGCTTTTGGTCTACTACCGAACAAGCGAACTATTGTCAAACTGCCCTTGCCCTGTCAGGCTGTGGGAAGAAAGCAGGTTCAAAAGCGGGGCATTAGGGGGAAGGGAGCTAGCGACTATCGCCACCACCTGGTGGGTAATCTAGCTAGAGAGGAACAGAAGAATCTTTGAGTCATCAAAACAGTCGCCGAGGATCTTGTTGCCTGAGATTCGCAATCTTAGACACATCTGGGAGTTGTTTTGCGCTCGGTAGTGGTTTTATTTATTTGTTTATTTATTTATATATATTTTTTTGCTTCAGGATTCTCGAGGCCCCGTTGCCTCAACCTGTTGCTAAGTTCATTTGCTATATGAGTGAAGCGGTAGCATGCTATCTTACTCTAAAAAAAAAGAGCTTAAACTCATTATGGAAGGTTGAAAGCCATCAACAAAATCCATCATTTAAGTGTATCTACAAACCAGAAGATAAAAATTGTTTTCTTAGGTCCATAGGAAAGTACTCTTAGACGAGTCTTACGCCATTCTGTAGGCAGAATATTACTGTGTATACAGGATACCGACCAAAAAAATTAACTACATGTCTTCCTAACTTCAAGATAATACATATCTACTGAAAATATTAAGCTTGTATGAAGAAACAATTGCAAGATGCACAGCTATGTTAAGAGAAGTAAAATACATCTGCTCTTGTGAAGAATCATATATACGGCAACTTAAGAACGAGAACAAACCTCACCAAATCCTACAGTATTGTCGTCCAAATGTATAGTCAGAATAAATCCCTCATGGAATAACTCATTCCCAACATCATCAAATTGACGTGAAGTAGGTGGTGCGTAAAGTTGTATTCTGTAACAATGTAATCAAACTAATGAGACCAGTTTTTCTATTATCAGTAAGCCATAGACATAAAGATAAGAACAGCAGAAATAATAGTAAGCTATAGGGATATAGATAAAAACTAAATGATTTACCTATATAACATATATTCCATTTTATCGATCTTGATAAAAGATAAACTTTGGACATGTTCAGTATCTGGAAAATCCAAAAGGAAGCCAAGTGCTTGAGTTGCTGCTTGGCGAGCAGACATACGTATAATTCTGAAATAAAACGAACAAGTCAATACAGTATAAGAGAACAAACTTTCATTGAAATGGATAAATAATTTGAGTGACAAAACCTATGGAAATTGGCATTATCTGCAATGCAGCTCTGAACTTCTGTTACACAGTCAATCTGTTCCTGTTGAGATTTCCAGAGAGCAATTTGAAGATCTGCTTCTGTCTGAACTAGTAAATATTTCACACTGCAAGTTCAGTCAACAAATCATATGCAGAAAACATATGTTCGTAATTAATCTTAGTCCATTTCATTTTAAATTAAGGAGAATTTATTTCCAGAGTATGAAAAACAAGCTTTACCTGTGTGCTGCACAAAGTTTCTGAATAGAAACATCATGAGTTGTATAGAAGTATTTATCCAAGACATCAAGATGTGTTGTATTTGAAATTGGCAGAAGACTGAAGATTGCACCACCATGATTGTCAATTACAATGACAATTATAGGCTTCCTCCTCACCCTTCAATATTATATACAAAAGTAAAAGATAGATAGAGATGATAAAAATGACTATAACGGACAGAATGTGATGCCAACGTAATCTGTCTCAAAAAAATTCCCTTTACTTTTTCTCCGAACAAAAAACCACACACACACACACACACGCACGCATACTTGAATATCCTATATGTTGAAGAAGAATATTCAGCTGGACATTAGAAAGATGTGGTTCACCAAGGTTATCTACATGGCATCTCTTACATAAATTAGTTAAGGACACATAGTATCAAGAAAAAAGAGCTAGCAGTTCGGCAATGATTTCAACACATACACACTAAAACTGTTCTTTCTCTATAGTTATTCTGACCATACAGAAATCTTATTTCATAGAATCTCCAAATCTTCAGTGGGAAAGTCAATTCATGTTGCAATCTTCAACTAATTCATTGATCTTTCACTAGAAACTTCAATTAGGCACATAACTGTTATAAATATCAGAAAGATAGTCATTACAAGCTTGAAATTTTGAAAGAGGTAACAACTTAATTCAATTAATAAATAACAAGAATATACCCATGATTACAAAACAATGATAAAATGTACCATCATAACATAGAGGAAAAGAGACTCTAGACTCCACATAACTTTTATGTTGACCTATGCAATGTGTAATGTTCTACTCTGGTTGTTCCTAATTTCTATAGAATAATTTCATGTTATAATTGCTGGCAAAACCATCCTAATTTTGTTTGAAATAAGCAGAACAAGAAGATGGCTTAAGTACTCATGCTTAAGATACAGAATCAGAATGTCCTTTTGCCTGTTAATTATAAATAATACTGTATTGAGACCCCCTCAACTGTAGGCCATTTGGAAATAGACCGCCATAACATTCTTTTTTTTCATTCTTCAGACTGACACCCCTCATGTTTTGATTTCAGTAAGTTATACTGGTAATTTTGTTAAATTTACCGAAGACGCTGTTGAAATAAAGGTTCTAATTGCTCTGCAGCAAATGATATTGCAAGTTCCATTAATGGTAAATGGTTAATTGCAGAAAGAGCATCAAACTTAATACCATGGCCAATTCAAAAAACTGGGAATTAACTCAAATCAAAGCAACCAAAAGATTGGGTGTATCTAAAAATGGCATAATAATTGAGGGCCCTATTTTTACATTAATAATACAGACGACATAACTGATGTAACAAACAAACTATCTATAATACTCTAGTCACCAAGCGTGAGAGAAAGCAACAGTACTGAATTATTATTATTATTTTTAGATAAGAAAAAGAAAAGAGAAATGCGTAAGAGAATCTGACAAAGATGAATAACCAACTAAATGTTGAATAAGTAGGTGTGAAACCTTTGATTGAGAATGGCCAGCCCATTTGTATCATGAAGAAAAGACACATCACCGATCATGCAAAATACCTGACAGATATAGTCATAAACATTATCACCTGACGGTCTACTATAGTTGTCCTGCGCACAAATAGTGATACATAGAAGAGAAAGGAACGCTACAATTATGTACTTTGTAAAATATTTGCAGGCAGGTTATTGCTATATTACAGTAGTTAGTGGTACAAAATAGTATAGCACCTAAATTATGTTTCAACAGTCTAAATGTGAAAGCTAATAATAAGCTGCGCCATAGAAGTTATCAGTCACTCCAGTATATTTTATTTACGTGAATATTAGTCTACTTTCAATCTGCTGTGATTTAAAAAAAGAAAACTACCAACCTGTTTGTTGCATCCTACTGCAAACCCGATAGCAGTGCTTAGTAAACCATCAATACCACTTGCGCCCCTGTTCCCAGCAACTCGTATACCATGGAAACATGGATCCTGATATGACATCAAATGAGTTTTAGTTTTTGCAGACTTCAGCCAGCCCCTTCCATACATGTCCAAGTCCCTAATGACCATGCTGTTCCCAATAAATATGGCAGCATCTCTATCAAGTACTTCACCGATTACATGCGCTACATATGGCTCAGTTAACATGCATTCAGAGTTAATTTTAAATGCTATTTCCTGCGCAACCTAAAAATAGCACATGTAAGTTAGACACTAAATGCAATCTTATTGTGGAATATGTAAAGATATTCAACTGATACAATAAATTATGCAAATAAATGACAAGATAGAAGGTCAAAGTTGTTCATCATTGCATAAACAGTTCTAGCCATCATAACTTCAAACCTTGATTCGTAAAATCAAATAGATGAATGGTGGAATTGATGTTTATCTGCAACTTATTGATTTCTAGCAGTCACATCTTAAACATTAATTCATAGCATCTTCTTTCTTTACTAGAACACGGCTACCACCTCTCAGTAGGAGATCAAAGTAACCTTCAAATGGATAAAGTATACTTGACGACAATATATGTGTTATATACTAACCGAGTGACAAAGCTCGACGGTTATATTTATGTGTTATATATGTGTGTTCTTTACACAAATGGCTAACAAGAAAGCAACTTATTGATTTCTAGCAGTCAAATCTTAAACATTAATTCATAACATCTTCTTTCTTTACTAGAACACGGCTACCAGCTCTCAATAGGAGATCAAAGAAACCTTCAAATGGATAAAGTATACTTGACGACAATTTATGTGTTATATACTAACCATCAAGTGACAAAGCTAGATATGTCTTCGGCAAAATATCTAGCTTTGTCAATAAACAGTTCTAGCCATCATAACTTCAAACCTTGATTCGTAAAATCAAATAGATGAATGGTGGAATTGATGTTTATCTGTGTGTTCTTTACACAAATGACTAACTACTTAACTAGAAAGCAACTTATTGATTTCTAGCAGTCACATCTTAAACATTAATTCATAACATCTTCTTTCTTTACTAGAACACGGCTACCACCTCTCAGTAGGAGATCAAAGTAACCTTCAAATGGATAAAGTATACTTGACGACAATATATGTGCTATATACTAACCGAGTGACAAAGCTTGACGGTTATATTATGTGTTATATATGTGTGTTCTTTGCACAAATGGCTAACAAGAAAGCAACTTATTGATTTCTAGCAGTCAAATCTTAAACATTAATTCATAACATCTTCTTTCTTTACTAGAACACGGCTACCAGCTCTCAATAGGAGATCAAAGAAACCTTCAAATGGATAAAGTATACTTGACGACAATTTATGTGTTACTAGTTAAAGAACCCGCGCTTCGCGGCGGCCGAATAAATTAATATTTATAATTAATAATTATTAAGCAATGAATAATAAATTATTTAATATATTATAAAGAGATCTATGCATTCCCTCTTCATGCTAGGGTGTGTAATCAAGAGATCTTATGCATCCCCTCTTCACTCTCTTTTAGTAATTGCTAGGTTGTACTTCGTTAGATTGAAGTTTTTTTTTTTAGAGAACGGTGCCAAAAAGAATGACCACTCCATTGCAAAGCGGTATGAAAAGTTCTATAATCAAACATCCATATTGGGGTTGATTTATGAGAAGATGATGACATCCTCCTGCTCATCAATTCTTGAACCCACCTATATATGTAGGTTTTTCTTAGTAATACGACTATGCCATCACCTTGTCATAAATCAACCCCAACATGAATACATGTAGGAAGAAGCTCTATCATACAAATCTAGCAACGGTGGCCATTCCACAACTCTCCATGCTGATTCAGGCAATACATTCAATATATTACTGCACTCTTAAGACCAAATCCCATTCAAGGTACCGAATTCCCATCCTATTTTGCATCGAGGCAATCTGCGACTCAGCAAGAAGGAGATCCTACGATGGAGAAGCAGTGAAAAATAAGTCTTTAACTTCTTCACAAAGAATAGAGATAGATAATTCTTAAGTACACTGAGGAGTTAGGATCATGTATGAGTATATCAATCAACAGTTATCCAAGTCACAGGAAACTCGGAATGAAATATGGCGTTAAAAAAAATTTCGGCTGAAAATTGCAAGCACATATGTGGAGGGGAAAAAAAATATCAAGTTATGACCACGACTCAACTCAAGCCAAAGCCAAATCCTCTCAGTTCAAAAGTGTAAGATTGCTTACTGAGATCGCAGATTTGGCGCGTCTTGAAACAATTTCCCGACATTTGAATACTTCTTATCATCATGGGCAACTCCTTTTCCCACACCATAACCAAAACCCAAACTAATACCACAGCCAGCACCAATTCCAAGGCCGAATTTGCCAATTCCAAGGCCGAATTGTAAGCCAGGAAATCCAGCACCTAATCCTGCACCTGGATTAAAGTCATGAAAAATTGAATGGTTTCATTTTTCATGTAATATAAAAGTTTTTTAAGTTGAAAAAAAAAAAAAAAAAAAAAACATGGTGAAATTTGTTTCATCCAGTTGAGCACTGGGTTAGGAGTTAAACTTTAAGTACTTGTGAGCCACAAAAGTTGTAGCATCTGTGGCATTAATTAATGTAGTATTTTTTATTACGATGTAAAAAAAATCTATAAATAATACTTGATGTAATAATTAGCCTAATGACATTATTTAAATAATACTTTATCAAATGTCACTGTTATCTTCAGCGAGGTCAAACAAAAGATTATAATAAGTGGAAATTCATGGTATCATATGAAAGGCATCAAATCTAGACAAATTAAATACTTAGCAAATGAGAACATGGATCATTTTTATTTCCCTTTAGTTTTGTTTATTTTTTTTTTTTTTTTTTTTTTTTTTTTTTTATTTTTTTGTGCCTTTAAGGCACCTAAAAAGAAAACCATATTGTTTTACATAGCAAATTAACATGCAATCATACAATATAGTTTTTAATGAGCTCCATGCATATCTATGCTTTATGATTAACACTAACTCTGCCATGAGTCATGACACTACAATTAGCAAGTGAAAACTAAATTCAAGTTTCAGATTCCAAAAATATCGTATAATGCAACGCACCTTCTTTAAGAAACATCACAACACGTGTTACAATATTTAGAAGTGATATTCCCTAAATAAAAACCAATCATATTCCTCAACTGACAGAGCAAATTGCTAAAAAACTTCAATCACCATCTATTTGGCATCTCAGTCACTTCTAACCAATTTAATCGAGAAAACTATGAATAGAGTAACACTATCCAATCTAGCAAACAAAATTATCGAAAAGAGGAAAATTGCAACAGGAAGTCAAAATTAGCAATCAATTGTGATGACTGGAGAACAGGAACCAAATAGGATGAACCCATGCGTACCTGTATGAACTTGGAGGGATCATCGCCCCTCTCAATCTGCAAAGGGAAGTTGAACCCATAAACCATTGGAGTAGATCTTTTAAATACTGCGCCATTTCTTATCACAAGTAATCCAGAGTCCACTATATTAACTACATGAAGAACCTGTATGAAATTTGAATTGAAAATATCTCACAATCAGAACATAGCAGGTAAAGAAAAAAAGAGCAAGCCTCAACTGGGATGAAATAAAGCAGAACGCCTACAGACCCAGCCATCAAAATGAGCAACTAAAACAGTTGATGAACCAGGCGACATTGCTTCAGCTGCAGCCTGGGTCAGAACTTGATCAGGCTTAGTTCCCGAAACTCCATACCTGGAGACATATCTCTCACAGTTCTCCGTTAGTTCTCTAGCAAAAATATGATCAGAATTGTTTAGAAACTATGATCAGAGTTGTCTAGTAAGTACACCGCTAAACGTACAGTTTCAATTATCTTCTCCAAATTTTGCCCAGCAATACCAGTAATTTCAAATCCCATAGCTACTGTACATAGCTCAATATCGAGCTGTCTGGGTTGTAGCTATTTGGTACACAACAGTAAGTGGCTCGTTGAAAAACCGGAGATTCCAACTATGGCATCGGTCTGAGACCGGGCGGAATCGTTAGGTTTTGAGGAAATATGGACTCATCATCAAACTGAACTTCAATCCAGTACCAGAGAATTAGAGAGAAAAACTGGAGATTCCAACAATGTCGTCGCACTGAGACCAGGCGGAATCGTCAGATAACTACCTTTCCATCAGAACTTAGCAGTTTTCGTTAACTTTTTTGATGGACTATTCTATTACTTGGCAGAATATACTCTACTTGTATGAAAACTGTTGAGTTTTGATGGGCATTGAAAAAGCTTTCTGAAATTAAAAGTAAATCAAAGGCTTAAGAGTGAAGTAAAAACTTCTGAACTTTTAAGTAGCTGTGGTCAAATGCACTGTCAAGTAAGGCCAGCATGTTCACACCAGAAAATTTAGTGTCAGGTGAATACATGACAGGCCCAAAAAATAACCGGCTAAATTAATTTGCTACTAATTTAGCCTTTTTGTGACCAAAATAAATTCTGTTGTAAATACAAATTGCTACCTTTGGTACCATAATCAAGATCTTAAGCACATAGTCTGCTTGTTTGTATTTAGTATGATGAAAAATAGATGAAAAATGTGGCAATTAGTATTTAGTAGAATGAAAAACACATGGAAAATACGATGAGATTGCTTAACTGCTGTAGAGAGCAATCGCCGTCAACTGCGGTGGTTAATTAGTGTTTAGTGTCTAAATATATATTCAACAAAAGTAGCGAACAAAAGCAAATCTAAACACTGGAGCTCCAAACTCTCTATTTTATGCAACACTTACATGTACTCCTTTTTAATTACCAAACAACATTTCTAAGTAAGCTCACATATATTTGGAAAAAAAAGGAAGTTGGCAGAGAGTACCTCAGAGAGAGGACAAATTATGGACAAATTATGTCTTCCATGTTGCCTAAACAATAAAATGCTTGGAAGCTGAAGCTTAAGTAGGTCGTGAGAAGAGAACCCACGCGCTGGAGTTGGTGAGGAAACCACCTCAGAGTAATTAAGAGAGATGTACGAGAGGAGGATAGAAAGCACACCATGAGGTAAGCAGCCAGGCACAGGGAGAGGGAAATGGCACGTCTCCGCAGGGGAATCACCATGCCGCGACGCGACGGCAACTCTGCAACAGGAACAGGAGAGAATCCGCGACGGACCAGAGGAGCGGGCTTAGCGGCGGAGTCGGTGAGAGTTGGTGAGAAGAGGCCATGCCGCGGCGAAGTCATCGAGCCCATACCACGGCGGGGACTCCGAAACGGAGTCGATGAGGAGTGGCCATGCCGCGGCGGAGTTAGCGAGCCCATGCCGCGGCGGGAACTCCGAAACGGAGCCGGTGAGGGAGCGGAGTTGGTAAGGAGAGGGCTTCGCGAAAAGAGAAATCAGAGGGAGAGAGAGAGTGCCAGCGGTGGAGTTAGCGAGCCCATGCCGCGGCGGGAACTCCGAAACGGAGCCGGTGAGAGTCGGTGAGAGCCGCGGAGTTGGTAAGGAGAGGACTTCGCAAAAAGAGAAATCAGAGCGAGAGTTCCAATGAGAAAAAGAAGAAGACCCCAAAAAAAAAAAGCAGAGAGAGAGAGAGAGAGAGAGAGGGAGAGAGACATCTTTTTCCACATGTACGGCGATGACCCTGTGAGAGAACCCGTTCAGCGTGAATCGCGGAGGGGCCTTCTAAGCTTCGCCCCATAGTGTATAGAAATAGATATACTAACCATCGAGTGACAAAGCTAGATATGTCTTCGGCAAAATAGAGAAGAAAGACTATCTTGGTACTATTTCCGCTATGCTAGTAGATAGCACGTAGTAACTATAACAGTTGCTCAAAAAGATAAGACTGGAAAAAGAGAAAATTGGCCTACTAATCTTGGTACAATTGCATAATGATTTCTGAAACCATTATGCAGCCAAGCCCCCACTACTTCCAAGAGAAAGGTAATTTAACAGATGTATAATATTTTTTTCCCAGTAATATGGCAATAAGATGACCTGATGTCTGATGATAGAAAAAAAGGAGAAAAATACTGAATTTAACAGATTTTTAACTAAGTTGTTTGGAGATAGAAAATTGATTACAGAAAGAACACCATATAGCTAGCCAAAGTCAGATGGTTCATACCACTGAATTCAGTGCTTTTAGGAGACTACTCCATCCTCTGGCCTTCTTTGGTAAATGGACATTAGATAATGCATCAGCAAATTCTGTTATGGTACTCTGAATTCTGTGAGTAACAATATGAGAAGGATCATGACGGTATGGGTGATTGTCAACCAAGACATATGAAGTTGGAGGACAGTGCTCCAGAAACTGACCAATGTGTTTGCTAGTAATCCTGCTACCAATCTGTCATCGGTATGAGCTAGAAGCTTAGAAGGTATTATAAGAAAATGACAGACTACTAAATTTCCACTTTTCTGATAACAAAGATTAGCATAGATGGAACGCCATATATGTTGGGTTTAGGTTAATAAGGATCTAATAGGGGAAAAAACACCTAGAGGGGGGTGAATAGGTGTAAACAATAAACACTCAAAAAATCATTGTGCGATAAAACCCAATGCGGAAAAATAAAAGAACACACAAGATTTTTACGTGGAAAAACTCCAAACCGGAGTAAAAAACCACGGGACCGATAACACGGCGAAATCCACTAGAATTAACACACGTACAAGGTGATATAGCGTACTCACTGACGACTCAACCTCTTACCATACGCTCCTAGTAGATCTTCTCCGCTCGCTCCACGACGCTTCTCGAATCCACGATCCGCGCCCAACGCTGAATCCACAGCGTCCAACGTCGAGTCCACGACGTCCAACCGAATCCACGGTCTTCACCCAATGGCACGCTTCGAATCCACGAACGCACCTCGCTCCGAATCCACGAGAGCGATAACACCTTGAATCCACAAGGCCACGCGAGTCCACGCGCCGATTTTGGGATAAATCGTTGTTTGTTTGGGTGGTGATGATCCGCCGAATACTTAGATTAAAGATAGATCGGAAATACCATCTAAGTATTCATTGATTTGATTCTACTCAAAATGTGAGTATGGAAAACCTAGAATCAAATCAATCAATATAGATGAAGAACCATAGAATAGATCTAATGATTTCCGTTCTTCTCTATATATGTGGATTTTTCTTTTCGGCTATCTTTTCTTAACCAGCCGATCTATTGCGGATGCCCTAGAAATGAAATGGAAGGGCTATTTATAGGTTAGAAACCCTAGGAAGAATATTCGGATCAAAAACAGCCTTTTCTGGAAAGAAATCCCGACGGCGATCCGGATCAGATCTGGCGATCCGGATTGCAGAAGCATAAACCACGATTTCCAGAAAATTGCCTGTTCGGGATCCGGATCGTAGTCACCGATCCGGATCGTTCATACAGTTTTACCAGAATATCATGTTCGGGATCCGGATTGCAATTCCTGATCCGGATCGAGGAAGCACACAGGTAAAACTAGTGTTCGGGATCCGGATCAGAGAGTGCTGCGATCCGGATTGAACCAGTGTATGAACAAACACCTTTCGGGATCCGGATTGAAAGCCACGATCCGGATCCTGAACATGTCCCATGTCCAGTTTTTGATGAATAAGCAATTAAAACCTCTTCCAGGTGTTTCTACACTATAAGAAGTATTCGGATCATCAAAATTCTTTAGTTAAACGTACCTGATCCTTTTGAATTCTTCTTTCTTGAGATTGAGGTAGACGATCCAAAATTTCTTCATCTTCAATCTTCAAGACTTAACACATTCACGAAATACGCCAACTCAAATTCCGTAACAATCTCCCCCTTTGGCGGTTTCGTGACAAAACACAAATCCACAAAGAAAATTCAAAAAGAATATTTTTGTTGCTATCACCATACAACAAAAATTTACAAAAGAGTTCCAGAAATTAAAAACATGAGATAAACTCCTAGAACAGACTCTAGACTTAGACATCTGTAATCTCTGCACACAGAAAACATTCTTGACAAACAAATTCGTTAGATACCTCAAGAATTGGAGCATACAAAACCAAATACAGAGATAGAGTTTAGTCTCATCATGACATTTGAAAAAAAATCGATATGCGAAACTGCCAAAGGGGGAGATTGTTACGGAATTTGAGTTGGCGTATTTCGTGAATGTGTTAAGTCTTGAAGATTGAAGATGAAGAAATTTTGGATCGTCTACCTCAATCTCAAGAAAGAAGAATTCAAAAGGATCAGGTACGTTTAACCCAACAAGTGGTATCAGAGCGGGAATAGGGTTGTAAACAATGGTTGAAGGTGGAAACATCAATCGACCCCCTTTCTTTGATGGAACTAATTATGCGTACTGGAAAGTACGGATGAAAGCTTTCTTAATTTCCATCGACGAAAGGGTGTGGCAATCAATTGAATTAGGATGGTCTAATCCAACTGAAATTTTAGATGATGTTCGCACCTTAAAACCTAGGTCGAAATGGACCAAGGAAGAGATAGACTTATCTTCTTACAATGGCAAAGGTATTAATGCTCTATTTAATGCTTTGTCACAAACTGAGTTCTCTCGCGTCTCGGCATGTGAGACTGCGAAAGAAATCTGGGATGTTCTTCAAGTTACGCATGAGGGAACTAACTTAGTGAAGATTCAGAAACTGCAAATGCTCACGAGCAAGTTTGACTCTATCTCTATGGCAGAGAATGAATCCTTCACTGACTATTACACACGATTGCAAGATATCGTGAACTCATGTGCTAACTTGGGAGAGAAGATTCCAGAATTTAAAGTTGTAAGAAAAATTCTAAGAACTCTTCCTGAACGATTTCGCCCGAAGGTCGCAGCCATTGAAACAATTAAACACCCGGACGAAATGCGTGTAGAAGAATTAGTAGGTGCTTTACAAACTTATGAAATGACTTTTCCTACTAACTATTCTTCTGGAAAGGCATCCTCTTCTAAGTCTTCAGGTTACGCATTGAAATCAACTAAAGAAGAAGACGCGGATTCATCCTCCTCGGACGACGACGAGAACATTTCTATGGAGGACTTTGAGAAGCAGCTCGCTCTCTTGACAAGGAAGTTTCGCCGCAACTTTCGAAGGGGAAATTCAAGCAAACCTCAATCCTTCGGAAAGTCGAAGAAAGGCAAGGGTCCTTCAATCACAAGTCAAGAAAGCAAGAGAACTTCTCAAAGGATAAGAAAAGTTCTGAGGGACAAGTTCAGTGTTTCAAATGTCGAGGCTACGGCCACATTGCAACGGAATGTCCCAACAAGAATCCGGCAAAGAAGAAAGCGATGCAAGTAGTTACTTGGGATGACAACTCCACGTCAAATGAGTCATCGTCAAGTGATGAAGAAGACAACGCGACAGCTTTCCACGCGTCCACCAATCTTCACCCTTCATGTGCTTAATGGCAAGTACATCCGACTCACTGTCCAACTCCACTGTTGAAAAGATTGCAACGGACGATGAATCAGATGATTCGGAAGGTGAAGATTTTGTTTTAGCCTACCATAAGCTTTTGAGGGATTCAAAGAAACTGGCTAAGCAAAACAAGGGGTTGAAAGAGAGATTACAGGATCTTGAAGATGAAGTAAAAAGGGTAACCTCTATCTCAACCGATCTTGAAGTGGAAAGGGACAATCTGATTAAGACAAATGTTTCCCTTCAAGAGTCCAATGAGCAACTCGAGAAGAATTATATGGATATGGTGAACAAAGCGAATTACTTCTTGAAGCTCAACGGCGAGGCTCGACAGGAAAAATTGGAAATGACGGAGACCATACGCCAACTAAAGGATGACTTAAAGAGATTTTCTTCTGGAAGGAGTAAGTTGGACAGACTTCTTGGTCTCGGTCAAAGAAATAAGTTCGGCCTCGGATACACTCAAACTGGAGACATTCCAAGTTCGAGTGGTACAGTATTTGTGCCTCAGTCGGTATCTCCTCCTCCGACACCGGTGTTCACGACAAGCAACGACAACGAACCTACTACATCTTCCTCGGAATCGACAAGAACCAAGGTATGTTTTCGTTGTGGCATTTCAGGGCACATAAGAAGAAATTGCAAGACGGAAGCAAAACGCACATCTCAAGCACATCTTGCAACGACTACCAAAAGGGCTACTCCTCGGAAAACAAGTTCAATTCATTCAAAGGAAAAGAGCCTTGGTAGCACACCGCTCAAGACGACATCATCAAGGAGCAGCAATTCTTCATGCAAGACGCTCTCACCTAGGAAATCAACTTCACGACCATTACCGACGCACTCCAAAAAGGTTTGGGTGCGCAAAGGTGAAATCTTTCCCTGTCTTGCTACCAATGTTTCTTTGCATGCGTATGATAGTTCGTCTTGGTACCTGGATAGCGGGTGTTCCCGTCATATGACCGGCGATAAAAACTGTTTTCAAACATTTGAGAAAAACTCCGGAGGACTTGTTGTTTTCGGAGATGGCCGGTCTTCCAAAATTGTTGGAAAGGGAACGGTAGCTATTCCAGATGGCCCGGTTCTAGATAATGTATTATTTGTTCATGGCCTTAAGACTAACCTCATAAGCATAAGTCAACTGTGTGATAGTGGTTATTCAGTTAATTTTTCATCTGATAAATGCACTGTAACTGACATGAACCATGCTTTCTTTTTAAAGGGGGTTAGATCAGAAAACAACTGTTATGTAGTTCCTTCTAAGATTTCTGAAAAATGTAACCTAGCATCTTTGAAAAATGAAACACTTTGGCATGAAAGGCTAGGTCACATAAACTTTAAGGAACTTGCTAGAATTTCAAATAAAGATGTGGTCAAGGGGGTTCCAAAACTTTCTTTTGAACAAAACCTTGTGTGTGGCGGTTGCCAAAAGGGAAAACAGTCTAGGACTGCACACAAGAATTTGAACCACATAGGTACAAAACGGCCTTTGGAACTTTTGCATATGGACTTAATGGGGCCAACTCGTCAACCATCTCTGGGAGGTAAATGGTATATTTTCTTGTTGGTTGATGATTTTCTAGATATACTTGGGTAGCCTTCTTAAAAGAAAAAGCTGATACCTTTGATTCTTTTCTCGAAATCTGCAATCGTATTATGATAGAAAAGAATGATAGGATTACTCGAGTTAGGAGTGATAGAGGTGGGGAATTCATAAATTCCAAATTCATTGATTTTTGCACTTCTAATGGCATTAAACATGAATTCTCCGCACCTTACACACCTCAACAAAATGGTGTAGTCGAGCGCAAAAACAGGGTCGTACAGGAAATGGCACGTGTTATGCTTCACAGCCGGAACTTACCTTTTTATTTTTGGGCTGAAGCGGTGAACACTGCTGTTTATGTTATCAATCGCGTGTATTTGCGCCCGGGGACCTTGAATACACCATATGAACTTTGGTTTTGTAGAAAACCTAACATCAAATATTTTCGCATCTTTGGGAGTCGGTGTTTTATTTTACGTGATCGTGAGAATCTTGGAAAATTTGACTCTCGAAGTGACGAAGGGATTTTCTTAGGTTATTCTACAAACAGCAGAGCATATCGAGTTTTTAACTTAGAATCTAAGACGATCGTAGAATCGATAAATGTTAAGGTAGATGAAGCTTTTCATTTTGAATCTGAAAAATCTACCCTCGATATCTCTCTTGATGATGATACACCTGCTAATGCATCTTCTTCTAACAATTCTTTCGATAATAATGTTGATGCATCTAACGGTTCTTCAAGCTTATCTGATGTGCAGGAATCATCTCGTGTACCTCCGCCTACTCCTCTACCTCAAACGTTACGCATCTCCAAGGATCACCCTGAATCGAACATAATTGGAGATCCACAAGAAGGAGTTAGAACACGGAGACAATTGGTTTGCGGATTTGCATGCTATGTATCTCAAATCGAACCAAAGAATGTTGATGAAGCTCTCCAAGATGATTATTGGATTAAAGCAATGCAGGAAGAGCTCCATCAATTCGAGCGAAACAAAGTCTGGGAATTGACGAAGCCTCCGAAGCAACACAATGTGATAGGTACCAAATGGATCTTCAAGAACAAGAAAAACGAAGAAGGTACTATCATCAGGAACAAAGCAAGGTTAGTTGCTCAAGGCTATTCTCAAGTAGAAGGTATAGACTTTGATGAAACTTTCGCCCCTGTAGCTAGACTCGAGTCCATTCGTATATTGTTTGCGATCGCTTGTCATTTTAAAATCAGATTATTTCAAATGGACGTTAAGAGCGCCTTTTTAAATGGATTTTTAAATGAGGAAGTTTATGTAGCTCAACCGAAAGGTTTTGTGGATCATAAACTACCTAACCATGTTTTTCGTCTGAAAAAGGCTCTTTACGGTCTGAAACAAGCACCGCGAGCATGGTACGAAAGGTTGACAAAGCACCTTTTGGAAAAGGGCTACACTCGAGGGGGAGCTGACAGGACTCTCTTTGTGAAGCATTATCAAAACAATTTCATAGTTGCTCAAATCTATGTTGATGACATTGTTTTTGGAGCAACAAGAGATAATGATGCTTCTAAATTCGCGGAGACCATGGAAAGCGAATTTGAGATGTCCATGATGGGCGAATTGAACTATTTTCTTGGATTACAAGTTAAACAAAACGATGAAGGAATTCACTTGTGTCAATCCAAGTATGCACTGGAGTTGGTCAAAAAGTTTGATCTTGAAAATTCTAAAGATTTTCCGACTCCAATGGGAACTAGCCATAAGGGACTTGGAAGTGAATCACAAAGTGAGAATGTAGACGAGAAACTGTACCGCAGTATGATTGGAAGTCTACTATATCTCACGGCTAGTCGCCCGGATATATCCTTCAGTGTTGGGATTTGTGCGAGATATCAATCAGCACCGAAGGAGGTTCACCTGAAAGCGGTGAAACGGATCATCCGGTATATCAAAGGTACAATCAATTTCGGAATTTGGTATCCTATGGGAACGACTTTGGATATTGTTGGATACTCAGATGCCGATTGGGCTGGATCGGTGGATGACCGGAAAAGCACGAGTGGTGCATGCTTCTATCTTGGCCACTGCCTTGTTGCATGGCACAGTAAAAAGCAGAACTGCATAGCACTCTCGACTGCCGAAGCGGAGTACATTTCTGCAGGAAGTTGTTCAACCCAATTGATTTGGATGAAGAGCGTGTTGAGCGATTTCCGAATTTCAACATCTTCGGTAACCATTTTATGTGACAACACTAGTGCTATTAACATTTCAAAAAACCCTGTGTTGCACTCTAGAACAAAACATATTGAACTTAGATATCATTTTCTTAGAGAGCTAGTTGAATCAAACATTCTTCAACTGTCATATATTTCAACTGAGGATCAATTAGCTGACATCTTAACAAAACCTTTGGATCAAAAACGTTTTATTCACTTGCGTAAAGCAATTGGCATGCTTTCCTTGAAATAAACTCTTTTTGAAACCTTTGCTTAGATTAGGTTTTGTTTTTGTTCTTGTTTTTGTTTTGTTCTTTATCTATGTTCTGTACATAGCACACTAATTGAGCATAAATCATAATTGACTTTAATTGCATCCTTTTATGCATTTAGAAATTTATTATGTTTTGATGTCATAATATTTCAATGTTGCAATGATCATTTACGTTAATTAAACCATCTTTTAAGTGATCAAAGTCAATTTCTCTCTCAATGATCTCTTGGTATAGTCATTATCATATTTGATTGCTTAGTCGAGTATGAATTCGAGATCAATGGTTTGGTTGAATACCTTATATATTAAATAATTGATAGCCAATTGAGGGGGAGTCAATGAAATGTGAAATGCTCAAAAGATGTGGAAAGAGTTACATCCCAATGAGGAGTGTGAAAACTACCACCACATGGAGAAAATGAAAGAAAAAGATACTCCATGAATGAAAAGCAAATTTTTGTTTGAAAAATTGTTGATGAAATTCATATTGAAATACTTGACTCAGTCGTATTTCATGGTTGGTATAAGGTGGGATTTTTTTTAAAAGATGCTCAAAGAGCCACTCCTTCAACAGATTGTCTAGATATATTATCTAACTTATCTGGGATTTCAAACATCTATTGATCTTGGTACTTCATTTTCTTTACTGAAATTGATGATTTGATAAAGGCATTACACATAAGATCAGGATAGATGTAATTGAAGTTGTTCAACTTTAAGTGTTTTAACTTTCGTAAATTTTCGTTTCATTTTTGGATATTTTTGATAGATTTTGCATAATCTATTTCTTGTTGTATGAAACGATGCCATTTGTTTAAAGTTGACATGGTAAAGTGCTTACATACTTTTTCTGGATTTTATTGAATTTTTCTAAATTTTTCTGAAGAAAAAGGTGTAGCCGATCCGGATCGGAGCAAGTGATCCGGATCCCGAACGCAGGATTTTTCCTGCGGGTAGCCGATCCGGATCACATTCTCGGCCGATCCGGATCACGGCTAGGGTTTTATATAGAAACATACAGATTCTTGATTTCTTTACCCTAATCTCTGGTTTTCAAGCCTCTAGAGTTTCTCTCTCTAGATTTCTTGCTTCTTGGTGCTTCAAAACTCAAAGTTCTTCGGATTCAAGTAAGTTTTCATGATCAAAACTCGGTTTTTCACAGTTTTTATGGTTTTTCACCAAACGTGAGTTGAAAAATTGGAATTTTTTCGTTTGTGAATGGTTTTTGATCAAATTTCTTTTGAAATAAGAACTCTGGGTCAATTAGTTTTGCTTTTATGCTGGGATTTTACTTGATTAACGAGTTTTTAGGCTTCGATTTCTAAAAATTCGGTTTTAGGGCATAAAAGAGGAATTTTTGTAAATCATGGAATTGATCTATTTTTAAAATTCTTTTTGGAAAACTAATTTGATTCTTGGCTTCTCTACATGATTATGATTGTCTAGGTACAATGTTTTCAAATTTTTCAAAATTGACAATTTTTCATATGTTCTTGAGTTGGTTTCACAGGACACTTTCTTAAACTCAAAGTACTAGAATCAATGGCATTCTCCTGGTTGATTCTGTTACTGGTGGCAATGATGCCCGGGAGGTCATCTGTTAAAGAAGAACCAGGCGTCTCAACTCGAGACAAACCAAACGAAGCCAATGAAGACAGCTCAGATTACGATACAGAAGAATGGGACGAATTCTTCAAGGATGTTCAGCGAAAAATTGATGAAGAGGACAGGAAATTCACCAAAGGAAAGAGACTTATGAAATCTGCCTCCACGACCAGACAATATACAAGAAGAAGAAATGTTCAAAGAAGTACGAGTCAGCATAGTGGGCCTCTCACCAGAGCACGCTCACTTTCTGGAATTCTGCAAACTGAATCACCATGGACTGCAGGACCAGATGCACCATCTGCATCTAGACAGCGTCCATCTCACTCAAAGACACGGACAACTGAGACAGAGATTTTAGAATCGATTTGTCAGGAACAACACCGACTCTCTGCTACACAAGACAGAATATCGAAAGAGCTTCAGCAGATCTCTTCTGAACACAAGAAGATCAAGAAGAAGTACTCAAATTTTAAGAATTTGCTTAAAGGGATTTTGAGCAAGCTGAGCTGTACTAGTTCAGATTCTTCAGACTGAGCCGCACCTTCTGTTCACCTTGTCTACTTTAGTTCTTAGGTTTCAGGACGTTTTTTTTTCTCTCTTCTTTTAGTTTAGTTTTCAGTTTGTGCATACTATTAGGACTTTATGTTTTCTTTACTCTCCTTACATATTGTAGCTCATGCTACGTTTTGGCTTTGTTTTGTGACAAAAAGGGGGAGAGAGTGAGAGAGTTAGAGAGAACTCTGAACAATGAATGATTGTGAATATCGATGATATCAAGGTAAGTATGAACCTCAACTCAACTTTGGTTTTTCTTTTGTGATTTGTGACATGCTTCTATACTAACTATTCGACTAACTATTTGGGCATGTAATATGACTAACAAGTTGATGTTGGACTAACATACTTTGACATTTGGTTTTCAACTGCTTAGAAGATATGTTGGTTTTTAACTATGCTTCTTTCAATATCTGTTTTTTCAAATGTCATGATGAGACTAAACTCTATCTCTGTATTTGGTTTTGTATGCTCCAATTCTTGAGGTATCTAACGAATTTGTTTGTCAAGAATGTTTTCTGTGTGCAGAGATTACAGATGTCTAAGTCTAGAGTCTGTTCTAGGAGTTTATCTCATGTTTTTAATTTCTGGAACTCTTTTGTAAATTTTTGTTGTATGGTGATAGCAACAAAAATATTCTTTTTGAATTTTCTTTGTGGATTTGTGTTTTGTCACGAAACCGCCAAAGGGGGAGATTGTTACGGAATTTGAGTTGGCGTATTTCGTGAATGTGTTAAGTCTTGAAGATTGAAGATGAAGAAATTTGGATCGTATACCTCAATCTCAAGAAAGAAGAATTCAAAAGGATCAGGTACGTTTAACTAAAGAATTTTGATGATCCGAATACTTCTTATAGTGTAGAAACACCTGGAAGAGGTTTTAATTGCTTATTCATCAAAAACTGGACATGGGACATGTTCAGGATCCGGATCGTGGCTTTTCAATCCGGATCCCGAAAGGTGTTTGTTCATACACTGGTTCAATCCGGATCGCAGCACTCTCTGATCCGGATCCCGAACACTAGTTTTACCTGTGTGCTTCCTCATCCGATCAGGAGTGCAATCCGGTCAATGAAAACGTGCCAAGAATTCCGATGTGAAACGGAGAAGTCGATGTCAACAAATACACTTCAACACTTGGAGAAGAGAAGGAGATTCATTGGGACATGGTAACCTGTGATGAAAACGTGAGGTATCGCCGACTAACTCAACACGGGGCAGGAAAAGCTCCCTTGGACACTGGGAACGCTCCTATGCCTGCCCCAACTATCTCTATAAAACGTAAGCGACTTGCTCGACGTTTTGGACTGGGACAGGAGACCAAGGTTGACCCACCAATAGCTCCTGACTCTCCGCCACGTGTTGAAGAAGTATTTGTTAACAGTGACCGTCTTAGAGCGTTTGCACATCGCGAATGCATTGGCGAAAGGCACGTGAACATTGAGGCTCTACAAGGTCACTCCCCTGAATTTGGTACTTTGATTGAACAAGCAAATCTCATTCAAGTATGTCGCTTCCCAGAAACTCTCGGTTACTGCCTGCACCAGGTGAGGACCTTCTATACCAACGCACGGCATCTTCGCGAATTTGAAAACGGTCCTATGGAGTTCTACACGAATATCCAAGGCACGAGATTCAAAATCACTCCACAGTTGATTGGCGAGGTTTTGGGAATGGAAGCCAGCAAGAAAGGAGTCCACTACCTGAAAGGGATAAATTTGACAAATACTTTATGGCGAAAAGTTATCGAAGGAATTTGTCTCGAGGGAACACAGTCAACCGAAAAATCAGTTCGATCTAAAGAACTTCGTCTTGAATATCGCTTCTTAAATTTCATCACGTGTTACAATATACTTCCAAACATGCAGACGAAGGTTGTGAGATGGGAACGATTGTTGTTCTTATATCTCATCGGACATCCATCAGAGGCAACGGCATTGAATATCAACATCCCGTACATCATCTGGAATAGAATGGCACGATATGTTGAGCATCCTCACCCCAGCGAAAGAATTCCTTTTCCACTGATTATAATGAGGATTTTAAAGAAATTTCAAGTTGACATCACCTCTACAACCTATCATCAATGTCTGAACATGATAGATGAGTCCACAATTGTCAAATCCCTTCACAAGTTGCCACATGTCACTCAAGCTTCTGCATCTGGGAAGAAGCCTGACCCAAGCACGGCTGCATCACCATCTCATCAAGCACCTGGCACAGATGATGACGCATCATTGAATTCGATTTTCAAGTTACAGCAACGACTATCTATCCAGCAGGAACAAATTTTGAAAGAAGCATAGTTAAAAACCAACATATCTTCTAAGCAGTTGAAAACCAAATGTCAAAGTATGTTAGTCCAACATCAACTTGTTAGTCATATTACATGCCCAAATAGTTAGTCGAATAGTTAGTATAGAAGCATGTCACAAATCACAAAAGAAAAACCAAAGTTGAGTTGAGGTTCATACTTACCTTGATATCATCGATATTCACAATCATTCATTGTTCAGAGTTCTCTCTAACTCTCTCACTCTCTCCCCCTTTTTGTCACAAAACAAAGCCAAAACGTAGCATGAGCTACAATATGTAAGGAGAGTAAAGAAAACATAAAGTCCTAATAGTATGCACAAACTGAAAACTAAACTAAAAGAAGAGAGAAAAAAAAACGTCCTGAAACCTAAGAACTAAAGTAGACAAGGTGAACAGAAGGTGCGGCTCAGTCTGAAGAATCTGAACTAGTACAGCTCAGCTTGCTCAAAATCCCTTTAAGTAAATTCTTAAAATTTGAGTACTTCTTCTTGATCTTCTTGTGTTCAGAAGAGATCTGCTGAAGCTCTTTCGATATTCTGTCTTGTGTAGCAGAGAGTCGGTGTTGTTCCTGACAAATCGATTCTAAAATCTCTGTCTCAGTTGTCCGTGTCTTTGAGTGAGATGGACGCTGTCTAGATGCAGATGGTGCATCTGGTCCTGCAGTCCATGGTGATTCAGTTTGCAGAATTCCAGAAAGTGAGCGTGCTCTGGTGAGAGGCCCACTATGCTGACTCGTACTTCTTTGAACATTTCTTCTTCTTGTATATTGTCTGGTCGTGGAGGCAGATTTCATAAGTCTCTTTCCTTTGGTGAATTTCCTGTCCTCTTCATCAATTTTTCGCTGAACATCCTTGAAGAATTCGTCCCATTCTTCTGTATCGTAATCTGAGCTGTCTTCATTGGCTTCGTTTGGTTTGTCTCGAGTTGAGACGCCTGGTTCTTCTTTAACAGATGACCTCCCGGGCATCATTGCCACCAGTAACAGAATCAACCAGGAGAATGCCATTGATTCTAGTATTTTGAGTTTAAGAAAGTGTCCTGTGAAACCAACTCAAGAACATATGAAAAATTGTCAATTTTGAAAAATTTGAAAACATTGTACCTAGACAATCATAATCATGTAGAAAAGCCAAGAATCAAATTAGTTTTTCAAAAAGAATTTTAAAAATAGATCAATTCCATGATTTACAAAAATTCCTCTTTTATGCCCTAAAACCGAATTTTTAGAAATCGAAGCCTAAAAACTCGTTAATCAAGTAAAATCCCAGCATAAAAGCAAAACTAATTGACCCAGAGTTCTTATTTCAAAAGAAATTTGATCAAAAACCATTCACAAACGAAAAAATTCCAATTTTTCAACTCACGTTTGGTGAAAAACCATAAAAACTGAGAAAAACCGAGTTTTGATCATGAAAACTTACTTGAATCCGAAGAACTTTGAGTTTTGAGGCACCAAGAAGCAAGAAATCTAGAGAGAGAAACTCTAGAGGCTTGAAAACCAGAGATTAGGGTAAAGAAATCAAGAATCTGTATGTTTCTATATAGAACCCTAGCCGCGATCCGGATCGGCCGAGAATGTGATCCGGATCGGCTACCCGCAGGAAAAATCCTGCGTTCGGGATCCGGATCACTTGCCCCGATCCGGATCGGCTACACCTTTTTCTTCAGAAAAAGTTAGAAAAACACAATAAAATCCAGAAAAAGTATGTAAGCACTTTACCATGTCAACTTTAAACAAATGGCATCGTTTCATGCAACAAGAAATAGATTATGCAAAATCTATCAAAAATATCCAAAAATGAAACGAAAATTTACGAAAGTTAAAACACTTAAAGTTGAACAACTTCAATTACATCTATCCTGATCCTATGTGTAATGTCTTTATCAAATCATCAATTTCAGTAAAGAAAATGAAGTACCAAGATCAATAGATGTTTGAAATCCCAGATAAGTTAGATAATATATCTAGACAATCTGTTGAAGGAGTGGCTCTTTGAGCATCTTTTAAAAAAAATCCCACCTTATACCAACCATGAAATACGACTGAGTCAAATATTTCAATATGAATTTCATCAACAATTTTTCAAACAAAAATTTGCTTTTCATTCATGGAGTATCTTTTTCTTTCATTTTCTCCATGTGGTGGTAGTTTTCACACTCCTCATTGGGATGTAACTCTTTCCACATCTTTTGAGCATTTCACATTTCATTGACTCCCCCTCAATTGGCTATCAATTATTTAATATATAAGGTATTCAACCAAACCATTGATCTCGAATTCATACTCGACTAAGCAATCAAATATGATAATGACTATACCAAGAGATCATTGAGAGAGAAATTGACTTTGATCACTTAAAAGATGGTTTAATTAACGTAAATGATCATTGCAACATTGAAATATTATGACATCAAAACATAATAAATTTCTAAATGCATAAAAGGATGCAATTAAAGTCAATTATGATTTATGCTCAATTAGTGTGCTATGTACAGAACATAGATAAAGAACAAAACAAAAACAAACAAAAACAAAACCTAATCTAAGCAAAGGTTTCAAAAGAGTTTATTTCAAGGAAAGCATGCCAATTGCTTTACGCAAGTGAATAAAACGTTTTTGATCCAAAGGTTTTGTTAAGATGTCGGCTAATTGATCCTCAGTTGAAATATATGACAGTTGAAGAATGTTTGATTCAACTAGCTCTCTAAGAAAATGATATCTAAGTTCAATATGTTTTGTTCTAGAGTGCAACACAGGGTTTTTTGAAATGTTAATAGCACTAGTGTTGTCACATAAAATGGTTACCGAAGATGTTGAAATTCGGAAATCGCTCAACACGCTCTTCATCCAAATCAATTGGGTTGAACAACTTCCTGCAGAAATGTACTCCGCTTCGGCAGTCGAGAGTGCTATGCAGTTCTGCTTTTTACTGTGCCATGCAACAAGGCAGTGGCCGAGATAGAAGCATGCACCACTCGTGCTTTTCCGGTCATCCACCGATCCAGCCCAATCGGCATCTGAGTATCCAACAATATCCAAAGTCGTTCCCATAGGATACCAAATTCCGAAATTGATTGTACCTTTGATATACCGGATGATCCGTTTCACCGCTTTCAGGTGAACCTCCTTCGGTGCTGATTGATATCTCGCACAAATCCCAACACTGAAGGATATATCCGGGCGACTAGCCGTGAGATATAGTAGACTTCCAATCATACTGCGGTACAGTTTCTCGTCTACATTCTCACTTTGTGATTCACTTCCAAGTCCCTTATGGCTAGTTCCCATTGGAGTCGGAAAATCTTTAGAATTTTCAAGATCAAACTTTTTGACCAACTCCAGTGCATACTTGGATTGACACAAGTGAATTCCTTCATCGTTTTGTTTAACTTGTAATCCAAGAAAATAGTTCAACTCGCCCATCATGGACATCTCAAATTCGCTTTCCATGGTCTCCGCGAATTTAGAAGCATCATTATCTCTTGTTGCTCCAAAAACAATGTCATCGACATAGATTTGAGCAACTATGAAATTGTTTTGATAATGCTTCACAAAGAGAGTCCTGTCAGCTCCCCCTCGAGTGTAGCCCTTTTCCAAAAGGTGCTTTGTCAACCTTTCGTACCATGCTCGCGGTGCTTGTTTCAGACCGTAAAGAGCCTTTTTCAGTCGAAAAACATGGTTAGGTAGTTTATGATCCACAAAACCTTTCGGTTGAGCTACATAAACTTCCTCATTTAAAAATCCATTTAAAAAGGCGCTCTTAACGTCCATTTGAAATAATCTGATTTTAAAATGACAAGCGATCGCAAACAATATACGAATGGACTCGAGTCTAGCTACAGGGGCGAAAGTTTCATCAAAGTCTATACCTTCTACTTGAGAATAGCCTTGAGCAACTAACCTTGCTTTGTTCCTGATGATAGTACCTTCTTCGTTTTTCTTGTTCTTGAAGATCCATTTGGTACCTATCACATTGTGTTGCTTCGGAGGCTTCGTCAGTTCCCAGACTTTGTTTCGCTCGAATTGATGGAGCTCTTCCTGCATTGCTTTAATCCAATAATCATCTTGGAGAGCTTCATCAACATTCTTTGGTTCGATTTGAGATACATAGCATGCAAATCCGCAAACCAATTGTCTCCGTGTTCTAACTCCTTCTTGTGGATCTCCAATTATGTTCGATTCAGGGTGATCCTTGGAGATGCGTAACGTTTGAGGTAGAGGAGTAGGCGGAGGTACACGAGATGATTCCTGCACATCAGATAAGCTTGAAGAACCGTTAGATGCATCAACATTATTATCGAAAGAATTGTTAGAAGAAGATGCATTAGCAGGTGTATCATCATCAAGAGAGATATCGAGGGTAGATTTTTCAGATTCAAAATGAAAAGCTTCATCTACCTTAACATTTATCGATTCTACGATCGTCTTAGATTCTAAGTTAAAAACTCGATATGCTCTGCTGTTTGTAGAATAACCTAAGAAAATCCCTTCGTCACTTCGAGAGTCAAATTTTCCAAGATTCTCACGATCACGTAAAATAAAACACCGACTCCCAAAGATGCGAAAATATTTGATGTTAGGTTTTCTACAAAACCAAAGTTCATATGGTGTATTCAAGGTCCCCGGGCGCAAATACACGCGATTGATAACATAAACAGCAGTGTTCACCGCTTCAGCCCAAAAATAAAAAGGTAAGTTCCGGCTGTGAAGCATAACACGTGCCATTTCCTGTACGACCCTGTTTTTGCGCTCGACTACACCATTTTGTTGAGGTGTGTAAGGTGCGGAGAATTCATGTTTAATGCCATTAGAAATGCAAAAATCAATGAATTTGGAATTTATGAATTCCCCACCTCTATCACTCCTAACTCGAGTAATCCTATCATTCTTTTCTATCATAATACGATTGCAGATTTCGAGAAAAGAATCAAAGGTATCAGCTTTTTCTTTTAAGAAGGCTACCCAAGTATATCTAGAAAAGTCATCAACCAACAAGAAAATATACCATTTACCTCCCAGAGATGGTTGACGAGTTGGCCCCATTAAGTCCATATGCAAAAGTTCCAAAGGCCGTTTTGTACCTATGTGGTTCAAATTCTTGTGTGCAGTCCTAGACTGTTTTCCCTTTTGGCAACCGCCACACACAAGGTTTTGTTCAAAAGAAAGTTTTGGAACCCCCTTGACCACATCTTTATTTGAAATTCTAGCAAGTTCCTTAAAGTTTATGTGACCTAGCCTTTCATGCCAAAGTGTTTCATTTTTCAAAGATGCTAGGTTACATTTTTCAGAAATCTTAGAAGGAACTACATAACAGTTGTTTTCTGATCTAACCCCCTTTAAAAAGAAAGCATGGTTCATGTCAGTTACAGTGCATTTATCAGATGAAAAATTAACTGAATAACCACTATCACACAGTTGACTTATGCTTATGAGGTTAGTCTTAAGGCCATGAACAAATAATACATTATCTAGAACCGGGCCATCTGGAATAGCTACCGTTCCCTTTCCAACAATTTTGGAAGACCGACCATCTCCGAAAACAACAAGTCCTCCGGAGTTTTTCTCAAATGTTTGAAAACAGTTTTTATCGCCGGTCATATGACGGGAACACCCGCTATCCAGGTACCAAGACGAACTATCATATGCATGCAAAGAAACATTGGTAGCAAGACAGGGAAAGATCTCACCTTTGCGCACCCAAACCTTTTTGAAGTGCGTCGGTAATGGTCGTGAAGTTGATTTCCTAGGTGAGAGCGTCTTGCTTGAAGAATTGCTGCTCCTTGATGATGTCGTCTTGAGCGATGTACTACCAAGGCTCTTTTCCTTTGAATGAATTGCACTTGTTTTCCGAGGAATAGCCCTTTTGGTAGTCGTTGCAAGATGTGCTTGAGGTGTGCGTTTGGCTTCCGTCTTGCAATTTCTTCTTATGTGCCCTGAAATGCCACAACGAAAACATACCTTGGTTCTTGTCGATTCCGAGGAAGATGTAGTAGGTTCGTTGTCGTTGCTTGTCGTGAACACCGGTGTCGGAGGAGGAGATACCGACTGAGGCACAAATACTGTACCACTCGAACTTGGAATGTCTCCAGTTTGAGTGTATCCGAGGCCGAACTTATTTCTTTGACCGAGACCAAGAAGTCTGTCCAACTTACTCCTTCCAGAAGAAAATCTCTTTAAGTCATCCTTTAGTTGGCGTATGGTCTCCGTCATTTCCAATTTTTCCTGTCGAGCCTCGCCGTTGAGCTTCAAGAAGTAATTCGCTTTGTTCACCATATCCATATAATTCTTCTCGAGTTGCTCATTGGACTCTTGAAGGGAAACATTTGTCTTAATCAGATTGTCCCTTTCCACTTCAAGATCGGTTGAGATAGAGGTTACCCTTTTTACTTCATCTTCAAGATCCTGCAATCTCTCTTTCAACCCCTTGTTTTGCTTAGCCAGTTTCTTTGAATCCCTCAAAAGCTTATGGTAGGCTAAAACAAAATCTTCACCTTCCGAATCATCTGATTCATCGTCCGTTGCAATCTTTTCAACAGTGGAGTTGGACAGTGAGTCGGATGTACTTGCCATTAAGCACATGAAGGGTGAAGATGTGGTGGACGCGTGGAAAGCTGTCGCGTTGTCTTCTTCATCACTTGACGATGACTCATTTGACGTGGAGTTGTCATCCCAAGTAACTACTTGCATCGCTTTCTTCTTTGCCGGATTCTTGTTGGGACATTCCGTTGCAATGTGGCCGTAGCCTCGACATTTGAAACACTGAACTTGTCCCTCAGAACTTTTCTTATCCTTTGAGAAGTTCTCTTGCTTTCTTGACTTGTGATTGAAGGACCCTTGCCTTTCTTCGACTTTCCGAAGGATGGAGTTTTGCTTGAATTTCCCCTTCGAAAGTTGCGGCGAAACTTCCTTGTCAAGAGAGCGAGCTGCTTCTCAAAGTCCTCCATAGAAATGTTCTCGTCGTCGTCCGAGGAGGATGAATCCGCGTCTTCTTCTTTAGTTGATTTCAATGCGTAACCTGAAGACTTAGAAGAGGATGCCTTTCCAGAAGAATAGTTAGTAGGAAAAGTCATTTCATAAGTTTGTAAAGCACCTACTAATTCTTCTACACGCATTTCGTCCGGGTGTTTAATTGTTTCAATGGCTGCGACCTTCGGGCGAAATCGTTCAGGAAGAGTTCTTAGAATTTTTCTTACAACTTTAAATTCTGGAATCTTCTCTCCCAAGTTAGCACATGAGTTCACGATGTCTTGCAATCGTGTGTAATAGTCAGTGAAGGATTCATTCTCTGCCATAGAGATAGAGTCAAACTTGCTCGTGAGCATTTGCAGTTTCTGAATCTTCACTAAGTTAGTTCCCTCATGCGTAACTTGAAGAACATCCCAGATTTCTTTCGCAGTCTCACATGCCGAGACGCGAGAGAACTCAGTTTGTGACAAAGCATTAAATAGAGCATTAATACCTTTGCCATTGTAAGAAGATAAGTCTATCTCTTCCTTGGTCCATTTCGACCTAGGTTTTAAGGTGCGAACATCATCTAAAATTTCAGTTGGATTAGACCATCCTAATTCAATTGATTGCCACACCCTTTCGTCGATGGAAATTAAGAAAGCTTTCATCCGTACTTTCCAGTACGCATAATTAGTTCCATCAAAGAAAGGGGGTCGATTGATGTTTCCACCTTCAACCATTGTTTACAACCCTATTATCCGTAATGCCATAGTACTTTTATTTGCCGTACTGAGCACAAGTAGGTAATATACGAGTATGAAAATTATACCTGACAACATAACTATGTTATTCACATTTCAGTGACTTACTAGAAAATTTATATGAAATGGTGATGGACAGTATAAAGGAGAAATGTAAGCAAAACAAGATCTTTTGCACAGTCAAAGAAGGACAATTATGTTTAAAAGGAAATGAAGGTAAACAGTAGAACAAACCAAAAAATAATAAAATATTCAAAATCAGATTAACATGGTTCAATCATATCCATTCTAAAGGAAATGATAGCGAAGTGACAAAGGTGAAAAAGTGAAAATGCACTCAGTGTAAATGGGTGAAGTAAAATCTATCTAGATAGCCTAGGTATAAAAAATTAAGGATCATCAAAAGAATATACTGAAGAATAATTAGTCACTAAGGGGGGCGTTTGGTTGTACGTAAAATTGTGAAAACTAGTTTTTTGTGAAAAAAAATTTTGGTGGAAAAATAGTAATACGTTTTGTAGTGTTTGGTTTGTAGGAAAAAGAAAATACTTTTCCATCATTTATTTGGTTGAAAGAAAAAAAAATCCACATTTGTTTGGTTCGATGGAAAAAAATGAATGAAAATATTTTAACACAACTTAGAGTTTTCGTTTCTGTCAAATATCGGCGGAAAACGAAAACACTCCATTTTCCTCAAATCCGTAAAAATAGTTTTCCGAAATTTTTTTTTACGGCTAAACAAAGACACAGAAAATAACTTTTCAAGCGAAAAAATATTTTTCGGTACATTTTACGGGCAACCAAACACACCCTAATGGAAAACTAAGTATCAAAGAATATCATCATTTGCATTTTAAGCTGATGATATCAACTAACAAAAAAAAAAAAAAAAAAAAACTGTCTACACTCTCTAACACATCATCTGGCACGAAGCGCTGTAGAGCAGAACAACAAAGTAAACTATGATTCAATGATACTTTTTTATGAACTGTTTGTTCAACTAAGGACATTATATGGCAAGAGACGACAAATAGGGAAATAAAAAGAGCACATACCTGAACAACCACATCAGGCAGTGCCCGGCTCTTGACAGAATCAGAAAGTAGAGCATGATCCATGTGGTCCAAAAAAAGGAAATCATCCTTAAGTTCGGGAAATGAAGTAAATGATATGCACAATCGCAAGCCTGATAAAATATCAGTAACAATTGGCCAAGAAAGGTGCGTAGCTAACTGAACTGCCGCCCACATGTCATCTTCAGAGAGGATAGAGCCAACCAGCAGGAGCACTTGGTTTGCTCTCATTATTACTTCCAAATCCCCAGTCATTGAATTAGCATAATTATTGTTCGCATACAGACCTTGCATTCTTCTATATCTAGTATAAGGTTCTAGTGTTCTACGCTTGTCAACCACATATCTAATCCTCGTAGGCATTTTCTTGTGCATTCTCTATACGAGTCCTCCAAAGGCTCTCTAAATGAACAATTTATATGAACAGGGCCATGTGGCACTTGAGTTGCTGCATAAGCGGCCGAGCCAACAGTAGTTAGAACCATTTTTGCAGAAATTTGATCAGTTGGTGGAGGGAGATTAAAGAAATACCTCACGAACTTTCCACAATGATTGACCTGAAGTATTGCACGAAGCACATGACAACAATGATGTTTGCACAGTCGATTTCACAAAGCTTGCGAAAGAAAGTTACAAACAATGATGGGAAAAGAGACTTCAACTTTCCATACATTTACACCACAAAACTATCACTACTTCAAATTTGATAAATATCCATTTAATTTTGAAATTGCTAAAATCTTAGGAAAACCCTCCTCATAATATTGTAAGTTGCATGACATATCCTAGATAATTAAAGCATACCAAAAATCCCCTCTTCTTCATGACATTATTACTTAGTTAAAAAACAAATAGAAATTTTAATAAACACTTTACATAATTTCAAGTACCAAAATCACCCTTCTTTTCTGTTCTTTATTTTCCCTTTTCGTCTCACTCCTTTCTTTAAACAATCTAATCTAAAATTTAGACCGTGTAGGAGAAGGCGCTAGTGGTGGTGATGAAGGAATATAAAGAGAAGGAAATAGGTGGAGAATAAGTGGTGTGGTGGAAAAGGAGATTGAGATGAACGAGAGGGATGTGGCAGAGGATAAGGCAGAGTAGCTAGTGGGGGTGATAGAGCAGAAGGCAGAGGAGGAAGATTTCTCAGGAAATCGAGGGGTTTTGTATGTTTGATCGTCAAGAAGTGTATTGTGTAACTCATGATAATTAGTTCTTTGAAAACGAAAATTATGACTTACAAACTATTTTACGCTTCCTTTTGTAAAATATGAAATCAAATAGAAAAACATTATGAAGACAACAGAGCCATTCATAGAAACAAACATTCCCTCTTTAGAGAAGTTCCCTCTAATGTAGGATAAACTAAGACGTCATATTAAAATCAAACCACGACCAACATCAGATGGATTAATATTCGAACTATAATTGGTGAAGCATGCAAATCACTATTATGATAGAATAAATTCAAGACAATAAAAAGAAAAAAAAAATGCAAACATATGCATTAAAAAGCAATGTCATTAAATCAACAATTCAAGTGTCGTGGCACGGGTTCATGCCCAGCACTTGCCAGCATGGTACGGCACGACCCGCATTATATCAATGATTTAAGTGCCATGGAATGGGTTCATGCCGAACACTTGCCAGCATGGTATAGCACGATACATTGCATGCCGTTGACACAATACCAGTGTGTCGTCACACTATGGCATGAAAAAGCTTAATTTCTTCGGCACCAAGAGGAAACCAAGAAAATAAAATAGGTAGTTAATCTAGTTATTTGTAGATTATCTAAATTATAATTGCAGGTGTAGGTGCAATTCACATGTGAAAGGCATTAATATTGCATAAAATACTGTTATTGGCAACAGGAAATACCAATGACTTAAATATAAAAATGTCAATTTGAATGTAGTGATGATTGCAGAGCCAGAATCCAATTCAAAATTCAGACTAAGCACGATTAAAAAATTAGAGTCATAAAATCAGAGTGTAACTTCAAGATCATTGGTAATAACAATTCCAACCCTAAAGTAAAATAAAGAAAAGCAAGAGTAGATGTGTTCTCTGCATCATAATCAAAACGAATGATATCTCTGACCTGATCAATGGATTGGTTGGCTCCAGCATCATGCAGCTCTGGAGGGCGATCAGACGTGAGCAAAATAAGAGGTACAAAGTCTTGACTCGCCTCTACCACCTGCATATTAAACTAAAAGAATTGCACGGAATTCGCAAAACATGGAGGATCATTTGTTTTTACAAATTTATAACATGGTACACTCAGTAGTTTCAAGGCAAGGCGAGAGAGGTTTCAGATTGAAAAAGGAAAAAACCTTAGTGAGAATATTTAATAATTGCAATTTTGACAAAATAAGCAACCCCAAAATTATAAAAAGAACAAAATGAGGGAAGGACTATCATTTGAAGTAAGATATAAGATCAAAATAAAATGAAATTCAAGAGTCGCACCAAAGGAAGAAGATTTGATACTGCAGTTCCTGAGGATGTAATGACGACTGCAGGTTTATTGGCACCTCTTGCATACCCGACAGCATGAAATCCAAGGGAGCGCTCATCATAACATGAAACACAACTTGTCAAGGAATGCGCGCAAGCAGAAAGCGCAAGTGGTGATGATCGTGACCCTGGAGCTATGCAGAAATTACTAAAATAAGGAGGCAATTAGAAATGTATTCAAGAAATAGGAAATCAACCATCAATTGGTGAGACTAACCGTCAATCCAAGTCTAACACATTCTTCAACCATAAGAGACGCCCATGCTCGATTGATGTTGGAACACTCTTTTATCGGCGAACGGGTTCCATGAGAACGAAAATGCTAGCAGAACAAAAAAAAAATAGTAAAAAAATAAATATTAGGAACAAGAAGTTTCATTTGTGCAATCATACAGCAAGGAAAAGCAGCAGGGATTTTCCATTCTTCAATCATATTTCAAAACTGGAGTAAATGACAGCATGTTCCAATGAACCTATATAGTTGTACTACAGCCTCTGAAATCTGAAAGTTATATAGATGCAAACTAGAAGAGAATTTTGGCAGAATCGTACCATGTCATTACTAAGAGAAAATGTCTGTGAACACCGGAAATAAGACAGATCAGAAATCGAAAGATTTCCCTGCTACAAAACAATAAGTTCATGAACGTGGTGACAATATATCTAGAAGAGATTGCAATCTAGAGTTGATTGAAAGAAATTATGGATGGCAATCACCATATGGACAAGCTATATATAGAGAAATTGCATTCAATCCATGTCATGATAGAGTATAGTAAGATTTCAAGCAAGATCATTAGTTGTAGTAGCATGATTAAATGCAACTTTCAGCAAGGACATGACTGATAGAGTCTCACAATCTTAGGGGAAATCAGTATGAAAAGTCCAAGGAAACTTACTGAGATAAAGAAGATACCTTTTGCATAAAATTAGCTCCAACAGCAACTCTAGCAAGAACCAGAGCATTCAAGTACACCTAGGAATATAAGACAGCACAAAACATATTAGCGTGCAAACATAAATCGGACTCAACTCAAAATTCATTATTTATCAAAAGAAACTTTTACCTTCAATACGTTCAATTTTAGGTCTTTATGTCCCTTTACATCTTTTAGTTAGTGAGTGATGAAGATGCTGCTGATGCCTTCTTTGTTCTTTATGATTCCGAATTTCAAATATTGAAAGGGGTATTTGAGAACCATCTAATAATTTGTAGGTTGACTATTTTTTTGAAAAGAAGTGTCTCACAAAGAAACTTATGATACAAAATGTTACTTTGAAATGAGATTTTACGAGACAAGGTAATTCAACACAAAAAAAATAAACAAGGAAAAAAAACCTCTCTGCTTCCTATCATCCCTGCTTCCCAATTTTCTCTTTTCTTTTTTACTGTCTATCCCTATCCCATTTACGAAAGCATATGGTAAATAACACTTAAAAGTTGTTGCCTATTGAGAGAAAATAAGCTTTACTGAAATTTTTTAGCAACGGAATTGTTCTTTTCATCAAAAGTTTGTATTATTGCCATATAATCAACCTTTAAAATAATGATAGATGCAGTATGTTCACATTAAATAGTACACGAAGTGTGAGCAAACCAAATTTTGTCACCAAACCACTGATTGATTATCAGATCTTCTAGCACAGCTGCAATCTATACCCTTTTAAGTCCTAAAGAAGCTTTCAGAGGGTAAATTATTGACATATGATGATTGAACAGAGAAACATACGTTCAGTTTATACCCTTTTAAGTGCTTGTGTGACATATCATGCAGGCAATGGATCATACGTTCAGTTTCTGAGCAGACATCTGAACATAAATTAGTGAGATGATATTGAAAAGTGATCCAAAATTCTAATTATCTGGTGAAAATACGACTCGAATGTATAAACTGCTCTCTCAAATGTAAACGACATCGAGTCGTCCCAAGCAATTGTTGATGCTAACAATGAGCAGCCATCGAATTCATTCAGCTCGATCTGCAGTTTACAACTCAATTTAGGAAGCATCAATGCACAAATCCAAATGTCTGTGAATAAAATTTGAAGCACACCAAGACAAGCAAGATCATAGTTCTATTCAACGAACGATCAACTGTTATAAGGCTTTGAAAAAGATAACAAATAGAATATCCTATAAAGATCTGCAAGCTGGTTCCAAGAACAATTCATGGAAGTATTGCTACCAAATAATAATAGCTTAATTAACCCACAATGCAATTCACTAATAGATGAACGATATATTCTGATTCAAAGTCCAAACTGTACAGACAGAGGCGTAGACTGATATGAAACATGAATTGTATGAATGTCTTTACCTGTGATGATTGATGAATCCTTAGAACAAGAAGTTTGTGTTCCACAGTGTAAATGGTTATCTAACATTCTATGCTAGAATAGTCTGCTAGCTTGAGATAGCTCAAATAAGAATTTCCACTTAGTTGCTGAATTTTAAAATTTTCAATATGTGTACAAAGATAGAAAATTGCAGGAAACACATATAGAGATTGGATTATGAGGTCTGAAAATTAGGTCAATGAATGTTGCAAGAGATGATTAATAATTTTAGACATCCAACTAGATAGCTGTTAATCTAAACAAGAAAAAGTTATGAATAAATGACTAAATAGTTAAGACATTTGCTAAATTATTTTGTTATCATTATCTTTTGATGAGAATAAATATGGTAGTACTACTCGCTCAAACAATATAGTCAAACACCGGAAAAAAAAAATTGCAATTTAGAACTCTTATGCCGAAATCATACAGAGCAACCATGAAATGACGTGGTTAACATCTGTTGAAAGATTAAAAGAGTTCCTAACACTGTCAGAATATTTAGGAATCTGGAAAACTAAAGGGCAAACTTTCCCTTTTTCATCCAAATATAAAATAATTTGGGATAATGAAAATATTCAGAGTGCACGTATTGCCGAAGTGAAACAAGATGGTTTCACCTGAGGGATAAAAAGGTAAAAAGAACTAGATTTCTCCACCATTGAAGACAGCTCCTTGTTGAAATTCAGATCAATGAACCCATAAGCTCTTACTAGGTAGCAATCGCTTGAAAGATATCTAAAGAGAGTCAATTGTGTAAATAGATATTTTAGCAAATGAACTCCTGAAACAGCATATATAATAATCGTAAATCAATGTACAGCGACTGTATATATATATATATATATATATATATATATATATATATATTTATTTATTTATTTATTTATTTATTTTGACTACAATATTTTAGCAGGTGGAACAAGTATGAGTTAAAAATAGTAATATATAGATTATGATCACTAATTGTTTATTTTACTACCTTATCTTAGTGTTATGTTCCATAATCTCTGAATGTAGTGACCAATCATGAAAAATATTCAGTTTGTTCTTCCTGCGCAACCCTAGATATGACATTCTATCGAATTGAAATCAATGCATTCAACTATAATCAACAAATTTGATAACACAAGCTATGTAATTCTAAATGTTTTTGACAAGCTATGTAATTCTAAATGTTTTTGACAAGATGAAGCACTCAAAACATCTAAGATAAATAAAATTAAACAAAAAGGTTGTAGATTGTTATGGATAAGTATCACTCTTCAATTCAGATGACCCTCTAACTAAGTTCGCTCTTAGATAGAATATGAAAATGCTGACATATATGGATAGGGAGAGAAAGAACACCTTGCCAGCAAACTATATCCTTTTTGGATACAAGAAGAACCACGCAGACAAACTGCAGTACAAACACCAGAAACTTCAAGCAATCTATTTCGGGAAGCCAATTCAAGGAATGGATCATGAGTTTGTGCAGTGGAGATATAAAATTGTGGAAATGCTGACAAATCTCTGTGTTGATGGTACAGCCAATTTGATGCTTTTGTACTTGGAGGCACAAGTACCTGCAACATTACAGTCTAAACATGTTGGTGCCTGCTCTTGCCTAAAGTAGTTAAGAGCACATACGCCACAACAAGAATGCATTATCATGATAATTCAGAGCCTTTCTAATCCAAGAAAACTTTCTTGCTCTTCCTTTCAAGTTTCAATTGCTTCAGAAACTCAATTTCTTTTTTCCAAAAAGAAAGAAGATAATCAATGATAATCATGAATAGATTAATCACATCTAAAAGACCACTATGAGAATAGGAAAGGAACAACAACTTTCTTGTTATTTCTTTTCATTATGTTATGAGTTCAAGAACCGACTCAAATTTTAAATCAAAAAGAAAGAAGCAACTAATCAATGATCATAATGAATAGATCAATCGCATTAAAGAAAAACTACAATTAGAAACGAAACATTTGCCATACCTGATATCTGAGGACACCACTAATGGCAGAGGGTGGATTCGCCTTGAGCTCTCCGATCGCATTCTTTATCTTCTCATACCCCTCTTTAAGCGTGAGAGCCGGAGGAAGAGTCCGCGTCAAGAAGAGATCAACGGGCAAATCCCTGTCGCCCACGTCCAAGATCTCATCTGCGTCAATCTCCAAACCCCCGCAACACGAACTCTCCGCATTAACCTGCAAGAATCAAACCAAAATCTCAAAAAAGAACCAGAAAAAGAAAGAACTACAAAAGGAACGGTAATGGAGGAAGGAATTCGGGATCGCATGCCTGGAAATTAGGGTTTGATCGAAGCTGGAGACGATTGTAGAGGCAGAAGATGGGGTTCTTGAGAGGGAAAGGGATCGAGGGAAAAGTTTTTAGAGGGATCTTGGGTGCGTGGGGTGCGAGAGGCGAGGGTTTGAACTGAGGGAGGAGCTCTGCTCTCAGAATCGCGGAGAGGAAGAAGAAGAGGGGAGAGTGGTAGCGCCGCGCGGAGGGAACAAAACGCTACCACAACGGTCGGAGAGGATAAGATAACGTATTTATATAGTGGGATTCAAATTGGGCCGAACTGGTCAATTACGTACGTTGGCCGGGCCGATGAATAATTTCGGCCCATTAAGTTGGGCCGGGTATATTTTCAATGTTTTTTTAAGATTAAAAAGCCTTTTTTCCCTTATATATTATTACTATACATTAATTTAGAATAATATAAGGCTGCAGTTGAAATAGCTTTTAATTATGGTTAACGCTAAGTGTACATCCCAAATAGGATGTATATCTTACACCCCATTCATTCAAGGGTGGGTGAATTTCATCGATCACTTCGAAGTGAACAGTAGATAAATCCCTACTCTTTGATGGAATGGAATGTATGATATACACTTCATTTGGGGTGTATACGTAGCATAACTCTTTTATTATATATTATCTCTAAAACTTTCTCAAGATTTTCATATATTATGGAATCTCCTCCTCATCAAAGTACTTAGAAAAAGTCAAGGCTAACATAGATATACTATAATTACACCATATCTTTTTTTTTTTTAAGCAAAACAATTACTAAATCTTTAATCCCCGTAATAAATGCCCCACAATGCATCAATAAAAATACAAGATATTGCAACAAACTGGTGAGTGAAACCTAATAGAAAAAATGGCTATTGTCTTGTATAGCATTTTCTTAATTATGTATCTTACTTTAGTCTCTTCTATTGTCCAATCTCTGGAGTTTCGAATGATTCATAGAGATTCCATGCACTCCCCGCTCTATCCGGGAAACCTTACTGTCGAAGAACACTTGCATCGCCTATATAACTACACAATTCTTCGAACCCAAATGATCGAGTCGAGAATGTCATCCTCGGTGATCAACTACAACACAACACGCGTCCAACCTCGTGTGGAATTTGCTACTACCCTTTACGTTCTGGAGGTTGCAGTTGGCACCCCACGGCATGCTCAAGAGCACCGAAAAGCTCGGTACTTGATGATGGACACCGCTAGCGGCCTCGTGTGGCTACAATGCCAACCGTGCATCCATTGTTGGAGCCCTCATGGCATGGTTTTCGACCCAAGAAGCTCACAAAGTTTTGCCTCTGTACCATGCAACCATCCATTATGTGACTTGAGAAGCCCACAGTTCCAGTGCATCAATCACCAGTGCCATTACACTTACATGTACGGGCATCCGGCATTAACGAAGGGAGTTCTTGCGACGGAAACGTTCGCCTTAGCTTCTGACCATGGTGGTTTCGAATTTGTGCATAACTTTGCCTTTGGCTGTAGCCACGACAGCCAAAATTTTGACAGTTTACACACCCTTGTGTCAGGCATTGCCGGATTTAACAGTAAGAGAACCTCATTTTTAGGCCAAATGAATCGAGAGCAAGCCCATGGTAAGTTTGTCTACTGCCTCCAGAGAGAAATCAACCACCCGAGTGTTCTAAAATTTGGTGAGAAAGCCATATTGCGCGGACCTAATGTTAAAAGGGTTCCGTTTGTAAATATCCATGATGTGATTGATTATTCTGTAAGCCTTGCCGACGTGAGTGTCGCAAACCATCGTATTAGATTTCCACCAGGAACCTTTAGAGTGCGGACAGAGGATGGCGTGTTAAAAGGTGGTTTTGTCATCGATTCTGGTTCATCGTATTCCAATTTCGATACTGGTGGACCTTACGAGCGTGTCAGGGATACCTTTAAAGAGTATTTTCAACGATTTGGACTAGTTCACTATCATCATCATGGATTTGAGGTGTGTTATAAGATTCCACATGGAGGGTTTAACGCATATCCCAGTATGACGTTTCACTTTGAAAATGATAACGACTTCGTGACGCCACCAGAAAATGTGGTTTTCTTAGAAGAACAAAAACATTTTTGTGTCTTGATAGGAAAAGCCAAATCAATTAACACCTTAGGAGCTTATCAACAACGAAATTACAAAATGTCATTTGATATTCAAAGTGGGACTATATCGTATGCCCCTGCAGATTGTAGTAGATTTGCTTAATAAATAGAATAATAGATGTAATTTGTAGCTTATATATTAACTTATTAAGAAGGAAAAGAAGATACAAACTGGCGTAATTTGAAACTATTTATTGTTGTCAATAAATTGATAAAAAAATAAGGGAGAACTAGGAAGCCAATTGGCTCCACTGAATCTCTATGTAAGTAAACATTGGGTCCGAAAATGACAGATGTGAAACACATTGTAATTTCATGAAAGTAGTTTTTTTTAAAATAAAAAGGTGTCAAGTTATCTAGTTTAATTTTTAAGAAAAATAAACTTAGCAAGTAAATAAATAAACTCATATAGGGTCTTAATTATCTCAAATGAGGTAAATGCCGTCTTAGATTAAGATACTATTGCTAGCTTAAATGGAAAGTTACCAGTGCCAACTATAGTAATACGCCCAATGCCTACGTAAATATTTCTTATAAAATATATCTGTTATTTCAATATAATCAGATTTTTAATCTGATTATTACTGATCCTACATTAACGTATTTTGTTTAATTTGTTAATATAATATTAAATTATATATTTGGTTTATTTTATAAATTTAGAAATTATGTTATCTTTATGGTCAAATTTAATATTATTATTTTACTAAACTATAACTTTAATATAATTTGCACTTGAATTTAAAATTTAAATTTAAATTTTAAATTTAAATATGAACAAAAATAAAAAATCAATATTTTAATTTAAAATATAAATTTAAAATTTTAAAATTTTAAAATATAAAATAAGTATAAATTTAAAATTTAATTTGATAATTAATATTTAAAATCAAAATTTAATATTTAAAATTTAATAATTCAAAATTTTAAATTAAAATTTTAAAAATAACGTGTTGAAAGAGTTTTGGTAAGATAAACTTGTAATTTTATATAGTATGCAAGATAATCAGCCATCAGTAATACGAGATCCCGTTCGGTAATATTTTTGAAGTAATCCTATACCATTTGTAATGCTATATTACCGACTAAATTACAAGAATCAAATGCAGTAATTCAGACAAAATTATCTGTAATCTTGGTAAGATAATTTGAAATTATGATTTGATTAGATTTGTAGTTGAATCCTAATTGGATTAAGATTAATACTTAAATTTTAAAGAGATAAGTTTGTTAAAATTTAAATATTAATTATAATAAAAATCTATTCATATTAGGATTTAGATAGCTTTTAATGTAAGCTATAAATATAGTATAGGTGCTATATTTGACGGTAGTATTCATACCCACAGTGGTGGTTACACCCATGGATGTAGTGGAGGCTAGAATTTAGCCACAATCATATAGTGGTGGTCACACCTATTGAGATGGTGGGGGCTAGATTTTAGCTACACCCATATAGTGGTGGTAACACCTATGGAGGTGGCGGGGGCTAATATTTAGTCACACCATAGTCTTCTAGGTTTATAGAAGATGAGAGAAGGGTGAGAGAGATTCAGGATAAAGACTCGGGTTGAAACTACTCTATTGCAGAAGAGGAGTCGATGTAATTTTTTCTTGGTTAATGTATCTTATTTCACCAGCATATTTTTTGTTTTGATTTTTTTTTTTTTATGGTGTGCTAGTCCCAGTTATGTTGAGAGGACGGATTTTTTGTAAAAAAATTCAATTTGACGTTTTTACTGTGGAGTCCCAATACTAGGCGGTACCGGAGTGGATTGCGATATCAGAGCGGGTTGCGGATTCACAGAATCTGGTATCAGGGTGAGTACCGAATTTTCTAACAATTTGTATCAGAGCTAAACATTATCGATCCTCAAATGAGATCAACATCAAATTACTGGATTACCGATCATCACGAGAGGCGATCATAATTTGATCTCGCTAGGCGTGTTGAACTCGAAGGTATGTAATTTTTCGGCTTCAGGTGAAGCTAAGAGGGTCCAAAAGCGAGATCAAATTGTACAGAGATGAAGTCGCTCAAGATAGAGCGGAGGAGAGCTCGATGTAGCGATTGAAAACTACAAATCAAATCAATGTAGAGATTGTTAGGATTTGATTAGATTTGTATATGAATCCTAGTTGGATTAAGATTAATATTTAAATCTTAAAGAGATAAGTTTGGTTAAATTTAAATATCTATTACAATAAAAATCTATTCAGATTAGAATTTAGATAATTTTTTATGTAAGCTATAAATATAGCATAGGTGCTATATTTGACGGTGGTATTCATACCCACGGTGGTGATAATACTCATGGATGTGGTGGGGGCTAGAATTTAGACACATTCATATATTGGTGTTTACACTCATGGAGGTAGTGAGGGCTAGAATTTTGTCACACCCATATGGTGGTGGTAACACCCATGCAGGTGGTGGGGGCTAGAATTTAGCCACACTCATAATCTTCTAGATTTATAGAATATGAGAGAATGGTGAGAGAGATTCAGGATGAGGGCTCGGATTGAAGGTATTCTATTGGAGAAGAGGAGTCGGCGTAATTCTTCTCTTGGTTAATGAATCTTAGTTCACCCGCATATTTTTTGTTTTGGTTTTCTTCTCTTTGTGGTTGTGCTGGTTCCAGTTATGTTGAGATGACGAATTTTTGATAAAAAAAATTTGATTTGACGTTTCCGCTGCGGAATCCCAACACAAGGCGGTACTAGAGTGAATTGCGATATCGGAGCGGGTTGTGGATTCCTAGAATCTGGTACCGGGGCGAGTACCGGATTTTTCAACAATTGGTATCAGAGCTAAAAATTACCGATCCTTAGGAGAGATCAATATCAAAGTACTGGATTACCGATCATCACGAGAGGCGATCACAATTTGATCTCGTTAGGCGTGTTGGACTCGAAGATATGTGATTTTTCGACTTCTGGTGGAGCTAAGAGGGTCCAAAAGCGAGATCAGATTATACAGAGATGAAGTCGCTTAAGGTGGAATGGAGGAGAGCTCGATTTAGCGATTGAATACTACAAATCAAATTAATGTGGAGATTGTCAGGATTTGATTAGATTTGTAGTTGAATCCTAGTTGAATTAAGATTAATATTCAAATCTTAAAGAGATAAGTTTGTTAAAGTTTAAATATTAATTATAATAAAAATCTATTAATATTATGATTTAGATAACTTTTGATGTAAGCTATAAATATAGCATATATGCTATATTTGATGGTGGTATTCATATCCATGATGGTGGTAACACCCATAGATGTGGTGGGGGCTAGAATTTAGTCACACTCATATAGTGGTGGTTACACCCATGGATGTGGTGGGGGCTAAGATTTAGCCACACCCATATAGTGGTGATAACATTCATGGAGGTGGTGAGGGCTAGAATTTAGCCATATCCATAGTTTTCTAGGTTTATAGAATATGAGAGAAGAATGAAAGAGATTCAGGATGAGGGCTCGGATTGAAGCTACTATATTGCAGAAGATGAGTCAGTGTAATTCTTCTCTTGGTTAATGAATTTTATTTCACCCGCATATTTTTTGTTTTGGTTTCCTTTTCTTTGTGGTTGTGTTAGTTCCTATTATGTTGAGAGGACGGGTTTTTGTTAAAAAAAAAAATTGATTTGACGTTTTTACTGCGGAATCCCAACACTAGGCTGTACCGGAGTGGATTGCGATATCGGAGCGGGTTGAGGATTCCCAGAATCTGATATCGGGGCGAGTATCGGATTTCCCAACAATTGATATCAGAGCTAAAGGTTAACGATCCTCCGGAGAGATCAACATCAAAGTACTGGATTACCGATCATCACGAGAGGCGATCACAATTTGATCTTGCTAGGCGTGTTGGACTCGAATGTATATAATTTTTCGGCTTCAGGTGGAGCTAAAAGGGTCCAAAAGCGAGATCAGATTGTACGGAGATGAAGTCGCTCAAGGTGGAGCGGAGGAGAGCTCGATGTAACGATTGCAGACTACAAATCAAATTAAGGTGGAGATTGTTATGATTTGATTAGATTTATAGTTGAATCGTAGTTGAATTAAGATTAATATTTAAATATTAAAGAGATAAATTTGTTAAAATTTAAATATTAATTATAATAAAATTTTATTCAGATTAGGATTTAGATAGCTTTTGATGTAACCTATAAATATAGTATAGGTGCTATATTTGACGGTGGTATCCATACCTACGGTGGTGGTAACACCTATGGATATGGTGGGGGCTAGAATTTAGCCATACCCATATAGTGGTGGTTACTCCCATGAAGGTAGTGGGGGCTAGGATTTAGCCTCACCTATATGGTGGTGGTAACATCCATGGAGGTGGTGGGAGTTAGGATTTAGCCACACCCATAGTCTTCTAGGTTTATAGAATATGAGAGAAGGATGAGAGAAATTTAGGATGAGAGTTCGGATTGAAACTAGTCTATTGCAGAAGAGGAGTCGGTGTAATTCTTCTCTTGGTTAATAAATCTTATTTTACCCGTATATTTTTTGTTTTGGTTTTCTTTTCTTTGTGATTGTGCTGCTTCCAGTTATGTTGAGACGACGGATTTTTGGTAAAAAAATTTGATTTGACGTTTTCGCTGCGGAATCTCAATACTATGCAGTACCGGAATGGATTGCGGATTCACAGAATCTAGTATCGGGGCGAGTACCGGATTTCTCAAAAGCCATAATAGCCAAAACTTCAACAATTTAGGCATACAAGTGTCGGGCATTGTCAGATTTAACAGAATGGGCAGTTCTTTTTTAGGCCAAATGAATCAAGCACAAGCTCATGATAAGTTTGCATATCGTCTCCCGAAAGAAATCAACCACCCGAGTATTTTGAAATTTGGAGAGAATGCCATATTGCGCGGGGCTAATGTTAAAAGGGTCCCAATTGTAAATGTCCATAGCGAGATTGATTATTTTGTAAACCTTGTTGACGTGAGTGTCGCAAACCATCGTATTGGCTTTCTGCCATGAACATTTAGGGTGTGGAGAGAGCATGGTTCAATAAAAGGCGATTTGTTCATAGATTCCGGTTCAACAGCTGCCAATTTCAATACTTGCAGGCCTTATGAGCGTGTTAGGGATACCTTCAAGGAGTATTTTCAATGATTCGAACTAACTCACCATTATCATCACGGATTTGAGGTGTGTTATAAGATTCCATATGGGGGGTTTAATGCATATCCCAGCACGACGTTTCACTTTGAGAATAGTAACAATTTCGTAGCGCCGCCATAAAATATGGTTTTCATTGTAGATCGAAGTTATTTTTTGTATCATGGTAGCAGAATCCAATATAGTTAATAGCTTAGGAGCTTATCTACAGCAAAATTATCGGATGTCATTCGATATTCAGAGTGAGACTTTATCGTATATTCCTGCAAATTGTGGTAGAGATGCTTAATAGACCGAATTATGGTTGTAATTTGCAACTAGTAACTTATTAACAAGAAAAAGAAAAGACATTTTTTTTTTTCTCAAGATTCAAAAATTCCTTTTTTTTTTTCTTTGTATATTATCCACTAATTTAATATAAGATAAGGTCTGTTTGGTAATCATTGAAAAATAAAATAGAGTTTTATTTTACAAAGTATTTGATATCTTGAAAAATTAAATACTTTGTAAAAATATTACTCTATTTTTTACTGTTTAGATTGTGAACTTTAAAAAAAAAACTATGTTTTAAATTTAAATTTCAATTCAAAAAATTAAATTTCAAAATATACATTTTTAATTTTTAATTTTCAAATTTTAAAATTAGGATTTAAATTTTAAATTTAAAAATTTTGAAATTGAAATTGAAATTGAATTTTAAATTTTTAAAATTTGAATGTGAAATTTTAAATTTCAAATAAAAAAAAATAAATATAAAATCTAAAATCTAAAATTTAAAATATAAAATTTAAAATTTAAAATTTAAAATTTAAAATTTAAAATTTAAAATTTTATAATATTAATTTTAAGTTTTAAACATAAAATTTTATTATTTTAAAATAATAAATTTTTATTTTACAATTTAAAATTTTAAATTTCAAAATTTAAAATTTAAATTTAGATTTTATTTTTTAATTTTTTAGTTTCAAATTTTAAATTTCAATTTTCAAATTTAAATTTTAACTTTTTTAAAATTTTTAAATTTTAAATTTTAAATTTTAAATTTAATTTTTTTTATTTTTTATTTTAAATTTAAATTTTTAAATTTTAAAAAAAATGTGAAATGCGAAAGAGAGTGAGTGAGAAGTCATACCCAAAAATGGGGAATATTTTTTCGCGGGTCTGAGCTTTTTTTTTCTTTTAGCCAAAAAAAACTCTGAAACATCAAAATTACGTTGTTATCTTTTTACACGTTATTGGGCCATCCAAACGGGCAAACTAATAAAAAAATAAAACTTTTTACAAAACAGAGTAAAATAGTTTTAAACCCTGTTTTGAAGGTTTTCCAAACGGGCCCTAAGGCTAAAATTGAAAAAAATCTTAATTATTGTTCCTAAAACTTTCTCAAGATTTTTACAGATTTTGTAATCTCTTTATTATCAAACTACTTATAAAAAATCAAGGCCAACATAAATATACTATAAATACACTATATGTTCCTTTTTTCAACATTCAATCTTTATTCATAGCCTATAACTATCCATAATAAATGCCCTACACAGCATTTATAAAAGACAAGATATTAAAGCAAGCTCATGAGTGAAACCTAATAGAAAAAATGGCTAGTGCCTTGTATAGTGCGCTCTTAGTTATGTATCTTACATTAGTCTTTTGTGTTGTCCAATCTTTGGAGCTTCGAATGATTCATAGAGACTCAATCCTCTCCCCGCTCTATCCGGGAAACCTTACTACCGAAGAGCACATGCATCGCCTATATAACTACACAATTCTTCGAACCCAAATGATCGAGGCGAGAATGTCGTCCCCGGTGATCAACTACAACACAACGCGCGTCCAACCTCGTGTGGAACTTGCTTCCCCCCTTTATGTTCTGGAGGTTGTGATCGGTACCCCACGACATACTCGAGAGTATCGAAAAGCCCGATACTTGATGATGGACACCTCTAGCGGCCTTGTGTGGCTACAATGCCAACTGTGCATCCATTGCTGGAGCCCTCGTGACATGGTTTTCGACCCGAGAAGCTCACAAAGTTTTGCCCTAATTCCGTGCAACCATCCATTATGTGATTTAAGAAATCCAATGGTGTACCAATGTATTAATCACCAGTGCCACTACACTTACAGGTACGCACAACCGGCTTTAACGAGGGGAGTTCTTGCGACAGAAACACTCGCTTTAGCTTCTGATGATGGCGGTTTTGAATTTGTGCATAACTTCGCTTTCGGCTGTAGCCACGACAACCACAACTTCAAAGGCTTAGGTGTCTTAGTGTCTGGCATTGCTGGATTGGGCAGAAAGAGCACTTCGTTTATACGCCAAATGAACGAAGTGCAAGCCCATGGTAAGTTTGCATATTGTCTCCAGAGAAAAAACAACCTCCCGAGTGTTGTGAAATTAGGTGAGAATGCCATATTGCATGGGCCTAACGTTAAAAGGGTTCCGATCGTAAATGTTCATAGTGATATTGATTATTTTGTTACCCTTGTTGACGTGAGTGTCGGAAACCACCGTATTGGGTTCCCGCCAGGAACCTTTAGGGTGAGGTCCGAGCATGGTTTATTAAAAGGCGGTTTCATTATCGATTCTGGTTCAACGTATGCCACTTTCAATATCGGTGGACCTTATGAGCGTGTTAGAGATACCTTCAAAGAGTATTTTCAACAATTTAGGCTAACTCGCCATCACCGTCAGGACTTTGAGGAGTGTTATCAGATTCCACATCGAGGGTTCAATTCATATCCCAGCATGACGTTCCACTTTGAGAATGGTAACGACTTTGTGGCACCGCCAGAAAATATGGTTTCCATAGTACCTCAAAGGTATTTTTGTGTCGTGATTGCAAAATCTCAGACCGTTAACACCTTAGGAGCTTACCAACAACAAAATTATCGAATGTCATTTGATATCCAAAGTAATACTTTATCATATATTCGTTCAAATTGTGGTAGAAATGCTCAATAGATAGAATTCTGAATGTAATTTGCAACTATGTTTGTAATTTGCAAATATTAACATAGAACTACACATAATTGTCTACTATCCAAGTACGAAGAAGATCACTAGAATAACTATAACCATAGTCCATATTAAAGAAAGGCAAAAATGAAGATAACTTCTTTGAATATATTGTACTTCTTAGATACAATATATATATATATATATATATATATATATATATATATATATATATATATATATATATATATATATACTTAACCTTTTCTAAAAAATAAAAAATATCTTACTAAATTATAGTGTTGAAAAAAAAATGATGTGACAAAATATGACTCTATTTTTTCTTCTTTTTTCCTCCTCAAAAGAGTTAAATCTATTTTTTTTTTATCCAAGAAGTTAAGTGTTAACTATGCAAGTTTTGAAAAAAGTTAAATACATTTTTTAATAAATCTAAGAAATTAAATATAACACGTGACATATTGAAGAGAAATGAGAAGGAAAGGGGCCAGTGGACTGGACCCAAGTTCGGTCCAAGTAAATCTTGGAGTTATTTTGTCATTGAATTCTCTAGCCATATATAACACATTCTGCTCATAATTAATTTCAAAATAAGTCTTAGTTTTAATAAATAACTCTTTCTAAGAAGATGTTACTCATCCCTCAACACTTCATCTGTAGCAAGGGTATACATACCCTTACTCATTTAGTATTGACCAGGATCGCGTAATGTTAATAAGCTGAGTATTTTTATTTTACATATTAAATTATAAAAATCATATTTAAATTAAGCTCAATTTAATTAAACTGCTATTTCTTATAAAAGTAAACTGAGCATTTTACTTCTTATATTTTTGTTTATTATACATAATATATTTTACTGACAATCCCGAATACAAAATCCGCACTAATTAAGCACTCTGCGGCTATCTTGTAACACCAAAAAAAAAATAAATAAAATAATAATAATAATAATAATTCGGACTCGACACTGCAAGTCCTTGTTAATTATGTGACACCTGAAAGTAGCCACGATCGTCACGTTGCAAAACTCGAAGGGATATCCACGTCCTCAGACTCTGACACGTTGAAATCGGCAACCAGTTTGCCTCTATGTCTCTCAAATCGGGTTATTTACAAAAATAATTATTCTAACATTTTTAATTACAAAATAGTCTCGTAAAAAATTTATTTGTAAAAATAGGACTCTGAAAGTTAGGGGACCCAAATACGGTGAATCATTTGCCGCTTTCTTAAAAAACGATAAATGGTTCACCGTATTTATAAAATTTGTCGTAATCCCGTAAAAGCGGTGAATCATTCACCGCTTTTAAAAGCGGTAAATAGTTTACCGCTTTTAAAAATGACAAATGGTTCACCGTTTTTAAAAGCGGTAAGCTATTCACTAATAAATTAAGAGCGGTAAACTATTCAGATATAAATTAAAAGTCAAAATTTTAAAAAAAATAAAAGAATATATCACTAATAATAATTACGCAGCGAAATTAATTAAATTTTTTTTTTCTAACAGATAATTTTATCTTTTGTTTATTAAATATTAATATATTATTTCATAATTTTTTTTATATTTTCAGATTATCTCAAATTGAATCGAAATAAATCAAAAATTAAAAATAAATTCATGTAATTAATAACTATTTAAATTAAGAATCAAATTTGAATTAATAATAAATTGAAACAAATTAAATTTAGAAAAGAAATTAAACAATCAAATTCGAATTTAATTTTAAAATATTTTTTTTCTTTTAAATGAATATTTTCAGATTTTTATTTTGTTTACACAAAAAAACAAATCAAATTTTAAAAATAAATTAATTTAAAAATAAAATCATACCACTTATAATTATTTAATCAAAAATAAAATTGTTATTAAAAATAAATTAAATTTTAAAAATAAATAAATTTTTTAAAAAATTATGCTGCTAATGAATAGATTAACCCTAACTACGCCTACTTTTATAATTTTACTTATACAGTATTATTTTTTAAATTATAATATAAAATAAGATTATTTAAAAAAAAAAAAAAAAAATTCTTCCGAAACCCTTAAACCCTAGGCAAATACCCCTTCTTAATTCTCTCTTATCCACGAACCAAACAAAGCTTAGGGTTTAAGGGTTTCGGAAGAAATTTTTTTTTTTTTTTAAATAATCTTATTTTATATTATAATTTAAAAAATAATACTGTACAAATAAAATTATAAAAGTAGGCGTAGTTAGAGTTAAACTATTCATTAGCAGCATGATTTTTTTTAAAATTTATTTATTTTTAAAATTTAATTTATTTTTAATAAAATTTTATTTTTGATTTAAATAATTATTAGTGGTATGATTTTATTTTTGAATTAATTTATTTTTAAAATTTGATTTGTTTTTTGGGTAAACAAAATAAAAATCTAAAAATATTCATTTAAAAGAAAAAAATATTTTAAAATTAAATTCAAATTTCATTGTTTAATTTATTTTCTAAATTTAATTTGTTTCAATTTATTATTAATTCAAATTTGATTCTTAATTTAAATAGTTATTAATTACATGAATTTATTTTTAAATTTTGATTTATTTCGATTCAATTTGAGATAATCTGAAAATATAAAAAAAATTATAAAATAATATATTAATATTTAATAAACAAAAGATAAAATTATCCGTTAGAAAAAAAAAAAATTAATTTCGCTTTGTAATTATTATTAGTGATATAATTTTTTATTTTTTTTAAAATTTCGATCTTTATTTTAAAAGTGCGGTAATTCGTTCACCGCTTTTAAAAGCGGCAATTGGTTCACCGCTTTTAAAAGCGGTCATTTAAAAAGGGTAAACCATTCGCCGCTTAAGACTATTTTTGTAAAAAAAAAAAATTTACAAACCTATTTTTATAATTATAAGTTAAAAAAAATTTTCTCAAATCATTGGACATCGCCGACTTTGCTTAAGGGGAGAAGGATAGGGCCCTTAATGGCCTTTACCACCCGCAAATTGATAGTGGATTAAAAGCCTAATCCGATGGATACATAATCGGCTTTAACATGCGTGCAAGTTTGTGTCATCTTCGACGCACTTTGATGATTAAATAGGATCAAAAAGGGAAGTGCACGCATCTAACCGTGAGGGTTCGACACATTATTATTATTATTATTATTATTATTATTATTATTATTATTATATCTAACAAGTCATGACAAGTCCAAATAGTTTAATTAAGGATCTTAAGAGAAGAATAATTAGTGTAGCTAATTAAATTAAGTTGCTTACTGGAGGTAGGCGTCAAAAACTTATCCATTCTCCGCCAATAACACCACAATACATGTGACGCCCCACTTCCCAGGAGGTCATCCATTCTAGAACTACTCTAGCTCTATCACGCTTTACTCTCATAACCTCTTGGATCTTACTACCATCCAAAATACTATAGCCGGATTAAGAGATTTAGTCCTATTATATCATTTATATATTGGACTAATCCAAATTCCGAAGGTGTCATATTCTTTCCACCTTTAAGTTCTGATATTCACGTTAGGCTCAAGCACACTCACAAGCACCAGGCGATGTGAGACTCGTTTTCCTAGCCTTGGCCGATATTGTGGGGAGCTGCACTCCACCCACAACGGTCATTAGCCAGGGAGCCTCACTCTACCCGCTATATAATTCTGATTCAGCCGAGACTCATCTCATATTTTCGGCTGGTGAATAGCTCTGATACTAACTGTGACACCTCACTTTCCAGAGAGTCACCCATCCTAGAACTACTTTAGCTCTAGCACGCTTAACTCTCATAATCTCTTGAATCTTACTACCATCCAAAATATTATAGTCGGATTAAGAGATTTAGTCCTATTATATTATTTATATATAGAACTAATTCAAATTTCGAAGGTGTCATAATACAAATCCTATTTAATGAAGAAAAGGTGGGAAAATGACTCGGTGGTGGAAGAGGTGGGGGCCCAACAGTGGTTTTATAGTGCAAGTGATGGTACCACGAAATTCGTAGGCATGATATTTGAGGAGGACATTTTAAGAGGTGCACGATCTAATCCAAAAGCAGAAATTTTTTGAAATTTAACATTTTATACACACTACTTTATGCGGCTGATAGAATATATAGCATGCAGGCATACAGAATTTTTCTGCACATATTACTTTAATGAGATAGCGCACAAATATCTAAAGTGAGAAAATTAAGATACGTTAAGTTTGTAATTATGTAGAGATGGCAATAGATCAGAAATGACTGATACAGGAATGAGGTGCGAGTAGTGGGTGAGGTGAAGTCGGCACGAAGGCTCGATTGCCTGACGTAGCTCATGGGTGCGACTCACCATTTAATCTATTGACCCTCCATGGCAAGCAATGTGAGGTAAGGATAAGGGATTGCTCTACTCTGATTTAGAAAAAAAAAAAAAAAAAAAATTAAATAGTATTATTAATTAATAGAGATCTACTGTAGTATCTCTATCTAATTGCTTTATTATCTCTATAAAACAGGTAAAATAAAAATTTAAAATTAAAGACTATATATTTTTGGGGCTTAAAATTTTATTTTTATTTTTAGTTAAGAACTTTAGCATATTCCATTTATCAAACCTGATAGACACCTATCATTAAGGGTGCGTTTGGAAGCGGGTTAAGCTGGAATTGGCTAAACCGGGGATAAGTATAAAGTACGGAACTAGAGCTAAAACGCGTTTGGGATGGTTCCAGGGATAAGAGAATTTGTGTTTGGTTTAATAATGAGGAAGAGGAGGGATAAAGAGGATAAGATGGGTAAATTACTTTTTTGCCTCCAAGAGTTAATATGTGATAAAAGATGTTAAAAATTAATTAGTTCGTTTTAATTAATGGATTAATGATTTAAAAAAATAAAAGTAAAATTATAATCGTAATTAAAATGTATTATTTAAAAATAATACATTTAATTTAATATTTAATTTTTTCAACTTAAAATTTAAATTTAAAAAATAAAATTTCAACATTTTAATTTTAAGATTTACAATTTTATAATATTAATTTTAAATAATTAATTTTTAACATAAATTTTTTTTTTAAATTTCGCAAAATTTGTATATTTGCTAAATATTTATAAATTTTTGCCCACGAGCTTTATTATGTCATTAAAATATTGTAAACTCATTTTTCTCGTTTAAATTAATGGATTAATGGTTTAAAAAAATAAAAATAAATTATAATCATAATTAAAATGTATTATTTAAAAATAATACATTTAATTTAATATTAAATTTTTTCAACTTAAAACTTAAATTTAAAAAATAAAATTTTAACATTTTAATTTTAAGATTTACAATTTTATAATATTAATTTTAAATAATTAATTTTTAACATAAAATTTTTTTCTCGTTTTAATTAATGGATTAATGGTTTAAAAAAATAGAAATAAAATTATAATCATAATTAAATTATATTATTTAAAAATAATATTTAATTTAATATTTTATTTTTTTCAAATTAAATTTAAAATTTCAAATATAAAATTTTAATATTTTAATTTTAAAATTTAAAATTTTATAATATTAATTTGTGATGATGAAAGTGTATTGGGAAGAGAGAAAGGAGGTGGGATGAAGGAAAAGAGAGAGAGGAGAGAGGGATTTGTGATGATGAGAGTTTATTGGGAAGAGAGAAAGGAGGGGAGAGGAGAGAGAGTGCGGAGAGAGTTTTTATTAAAATAATATGTTGGGAGGAGATAAAGTAAATAAGAAGGGTAATATGGTAAAAATTTTAATATTAAAATAAGGCTAAATTACAGAAAACCCCCCTCTAATATCCCGCTTTTCCACTTTACCCCCCTGTTATTTAAAAGTCGACAATCTGCCCTCTCGTAATTTCAGAAATGTCTTTAGGAGGCAACACCGTTAACGGATGGGGTAAAATGACCATTATGCCCTCTTTTTTTTTTTTTTTTCTATTCCGAAGTTTTTCTTTTTTCTTTTTTTTTAAGGGATATTTTCCAAGGGTATTTTGGGTATATGAAATTATATTTTCAAAAAAACTGACGGTCAACTGACGGTCAACTGACGGCGGGGGTTATTGCACAATTCGGTAATTACGAGGGGGCAGATTGTCGACTTTTAAATGACAGGGGGTAAAGTGGAAAAGCGGGATATTAGAGGGGGGTTTTCTGTAATTTAGCCTTAAAATAATAAGATGGGATTTGTTATACCAGCTATTCTACTTGTTCTGGGTTAAGCAATACCAGATAGTTCCAGAAGCGTTTGAAAGAATAAGGAGGATAAACCCGCTATTCCCGGTTTCGTTCCATTACCAAACGACCTTTAAAGCGTTGAGCCATGTCTAAACGAAGATTAAAATAAATGAATGATAAAGTACAATTTTACGATAATGGAATAATTGCACATTCCATAGGTGCATGCATTAGGTTTTCTTGATAGCATGATTAAGATAACTAAAATTATTTTAATATGTCTATTTTGTATTATATATAATATATTATATAAAAAGTCTATCTTGATTTACCCATCAGAGACTTTTCTTTTAAAAAAAAAGTCTAATCGTTATTCATATTCTTTATCTTTTTATAATAAAAATTTAAATTTTTTAAAAATATGATTCGAATCTAAATTCTCATTTTATTTACATATTTCTCTATATATAATTTTATTTGAAATTAATTTAAGTGTAAAAATTATAGTTAAAAGCGATAAATTATTCACCGTCTTTAGAAAGGAGTGAATGATTTACCGTCGGCGAATAATTCGTTGTTTGTATAAAGACGATAAATAATTTACCATCTTTTAAAAAAATATTTTATTTTGTGCTTATTAAAATATGATTATTTTTTAAAATAAAATTTTACAAAATCATTACGTTAATTATAAATTTTTTAAGAATTATAATATATGGACATGAGTCCGCAAAACATCATGTCCGCAAATCTCTATTAAGCCCCCGTTTGGTAACGGAGATAAGGGGGAATAACTTCCTTATCCCCGTTATTATATACAAACGTAATTTTTGTGGGTGAAAATAGCTAAACCCATCCCTAGCGGGTTATCCTGGAATAACCCGCTAAGGGGTGGGTTTAGCTATTCCCACCTCCAAGCGGAATAGCGAAATAGCAAATAAATATTTAATATTTAATATTAATATTAAATATATTTAATATTAATATTTAATATTAATATTAAATATTAATATTTATCTAAATATTAATATTTAATATATTTAATATTTAATATTAATATTAAATATATTTAATATTAATATTATAATTTAATATTTAATTGTAAATATTATTTGAATTTTTTAATATTTATCTAAATTAAATATAAGGTTGAATAATATCATAAATTTATTTAATTTTAAATTATATCATAAAGGGCAAATTAATAAATAAAAATATTTAATCTTTCAAATTTTCTTATTCCTCTATTTCCAGCCAAACACAATTTTCTCTTATTCTTCTTATTTTTCATATTCTTATATAATTTACCAAATATAATTTTTTTTTAAACTCGGTATAATTCTTAAATCGAACCAAATACAAATTTACGCTAGTTCCTGTTAAAATCATAATTTATATTTATTTTCGATATATTTAAATTTTTTTTATTTCCGAACAGTATAAGAGACTTGGGCCTACCTCACAACGTTTGAGATGAAATTAACGCCAGGTTTTTTTGATCCGACGGTGGAGATATTCGGTATGGCGTGAAATCAACGGCGTCGGCTCCCAATGATATTGATTATTTCGTTCCCAATGAAATATTCTACCTCACAACCTTCGAGATGAAATTAATGCCATTATCGGCTTTTTGATCCGACAATGGAGATATTCCGTACGCATGAAATCAACGGCGTCAGTTCTCAATTAAAGGGGTTTCAATCCTAAATACATGTTCATGTTCAGAATGATATTGCTACCTGTACACCCCCTTGGGGGTGTACAGATTACACCCCACCCATCGTGGGGTGGGGGTGTACAGGTAGGTTTTCCCATTGATTATTTCATTACCTTTGTTGACGTGAGTGTCTCAAATCGTATTAGGTTTCCGCGGAAGCCTTTAGTGTGCGGTCAGAGCATGGTTTATTAAAAGACGGTTTCGTCATCGATTTTGGTTCTAGATTTTGGTTCATCGTATACCAATTGACATCACCATCAGAACTTCGAAAAGTGTTATAAGATTTCACACTATGAGTTCAATGCATATCCTGGCATAACATTCTATTTTGAGAATGATTACGATTTTGTAACACCACCAGAAAAATATTATTTTCTTGGTAAATCAAAAGTATTTTTGTGTCTTCATAGCAAATGTCCTTACCGTTAATATTGGATGCCATTTGATATCCAAAGTAAGACTTTATCGTATATTTCTGTAGATTGTGGTGGAGATGCTCCATAAACAAAATTATGGATGTAATTTTCAACAATGGGTGTAATTTGCAAATATTAACATCGAACCACATATAACTATCTACTATATACCCTAGTAGGATGAAGATCACTAGAAGATTATTAGAATAATTATATATAGCAAGTGAATTTACTAGAAAATCATTAAATTGGTCCTTTGAATTCGAAAATTCAATTCAAGTTGTTCGTTTTAGACTATAAAAATACAACTTAAATTGATTGTCGGAATTTAAAAAAGAGGTTGTATAAAGGGGGGCATCCAATTCGTTATTATAATTTTATGAAAAAAGTGCTTATAAAATATTTGTCCCAAAAAATTAAGGGTGGTTTATAATAAATAGGTTTTTAACATTGAAAGGGCAAAATTACAAAACACACAGAGTGGGTTTTTTACAATTTATTTAGGCAAGCAAGGAGGGGTTTTTTTTATAATTTATCTTGTTTTTAACTATAGCTTTTAGATACTACATAACACGCACTGAGTGGATTAGATTTTAGGACAACTTTGGCTCAAAATAGGAATCGAAGTGATTCGGCGTAGAATCAAAGTTGGTGGGCCGGGACCTGTGAATAATTGGTGAATAATTAGGCCGGATCATTTTGACTCCATTTTAATAGGATGGGTCATAAATTAACAAGAAGCTAACACTGGTTGGCTCCTTGGACTTTTCAAGATTTTCTCAATTTTTTTTTTCTTTGTATATTATCCATTAATTTAATGTAAGATAAGGCTAAAGTTGAAAAAGATTTTAATTATTGTCCCTAAAACTTTCTCAAGATTTTCACCAATTTTGTAATCTCTTTATCATCAACGTACTTATAAAAAATCAAGGCCAACATAAATATACTATAAATACACCGTATGTTCCTTTTTTTCAACATTCAATCTTTATTTTCAGTCTACAACTGTCCATAATAAATGCCCCACGCAGTATCTATAAAAAACAAGATATCACAACAAGCTCATGAGTGAAACCTTATAGAAAAAATGGCTAGTGCCTTGTATAGAGTTCTCTGGAGGTTCGAATGATTCATTGAGACTCAATCCTCTCTCTGCTCTATCCGGGAAACCTTACCGCTGAAGAGCACATGCATCGCCTAGATAACTACACAATTCTTCGAACCCAAATGATCGAGGCGGGAATGCCGTCCCCGGCGATCAACTACAATACAACGCGCGTCCAACCTCGTGTGGAAGTTGCTTCCGCCCTTTACGTTCTGGAGGTTAGGATATGTCATGCTCCGAGACCGCCAATTTGGTTAGTTCGGGCACGCCAACAGACCTACCAAACGGGCATTACCTCTTCATACCCGTAAGGAACGGTTGATCATCTCATTGACAAATAGCACAATGAGAATACAAGAATATCATAGTGAAACTTACTACTAATTAAAACATTCAACTTTAACATGCATACAACTATTAAAGCTGAACTATAACTGGAATGAACATTTAATACATATAACAAATAGTTACAATTTTTCTTTTTCTCTCAATATATTGTTCACTCCCAAAGAAAAACAAAATAGTACTCGATCACTAGACCGCTAGGTCTGCTACGCTCCCGAGCTCTTACCCCTATCAAGTGCCTCGCCGGATGTATCCGGCCCTGTAAAACGGTCACCAAAACGTGGTGTGAAAACTACGAATAGTTTCCAGTAGGTTCACCCACCGAGAATACATGTTCTACACCTCTTGGTCCAAAAAAAACATTAGTAGTAAGATAAATGTAATAGATATGAAAAGCGGTAATGCTACACTAGCATGTTGATAATATGATCACTACACTACTAGTACCATATAAGCTACTATGTCATACTCACACTCAGCCACTATGCAGCTAAAAGGGGTTACATCTAACTCGGCCACTCTTGGCCATTTACTTGTTCTAGTTTTACTTTTATGCCTTTTGAAAGTATCTCGTCCGACGGGTTGCTACCCAAGGAGTTGCACTCCTTATTGACGAGTCTCAATTCCGAAGGCGCCAATTGCATTTACTTGTGTTACCGTCTGGAAGTACCCCGTCCGATGGGTCCCTACCCAAGAAACCGTATTGCGATCACTCATAATGACGGGTCTTAAATTCGGAGGTGCCGTTTTTCATTTCTCTTTTATTCTAAGTTATTTACTCTATGATAGCTTGGGTGGTCCTTGGACACCGATTTAGGTTAGAGATTTTCTTGTTTCTCACATTTCATATTAAACCCTAAGTTCTTACTATCTGGTTGCCAAATGTCCCTAGAACATCAACTCTTCACTCTAACCTTAGAGTTCTGTGACTCTATGTTTAACTCTATATTTATCCCTTGGGTTGTTCCCTAAGTTAGATGTCACTCAATCAACCTAGATATTTTCCTAGGTTATATGCCACACATGTCACCTTACTTGATCTAGGTTTTCTCCTAAGTCAAATTCATGCTCAAAAACCTACTCTAAGGTTAATACTCACTTAGAACAAAGCTAAACTTTGTAATCATCTCTTTTACCATACTTAAGGGTAAACCCTAATTTATCCAAAAGTGCTAATGTGATTTCTACACCACTACTCTTACAACAATGATTTTAAATCAAAGAAAGCAAAGAAAAAAGAGATCAAATCATCCATTTTCGGTGAAATCTAATATCTCTTATAAAATCTTGAAAAAAGAAAAGCTTAATCTCTTGTTCTTCAAGAAAACCCTAAAATATGGGTTAAAAACTAAAAGAGATCATTAGAAATCTCTTTGGAGCTCAAAAACTCAAAACTCCTAATTTTTTTCATAATCCTAAAAACTCATCTCTCTTGATTTCTTACTAAATAGATGTTGGGAGAGGTTCTTTTTTCTCCTAGAGTTCTGAGGTTGGGGGAGAAGTCCCCCAGCCCTTATATACTTGGGCCACATCAGAAATTACAAGTTTGCTACTCTCTCACGCTTCTGCCCGAAAAAGTCTAGACTTTTTTTCCGAAAAGGTCCGAACCCCGAACATCCAAAACACCGTGCGCAAAGAAGGTCTGAACTTTTTCCCCGAAAAAGTTCGGACCCCGAACTTTGGTTTTCTGCGCACCAAGATAGTTCGGTCATTTTCTGTCATAGTGGAGACCTTTTAAAAAAGTACAAACTTTTCTAAAAGGTTCGGACCCCGAAGGTCAATTTCTCACATTTCCATCGCCTCGAAAAACATGTTTTCGCTCTACGAGGCCCTACACCCCACGGAACATTTCGACATGCTTGGAAGTCATCTCTAACATACCCACAGTCACTTTAACTATACTGGGGTCTCTTTTAAGCCGATTTTTATTTCGGAACTTATTTTAAATTCCATTTTTTTAACTCACTTTTGGTCGGATCGTCTTTTGCTTCGAACCAAACTTGCTCTAATTCTTTTAAATCGTATTTTCAAACATGTTTACGACGTCTTATCCGCACTTTTCCATTTTAGCAAAAACCGGAGCACCATAGGATCGATACTCCACGACATACTCGAGAGTACCGAAAAACCCGGTACTTGATGATGGACACCGTTAGCAGCCTCGTGTGGCTACAATGCCAACCGTGCATCCATTGTTGGAGCCCTTATGACTTGATTTTCGACCCTAGAAGCTCACAAAGTTTTGCCCCGATTTCGTGCAACCATCCATTATGTGATTTGAGAAATCCAATAATATTCCAATGCATTAATCACCAGTGCCACTACAATTACGAGTATGCACAACCGACTTTAATGAGGGAAGTTCTCGCGACAGAAACACTCGCCTTAGCTTCTGATCATGGCGATTTCGAGCTTTTGCATAACTTCGCTTTCGGCTGTAGCCACTCGCCTAGTGTCGGACATTATTGGATTGGGCAGAGAGAGCACTTCATTTATATGCCAAATGAACAAAGTGCAAGTCCATGATAAGTTTGCATACTGTCTCCAGAGAGAAAACAACCACCCGAGTGTTCTGAAATTAGGTGAGAATGCCATATTGCTTGGACCTAACGTTAAAAGGGTTCCGATCGTAAATGTTCATAGCGATATTGATTATTTCGTTACCCTGGTTGACGTGAGTGTTGCAAACCACCGCATTGGGTTCCCGCCAGGAACTTTTAGGGTGCGATTCGAGCATGGTTTATTAAAATCGATTCTGGTTCAACGTATGCCACTTTCAGTATCGATGGACTTTATTAGAGTGTTAGAGATACCTTCAAAGAGTATTTTCTACAATTTAGGCTAACTCGCCATTACCGTCGGGACTTTGAGAAGTATTATAAGATTCCACATCGGGGTTTCAATGCATATCCCAACATGACATTCCACTTTGAGAATGGTAATGATTTTGTGGCACCGCCAAAAAATATAGTTTTAATAGTACCTCAAAGGTATTTTTGTATCATAATAGCAAAATCTCATAGCGTTCATAGACTGATTGTATATAAATAAAACATCTCCTAACAAAACGACTCCAATATAATACAACTCTCAAAATAATACAAGTCTGCTACATCACCATACAACTCTGATACAAAATCTGATACAAAATCCATCTCTTAGCATAAAATAAATATAGACAGCTGGCTCTAGTAAGACCAAATATATACAGTAGTTTGAAAGTCTACAAAAGCTGAAAATAAAAGGAATAACCGGTCCACCGCTAACAGCAGTCAGGGAGAATCTCTATCTAGTTCGCAACTCCCTTGCCACGATTTGCCTGCGTCGCAGCTGCTGAAAAAATCTTTGGCGAGCAACAACGGGTGTGAGAACTACTAAACAAGTAGTCCTCAGTAGGTATGTCATCGAACCTCCGACTTACCTATTGAGTCTACCAAAAAGGCAAAATAGGAAATGATAATAATAAGAAATTAATAGCTGGAATGAAAGCTACACTATTATACCCAATGCCATATGGATGATGTCAAGTATGTGTATGTGTATGCATCACAAAAGAAAACTATCGAGATATAACCCAATCAACTGTTCAGTACTACAACCCGGCTCTGCCTGCCCTCAATATCACAATAGCACTCTACCGGTACACCAACCCGGTCTCGCCTACTACCACACATCCACACTGGGACGGGATTTATGTAGGGAGTCCCAACAGATTATCATAATTATCGCGCGAAACTGCCTCAATAGGCCCTACATCGCATCCGGAGCGGCATCTCGAGGAGAGCGACCCCACCGAGGAAACAGCGCGGTATCAAGTAACCTAGTCGAGTATAACAATACAACAGGTCTTAGTCCTAACTATGCTCAAGGTGGAAACTCTATCCACTAATGCAAATCCCGGTCCAACTGATGCATAACACTAATCGGCTCAACCGCCCACAATCTGCGGTTGCCGAACCAATCCCAAGTCGATAATCCCGTGCTATCCCACCCGTTTCGATAACATAGCTATACTAACCCGATCCCTGCTCTCTAACCCGAGCAATAACATCATAAAAGAAAGAAACAAAGGTTTTCTCCTAAATTTTTATCCAACATGATTAGTATAGGATATAAAAGAAAGTGTGGCTTAGATATATGTCCAAACAAGCATGGAATGGTTCTCACAATAAAAGATGTAGTTCTCAACATAAGTCTCAAATTTCAACATGCTTTGATCAAGTATAAATATTAAACATCACAACCACACAATGCTGAATTTTTGGTTGAGTCGACTTGTAGGCCGCAATTTCGATATGCTCAATAACCCACCTGTTTGCTCAATGATCCAAGGTCCGATTGATCTGATTTTTGGCAAGCACACTTCTCAAGTTTTCAACTTTCCAACAAACCTGAAATCTCCCAAAATCTCCTGTCGGATTGAAAGTAATTGCAAAAACATCAACCGTTGTGTAGAATTTCAGCAATTCCAACACGTGATAAAGGAATCAAAAACCGCTATAATAAGAGTATACCAATGTTGTCTAAAAATTTTGCATGTAATCATAAGCTTAATTCAACTTGCTATATTTCTCAAATTAAATATAATTATGTTAGCAACGAGCGCACAAACTAAACAAAATCAATCGGCGATCACGACAGAAAGATAGAACCAAAATTGCACGACAGAAAATAACACACAGATTTACGTGGAAAACCCTTTGCAGGAAAAAAAACCACGGGCGAAAGAGGAGAGGTTTCACTATGTAGAAAAGAGGGAATACAAGAGTTCGTGATGATCGTACAATCGCTCAATCTCTCTAGGGCAAACAAAAGGGAAAAATTAGGGTTTTTCTATAGCGGATCGGATCCGTAGCGGCCCGAGCCCGAAGCCCACCACTGACATCCACAAAATTTCAATGTCGCACCGCGAGCCCGTCGGCGAACCTAAATCATAATATCGAAGCGATTCTGATTTTGAGTCACAACTAACAAATCTCCACCTTGACTCGAAATCCCCTTTAAATAAAACATCAGTCATAACTCTCCACCTTCTCCACAAGCCCCTAAGGGCACTCCAATCAGCAAGCAATGCTAATCAAGTCCAAGCAGTGCTTGAACTTAACAAACGGAAGAGGCTTTGTCAACATATCGGCTGGATTCTCCAATGTGCTAATCTTCTTCACCGCAATATTCCCTTGAGCAAGAACTTCGCGAACAAAGTGATACTTGATGTCAATATGCTTTGTTCTCTCATGGAACATTTGGTCCTTTGTCAGATAAATAGCACTCTGACTGTCACAAAATACTGTAACTTTTTCCATGCTTATGCTTAATTCATTGAATAAGCCTCTCAACCATATGCCTTCCTTCACGGCCTCTGTAATTGCCATGTATTCAGCCTCCGTTGTGGATAATGCAACCGTGGGTTGTAAGCAAGCTCGTCAACTAACTGCACATCCACCAAGTGAGAAAACATAACCGGTAAGTGATCTTCTCTTATCAAGATCTCCTGTATAGTCAGAATCTACAAAACCGGTTAGGCTTGCTTCAGATTTCCCAAATTCCAAACATGCATCTGTAGTACCTCGCAAATACCTCAAAATCCATTTCACAGCTTGCCAATGTTGTTTTCCTGGATTTGCCATGTATCTGCTTACCACACTAACAGCATGCGCAAGGTCTGGTCTCGTACAAACCATAGCATACATAATGCTTCCGACTGCACTGGCATAAGGAACTCGTTCCATGTATTCTTTATCCTCATCTGTTCTTGGTGCTAAATCAGTTGAAAATTTAAAATGTGTAGCGAAGGGAGTACTTACTGGCTTGGCATCCTTTAAGCAGAACCGTTCCAAAACACGCTGGATGTATGCCTTCTGAGACAACTGCAGTTTCTTTGCACTTCTGTTGCGTTTTATCTCCATACCAAGTATCTTCTTCGCTGCACCTAAATCCTTAACATCAAATTCAGATTTCAACTGATCTTTGAGCTCATCAATGTTAGCCATGCTCTTAGCAGCAATTAACATATCATCCACGTAGAGTAGAAGATAAATGAAAGAACCATCAATTTGTTTCTTTATATAGACACAACTATCAAAATTGCTTCTATGAAAATCATGGCTAATCATAAAAGAATCAAACCTCTTATACCATTGCCTTGGAGATTGCTTTAATCCATAAAGCGATTTCTTCAATCTGCACACCTGATTTTCTTTTCCCTCAACTGTGAATCCCTCGGGCTGCTGCATATAGATCTCTTCCTCTAATTCGCCATGTAGAAAAGCTGTCTTCACATCTAGTTGCTCAAGTTCTAGATCATCCATGGCGACCAAACCGAGCAAAACTCTAATGGATGTATGCTTCACCACTGGTGAGAAGACATCATTGAAGTCGACACCTGGAATTTGACTGTATCCCTTTGCCACCAATCGAGCCTTGTATCTGATACTCTCATTTCCCTGTGTGCCTTCTTTCTTCTTGAACACCCATTTACATCGAACAGCTTTCTTTCCTTTAGGAAGCTTCACTAAATCCCAAGTCTGATTCTTATGAAGAGATTCCATCTCTTCCTCCATAGCGAGCATCCACTTAGCGGAATCAGTACATGAGACTGCCTCTGTGTAAGTAGATGGCTCCTCAAGTGCATCTGTTTCTTGTGCAGTCACAAAAGCATAGGCCACCAGATCCGTGTCTTCATATCTCTGCGGTGGTCTGATCTGCCTCCTAGGTCGATCTCTAGCTATAGAGTATGTGTCTGTCTGTGGTGGTGCCTGAGGCTCCGCAGGAACAGAATCGCCTGAAGTGATACCTGATGCCGGAGTGATCTGGACTTTAGAGTTTGTTTGATACTCCAACTCGACAAATTTCTTTGTTGCATCTGCACCTGTATCTGTACCTGTATCACAAGGAACATGCGACTCCTCCTTTCGGCGAAGCATATCATTCTCGCTAAACTTAACATCTCTGCTAATTATAATTTTCTTATCCTCAAGACACCACAACCTAAAACCCTTTGTACCAGAAGCATAGCCCAAGAATTTACATTCTTTCGACCTAGGTTTTAGCTTTCCTTGACTCACATGTGCATAAACTGGACAGCCAAATATTCTCAAATCAGAATAACTTGGAGGGTGACCAGACCATACCTCTTCTGGAGTTTTGAGATCAATGGAAGTCGACGGTGACCTATTCACCAAGTAGCAAGCCGTAGAAGCTGCCTCTGCCCAAAATTCCTGACCAAATTCTGCATTTGAAAGCAAACATCTTGTCTTCTCGATGAGTGTTCTGTTCATACGTTCTGCTACGCCGTTTTGCTGCGGCGTATAGGGAACTGTACGATGTCTCTCGATTCCTTCATTTTTGCAGAACTCATTGAACTCTCCTGAACAGAATTCGAGTCCGTTGTCTGTGCGAAGGCGCTTAATTTGCTTTCCTGTCTGCTTCTCAATCAAGGTCTTCCACTGCTTGAAGGTCTTGAATACATCATTCTTGTGCAACAAAAAGAATGCCCAAACCTTCCTTGAATAATCATCGATGAAGGTCAGCATATACTTTGCACCACCTTTAGAGGGAACCGGTGCTGGCCCCCAAAGATCTGAATGGATGTAGTCAAGTGTTCCTTTTGTTCTGTGGACTGCTTTGCTGAAGCTAACCCTTTTCCGCTTCCCAAATACGCAGTGTTTGCAGAAGTCCAGACTTCCTGTACTTTGGCCACAAAGAAGTCCTCTCTTACTCAGCAATATCAATCCTTTTTCACTCATATGTCCTAGCCTCATATGCCACAACTTGGTGACATCTGAATCTGACATAGATGAAGAGGATACTGCAGCTCCACCTGTCACAGTTGAACCTTGCAACACATAAAGTTTTCCTTCCTGCCTTCGTCCTTTCATCACAACAATGGCTCCTTTCGAAACCTTTAGGACTCCATCTCCACCAGTATATTTATATCCTTTAGAGTCGAGGGTACTCAAAGAAATTAAATTTCTCTTCAGTTGTGGAACGTACCTGACATCAGTAAGCGTTCTCACAATGCCATCAAACATCTTGATATTCACCGTTCCTTGTCCGACAACTTTGCAGGATGCATCGTTGCCCATCAAAACGACCCCACCATTCACAGCTTCAAAAGTGGAGAACCAGTCCCTGTTGGGACACATATGGAACGAGCATGCTGAATCAAGAATCCACTCTGTGCTGGCTCTGGATTGATCATCGCAGACCAGCAGCACATTCCCCTCGCTGCTATAATCTTCTGCTACACTGGCTTCAGCAGATTTTGAACCTTCTCTTCCCCTTTGATCACCTCTTCCTTCGGTCTGTTCCTTTCTTTTCAACTTGAAACAGTCCGCTTTAATGTGGCCCTTCTTCTTACAGTAATTGCAGATCAAGTTTCTGTGCCTGGATTTCGACCTAGCCTTCCCTTTACTGTCTTCGAAACTTCTCTGCTTGGATCTTCCTCTTGTGAACAGACCTTCTGCCTGACTTTCAGTGGTACCACTCATCTCCTTATCGATCCTCTCTTTCGAGAGTAGGGCAGATGAGACGTCTTCCAAAGATATGGTATCACGTCCATAAAGCATAGTATCTCTAAAATTTGTATAGGAAGATGGTAGAGAACATAACAGTAATAATGCTAGATCTTCATCATCATATTTTACTTCCAGCATTTCCAGATCCGTAACGATTTCTTTAAAGTCGTCGAGATGAGATTTTATACTCTTACCTTGAATCAGACGATGAGAGTATAACTTCTGCTTCAGATGGAGTTTGTTGGTAAGACTCTTCGTCATACACAATGACTCCAATTTCAGCCACAAGCTCGCAGCAGATTTCTCCTTAATGACATGCTGTAAGATCTCGTTCGAAAGATGCAGTTGGATCTGCGTAAGAGCCTTCCGATTCATCTTCTCCTTTTCCGCCATACTGAGGGATGCAGACATCTTTTCCATCCCGAGCAGCGCATCCTCTAGATCCATCTGAGCCAGAATTGCGCGCATCTTCACTTGCCATAACGTAAACCTTGTGCTATGATCGAGCAATAGGAGATCATACTTCATGGACGCCATTGATGAGAAGAAACCCTAATCGATGAACAGGGCTCTGATACCAGTTTGCTAGCAACGAGCGCACAAACTAAACAAAATCAATCGGCGATCACGACAGAAAGATAGAACCAAAATTGCACGACAGAAAATAACACACAGATTTACGTGGAAAACCCTTTGCAGGGAAAAAAACCACGGGCGAAAGAGGAAAGGTTTCACTATGTAGAAAAGAGGGAATACAAGAGTTCGTGATGATCGTACAATCGCTCAATCTCTCTAGGGCAAACAAAAGGGAAAAATTAGGGTTTTTCCATAGCGGATCGGATCCGTAGCGGCCCGAGCCCGAAGCCCACCACTGACATCCACAAAATTTCAATGTCGCACCGCGAGCCCGTCGGCGAACCTAAATCATAATATCGAAGCGATTCTGATTTTGAGTCACAACTAACAAATTACAAATTAAAGCCAAAAGAGAAATTATTCACCATGCTCATAATATTGCGTCCAACTAATTGGATTAACCATAATACCATAATTAACCACAAAATTATGTCCATCATCCAATTAACAAAAGAATGTGTTCCAACCAAGCATGCAGATTTTAGCAACACAATGTCTGAGAAGAGGGCTTAAGATGGTATATCAATTATCTTCCAAATTTTGAGATTAAGATATCAAATGCTCCTCTTGAAGTTTAGGAGATCACCCAACTTTGAAATTCTCCATTCCATAAAAAGAAAAAAGAGAAATCCCATAAATACTCCAAGCTGTCTAAATATTGAAAACTGCACACATGGGCTCAAAGATAGACACACATACCTAGTCAAATGCAGGAATTGGCCTCTCTTCAATATCAAAGTTGTAGGGATTGAAGTCCTGAAGATTTTTTTACAAAAATCAACTCAAAACTCCAATCCTACTGTGCAGAGGAGGGAAAATACTGAGTGTTCTCCAAACTTTCAGGCTGTGCACATGTGTCTCAAAGATGGATAAAATTATCTGGCTTAGAGTCCAAATTAGAGTTCCCTCAAAATACCAAAGTTGTAGAGCTTGAAGTGCTGAAGAATTTTCCGCAAAAATCACCTTCAAATTCCACTCCTACTATCCTGTGGAAGCTTGTGAAGTAAAGGTGACAGAATGGCCAACACAGCTAGCAAGCTTCAAGCTTCAACAATGGTGCTCTTGGATGGAGGAAGAAGATGGAATAGCCTTAAGTGCCTTCAACAACAGGGAGGAGAAATGCGAAGGGTGATAAAAAGCTTCTTTGTTAACCCTCAAGTCCAATTTATAGCCCCAAAGCCCTCTTAAGTTGATCCAAAGGATCAAATTACCACTAAACAAACAAAACCACCCTTATCGGATTCAGCGCCCGGATCTAATAGGTAGCCCGGCACGCCAGCGCCCTGGGACACTTGGTGCTCATCGACCGCTCCACCGCAGCGCGGAGGCCCCAGATGCGCGACACGCGTCGCGCTCTAGGCGATGCACGGCTGTGGACCCCTGCGCCACGCGGCTCTCGCTGGCGCACACCCATGCGCCCGCGGTGCGCCCTCCACCCCTGGACTCGGCATAAACAACGGTCCAGACCTTGAAAATTGAGGGTCCGGACCCTCAACAGGAAAATACCAAAAATAATGTATTTCGCATCGTTTTTCGTGTTGGATCCGTTTCTAGTGTCCATTTTGCGCGAAAACGATTCCTAACACTCAAAACCAAAGTGTTCTCACACCGATGTCCACGGGATCAACCTGCCAACCAAACACCATGCAAGTCTCCACATTCGTCATCGATTTCGGTTCATCGTATACCGGTTTCAATACCGGTGAACCTTATGAGTGTGTTAGGGATACTTTCAAAAAGTATTTTTAGCAATACAGACTAACTTGGCATCACCGTCAGGACTTCGAGAAGTGTTATAAGATTCCACATCATGAGTCCAATGCATATCTCAGTATGACATTCCATTTTGAGAATGGTAATGATTTTGTGGCACCAACCAAAAAATATTAGTTTCTTAGTAGATCAAAGATATTTTTGTGTCCTCATAGCAAAAGCCCCTACCGTTAACAATTTAGGAGCTTACCAACAACGAAATTGTTGGATGTTATTTGATATCCAAAATGAGACTTTATCATATATTTTGCAGATTGGGGTAGAGATGCTCAATAGACAAAATTATGGGTGTAATTTCCAACTATGGGTGTAATTTGCAAATATTAACATAAAACCGCATATAATTATCTACTATATACCCTAGTAGGATGAAGATCACTAGAAGATAATTAGAATAATTATATATAGCACGTGAATTTACTAGAAAATCATTAAACCAGTTCTACGAATTCGAAAAATCAATTCAAGTTGTTTCTTTTAGACTATAAAAATACAACTTTAAAATTGAAGGGGGCAAAATTACAAAACACTAGGCAAGAAAGGAGGGTTTTTTTTTTTGCAATTTATCTTGCTTTTAGCTATAGACTTTTAAATATTACATAACACGCACTGAGTGGATTAGATTTTAGGATAACTTTGGCTCAAAATAGGAATCGAAATGATCCGGCGTGGAAACAAAGTTGGTGGGTAGGGTCTATGAATAATTGGTGAATAATTGGGCCAGATCAGTCATTTTGACTCTATTTCAATGGGTTGGGTCATAAATTAACAAGAAACTAACACTTGTTGGCTCTTTGGACTTTTCAAAATTTTCTCAGGATTAAAAAATTTCTTCTTTTTTCTTTGTATATTATCTACTAATTTAATGCAAGATAAGGCTAAAGTTGAAATAGATCTTAATTATTGTTCCTAAAACTTTCTCAAGATTTTCACAGATTTTGTAATCTCTTTATCATCAAAGTACCTATAAAAAATCAAGGCCAACATAAATATACTATAAATGCACTATATGTTCCTTTTTTTCCACATTCAATTTTTATTCCCCTATAACCATCCATAATAAATGCCCCACACAACATCTATAAAAGACAAGATATTACAACAAGCTCATGAGTGAAACCTAATAGAAAAAATGGCTAGTGCCTTAGTTATGTATCTTACATTAGTCTTTTATGTTGTCCAATCTCTGGAGCTTCGAATGATTCATAGAGACTCAATCCTCTCCCCACTCTATCCGGGAAACCTTACTGCCGAAGAGCACATGCATCGCCTATATAACTACACAATTCTTCGAACCCAAATGATCGAGGCGAGAATGTCGTCCCCGGTGATCAACTACAACACAACGCGCGTCCAACCTCGTGTGGATCTTGCTTCCGCTCTTTATGTTCTGGAGGTTGGGATCGGTACCCCACGGAATACTCGAAAGTACCGAAAAGCCCGATACTTGATGATGGACACCGCTAGCGGCCTCGTGTGGCTACAATGCAAACCGTGCATCCAATGCTGGAGCCCTCCTATCATGGTTTTCGACCCGAGAAGCTCACAAACTTTTGCCCTGATTCCGTGCAACCATCCATTATGTGATTTAAGAAATCCAATGGTGTACCAATGCATTAATAACCAGTGCCACTACATTTACATGTATCCACAACCGGCTTTAACGAAGGGAGTTCTCGCGACGGAAACGCTCGCCTTAGCTTCTGATCATGGCGGTTTCGAGTTTGTGCATAACTTCACTTTTGGCTGTAGCCACGACAACCAAAACTTCAAAGGCTTAGGTGCCCTAGTGTCGGGCGTTGCTGGATTGGGCAAAAAGAGCACTTCGTTTATACGCCAAATGAACGAAGTGCAAGCCCATGGTAAGTTTGCATACTGTCTCCACAGAGAAAACAACCGCCCGAGTATTCTGAAATTAGGTGAGAATGCCATATTGCATGGGCCTAACGTTAAAAGGGTTCCGATCGTAAATGTTCATAGCGATATTGATTATTTCATTACCCTTGTTGACGTGAGTGTCGCAAACCAACGTATTGGGTTCCCGCCAGGAACCTTTAGGGTGAGGTTCGAGCATGGTTTATTAAAAGGCGGTTTCATTATTGATTCTGGTTCAACGTATTCCACTTTTAGTATCGGTGGACCTTATGAGCGTGTTAGAGATACCTTCAAAAGTATTTTCTACAATTTAGACTAACTCGCCATCACCATCGAGACTTTGAGGAGTGTTATAAGATTCCACATCAGGGGTTCAATGCATATCCCAATATGACGTTCCACTTTGAGAATGGTAACGATTTTGTGGCACCACCGGAAAATATGGTTTCCGTATTAACTCAAAGGTACTTTTGTATCGCGATAGCAAAATCTCTGACTGTTAACACCTTAGGAGCTTACCAACAACATAATTATCGGATGTCATTTGATATCCAAAGTAATACTTTATCATATATTCGTGCAGATTGTAGTAGAGATGCTCAATAGATAGAATTATGGATGTAATTTGCAGCTTTGGTTGTAATTTGCAAATATTTACATAAATCTACATAAATCACATATAATTATCTACTATCCAAGTAGGATGAAGATCACTAGAATAACCATAACCATAGTCCATATTAAAGAAAGGCTAAAATGAAGATAACCTCTTTCAATATATAGTATGTTGCAATTTAACTCCTAGATACGAAAAATATATATTTAAAATTTCCTAAAAAATAAAAAATATCTTACCAAATTATAGTGTTGAAAAAAAAAAAATAATATGACTAAATATGCCTCCATTTTTTCTTCTTTTTTCCTTCTCAAAAGAGTTAAAACTTTTTTTTTTTTTTTTATCCAAGAAGTTAAGTGTTAACTATGTAAGTTTTGAAAAAGTTAAATACATTTTATTTTAATAAATCTACAAAATTAAATATACCACGTGACATATTAAAGAGAAATGGAAAGGAAAGGAGCCAGTGGGCTGGATCCAAGTTTGGCCGAAGTAAATCTTGGAGCTATTTTGTCCTTGAATTTTCTAGTCAAATATAACACATTCTGCTCATAATTAATTTCAAAATAAGCCTTAGTTTTAATAAATTACTCTTTCTAAGATGATGTTACTTATCCCTCGACACTTCATATGTAGCAAGGGTGTACATTACTGTGATGCGTGTTACGAATTTTCTAGATTCTCTGAAGAATACATTTTGCGTGAATGTAGAGTTACAGTATAAATTGTCCATGGTTATGTTGTAGAGTTTAAAGTAGAGATGAATATGTTTCTACTCTAATGTAGAAAAGTAGGACTATGTTGTTTTATAGACAAGCAAAACCGTGTGGTTTGGGGGACTTGTCTATAAAACAATTTAGCACTCTTTTTGGAGCTACAAGCTTAGGAGTGTTTACCAGTGAGTTCATTCACTATATTAAGATTTGTGGTAGGAGCCTCGGGAATGTATTGAATGGGCCACATGTTCTTTTCTTCTACTCGACAGAAAGTTGACGCTTGAATTGATCTTGAAGTCAAGTATTTTTGCTTGTATGCAAAGATTTGCATCGGCATGCCTATGTCATGAAGAAAAATGCAATCGTCTGGTGAGTGCCTACCGCATGACTACTTGGCCATATATATGTGCGTTTGGTTTCTTAACATTTGCAGTAGTTTACTGTGTTGTTTGCTAGGATGATGCTCAACGATGCTTGGAAACTGCTTTCCTGACATTTCTCTTATATTAGTATGCAAATACAACACATATTAAGTAACTCAGTGTTATGACACTTGCAAGAAAAGCCAGTGGGAGAATTTAGGAAAGTAAAATAATTATATAAATAAAGCCCCTGGCTTTTCTTTACTAAGGAAATACTAATGATCTTGTATTGTAGCAAATTATCTGTCTCGTTCCCTAACCTCGTCTGCATGCTTTGAGGGTGTGAAGATCACATGACGGGAGAATCATGTTAATCTCCTAACTAGGGTAATTCCCATGTCAAATTTTTAATGGGCTTGTAATGGTGATGTTTATATACCACAGTTTTTTAATGTGGTGAACCTAGTGTCGCTAATAAGGTGGTTTTGTGCCTAATTTCCCAGGCTAGAGTCAAGGGATCCAAATCAGAGAGGTCCCTTTCCGGGTGGGCGCATTGCGGACTACAGGCATTTATGGGAGAAAAGAAATGTAGACAATTCAACTCACAGTGCGTGACTGTCAAGCTAGCATTGAAGTGTGTTTTGTGTAGCAGCAACATCCCAGCTCGTTTGCACTAGTGTCTTTCACCCTAACCTCACGTGCTTTCTTTTTTTTTTTTTGTAGTGGTGCCGCTGAGTCACAGTTCTACATCTGAATAAATAACCACCATGGAGAGAGTAGAAGAGAGAGAGAGAGAGAGAGAGTACCACGCTGACGACGGATATAGTGCGCCTCTTTTAAGTTTGGGGTCTTTATCGAGAGGGACAAGAAAGACAGGACGCTGCAACCTTGAAGAGCCCAAAAACCAACAAAAGGTAAATGTGTGTTTATTCTTGTTCCGAGAATGCAATGCCGTTCCTCAGGATGAGAATGCATGTAATTCTTCTACATCTGCTGCGAACATTATAGTTAGAGGAGAATAAACAGAGACTAAGAGAACCAAATAAATAAGACAGTAGCACACCTTAAAAATAGCTTCAGTCAGTCCTGAGGCCGCCGCGTCCTCCTCCATCACATTCCAGGAATCACGCACAAGGGCCTCCTGATCCTTGGAGAATGCCGTGTACGGACACAGACCCATCTCTGCTTGTCCTCTAACCTCTCTCTCTTTCTTTGCTTCGTCCTTAGCCGAGAAGGCTTTGGAGCTTTGAAACTGATCAAAGCTAGAAGGGGTTTGAACAATTTGAGGCAACAAACGTGCACCCCAGTAACCAAAATTGAAGTGATTAGCTGGTTAAAAGAAACCATCTGTAGCCACCCATTTTGGTGGTTTCTGATCTCTGGGCAAGCTCACAATGGAGGTAGAAGTGTGACAAGCACCAAAGATCAAATAAAGCCAATATTGAATCTAGGTGGCATACGTAGATAAGAATGATCAAGGATAAGTAAGAGAGATTTTTGTTAGGAAACAATCACAAACTGGTATAGGGAATCACCCTATAACTCTTAACACTTCAACAAAAAAAAAAAAGGAAACAATTCTTCTTTTTCTAAGTGATCTGACTTCATGTAAAAAAGAATTTAGTACAACAGCCTTATCACTGCCACACCTGCGACAGTTTGGATGGTTCGAATACAGTGAATGCTGAACGTGTTTAGGATCTAACAGAAAAAATAGGAACACAGTGAACAATTCTCTCGATTCCACAATGTTCCTAATATTTTTCCACCAAGTTTCGCACAAGGGAAGGATAGGGCTATTGCTGCTCTAAATGCACTTTTTCATGAAGATAGATCACGGTTAATTTAAGAAAAGCCCCTTAATAGACCTCACTATGAGAAAAAATGAAAAACAAATGTTAGATAAAGATCCACTTGCTAAACAACCGGAGAAGGATCTCATAGACGTTCCAATTTTGTTATGAACTTCCTCACTGCGTTAATTACTGGTAGAGGATTCTCCAGATGCACAGCATGACCACAGTCAGGGATTACAAGCCTTTCACATAGCTCCTCTTTTTGGCCGTAATCTGAGCATCTGGAATTGCTAGTAATTTCCCGGCACATCTGCAGAGAGATCTCTTTAAATTTTGTGTCCACTTCCCCGACAATAAAGAGAAGAGGCCTCTTGCAGTGTTTCAAGTCTTCCCACAGAGACCTATCAAAAAGACCAAGATTCTTGGGTCAACTCTATTATCCTTCTTCCTTCTTCTGGCAAGCATTTAAACAACGATAAAAGAAACATGGCACAGGCATACACTTTGTAAATCGTTAGATCACACATTTCAAGTAGGTATGATAACACATCCACTTAGAAGAATCAGTTCCAAAATTTTCATCTTAAATTGCCATCGACATTAAAAATTAGAATACTGAACTAACCATATACATAACAAGCAAAACACACTAATAATAAGCAATAACTCATATATAAAGCAGAACATTTGCAACAAAACACAAGATTATTGGCAATTAAGAGATCAGGCTCCCACAGATACTGGAACAGTACATTAAGCCATGCCAGAAGTAAATAATCAGAAGAAGCATAATCTAAGCAGAAGATTCCGAATTCCAAAAGCATATGGAACTCAAGACACTTCCATTATATTTAAGAAACAGTAATGGCATGGGTGAATGACAGACGGTATGCTTATATATGGAGTAGTACGTAAATACCAAGTAGATGTATTGGCTAACAACAAAATAAAAGAGTGCAGGAAGATAGCTTACTTTTGCTCTCCAATGCTCGAGTCATAGAAAGCCTTTGCGAGAGCTTTGATGTCATTATGCCTTGTGCGGCTTTTGATTATAAGGTCAAAGTGTGGATGTTCCCTCAGACTGTAAAGATTAATTGTTAGTCAAGTATCAAATGCTTTCTGTGAAGAATCTATGTTACAGGAATGACTCAAATATTATAATATGCAGTCGCTAAGAAGAACAGCAATTTTTTTTTGATGTTAAATAGGCATAGTAGTACCACTTAAGTCATTAACATATACAAAAAACTATATATAGCAAGCATTAAGTCATTAAGTCATCACCTTCTCCACAAATTTCCTGAATACCATGTGTCGAGAAAACATTGCAATCCATGAGTCAACAGCAAACGAGCCCTTGATTTATCAAGTGCTCTACGAATACGTCTACTTGCTTCATCCCTTAGTCCAGGGCTTCCTGATATTATAACAGCTCCATCGATCTATTTGGTGAACTTACTTTAGCTCTCACAGTCAAACAAGAATAAAGAAAGAGAATGTTAAAATGATGCGTGTCTTATTACCTTCTCACTGTACCTCAATGCCATATGTAATGCAATTCTTGCTCCCATTGAGTATCCAACAAGAATCACCCCTTTATCAGTAATATCACATATCAACTTCAGCAATAAATCTGCAACAGTTTCGACTGAAAGTTTCAATTTTTGTTTGCATTCCTCATTACTATGCCATTGCATTGGTGAGTCTCCATGGCCTGGAAGATCAACAGAAATTCCTCGTGCGGCATGAGACAAAGCCTTCATTGTGGGAGTCCATTCATCACTTGTACCCAGAAACCCGTGAAGGAAGATAACCACCTTTTTCTACAAAAAAAATCCAATCATGTTGAGAAAAGAAAATTTGCAATAAGAAGATACTCAGTACCATAGAAGACATCTCATAGAAAATAAAGTTAACATTTTGTCATCTGATGCTGGCAGAGAATTTAAAACCAAAGGATTAGGCCTCATTTTACATTGCTTTTCTTTTCTTTTTTTTGGTTTCCTTCTAGTTCTATGTGATTGAAGTTGCCCACAACTTGATTAAAAAATTTCAAAAGCAAGAAGAATGCTCACATTTGTACAAGAACCAGCCTCTTGTAACTTGAATAAACAAGAAAAATTACCACCCTTAACTTTTACATTGTAGGATCTCAGTTGTTCTTCAGTGTAAACCCCTTGAATTCTCTTCTTGTTGATTTGGAGATTCTGAACAAAACTGTGTGCATCTTGTACCGAAGCTTCAACATTGTTACTATATGGGGGCACACAAATCTTTAAACCTTTATCTGATACATCTTCCTTTAACCAACGATATGTTCCTAGTCCATGTGCTGTAGCTCCACTTAAATCTCTCTTTTTCAGTCTGCAGATTGCAGCATTTTGAAGCTCAAGATAATGTGCAAACTGTACATATGCCGACAAACTTAGACTACTTTCAAATGCACTACTAACAACGGCCATCTTCCCATGTAACTGAGCCCATTTTGCTATTAGTGCTGCATTTTCAAAACCTCCAACAACACTAGGTTTTATAACCTGAAGGTCCAACATTAAAACCACGTCAAGTATATATAATTTCAAAAATGCAAGTCCTAAAGAATTTAAAATTTAGTTTACTCACAAGAGCAACTATCCCTGCATGTACGAATTTTTGGAGCTCACAGAGGATGTCTCCTTTAAGATTGTCGATAGTCTCATCTAATGCCACAGGTAAGTTACTTTCTTCACAAAACTTGACAATGTCCTCTTGATGACATACAGGTTCCTGCAACATGTAAACAAAGTACGATTTTCAGGAAGAATAGAACGCGAGAAAAATATGAGGTATATCTAACTGAGAAAGGATAAAAAGTTGTTTTATGTCTTCTAAAAGCTATTAAATAATTGCAAAAACACACTTTTCTAATCTAGATTTCATAAAGAGAAAGATGTAAGATAAAGATAAATTCATATTTAATGTTATTCAGAACATCTGAACTCATTAAGCAGAGGAGATCTACACTATACTTCAATGTATTGCAGATCCAAGCTTTTCACACTAGACCCAAACTGGATAGCCTTTTCATATGTCCACTTCCTATTTGCATCAACACGGATGTTTATCTTGTACCCAACCATTTCTCTTATTTTTCGGATGATGGCTGCATCTTCAATGGGGCTCTCTCTGCGTGCAACCTTTACAAAAAGAATCATGCAAAAACTTGTCTCAGAATTTAAACACAGAACTCATCTAGCTTACCTAATAATACAACATACTAACAATTCGTAAGAAAAAAGGAAAAGAAAGTAATGCTCAAATCACAAGATAAACAACAGGCAATTGAATCCTGAGAATCAAAATATCTCAATCCAGATAAAAGCAAAGAATCTGATTACCTTCAGCTTTACTGTGGTGAAACCTTCATTAGCAAGCTGTGAGACAACATACGCCACTTCATTTGGCGTGCCATTACAATCTACAAGAGCACAGATCTGTATATTTGCTGAATCTTGACTATTATCTGTGAGTGACTTCTCATCTCTTGAGGAGCTCATGCATCCACTAATTAAATCTGACAAACTAGACCCCTGCTTTGCTGCTAGAGTATTAAGTATGGCCATCTCCAAACCACACCTAACACTAGGGAAAATAGAGGAAGGCTGAAAAATAAAAACGAAGTCACCAATAGCTGATAATAGACAATTGGGAATTCTGTTATCAGATTATTAGTGAAAACAAATCTACATAAGTTCACCTACAGGAACTCCAAGGCTTCTCCACATCCAGTCAGAGAAACATCCGTTCAGCATAGGAAGAAGAGAACCTATCTCAGAGCCTTTCATCCTGTGGAGCAGAAATCTGAGTTGTTCTTCAACATCTGACAGATTCTCTTCATGAATTTCAATTGGTGCAACCTGCTTGGTAGTTGACATCGAGCAGAGATATAAGGTGCTAGCCTACTGAAAAGTAGTGGACCAGTGGTTTAACCTATATGAGGCATGTCTTTTGGGAATCATCAATATGGAACAATAGATAAGATACAGAATCAAGCACTATCTTTGTTGATTTCAATGACCTACAGAAGGGGCATTATGCACTTTTCCTTGTGCTATTCAACTGTTTTCTGGTCCTCAATTCCCTTCGGGACCTAACACCTGAATTTTATCACGCAAACTACTAATGTGCTAGGAGATCTCTGTTGCATAATGCCTAAATCATCAAATTCTTCTTATAACTTATCCTTAGAAACTACAATCGAGTATCTTTGAAAAAATGCAACAAGCATGATAATATCTCAACCTACCCTTGCTTGACTACAGTCGTTCATATCACCATTGTCATTTCAGCTATGCTTAGTCTTTGAAAATATTGTTTCTTGTTGCCAAACATTGAGAAACCATAAAAAATTATTTGTCATGATGAAGCAAGATAGCAATTTTACAGTAAATAACCTGGCTTTTTGTGAATGATGATTGGATTCTTCCATAACTAAAGGGTATAAAACTTAAGAGCTTAAACTCATTATGGAAGGTTGAAAGCCATCAACAAAATCCATCATTTAAGTGTATCTACAAACCAGATTATAAAAATTGTTTTCTTAGGTCCATAGGAAAGTACACTTAGACGAGTCTACGCCATTCTTTAGGCAGAATATTACTGTGTATACAGGATACCAACCAAAAAAATTAACTACATGTCTTCCTAACTTCAAGATAATACATATCTACTGAAAATACTAAGCTTGTATGAAGAAACAATTGCAAGATGCACAGCTACGTTAAGAGAAGTAAAATACAGCTGCTCTTGTGAAGAATCATATATATGACAACTTAAGAACGAGAACAAACCTCACCAAATCCGAGAGTATTGTCATCCAAATGTATAGTCAAAATAAATCCCTCATGGAATAACTCATTCCCAACATCATCAAATTGACGTGAAGTAGGTGGTGCGAAAAGTTGTATTCTGTAACAATGTAATCAAACTAATGGGACCACTCTTTCTATTATCAGTAAGCCATAGACATAAAGATAAGAACAGCAGCAATAATAGTAAGCTATAGGGATATAGATAAAAACTAAATGATTTACCTATATAACATATATTCCATTTTATCGATCTTGATAAAAGATAAACTTTGGACATGTCCAGTATCTGGAAAATCCAAAAGGAAGCCAAGTGCTTGAGTTGCTGCTTGGCGAGCAGACATACGTATAATTCTGAGATAAAACGAACAAGTCAATACAGTATAAGAGCACAAACTTTCATTGAAAAAGATAAATAATTCTGAGTGATAAAACCTATGGAAATTGGCATTATCTGCAATGCAGCTCTGAACTTCTATTACACAGTCAATCTGTTCCTGTTGAGATTTCCAGAGAGCAGTTTGAAGATCTGCTTTTGTCTGAACTAGTAAATGTTTCACACTGCAAGTTCAGTCAACAAATCATAAGCAGAAAACATATGCTCGTAATTAATCTTAGTCCATTTCGTTTTAAATTAAGGAGAATTTATTTCCAGAGTAAGAAACAAAAGCTTTACCTGTGTGCTGCACAAAGTTTCTGAATAGAAACATCATGAGTTGTATAGAAGTATTTATCCAAGACATCAGGATGTGTTGTATTTGAAATTGGCAGAAGACTGAAGATTGCACCGCCGTGATTGTTTATTACAATGACAATTATAGGCTTCCTCCTCACCCTTCAATATTATATACAAAAGTAAAAGATAGATAGAGATGATAAAAATGACTACAACAGACAGAATGTGATGCCAACGTAATCTGTCTCAAAAAAATTCCCTTTACTTTTTCTCCAAACAAAAAAAACACACACGCGCGCGCGCATACTTGAAGATCCTATATGTTGAAGAAGAATATTCAGCTGGACATTAGAAAGAGGTGGTTCGCCAAGGTTATCTACATGGCATCTCTTACATAAATTTGATAAGGATACGTAGTATCAAGAAAATAGAGCTAACAGTTTGGCAATGATTTCAACACGTACACACTAAAACTGTTATTTTACTATAGTTATTCTGACCATACAGAAATCTTGTTTCATAGAATCTCCAAATCTTCAGTGGGAAAGTCAATTCGTGTTGCAATCTTCAACTAATTCATTGGTCTTTCACTAGAAACTTCAATTAGGTACATAACTGTCATGAATATCAGAAAGTCATTACAAGCTTGAAATTTTGAAAGAGGTAACAACTTAATTCAATTAATAAATAACAAGAATATACCCATGATTAGAAAATAATGATAAAATGTACCATCATAACATAGAGGAAAAGAGACTCTAGACTCCATATAACTTTTATGTTGACCTATGCAATGTTTAATGTTCTACTCTGGTTGTTCCTAATTTCTATAGAATAATTTCATGTTATAATTGCTGGCAAAACCATCCTAATTTTGTTTGAAATAAGCACAACAAGAAGATGGCTTAAGTACTTATGCTTAAGGTACAGAATCAGAATGCCCATTTGCCTGTTAGTATTGAGACCAAGAAATTAAGTGTCGTGGCACGGGGGCGTGTCGCTCGCCGCCTCGTACTGTATGGTACCGGCATGCTTGCGTGCCGACATGTGGCACGCTTGCGTGCCGACGGATACGCATGACCTCCCAGTGGCACGCTCTGGCACGATTTTTATTTTGTTTTTTTTGTTTCCAATAAGCTTTTATAATGCTATTTTAAAAAATTTAGTTAAATAATTATAAATATTGACGATATATAGCTATTTTTAAATTAAAAATATATATATTTTTCAAAATTTTTAAAAAAATTGTGAGAATTGCTTAACTTTTAAAATTAGTTTGATTTTATCTTTTTTTTCTTGAAATTTTAAAAAATATAAAATATACAAAATTAGAGAAATATTTTTTTTCAAAATTTTAATATATATTTGCAAAATTGATACATATTGATTTGACGAGAGACCGCTAGATATTTAGATTAACCATAATAGGACCGTAATTGCTTTAGATAACTTTTTTTCATTTAAATTTTTTAAATATTTGAAGGAAAATATTTTTTATTAAAATATTTTAAAAAAAATATTAGATCTATTCATAAAAACTTAGCAATAAATTATATAGCAAATAAATTAAACAAATTTAAGTATTAATTAATTTAATTTATCTTTTAATTTTATAAGTATTTTCAATCTTTTAAAAAGTTAAAAATATTTTTATTGCAAATCTCATCTAAAATACTATATCTATCTAAAATAATTAAAATTTTGACTATATAATAATTAAATCAATTATATTTATCTTCAACTTTTTATAAAATATAAATAAAAAAATTACCTAATTTTATATTTTTTTTAAAAAAAATTACAAATTAAAAATATTTTTTTTAAAAAAAAAAATTACGTTGGAAATATAAAGGTGAATCCCAAAAAAAATTGGATGGAAGACATAAGAAGAATCTACCAAAAAAAAAATTATTAAAAAAAAATAATAATAACAACGGATGAAAGGTACAAAAACTCACCCAAAAAAAAAAAAACAATCACAACAAAAAAATCAAAACTAACTGTGAGAGAGAAAAAAAAAACAGCCGTAACAAAAAATCTAAACTAACTGTGTGGGAGAGAGAGAGAGAGAGAGAGAAAGAGAGAGAGAAGGATTTGCATAAAAAAAAAAAAACAGAAAAATAAAAAGGTGGGGTATCGCCGCTCTCGCGCGATACCCTCGCGGGTATCGCGCGATACCCGCGAGGGTATCGCGGCACGGGGGGTGCCTTGGCACCCCCCTTGTACCGTCCCCCTATATTGGGGGCACGGGGCGGCACTTTATTCCTTGATGTTGAGACCCCCTCAACTGTAGGCCATTTGGAAATAGACCGCCATAACATTCTTTTTTTTTATTCTTCAGACTGACACCCCTCATGTTTTGATTTCAGTAAGTTATACTAGTAATTTTGTTAAATTTACCGAAGACGCTGTTGAAATAAAGGTTCTAATTGCTCTGCAGCAAATGATATTGCAAGTTCCATTAATGGTAAATGGTTAATTGCAGAAAGAGCATCAAACTTAATACCATGGCCAATTCAAAAAACTGGGAATTAACTCAAATCAAAGCAACCAAAAGATTGGGTGTATCTAAAAATGGCATAATAATTGAGGGCCCTAATTTTACATTAATAATACAGACGACATAACTGATGTAACAAACAAACTATCTATAATACTCTAGTCACCAAGAGTGAGAGAAAGCAACAGTACTGAATTATTATTATTATTTTTAGATAAGAAAAAGAAAAGAGAAATGCGTAAGAGAATTAGACAAAGACGAATAACCAACTAAATGTTGAATAAGTAGGTGTGAAACCTTTGATTGAGAATGGCCAGCCCATTTGTATCATGAAGAAAAGACACATCACCGATCATGCAAAATACCTGACAGATATAGTCATAAACATTATCACCTGACAGTCTACTACAGTTGTCCTGCGCACAAATAGTGATACATAGAAGAGAAAGGAACGCTACAATTATGTACTTTGTAAAATATTTACTGGCAGGTTATTGCTATATTACAGTAGTTAGTTGTACAAAATAGTATAGCACCTAAATTATGTTTCAACAGTCTAAATGTGAAAGCTAATAATAAGCTGCGCAATAGAAGTTATCAGTCACTCCAGTATATTTTATTTATGTGAATATTAGTCTACTTTCAATCTGCTATGATTTAAAAAAGAAAGCTACCAACCTGTTTGTTGCATCCTACTGCAAACCCAATAGCAGTGCTTAGTAAACCATCAATACCACTTGCGCCCCTGTTCCCAGCAACTCGTATACCATGGAAACATGGATCCTGATATGACATCAAATGAGTTTTAGTTTTTGCAGACTTCAGCCAGCCCCTTCCATACATGTCCAAGTCTCTAATGACCATGCTGTTCCCAATAAATATGGCAGCATCTCTATCAAGTACTTCACCGATTACATGCGCTACATATGGCTCAGTTAACATGCATTCAGAGTTAATTTTAAATGCTATTTCCTGCGCAACCTAAAAATAGCACATGTAAGTTAGACACTAAATGCAATCTTATTGTGGAATATGTAAAGATATTCAACTGATACAATAAATTATGCAAATAAACGACAAGATAGAAGGTCAAAGTTGTTCATCATTGCATAAATAGTTCTAGCCATCATAACTTCAAACCTTGATTCGTAAAATCAAATAGATGAAAGGTGGAATTTATGTTTATCTGTGTGTTCTTTACACAAATGACTAACTACTTAACTAGAAAGCAACTTATTGATTTCTAGCAGTCACATCTTAAACATTAATTCATAACATCTTCTTTCTTTACTAGAACACGGCTACCACCTCTCAGTAGGAGATCAAAGTAACCTTCAAATGGATAAAGTATACTTGACGACAATATATGTGTTATATACTAACCATGAGTGACACAGCTCGACGGTTATATTTATGTGTTATATATGTGTGTTCTTTACACAAATGGCTAACAAGAAAGCAACTTATTGATTTCTAGCAGTCAAATCTTAAACATTAATTCATAACATCTTCTTTCTTTACTAAAACACGGCTACCACCTCTCAATAGGAGATCAAAGAAACCTTCAAATGGATAAAGTATACTTGACAACAATTTATGTGTTATATACTAACCATCGAGTGACAAAGCTAGATATGGGCAAAATAGAGAAGAAAGACTATCTTGGTACTATTTCCGCTATGCTAGTAGATAGCAGGTAGTAACTATAACAGTTGCTCAAAAAGATAAGACTGGAAAAAGAGAAAATTGGCCTACTAATCTTGGTACAATTGCATAATGATTTCTGAAACCATTATGCAGCCAAGCCCCCACTACTTCCAAGAGAAAGGTAATTTAACAGATGTATAATATTTTTTTCCCAGTAATACGGCAATAAGATGACCTGATGTCTGATGCAAGGATTTAAGTATCCATCGGCACGAGCCGTATCCACCGTGCCGTACCGTGCCAACAAGATACCGGCACGATACAGCCCCGTGCCGATGGCATAGTTCAAAACCCTTTTTTCTTAAATTTATTAAGTAATTTTCTCAATAAAGTTCAAAATATTTGATAAAGATACATAATAAGCAATTAAAAAATTTTGTTGCTAAAGAAAATAAATATTTCATGCCATTATGTGTCGGCACGTATGTATTTTTTGTGACCGGCACTCATCGGCACGGCTCGGCACGCACCGTGCCGTACCGTGCCGGCAAGTTTTCGGCACAACCCCGTGCCACGACACTTAAATCCTTGGTTTGATGATAGAAAAAAAGGAGAAAAATACTGAATTTAACAGATTTTTAACTAAGTTGTTTGGAGATAGAAAATTGATTACAGAAAGAACACCATATAGCTAGCCAAAGTCAGATGGTTCATACCACTGAATTCAGTGCTTTCAGGAGACTACTCCATCCTCTGGCCTTCTTTGGTAAATGGACATTACATAATGCATCAGCAAATTCTGTTATGGTACTCTGAATTCTGTGAGTAACAATATGAGAAGGATCATGACGGTATGGGTGATTGTCAACCAAGACATATGAAGTTGGAGGACAGTGCTCCAGAAACTGACCAATGTGTTTGCTAGTAATCCTGCTACCAATCTGTCATCGGTATGAGCTAGAAGCTTAGAAGGTATTATAAGAAAATGACAGAACACCAAATTTCCAAATTTCTGATAACAAAGATTAGCATAGATGGAACGCCGTATATTATTATCCGTAATGCCATAGTACTTTTATTTGCAGTACTGAGCATAAGCAGGTAATATACGAGTATGAAAATTATACCTGACAACATAACTATGTTATTCGCAGTTCAGTGACTTACTAGAAAATTTATATGAAATGGTGATGGACAATATAAAGGAGAAATGTAAGCAAAACAAGATCTTTTGCACAGTCAAAGCAGGACAATTATGTTTAAAAGGAAATGAAGGTAAGCAGTAGAACAAACAAAAAAATAATAAAATATTCAAAATCAGATTAACATGGTTCGATCATATCCATTCTAAAGGAAATGACAGCCAAGTGACGAAGGGAAAAAAGTGAAAATGTGCTCAGTGTAAATGGGTAACGTAAAATCTATCTAGATAGCCTAGCTATAAAAAATTAAGGATCATCAAAAGAATATACTGAAGAATAATTATTCACTAAGCGGGGCGTTTGGTTGTACGTAAAATCGTGAAAACTAGTTTTTTTGTGGAAAAAAAATTTTGGTGGATAAATAGTAATACGTTTTGTAGTGTTTGGTTTGTAGGAAAAAGAAAATATTTTTCCATAATTTATTTGGTTGAAAGAAAAAAAAAAAATCCACATTTGTTTGGTTCGGTGGAAAAAAATGAATGAAAAAAATTTTACACAACTTAGAGTTTTCGTTTCCGTCAAATATTGGCGGAAAACGAAAACACTCCATTTTCCTCAAATCCGTAAAAATAGTTTTCCGAAAAAAAAAATTACGGCCAAACAAATACGCGGAAAATAACTTTTCAAGCCAAAAAAAAATTTTCGGTACATTTTACAGACAACCAAACACACCCTAATGGAAAAACTAAGTATCTAAGAATATCCTCATTTGCATTTTAAGCTGATGATATCAACTAACAAGCAAAAAAAAAAAAAAAAAAAAAAAACTGTCTACACTTTCTAACACATCATCTGGCACGAAGCGCTGCAGAGCAGAACAACAAAGCAAACTATGATACAATGATACTTTTTTTATGAACTGTTTGTTTAACTAAGCACATTATATGGCAAGAGAAGAAAAATAGGGAAATAAAAAGAGCACATACCTGAACAACCACATCAGGCATTGCCCGGCTCTTGACAGAATCAGAAAGTAGAGCATGATCCATGTGGTCCAAAAAAACGAAATCATCCTTAAGTTCGGGAAATGAAGTTAATGATATGCGCAACCGCAAGCCTGACAAAATATCAGTAACAATTGGCCAAGAAAGGTGCTTAGCTAACTGAACTGCCGCCCACATGTCATCTTCAGAGTGGATAGAGCCAACCAGCAGGAGCCCTTGGTTTGCTCTCATTATTACTTTCAAAACCCCGGTCATTGAATTAGCATAATTATTGTTCGCATACAGACCTTGCATTCTTCTATATCTAGTATAAGGTTCTACGCTTGTCAACCACATATCTAATCCTCGTAGGCATTTTCTTGTCCATTCCCTATACGAGTCCTCCAAAGGCTCTCTAAATGAACAATTTATATGAACAGGGCCATGTGGCACTTGAGTTGCCCCATAAGCGGCCGAGTCAACAGTAGTTAGAACCATTTTTGCAGAAATTTGATCAGTCGGTGGAGGGAGATTAAAGAAATACCTCACGAACTTTCCAAAATGATTGACCTGAAGTATTGCACGAAGCACACGACAACAATGATGTTTGCACAGTCGATTTCACAAAGCTTGCGTAAGAAAGTTACAAACAATGATGGGAAAAGAGACTTCAACTTTCCATACATTTACACCACAAAACTATCACTACTTCAAATTTGACAAATATATTTTTAATTTTGAAATTGCTAAAATTTTAGGAAAACCCTCCAAATAATATTGTAAGTTGCATGACAATCCTAGATAATTAAAGCATACCAAAAATCCCCTCTTCTTCATGACATTATAACTTAGTTAAAAAACAAATAGAAATTTTAATAAACACTTTACAGAATTTCAAGTACCAAAATCACCCTTCTTTTCTGTTCTTTATTTTCCCTTTTCGTCTCACTCCTTTCTTTAAACAATATAATCAAAAATTTAGACCGTGTAGGAGAAGGCGCTAGTGGTGGTGATGAAGGAATATAAAGAGAAGGAAATAGGTGGAGAATAAGTGGTGTGGTGGAAAAGGAAATTGCGATGAAAGAGAAGGATGTGGCAGAGGATAAGGCAAAGCAGCTAGTGGCGGTGATAGAGCGGAAGGAAGAGGAAAAAGATTTCTCAGGAAATCGAGGGGTTTTGTATGTTCGATCGTCAAGAAGTGTATTGTGCAACTCATGACAATTAGTTTTTTGAAAAAGAAAATTATGGCTTACAAACTATTTTACGCTTCCCTTTGTAAAATATGAAATCAAATAGAAAGCCATTCATAGAAACAAACATTCCCTCTTTAGAGAAGTTCCCTCTAATGTAGGATAAACTAAGACGTCATATTAAAATCAAACCACGACCAACATCAGATGGATTAATATTCGAACTATAATTAGTGAAGCATGCAAATCACTATTATGATAGAATAAATTCAAGACAAAAAAAAAAAAAAAAAAAAAAAAAAAAAAAAAAAAAAATGCAAACATATGCATTAAAAAGCAATGTCATTAAATCAACAATTCAAGTGTCGTGGCACGGGTTCATGCCAAGCATTGCCAGCATGGTACGGCACGACACGCATTATATCAATGATTTAAGTGCCATGGAATGGGTTCATGCCGAGCACTTGCCAGCATGGTACAGCACGATACAGTGCATGTCGTTGACACAATACCAGTGTGTTGTCACACTATGGCATGAAAAAGCTTAATTTCTTCGGCACCAAGAGGAAACCAAGAAAATAAAATAGGTAGTTAATCTAGTTATTTGTAGATTATCTAAATTATAATTGAAGGTGTAGGTGCAATTCACATGTGAAAGGCATTAATATTGCATAAAATACTGTTATTGGCAACAGGAAATACCAATGACTTAAATATAAAAATGTCAATTTGAATGTAGTGATGATTGCAAAGCCAGAATCCAATTCAAAATTCAGACTGAGCACAATTAAAAAATTAGAGTCATAAAATCAGAGTGTAACTTCAAGATCATTGGTAATAACAATTCCAACCCTAAAGTAAAATAAAGAAAAGCAAGAGTAGATGTGTTCTCTGCATCATAATCAAAACGAATGATATCTCTGACCTGATCAATGGATTGGTTGGCTCCAGCATCATGCAGCTCTGGAGGGCGATCAGCTGTGAGCAACATAAGAGGTACAAAGTCTTGACTAGCCTCTACCACCTGCATATTAAACTAAAAGAATTGCACTGAATTCGCAAAACATGGAGGATCATTTGTTTTTACAAATTTATAACAAGGTACACTTAGTTGTTTCAAGGCAAGGCAAGAGAGGTTTCAGATTGAAAAAGGAAAACCCTTAGTGAGAATATTTAATAATTGCAATGTTGACAAAATAAGCAACCCCAAAATTATAAAAGAACAAAATGAGGGAAGGACTATCATTGTAGTAAGATATAAGATCAAAATAAAATGAAATTCAAGAGTCGCACCGAAGGAAGAAGATTTGATACTGCAGTTCCTGAGGATGTAATGACTACTGCAGGTTTATTGGCACCTCTTGCATACCCGACAGCATGAAATCCAAGTGAGCGCTCATCATAACATGAAACACAACTTGTCAAGGAATGCGCGCAAGCAGAAAGGGCAAGTGGTGATGATCGTGACCCTGGAGCTATGCAAAAGTACTAAAATAAGGAGGCAATTAGAAATGTATTCAAGAAATAGGAAGTCGACCATCAATTGGTGAGACTCACCGTCAATCCAAGTCTAACACATTCTTCAACTATAAGAGACGCCCATGCTAGATTGATGTTGGAACACTCTTTTATCGGCGGATGGGTTCCATGAGAACGAAAATGCTAGCAGAAGAAAAAAAATAGTGAAAAAATAAATATTTGAAACAAGTTTCATTTGTGCAATCATACAGCAAGGAAAAGCAGCAGGGATTTTCCATTCTTCAATCATATTTCAAAACTGGAGTAAATGACAGCATGTTCCAATGAACCTATATAGTTGTACTACAGCCTCTGAAATCTGAAAGTTATATAGATGCAAACTAGAAGAGAATTTTGGCAGAATCGTACCATGTCGTTACTAAGAGAAAATGTCTGTGAACACCAGAAGTAAGACTGATCAGAAATCGGAAGATTTCCCTGCTACAAAACAATAAGTTCATGAACGTGGTGACAATATATCTAGAAGAGATTGCAATCTAGAGTTGATTGAAAGGAATCATGGCTGGCAATCACCCCATGGACAAGCTATATATAGAGAAATTGCATTCAATCCTTGTCATGATGGAGTATAGTAAGATTTCAAGCAAGATCATTAGTTGTAGTAACATGATTAAATGCAACTTTCAGCAAGGACATGACTGATAGAGTCTCACAATCTTAGGGGAAATCAGTATGAAAAGTTCAAGGAAACTTACCGAGAAAAAGAAGATACCTTTTGCATACAATTAGCTCCAACAGCAACTCTAGCAAGAACCAGAGCATTCAAATACACCTAGGAATATAAGATAACACAAACATATTAGTGTGCAAACATAAATCGGACTCAAGTCAAAATTCATTATTTATCAAAAGAAACTTTTGCCTTCAATACGTTCAATTTTAGGTCTTTATGTCCCTTTACACCTTTTAGTTAGTGAGTGATGAAGATGCTGCTGATGCCTTCTTTGTTCTTTATGATTCTGAATTTCAAATATTGAAAGGGGTATTTGAGAACCATCTAATAATTTGTAGGTTGACTATTTTGTTCAAAAGAAGTTTGTCTCACAAAGAAACTTATGATACAAAATGTTACTTTGAAATGAGATTTGACGAGACAAGGTAATGCAGCACAAAAAAATAAACAAGGAAAAAAAACCTCTCTGCTTCCTATCCTCCCTCTGCTTCCCAATTTTTTCTTTTTCTTTTTTACTATCTATCCCTATCCCATTTACCAAAGCATATGGTAAATAACACTTAAAAGTTGTTGCCTATTGAGAGAAAATAAGCTTTACTGAATTTTTTTAGCAACGGAATTGTTCTTTTCATCAAAAGTTTCTATTATTGCCATATAATCAACATTTAAAATAATGATAGATGCAGTATGTTCATATTAAATAGTACACGAACTGTGAGCAAACCAAATTTTGTCACCAAACCACTGATTGATTATCAGATCTTCTAGCAAAGCTGCAGTCTATACCCTTTTAAGTCCTAAAGAAGCTTTCAGAGAGTAAATTATTGACATATATGATGATTGATCAGAGAAACAAACAATAGAATGATTATTGTTAATTAGGTTAAGGACAAAGCATTGAATAGGGATGACAATAGGTACGGATACCCGAAATTTTATCCGAACCCGAATTCGAACGGAATGGATTTATCCGATGTTAAACGGATATGGATTCGGATATGGATATAAAAAATGAAAACCCAACGGATTTGGATTTGGATATGGATTTTGAATGTACCCGACCCGAACCCGAATTGATTTTATGTTATATAATATATGTGTATATAAATATTTGATATTATATTTAAATTCATATTTTAAAAATTTAAATTTAATATAATATATTTTGAAATATTGTAAAGAAAAAAAAAAATAATTATTTCGGGTTTGGATTTTCGGGTTCGGGTTCGGGTTTTTGAAAATCTGCTCCGAATCTGACCCGTTGACATCCCTAGCATTGAATCCCAAAAATAGAAGTACCATTTGAACATTTTTAATCTTCACCGCATTTGATTGTCCACAGCTCCAACTCATCCACAATTCTTTCTCATAGATGTTAACTGGTGCAATATAGTCAATCATCTGCTAGAGATATCAAAAGAAAAAAAATAAGAGAAGATTATCCCAAAGAAAAGACGGGAGAAACATACACATACTTCTTTAGTAGTCAGTTCATAGGTATAATTATTAGCTTACAGATATACAGACGTAAATCTAGAGAAAAGAAGTATGCATTTAAAACCTGCCCAGTATCCTAATACAAAAGTTATAAATTAGATGGAAGTTGGAACAACTGAAATTTCTATAAGATGATGAAAAAGAAACCAGAAAATTTTAAAGCACCAGCTAAACAAAGGAATAAATTTTTAAGCTGGTTAAGAGCTTCATAACAAGACATAGTAAATGTACTAATCAGCAGTCATGTTCTAGCATTATGATAAAAACTGAACAAAAGTAAATGTAACTGAAGCAATCTATGTAGACAAAAGTTGGGCAGGCCTTTAGCTTAAGAGAGGACTATATTTCAAGCGATTTTTTTACATACTTTTGGAAATATCATCATCTAGACCCCATTTCTCAAATCAACAAAGTTTCTGCATTTAGCAATCCATGTTTATAAGAAAACAGATTTAACACAATCAATCAGCAAGCTGGGATCTATCAAGTTAAATTTCATTCTCTATAATCTCACTATACTTGATCAATTTTCTGAAACCATAAAAATAAGCAAGGATTTATACCTATGATTCAGAAGGTCATGACTAGACATTGATATAGAACTTCCTAGCATTCAGAATGCAACTTTGGATAAAAAGAGAAGCCACTGGAGAGGGAAAAAGGATAATAATAAAGTGGCAGAGTAGCGGACAGCAAGTCTTCCATTCTTTAGCAACATGACAATAAACAGTTGAAAATATGGAAGAAGAAATTTTCAGAAAAATGCAAACATAAAACCTTAAATTGATAACAACACAAATGAAGACAATTAAAAAGAGACATATCACGAAGAGAAGAATCAAAATATTTAGTTATCGAGCAGACAATTAAAAACATTTAGAAGTGTGGACAGCAAGTGCTTGTGTGACATATCATGCAGGCAATGGATCATACGTTCAGTTTCCGAGCAGACATATGAACGTAAATTAGTGAGATGATATTGAAAAGGGATCCAAAATTCTAATTACCCGGTGAAAATATGACTCGAATGTATAAACTGCTCTCTCAAATGTAAACGACATCGAGTCGTCCCAAGCAAGTGTTGATGCTAACAATGAGCAGCCATCGAATTCATTCAGCTCGATCTGCAGTTTGCAACTCAATTTAGGAAGCATCAATGCACAAATCCAAATGTCTGTGAATAAAATTTGAAGCACATCAAGACAAGCAAGATCATAGTTCTATTCAAAGAACGATCAACTGCTATAAGGCTTTGAAAAAGATAACAAATAGAATATCCTATAAAGATCTGCAAGCTGGTTCCAAGAACAATTCATGGAAGTATTGCTACCAAATAATAATAGCTTAATTAACCCACAATGCAATTCACTAATAGATGAACGATATATTCTGATTCAAAATCCAAACTGTACAGACAGAGGCGTAGACTGATATGAAACATGAATTGTATGAGTGTCTTTACCTGTGATGATTGATGAATCCTTAGAACAATAAGTTTGTGTGCCACAGTGTAAATGGTTATCTAACATTCTATACTAGAATAGTCTGCTAGCTTGAGATAGCTCAAATAAGAATTTCCACTTCGTTGCTGAATTTTAAAATTTTCAATATGTGTACAAAGATAGAAAATTGTAGGAAACACATATAGAGATTGGATTATGAGGTCTGAAAATTAGGTCAATGAATGCTGCAAGAGATGATTAATAATTTTAGATATACAACTAGATAGCTGTTAACCTAAACAAGAAAAAGTTATGAATAAACGACTAAATAGTTAAGACATTTGCTAAATTATTTTGTTATCATTATCTTTTGATGAGCATAAATATGGTAGTACTACTCGATCAAACAATATAGTCATAACTGGAAAAAAAAAATTGCAATTTAGAATTCGTATGCCGAAATCATACAGAGCAACAATGAAATGATGTGGTTAACATCTGTTGAAAGATTAAAAGAGTTCCTAGCACTGTCATAATATTTAGGAATCTGGAAAGCATATCTTCCAACTAAATGGCAAACTTTCCCTTTCTCATCCAAATATAAAATAAGTTGGGATAATGAAAATATTCAGAGTGCACGTATTGCAGAAGTGAAACAAGATGGTTTCACCTGAGGGATAAAAAGGTAAAAAGAACCAGATTTCTCCACCATTGAAGACAGCTCCTTGTTGAAATTCAGATCAATGAACCCATAAGCTCTTACTAGGTGGCAATCGCTTGAAAGAAATCTAAAGAGAGTAAATTGTGTAAATAGATATTTTAGCAAATGAACTCATGAAACAGCATATAATATTCGTAAATCAATGTACAGTGACTGTATATATATATATTTTTTTTTTGACTACAATATTTTAGCAGGTGGAACAAGTATGAGTTAAAAATAGTAATATATAGATTATGATCACTAATTGTTTATTTTACTACCTTATCTTAGTGTTATGTTCCATAATCTCTGAATGTAGTGACCAATCATAAAAAATATTCAGTTTGTTCTTCCTGCGCAACCCTAGATATGACATTCTATCGAATTGAAATCAATGCATTCAACTATAATCAACAAATTTGATAACACAGGCTATGTAATTCTAAATGTTTTTGACAAGATGAAGCATTCAAAACATCTAAGATACATGAAATTAAACAAAAAGGTTGTAGATTGTTATGGATGAGTATCACTCTTCAATTCAGATGACCCTCTAACTAAGTTCGCTCTTAGATTGAATATGAAAATGCTGACATACATGGGTAGGGAGAGAAAAAGCACCTTGCCAGCAAACTATATCCTTTTTGGATACAAGAAGAACCACGCAGACAAACTGCAGTACAAACACCGGAAACTTCAAGCAATCTATTTCGGGAAGCCAATTCAAGGGATGGATCATGAGTTTGTGCAGTGGAGATATAAAATTGTGGAAATGCTGACAAATCTCTGTGTTGATGGTACAGCCAATCTGATGCTTTTGTACTTGGAGGCACAAGTACCTGCAACATTACAGTCTAAACACGTTGGTGCCTGCTCTTGCCTAAAGTAGTTAAGAGCACATACACCACAACAAGAATACATTATCATGATAATTCGGTGCCTTTCTAATCCAAGAAAACTTTCTTGTTCTTCCTTTCAAGTTTCAATTGCTTCAGAAAACTCAATTTCTTTTTTCCAAAAAGAAAGAAGATAATCAATGATAATCATGAATAGATTAATCACATCTAAAAGACCACTATGAGAATAGGAAAGGAACAACAACTTTCTTGTTATTTCTTTTCATTATGTTATGAGTTCAAGAACCGACTCAAATTTTAAATCAAAAAGAAAGAAGCAGCTAATCAATGATCATTATGAATAGATCAATCGCATTAAAGAAAAACTACAATTAGAAACGAAACATTTGCCATACCTGATATCTGAGGACACCGCTAATGGCAGAGGGTGGATTCGCCTTGAGCTCTCCGATCGCATTCTTTATCTTCTCATACCCCTCTTTAAGCGTGAGAGCCGGAGGAAGAGTCCGCGTTAAGAAGAGATCAACGGGCAAATCCCTATCGCCCACATCCAAGATCTCATCTGCGTCGATCTCCAAACCCCCGCAACATGAACTCTCCGCATTAACCTGCAAGAATCAAACCAAAATCTCAAAAAAGAACCAGAAAAAGAAAGAACTACAAAAGGACCGGTAATGGAGGAAGGAATTCGGGATCGCATGCCTGGAAATTAGGGTTTGATCGGAGCTGGAGACGATTGTAGAGGCAGAAGATGGGGTTCTTGAGAGGGAAAGGGATCGAGGAAAAAGTTTTTAGAGGAATCTTGCACACGAAACGGCGAGAGATGAGAAGGGTTTTGGGTGCGTGGGGTGCGAGAGGTGAGGGTTTGAACTGAGGGAGGAGCTCCGCTCTCAGCATCGCTGAGAGGAAGAAGAAGAGGGGAAGAAGAAGAGGGGAGTGTGGTCGCTTCGCGCGGAGGGAACAAAACGCTGCCGCAACGGTCGAACGGAGAGGATAAGATAACGCTATTTAATTTATTTGGGTTAATTGCATACATGTCCCTCTAAATATATCGAATTGTAAATATATTTCTGTAAAATTTAACTTTTCATATTTATCCTTTCAAAAATCCAAAGTTATTCAAATATGCCCCTCTGGTTAATCCCTGTTTGAAATCTGTTTATATTTTAACAGATTCAATGTGAAATTATTTTTTTGCCCCCTTACAAATATATCCCTCCAAAAATAATACCGTTGTTACAAATAAAAATATAATATTGAAAGGATAAATATGTAAATTCATTTTTTAATCTAACCAAGGTTAAGCATTTAACCTAGGATTAAATCATCTTTTCTAACAGAGATGGACGGTAGGGGCATATTTGAATAACGGTGGATTTTTGAAGGGATAAATATGAAAAGTTGAATTTTGCAGGGATATATTTGCAATTCGACATATTTATAGGGACATGTATGCAATTAACCCTAATTATTTATACAGTGGGATTCAAATTGGGCCCAACAGGTCAATTACGTACGTGGGCCAAGCCAATGAATAATTGGGTCAGACATGTTTTTCGGCCCATTAAGTTGGGCCGGGTACATTTTCAATATTTTCTTAAGATTAAAAAGCTTTTTCCCCTTATATATTATTATTATTATACATTAATTTAGAATAATATAAGGATGCAGTTGAAATAGATTTTAATTATTGTCTCTAAAACTTTTTCAAGATTTTCGCATATTATGGAATCTTCTCCTCCTCAAAGTACTTAGTAAAAATCAAGGCTAACATAAATATCCTATAATTACACCATATCCTTTTTATAAAAACAAAACAATTACTAAATCTCTCATCCCCATAATAAATGCCCCACAATGCATCTATAAAAAAATAAGATATTGCAACAAACTCAGTGAGTGAAACCTAATAGAAAAAATAGCTAATGTCTTGTATAGCGTTTTCTTAGTTATATATCTTTCTTTAGTCTCTTTTATTGTCCAATCTCTGGAGCTTCGAATGATTCATAGAGACTCAATGCGCTCCCCGCTCTACCCAGAAAACCTTACCACCGAAGAGCACTTGCATCGCCTATACAACTACACAATTCTTCGAACCCAAATGATCGAGTCAAGAATGTTGTACTCGGTAATCAACTACAACACAACACGCGTCCAACCTCGTGTGGAATTTGCTTCTATCCTTCACATTCTGGAGGTTGCAATTGGCACCCCACGGCGTGCTCAAGAGCACCGAAAAGCTTGGTACTTGATGATGGACATCGCTAGCGGCCTCGTGTGGCCATAATGCCAACCGTGCATCCATTGTTGGAGCCCTCGTGGCATGGTTTCGACCCAAGAAGCTCACAAAGTTTTGCCTCTGTACCATGCAACCATTTATTATGTGACTTGAGAAGCCCACAGTTCTAGTGCATCAATCACCAGGGCCATTACACTTACATGTACAGGCATCCGGCATTAACGAAGGGAGTTCTCGCGATGGAAACGTTCACCTTAGCTTCTGACCATGGTGGTTTTGAATTTGTGCATAACTTCGCCTTTGGCTGTAGCCACGACAGCCAAAATTTCGATAGTTTACACACCACTGTGTCAGGCATTGTCAGATTTAACAGTAAGAGAACCTTATTTTTAGGCCAATGAATCAATAGCAAGCCCATGGTAAATTTGTCTACTGTCTCCAGAGAGAAATCAACCACCCGAATGTTCTAAAATTTGGTGAGAAAGCCATATTGCGCGGACCTAATGTTAAAAGGGTTCTGTTTGTAAATATCCATGATGTGATTGATTATTCTGTAAGCCTTGCCGACATGAGTGTCGCAAACTATCGTATTGGGTTTCCACCAGAAACCTTTAGAGTGCGGACAGAGGATGGTGTGTTAAAAGGTGGTTTTGTCATCGATTTTGGTTCATCGTATTCCAATTTCAATACTGGTGGATCTTACGAGCGTGTTAGGAAATATCTTTAAAGAGTATTTTCAACGATTTAGACTAACCCACTATCATCATCATGTATTTGAGGTGTGTTATGAGATTCCACATGGAGGGTTTAATGCACATCTCAGTATGACGTTTCACTTTGAAAATAATTAACGACTTCGTGACGCCGCCAGAAAATGTGGTTTTCTTAGAAGAATAAAAATGTTTTGGTGTCTAGATAGGAAAAGCCAAATCAACTAACACCTTAGGAGCTTATCAACAACGAAATTGCAAAATGTCATTTGATATTCAAAGTGAGACTATATCGTACGCCACTACAGATTGTACTAGAGGTGCTTAATAGAAAGAATAATAGGTGTAATTTGTAGCTATATATTAACTTATTAAGAAGAAAAAGAAAATATAAACTGGCGTAATTTGAAACTATTTATCGCTGTCAATAAATTGATAAAAAATAAGAGAGAACTCGAAGCCAATTGGCTCCACTAAATCTCCATGTCAGTAAACATTGGGTCTGCGAATGACAGATGTGAAACATGTTGTAATTTCATGAAAGTAGTTTTTTAAAAAAATAAAAAAGTGCCAAGTTATCTAGTTTAATTTTTAAGAAAAATGAACTTAGCACGTAATAAATAAATAAACTCAGATAGGGTCTTATCTCAGATGAAGTAAATGAGGTCTTAGATTAATGTACTATTGCTAGCTTAAACGGGAAGTTACCGGGCCAACTGTAGTGTTATGTGCCTACGTAAATATTTTTTTTCAAATTAGAATTAATATTTCCTAGATTTATATTTCAAGCGTAAAAATATGACTAGATACAATATATCTATTATTTCAACACAATCAGATATTTGAGATTTCTTAATTAGATTATTATTGGTCCTACATTAACGCATTTTGTTTAATACATTAATATAATATTAAATTATAGTATATATAGAATTATTATGTTTAGTTTATTTTATAAAATTTACTAATTATGATAATAAAATATAATTTATTTCAAAATTATCTTTATGATCAAATTTAATATTATTTTTTTACTAAACTATAACTTTAATATAATTTGGACTTGAATTTAAAATTTGAATCTAAATTTTAAATTTTAAATTTTAAATCTGAACAAAAATATAAAATTTAATATTTTAATTTAAAATATAAAATTAAAATTTAAAATTTTAAAAAATATAAAAATAAAAATATAAGTACAAATTTAAAATTTAAATTGATAATTAATATTTAAAATCAAATTTTGATATTTAAAATTTAAAATTTAAAATTTAACAATTCAAAATTTTAAATTAAAATTTTAAAAATAGCATATTGAAATTAAAGAGTTTTGAAAAGATAAACTTATAATTTTATATAGCATTCAAAATAATCAGCCATCAGTAATACGAGATCCTGTTCGGTAATATTTTTGAAGTAATCCTATACTATTTGTAATGTTATATTACCGGCAAAATTATCTATAATCTTGATAAGATAATCTGAACCAAACAAAGCCCTCAGTTTAGCAATATTACTTTCCCTGCTCAATAGTATCTTAATAGAATTTTTTTTTTTTCTTTTTTCTTTTTTTTTTCTTTTTTTTTGCCCTTGTCCTTAACAAATAGCTAGTTAATGTGTTTAATAGCGAAAAACTATTTGTACATTCAAAAGTAGGAGATAAATCTTACACTAATCCATTAAGAGATTAAAACACTTTTTTTATTTTTAATATTTTAAAAAAATAATTTCATACAGCTTCCTATAAATGTATCAAATAGCATATATATTCCTATAAAGTTTAATTTTTTATATTTATTTCATCAAAATTCTAAATTATTCATATATATTTCTCTGATTTGTTACAGTTAGCTCAGTCAATTTTGCTCTTTCAAATATCTCCTTTTAAAAGCTCTAACGGTTAGAATAATGCAAAAAATGTCTGAATAGTTAAAAAAATAAATTATGTCACTAACTTATCAAGGTATTTAACTAATACTTAACTAAATTTTTTCAAAACTTTGTAGAGATATATATGTTATTCGATATATTTATACAAAAAAAATTTTTATAAATAATCTTATAAAATATTATTATTTTAAAAATAGTCCTGTCGAAAAAAATTTTATAACCATTCACAGCATTTAGAAGATTTAGTCTTTTATAAAAATCATTGATAGCTTTTATTTAAATTTTACAATACCCTATTTAGCCTTATTAAAAAAAAAATATTCTCAATTTAGTATTCTTTCTAAAAAATCCCTCCAAAAATAATACCGTTGTTACAAATAAAAATATAATATTGAAAGGGTAAATATGTAAATTCATTTTTTAATCTAACCAAGGTTAAGCATTTAACCTAGGATTAAATCATCTTTTCTAACAGAGATGGACGGTAGGGGCATATTTGAATAACGGTGGATTTTTGAAGGGATAAATATGAAAAGTTGAATTTTGCAGGGATATATTTGCAATTCGACATATTTATAGGGACATGTATGCAATTAACCCTAATTATTTATACAGTGGGATTCAAATTGGGCCCAACAGGTCAATTACGTACGTGGGCCAAGCCAATGAATAATTGGGTCAGACATGTTTTTCGGCCCATTAAGTTGGGCCGGGTACATTTTCAATATTTTCTTAAGATTAAAAAGCTTTTTCCCCTTATATATTATTATTATTATACATTAATTTAGAATAATATAAGGCTGCAGTTGAAATAGCTTTTAATTATTGTCTCTAAAACTTTTTCAAGATTTTCGCATATTATGGAATCTCCTCTCATCAAAGTACTTAGTAAAAATCAAGGCTAACATAAATATACTATAATTACAACATATCCTCTTTTTTAAACAAAACAATTACTAAATCTCTCATCCCCATAATAAATGCCCCACAATGCATCTATAAAAAAATCAAGATATTGCAACAAACTCAGTGAGTGAAACCTAATAGAAAAAATAGCTAATGTCTTGTATAGCGTTTTCTTAGTTATATATCTTTCTTTAGTCTCTTTTATTGTCCAATCTCTGGAGCTTCGAATGATTCATAGAGACTCAATGCGCTCCCCGCTCTACCCAGAAAACCTTACCACCGAAGAGCACTTGCATCGCCTATATAACTACACAATTCTTCGAACCCAAATGATCGAGTCAAGAATGTTGTACTCGGTAATCAACTACAACACAACACGCGTCCAACCTCGTGTGGAATTTGCTTCTATCCTTTACATTCTGGAGGTTGCAATTGGCACCCCACGGCGTGCTCAAGAGCACCGAAAAGCTTGGTACTTGATGATGGACATCGCTAGCGCCCTCGTGTGGCCATAATGCCAACCGTGCATCCATTGTTGGAGCCCTCGTGGCATGGTTTCGACCCAAGAAGCTCACAAAGTTTTGCCTCTGTACCATGCAACCATTTATTATGTGACTTGAGAAGCCCACAGTTCTAGTGCATCAATCACCAGGGCCATTACACTTACATGTACAGGCATCCGGCATTAACGAAGGGAGTTCTCGCGATGGAAACGTTCACCTTAGCTTCTGACCATGGTGGTTTTGAATTTGTGCATAACTTCGCCTTTGGCTGTAGCCACGACAGCCAAAATTTCGATAGTTTACACACCACTGTGTCAGGCATTGTCAGATTTAACAGTAAGAGAACCTTATTTTTAGGCCAATGAATCAAGAGCAAGCCCATGGTAAATTTGTCTACTGTCTCCAGAGAGAAATCAACCACCCGAATGTTCTAAAATTTGGTGAGAAAGCCATATTGCGCGGACCTAATGTTAAAAGGGTTCTGTTTGTAAATATCCATGATGTGATTGATTATTCTGTAAGCCTTGCCGACATGAGTGTCGCAAACTATCGTATTGGGTTTCCACCAGAAACCTTTAGAGTGCGGACAGAGGATGGTGTGTTAAAAGGTGGTTTTGTCATCGATTTTGGTTCATCGTATTCCAATTTCAATACTGGTGGATCTTACGAGCGTGTTAGGAAATATCTTTAAAGAGTATTTTCAACGATTTAGACTAACCCACTATCATCATCATGTATTTGAGGTGTGTTATGAGATTCCACATGGAGGGTTTAATGCACATCTCAGTATGACGTTTCACTTTGAAAATAATTAACGACTTCGTGACGCCGCCAGAAAATGTGGTTTTCTTAGAAGAACAAAAATGTTTTGGTGTCTAGATAGGAAAAGCCAAATCAACTAACACCTTAGGAGCTTATCAACAACGAAATTGCAAAATGTCATTTGATATTCAAAGTGAGACTATATCGTACGCCACTACAGATTGTACTAGAGGTGCTTAATAGAAAGAATAATAGGTGTAATTTGTAGCTATATATTAACTTATTAAGAAGAAAAAGAAAATATAAACTGGCGTAATTTGAAACTATTTATCGCTGTCAATAAATTGATAAAAAATAAGAGAGAACTCGAAGCCAATTGGCTCCACTAAATCTCCATGTCAGTAAACATTGGGTCTGCGAATGACAGGTGTGAAACATGTTGTAATTTCATGAAAGTAGTTTTTTAAAAAAATAAAAAAGTGCCAAGTTATCTAGTTTAATTTTTAAGAAAAATGAACTTAGCACGTAATAAATAAATAAACTCAGATAGGGTCTTATCTCAGATGAAGTAAATGAGGTCTTAGATTAATGTACTATTGCTAGCTTAAACGGGAAGTTACCGGGCCAACTGTAGTGTTATGTGCCTACGTAAATATTTTTTTTCAAATTAGAATTAATATTTCCGAAGCTAGATTTATATTTCAAGCGCAAAAATATGACTAGATACAATATATCTATTATTTCAACACAATCAGATATTTGAGATTTTCTTAATTAGATTATTATTGGTCCTACATTAACGCATTTTGTTTAATACATTAATATAATATTAAATTATAGTATATATAGAATTATTATGTTTAGTTTATTTTATAAAATTTACTAATTATGATAATAAAATATAATTTATTTCAAAATTATCTTTATGATCAAATTTAATATTATTTTTTTACTAAACTATAACTTTAATATAATTTGGACTTGAATTTAAAATTTGAATCTAAATTTTAAATTTTAAATTTTAAATCTGAACAAAAATATAAAATTTAATATTTTAATTTAAAATATAAAATTAAAATTTAAAATTTTAAAAAATATAAAAATAAAAATATAAGTACAAATTTAAAATTTAAATTGATAATTAATATTTAAAATCAAATTTTGATATTTAAAATTTAAAATTTAAAATTTAACAATTCAAAATTTTAAATTAAAATTTTAAAAATAGCATATTGAAATTAAAGAGTTTTGAAAAGATAAACTTATAATTTTATATAGCATTCAAAATAATCAGCCATCAGTAATACGAGATCCTGTTCGGTAATATTTTTGAAGTAATCCTATACTATTTGTAATGTTATATTACTGGCAAAATTATCTATAATCTTGATAAGATAATCTGAACCAAACAAGCCCTCAGTTTAGCAATATTACTTTCCCTGCTCAATAGTATCTTAATAGAATTTTTTTTTTTTTCTTTTTTCTTTTTTTTTTCTTTTTTTTTGCCCTTGTCCTTAACAAATAGCTAGTTAATGTGTTTAATAGCGAAAAACTATTTGTACATTCAAAAGTAGGAGATAAATCTTACACTAATCCATTAAGAGATTAAAATACTTTTTTTATTTTTAATATTTTAAAAAAATAATTTCATACAGCTTCCTATAAATGTATCAAATAGCATATATATTCCTATAAAGTTTAATTTTTTATATTTATTTCATCAAAATTCTAAATTATTCATATATATATTTCTCTGATTTGTTACAGTTAGCTCAGTCAATTTTGCTCTTTCAAATATCTCCTTTTAAAAGCTCTAACGGTTAGAATAATGCAAAAAATGTCTGAATAGTTAAAAAGATAAATTATGTCACTAACTTATCAAGGTATTTAACTAATACTTAACTAAATTTTTTCAAAACTTTGTAGAGATATATATGTTATTCGATATATTTATACAAAAAATTTTTTTATAAATAATCTTATAAAATATTATTATTTTAAAAATAGTCCTGTCGAAAAAAAATTTTATAACCATTCACAGCATTTAGAAGATTTAGTCTTTTATAAAAATCATTGATAGCTTTTATTTAAATTTTACAATACCCTATTTAGCCTTATTAAAAAAAAAATATTCTCAATTTAGTATTCTTTCTAAAAAAAATTCCTAATCTAATCTTATTTTGATAAATTAGAGAAAAAAAATATAGCTTAATATTATTTATATAAATTTATATATTAATTAAGAAAAAAATTTGTTTTTTTCTCTCTCCTTCTCAGCAAGGCATAACCTTTTTTTATTTTTATAATCTTTGCACCACTTTTTGTTTCAAATAAAAAATTTTATTCAAATAAAAAATTTTACTATGTCCAATACTACTATGAAAAATTATTTTATATTACTGTAAACTATCTGTCTAAAAAAATATATATTATGAATAATATTTCATAATATTTTTAAGTAATAAATAAAATAATATAAGTAAACTTAATATTACTTGCTTGATCTGGATAAGAGCATTTTCGACTAATATTTTTTTACCTTTTTTTATAAATATTGTATAATTATATTATTTTTATATTATATATTTTTTTAGCTATATCAACTGTAATCATTGTAGAGTTATTTAGGATCCACAAGGATCTAAATAGGTACTATCAAACACCTAGAGGGGGGTGAATAGGTGTAATATTATAAAAACCAATCTCAGTGCAAAAATAGAAAACAATGCGGAAAATAAAAATCAACACACCGAGATTTACGTGGAAACTCCAATCCAGGAGAAAAAACCACGGGACCAACACGCAATAACAATCCACTAAGAATAGAAGAATAACAAGGTGATTACCGACTCCACGGACTCAACCCCTCCTTCAGCTTCTTCGGACCTTGCGCTGACCGGTTGGATGTCCACGCAATAACAATCCACTAAGAAACGAAGAATAACAAGGTGATTACCGTCTCCACGGATTCAACCCCTCCTTCAATTTCTTCGGACCTTGCGCTCCACCGTTTGCACGTCCACTGCACACGTTCGAATCCACGAACGCCACTCGAATCCACGAGCACACGTTTCGAATCCACGAAACGCCTTCAACACACCGAATCCACGGTGCCACGTCGAATCCACGACGCAAACTCAGCCGGTAAGAATATTGGCTTCGATGGTGATCCTTTGCTTAGATTATCAATGAAGATCCATGGGAAAAATCTCTAAGCAAAGATTAGATCAATTCGACAAAAGATATGATCTTGGAAGAACCGTCGAATTGACCTAAAAGAGGCTATAAAGAAGAACGATAAAAACCTAGCCTCTAGGGTTGCTCTCAAGTGTTTTATAAAATGATCGGTATAGCTCCCACGTTTTTGAGAAACCCTAAATGTCTATTTATAGTTTAGAAACCTTTGGAAAGAGATAAGAATCAAAAACATACCTTATCTGGAATTTTTCAGGACGGCGATCCGGATCGGGATTACTGCGATCCGGATCGTCGTAACGAGATTGACGATTCCAGAAATCCAAGGGTTCGGGATCCGGATCGCAAGGCCCGATCCGGATCGTTCATGAATTTCAGCAACATCCAATGTTCGGGATCCGGATCAGAATAGGCTTGGATCCGGATTGGATTTGCACATGAACTAATACCCTTCGGGATCCGGATTGGATCATCTGATCCGGATCCTGAACATGTCCCATGTCCAGTTTTTGATTTTTATGCAATTAAAAATTCATCCAAGTGTTTCTACACTATAAGAAAGTATTCGGATCACCAAAATTATTTAGTTAAACATACCTGATCCTTTTGAATACTTTCTTCTTGAGATTGATGTAACTGATCCACAATTCTTCATCTTCAATCTTCAAGACTCAAGACACTGAGTGTCAACTTGAGCTCTTGTTGAATCTTCTCTAAGTCTTTGATTGCTGATTGACAATTTGATCCTTTAAGACTCCGACTCAACTCACTGACTTGACTCACGAAATATGCCAACACCAAAAAGCCGTAACAATCTCCCCCTTTGGCAATTTCGTGACAAAACCCAAAATACATAAAAACGCTCAAGTCACTCATCTTAAACCAAAAAATCGAAATTCAATGTCATCACCAAAACATTGATTTTCTTTGCGTGAAAGATCCAATAAATACAAAATTACATTTGAACCAAACAGTCCTAGAACATACTCTATGACTTAGGACTTGGAGTCTTAAAGTGATGTAATTCCTGCAAAACAAAACTCCAAACAAAATCAAACGTTAGTCGTTAGAAATTAAAATCCTACATTTGATTCGTCCTTTTGGTTCTTTTGTTTTTCGGCTCTTTCAATCTTTTCTTTATCTCCCCCTATCTTGAGCATCTCACATCTCTAACATGTTCTCCATGTTCTCCATGTTCTTGAGCATCTATGTTCTCCCCCTTTGTGATACGATCATCATTTTCCGTTCTCCCCCATTTTTCCATTTTCGTTTGTCCTCTCTTGATGATCTCATCTCCGTCATTTCTCTTCTCCCCCTTTTTGTCACAAATTGTCAAACAGTGAACATACTAGACAAAAGGAAATCTAACAACATTAGTTCATAGAGAAAGAGAGATAAAAGCTCAGTTCCGGTATATAACAAAAATGCAGATTGCGTACCGGTACCAGAAAGCAAAAATCAAATAATTTCTTGAAACAAATCCAGATTTTGAATCTTTTCAAATACCGATTTGTATTCCATCAAGAAATCCATTTAAGTGCTTTGAAGAACAATGAATTCAAAGAGATGTCATTCAATCCAAATTTCTTTCATTAGAATAATTTAGAAAAATAAAAACCAGAAAGAGTATGTAAGCACTTTAGCGTATCAACTTTAAACAAAAGTCATCGTTTCATGCAACAAGAAATAGATTATACCAAATCTATCAAAAATACTCAAAAATGAAACGAAAATTTATGAAAATTAAAACTCTTAAAGTTGACCACTTCAATTACATCTAACCTGATCTTATGAGTAATGCCTTTATCAAATCATCAATTTTGGTAAAGAAAATGAAATACAAAGATCAATAGATGTTTGAAATCCCAGATAAGTTAGATAATATATCTAGACAATCTGTTGAAGGAGTGGCTCTTCGAGCATCTTTTATCAAAAATCCCACCTTATACCAACCATGAAATATGACTGAGTCAAGTATTTCATTATGCATTTCATCAACATTTTTAAAACAAAAATTTGCTTTGCATTCATGGAGTATCTTTTTTTTTTCTTTTTCTCCATGTGGTGGTAGTTTTCACACTCCTCATTGGGATGTAACTCTTTCCACATCTTTTGAGCATTTTACTTTTCTTTGACTCCCCCTCAATTGGCTATCAATTATTTAATATATAAGGTATTCAACCAAAAATTGATCTCGCATTCATACTCGACTAAGCAATCAAATATGATAATGACTATACCAAGAGATCATTGAGAGAGAAATTGACTTTGATCACTTAAAAGATGAATTAATTAACATAAATGATCATTGCAACATTGAAATATTATGATATCAAAAGCATAATAAATTTCTAAATGCGTGAAAGGATGCAATTAAAGTCAATTTAACCAATGCTCAATTAAACAACTCCTCTAATGAAGTGTCTTCAAGATTATGATTAAGGAGTCAAGTTGATAATCCAAGTAAAATTAATTTGGAGTGAATGAACGTGAAGCCCTTTTTATTCAATGCACTTGTTCGTTAAAAAAAACTTTTGTTCAAAAACAAAGTATAAAAACAAAGAGCATTGAAAACATGTAATGCAAAGATTAAGAAAAATATGAAGGGAAAACCAATCAAAGCATTACACACAGTCATAAGCTATTTAGAACTTAAGACAAGGAAAGATATCACCTTTCCGAATCCAAAATCGTGGATCTTGGGTTGTCTTGATTCGTTGTGCCCGGGGGTTGGTAGCTTTGACTGTTGGTCCACCTTAGGTCTTTGCCTCGCAATGATCCACTTGAATGATTGATGTTGTGGCTCGGACCTTTGGTGGGTTGAGTGAACTCCTTTGACTTGATGTGTCTTTTGATTCCGTTGAGTCCGCTCCGTAGATGAAGTTGCCGAAGTATTTTTCTTTTTCTTTTTCGGGCAATTCTTCACCAAGTGTCCTTCAAGTCCACATAGGTGACAAGTTCTTCCTTTCAATTTCTTTGTGGAACTTGAAGCATGCACAGTTTGGTCCTTTTTAAATCCCAAACCAACCTTGCTTGTTTGACCTAATCCGGACATACAATCTAGTTTCTTGGAACCGGTTGAAAGCCTTTGTATGTCGGATTTGAGTTCATGAACTTGCTTGGTCAAAGCTTGGTTGGTGACATGAATATCCTCAAACTGCTTTTCAAGAAAATCAATCTTGTCCATATGGGAATTAACGACCATTTCCGATTGATTTATCTTTTCTTGGAGGATTTTATTATTATCCAATAAAAGCTCTCGTTCCTCCTCGAGATCATGAAGTTTGATCTTTAAAGCTTGATTCTCGTCTTGAATCTCAAGTCGTTGCTTCCTCAACTTCTTGTTAAGTTTGGCCATCTTCTTTGATTCCGCAAGAAGTTGTTGGTATGCCTCAACGAGTTCTTCTTCGTCCGACTCCCCCTCACTTGATGACTCTCCTCCGGATGTTGATGTTTCATGCAAAATCAAAGGAATAGAGTCAGTGACTAAAGATGATAAACACAAATTAGAAGAGGGAATTTGAGAGGCATGAAAAGCAACAAATTTTTCTTTTTCCTCTTCACTTGAGGTCGATTCATCGAAACTAGAATCGTCCCAAGTTTTTGCTTGCAAAGCCTTCTTTTTATATAATTTCTTAGAAGGACAATCCGTTGAAATATGGCCGTAGCCTTTGCATCTATAACATCGGATTTCCCCTTCGAAATCATCTTTTTCTTTTTCTTTAGAAGGTTTTGCAACGCCTTTGAGTTTAGAGGATTTAGAACCCGATGATCCTTTAGATGATTTCGTGGATGAAGATCCATCGGTTCGATTCTTCCAAAATTTCCGACGAAATTTCTTTGTGATCCGCGCCAATTGTTCTTCAAAATCGGCAAAAGAGATTTCATCGTCGGAACTCGATTCGTCATCTTCTTCCTTTGTTGATTTGAATGCAATACCTGTAAGCTTAGAAGAAGACTTGGAAGAATTTTGATTAGTAGGAAAAGTCATCTCATAAGTTTGTAAAGCACCTACTAATTCCTCTACACTCATCTCATCCGGATGACTAACGGTTTCAATGGCGGTAACCTTTGCCCTAAACCGTTCCGGAAGAGTCCGAAGTATCTTTCTTACAATTTTCGACTCCGGGATCTTTTCTCCTAAATTAGCACATGTATTAATTACATCTTGAAGTCTAGTGTAATAATCTGTAAACAATTCATGCTCTTCCATATGAATAGAGTCAAATTGACTTGTAAGCATCTGGAGCTTTTGAATTTTTACAAGATTAGTACCCTCATGTGTAATTTTGAGAATATCCCAAATTTCCTTCGCGGTTTCACACGCGGAAATTCTTGTAAACTCAGTCGAGGAAAGAGAATTAAAAAGCGTTCATACCTTTCCCATTGTAAGAAGATCTTTCGATTTCCTCTTTAGACCATCTAGAGCGAGGTTTTGGGGTAGTAGAATTTCCTACTTCCTCAACCGGATGCACCCAACCGTATTCAACGGTTTGCCATACCCGCTCATCAATAGAGATGAGAAAAGCTCTCATCCGCATTTTCCAATATGCATAATTGGTCCCATCAAAAAGAGGAGGTCTAAAAATATTACCACTTTCACCCATTATGATAGATAAACCTAAAACCCGCTCTGATACCAATTGTAGAGTTATTTAGGATCCACAAGGATCTAAATAGGTACTATCAAACACCTAGAGGGGGGTGAATAGGTGTAATATTATAAAAACCAATCTCAGTGCAAAAATAAAAACAATGCGGAAAATAAAAATCAACACACCGAGATTTACGTGGAAACTCCAATCCAGGAGAAAAACCACGGGACCAACACGCAATAACAATCCACTAAGAATAGAAGAATAACAAGGTGATTACCGACTCCACGGACTCAACCCCTCCTTCAGCTTCTTCGGACCTTGCGCTGACCGGTTGGATGTCCACGCAATAACAATCCACTAAGAAACGAAGAATAACAAGGTGATTACCGTCTCCACGGATTCAACCCCTCCTTCAATTTCTTCGGACCTTGCGCTCCACCGTTTGCACGTCCACTGCACACGTTCGAATCCACGAACGCCACTCGAATCCACGAGCACACGTTTCGAATCCACGAAACGCCTTCAACACACCGAATCCACGGTGCCACGTCGAATCCACGACGCAAACTCAGCCGGTAAGAATATTGGCTTCGATGGTGATCCTTTGCTTAGATTATCAATGAAGATCCATGGGAAAATCTCTAAGCAAAGATTAGATCAATTCGACAAAAGATAGATCTTGGAAGAACCGTCGAATTGACCTAAAAGAGGCTATAAAGAAGAACGATAAAAACCTAGCCTCTAGGGTTGCTCTCAAGTGTTTTATAAAATGATCGGTATAGCTCCCCACGTTTTTGAGAAACCCTAAATGTCTATTTATAGTTTAGAAACCTTTGGAAAGAGATAAGAATCAAAAACCTACCTTATCTGGAATTTTTCAGGACGGCGATCCGGATCGGGATTACTGCGATCCGGATCGTCGTAACGAGATTGACGATTCCAGAAATCCAAGGGTTCGGGATCCGGATCGCAAGGCCCGATCCGGATCGTTCATGAATTTCAGCAACATCCAATGTTCGGGATCCGGATCAGAATAGGCTTGGATCCGGATTGGATTTGCACATGAACTAATACCCTTCGGGATCCGGATTGGATCATCTGATCCGGATCCTGAACATGTCCCATGTCCAGTTTTTGATTTTTATGCAATTAAAAATTCATCCAAGTGTTTCTACACTATAAGAAAGTATTCGGATCACCAAAATTATTTAGTTAAACATACCTGATCCTTTTGAATACTTTCTTCTTGAGATTGATGTAACTGATCCACAATTCTTCATCTTCAATCTTCAAGACTCAAGACACTGAGTGTCAACTTGAGCTCTTGTTGAATCTTCTCTAAGTCTTTGATTGCTGATTGACAATTTGATCCTTTAAGACTCCGACTCAACTCACTGACTTGACTCACGAAATATGCCAACACCAAAAAGCCGTAACAATCATAATAAAAATAATTATTATAATAATAAAATTGTTTTTATTATAATTATTAGTATTATTATTATTAAATAATTTTCTCTTATTTATTTCTCTCCTAATTAGCAATAAAACATTAATTTTACAATTTTTTTTCTAGTCATCCAAATAAGAGATTATGAATATTTTTAAAATGAAGGCTAGATGATTTTTTTTTTTTTCAAATAAGTTTACATTGGGCATTACTTCCTTTTAAGATAAATGAGGTATTAAACATATTATACCACAAATACGGTGAATGGTTTATCACTTTTAAAAGCGGTAAATAATTCACCGTTTTTATGAGTCTAGAAAAAAATTTTAAACATGGTGAATCATTCACCGCTTTTCAAGAAAGCGGTGAATGGTTCACCGTATTTAGCTCCCCGAACCCCCACAAGCGTATTTTTATAAATATATTTTTACAGGTCTATTTTTACAAAAAAAAAAAAAAAAATAATCAAGGGTGATTAGTTTTGTAAATAATTCTTGAGAGCTGTATGAAATTAACCCATTTTTTAATTTTATTTTTTCTACTAGATATTTTAAATAGATTTTATTTAAAAATATTAAAATAATATTTTGATAATATTTTATTAATTTATAATATTTTATAGTATTTTTCAAATGAATACTAGGTAAACATCATTCATTGCGAAGAAGACTTCTACAACAAAATTGCTAATAATTTTGTAGTTTTTTTAAACAACATAGCCCCATATTCTACATTACTTCTACACCCGCACTATTTTCTATAGCTTAGCCAAACAGAGTCTAACACCGATCGATTCTTTAGACTCTTTCAAGATTTTCTTAAGATTAAACAAAATTTTTCCCTTACATTATCCATTAATTTAATTTAAGATCAGGCCAAAAGTTGAAATTCCCCAAAATCTTTCTCAAGATTTTCCATAGATTATGTAATTTTTTTCTCATCTATGTACTTAAAAAAAGCCAAGGCTAACATAAATATAGTGTAGATACACTATATGCTCTTTTTTCAGCAAAACTATCACTACTCAATCTTTATTTTCCAGCTATGACTATCCAAAATAAATACGCCATGATGATCTATAAAAGATAAGATATTGCAAGAAGCTTGTAAGTGAAACCTAATAGAAAAATGGTTAGTGTCTTGTATAACCTTCTCTTAGTTATGTATTTTACATTAGCCTCTTCTATTATTCAATCTCTAGAGCTTCGAATGATCCATAGAGATTCAGTCCTCTCCCCGCTCTATCCGGGAAACCTTACCGCCGAAGAGCACATGAATCGTCTATATAACTACACAATTCTTCGAACCCAAATGATCGAGTCGAGAATGTCGTCCCCAGCCATCAACTATAACACAACGCACATCCAACCTCCCGTGCATGTTAGTTTCTTCCTTTACGTTCTGGAGCTTGCGATAGGCACACCGCGGCATGCGCAAGTGCCCCACCGACCCCAGTTCTTGATGATGGACACTGGTAGCACCCTCGTGTGGGTACAATGCCTGCCGTGCACCCATTGTTGGAGCCCTCTTGGCTTGGTTTTCGACCGGAGAAGATCACAAAGTTTCGCCCCAATTCCGTGCAACCATCCATTATGTGATTTGAGAAATCCAATGTTCCAATGCGTTAATAATCAGTGCCACTACACTTACAGGTACGGACACCCAGCATTAACGAGGGGAGTTCTTGCGACAGAAACACTCGCCTTAGCTTCTGGCCATGGCGGTTCTGAATATGTGCATAACTTCATCTTCGGCTGTAGCCATGATAGCCAAAACTTCAACAATTTAGGCATCCAAGTGTCGGGCATTGCCGGATTTAACAGAATGGGCATTTCTTTTTTAGGCCAAATGAATCAAGCACAAGCTCATGGTAAGTTTTCATACTGTCTCCAGAAAGAAATCAACCACCCGAGTACTTTGAAATTTGGAGAGAACGCTGTACTGCACGGGCCTAATGTTAAAAGGGTCCCGATTGTAAATGTCCATAGCGAGATTGATTATTTTGTAAACCTTGTTGACGTGAGTATCGCAAACCATCGTATTGGCTTTCCACCAGGAACATTTAGGGTGCGGAGAGAGCATGGTTCAATAAAGGCGGTTTCTTCATAGATTCCGGTTCAACAGCTGCCAATTTCAATACCGGCGGGCCTTATGAGCGTGTTAGGGATACCTTCAAGGAGTATTTTCAACGATTCGAGCTAACTCACCATTATCATCACAGATTTGACGTGTGTTATAAGATTCCACATGGGGGGTTTAATGCATATCCCAGCATGACGTTTCACTTTGAGAATGGTAACGACTTCGTGGCGCCGCCAGAAAATGTGGTTTACATTATAGATCCAAGTTATTTTTGTATTATGGTAGTAGAATCCAATATAGTTAACAGCTTAGGAGCTCATCTACAACAAAATTATCGGATGTCATTCGATATTCAGAGTGAGACTTTATCATATATTCCTGCAAATTGTGGTAGAGATGCTTAATAGACAGAATTATGGTTGTAATTTACAACTACTAACTTATTAAGAAGAAAAAGAAAAGACCAGGCATGATCATATATACAATTTTACTTGTGAAGCTTTTGCCAGTCAATATTGTATAAGAGAATTTAATCAAATCCCATGTTTATCGTTGCCATTAATTAGATCGACAGAGAATAAGAGCAAACTTGTCTGAACTCAAACTCGATTTAAGTAACCTTGGGCCCAAGAATGGCGAATGTGAAATATATTTTAATTTCACTTAAAAATTTTAAAATAAGTTTCCAAAATAATAGCAAAAATACATATGATTAATTTACGATCTTTAAAAAGCAATGAGAAATAAAAGCATGAACTTTTAAGTTGTTTTAATTAATCAACTAGCTCAATTTTTCTGTGAAATTTCGTAACTAATTATATATACCACGTGAAATTACTAGAAAATCATTAATTAACCCTTCTTTGAATCCGAAAAATCAATTCAACTTTTTAGACTATAAAAATGCAAATTAAATTTATTGTTGGAATTTAAAAGAGAGGTTGTATAAAGGGCATCCAATTTGTTCTTATAATTTTATGAAAAATTTGGCTTAAAGTAGGAATCAAAATTAACCAAAATAAAATCAAAGTTGGTGGGCCGGGCCAGTGATAAATTGGGTTGGATCAGTCATGGTGACTCTATTTCAATGGGCTAGATCATAAATTATCAACATGCTAACACTGGTTGGCTCTTTGGACTTTTCAAGATTTTCTTAGGATTAAAAAGTTTATTTTTAATTCCTTTTTATATTATCCACTACTTTAATGTAAGATAAGGCTAAAGTTAAAATAGATCTTAATTATTGTCCCAAAAACTTTCTCAAGATTTTCACAAATTTTGTAATCTCTTTCATGTCAAAGTACTTATAAAAAACCAAGGCCAACATAAAAATACTATAAATACACCATATATATGTTTCTTTTTTTTTCAGCACTTATCCATAATAAATGCCCCACACAATGCATCTATAAAAGACAATATTGCAACAGGATCAGGAGTGAAACCTAATAGAAAAAATTGCTAGTGTCTTATATAGAGTTCTCTCAATTATGCATCTTACATTAGTCTTTTATGTTCTCCATTCTCTGGAGCTTCGAATGATTCATAGAGACTCAATCCTCTTTCCGCTCTATCCGAAAAAACTTTACCATCGAAAAGCACATGCATCGCTTATAAACTACACAATTATTCGAACCCAAATGATCGAGGCGAGAATGTCGCCCCCGATTATCAACTACAACACAACGCACGTCCAACCTCGAACCTCGTGTTGAATTTGCTTCCACCCTTTACGTTATGGAGCTTGCGGTTGGCACCGTACGACATACTCGAGAGCGCCGAAAAGCTCGGTACTTGATGATTGACAACTCTAGCAACCTCGTGTGGCTACAATGCCAACCCTGCATCCATTGTTGGAGCCCTTATGACTTGGTTTTCGACCCGAGAAGCTCACAAAGTTTTGCCCCGATTCCGTGCAACCATCCATTATGTGATTTGAGAAATCCAGTAACGTTCCAATGCATTAATCACCAGTGCCACTACTCTTATAGGCACGGACAACCGACATTAACGAGGGGAGTTCTCATGACGCGCGGAAACACTTGCCTTAGCTTCTGACCATAGCAGTTTCAAACTTGTGCATAACTTTGCTTTCGGCTGTAGCCACAACAGCCAAAACTTCAACGACTTATACGCCAAATGAATAAAGTGCAAGCCCATGTTAAGTTTGCATACTGTCTCCATAGAGAAATCAACCACCATAGTGTTATGAAATTAGGTGAGAATGCCATATTAATTACGTGGGCCTAATGTTAAAAGGGTTCCAATCGTAAATGTTCATAATGATATTGATTATTTCGTTACTCTTGTTGACGTGAGTGTCACAAATCGTCGTATTGGGTTCCCGTCATGAACCTTTAGTGTGCGGTCAAAGCATGGTTTATTAAAAGACGATTTCGTCATCGATTCCGATTCATCGTATACCAGTTTCAATACCGGTGGACCTTATGAGTGTGTTAGGAATACTTTCAAAGAGTATTTTCAGCAATTCATACTAACTAGGCATCACCGTCAGGATTTTGAGGAGTGTTATAAGATTCTACGTCAGGAGTTCAATGCATATCCCAGCATGACGTTCTATTTTGAAAATAGTAACAATTTTGTGGCACCGTTAGAAAATATGATTTTCTTAGTAGATCAAAAGTATTTTTGTATCCTCATAGCAAAAGCCCTTTTCGTTAACAGTTTAGGAGCTTACCAACAACGAAATTGTTGAATGTCATTTGATATCCAAAGTGAGACTTTACCGTATATTCCTGTAGATTGTGGTAGAGATGCTCAATAAACAAAATTATGGGTGTAATTTATAAATATTAACATAGAACCGCATATAATTATCCACTATATACCCTACCAGGATGAAGATCACTAGAAGATCATTAGAATAATTATATATAGCACGTGAATTTACTAGAAAATCATTAAACCGGTCCTTTGAATTTGAAAAATCAATTCTTGTTGTTCCTTTTAGACTATAAAAATATAACTTAAATTGACTGTCGGAATTTAAAAGAGAGGTTGTATAAAGGGCATCCAATTCATTCTTATAATTTCATGAAAAAACTGCTTATAAAATATTTGTCCCAAAAATTAAGGGTGGTTTGTAGTAGGGTTTTAACATTGAAAGGAAAAAATTACAAAACACTATGCAAGCAAGGAGGGTTTTTTTTATTTTATATATATATCTTGTTTTTTGCTATAGACTTTTAGATATTACATAACACGCAGAGTAGATTAGATTTTAGAACAACTTTGGCTCAAAATAGGAATCGAAATAATCCGGCGTGGAATCAAAGTTGGTGCTCGGGCCTGTGAATAATTGGTGAACAATTGGGCCAGATCAGTTATTTCGACTTGATTTCAATAGATTGGGTCATAAATTAACAAGAAACTAACACTAGTTGGCTCTTTGAACTTTTCAAGATTTTCTCAAGATTAAAAATTTCTTTTTTTTTTTTCTTTGTATATCATCCACTAAGTTAATGTAAGATGAGGCCAAAGTTGAAATAGATCTTAATTATTATTTCTAAAACTTTCTCAAGATTTTCATAGATTTTGTAATCATTTTATTATCAAAGTACTTATAAAAAATCAAGGCCAACGTAAATATACTATAAATACACTATATGTTTCTTTTTTTCAACATTCAATCTTTATTCCCAAGCTATAACTATCCATAATAAATGCCCCACGCTACATCTATAAAAGACACATGATATTACAACAAGCTCATGAGTGAAATCTAATAGAAAAAATGGCAAGTGCCTTAGTTATGTATCTTACATTAATCTTTTATGTTGTCCAATCTCTGGAGTTTCGAATAATTCATAGAGACTCAATCCTCTCCCCGCTCTATCCGGAAAACCTTACTACCGAAGAGCACATGATGCATTGCCTATATAACTACACAATTCTTCAAATCCAAATGATCGAGGCAAGAATGTCGTCCCCGGTGTTCAACTACAACACAACGCGCCTCCAACCTCGTGTGGAACTTGCTTCTGCCCTTACGTTTTGGAGGTCGGGATCGGTACCCCACGGCATACTCGAGAGTATCGAAAAGTCCGATACTTGATGATGGACACCGCTAGCGCCTCGTGTGGCTATAATGCCAACCGTGCATCCATTGCTTTTATAGTGTTGAAAAAAAAAATAATGTGACTAAATATGCCTTCATTTTTTCTTCTTTTTTCCTCTCAAAAGACTTAAATCTATATTTTTTTTATCCAAGAAGTTTTTTTTTTTTTTTTTTTTTTTTTTTTGAGAGAAAGTAGTATGCTACCGCTTCGTTTATTTTTGAAATAAACTTAGCTGGAAATGTGAAGCAACTAAGCTTCGAACTCGGGTCTCGAGTATCAACCACCAAGTGTTTTGCCACTTACATTAGACACGGTTGATACCAAGAAGTTAAGTGTTAACTATGTAAGTTTTGAAAAAAAGTTAAATACATCTTTTTTAATAAATCTAAGAAACTAAATATAACAGGTGACATATTGAAGAGAAATGAGAATGAAAGGGGCCAGTGGGCTGGACCCAAGTTCGGTCCAAGTAAATCTTGGAGTTATTTTGGCATTGAATTCTCTAGCCATATATAACACATTCTGCTCATAATTAATTTCAAAATAAGTCTTAGTTTTAATAAATAACTCTTTCTAAGATGATGTTACTTATCCCTCAACACTTCATCTGTAGCAAGGGTATACATACCCTTACTCATTTAGTATTGACCAGGATTAATAAGCTGAGTATTTTTATTTTACATATTAAATTATAAAAATCATATTTAAATTAATCTCAATTTAATTAAACTGCTATTTCTTATAAAAGCAAACTGAACATTTACTTCTTATATTTTTTTTATTACATAGAGTATATTTTACTAGCAATCTCGAATACAAAAACCACACTAAGCACTCTGCGGCTATCTTGCTACACCAAATAAGAGGCGTCTCGGACTCGGCACTGTAATTCCTCATTAGTTGGGCGACACCTGAAAGTAGCCGCCATCGTCACGGTGCAAAATTCGAAGGGCTCTCCACGTCCTCAGATGTTGACACGGTGAAATCGGCAACGAGTTTACCCTCCGTGCCTCTCAAATCATTGGACATCGCCGACTTTGCTTAAGGGGGAAGGGGGGCCCTTAATGGCCTTTACCACCCACAAATTGATAGTGGATTAAGAGCCTAATTCGATGGATACATAATCCGCTTTAACATGCGTGCAAGTTTGCGTCATTTTCGACGCACTTTGATTATTAAATAGGATCAAAAAGAAAAGTGCACAAAAAAAAAAAGTGAAGATTCTAAGTGATGCACGCATCTAACCGTGAGGGTTCAACACATTATTATTATTATTATTATTATCTATCTAAGTCATAACAAGTCCAAATAGTTTAATTAAGGATCTTAAGAGAAGAATAATTAGTGTAGCTAATTAAATTAAGTTGCTTACTGGAGGTAGGCGTCAAAAACTTATCCATTCTCCGCCAATAACACACTAATGCACGGAATACAAACCCTACTTTATGAAGAAAAGGTGGGGAAATGTCTCGGTGGTGGAAGAGGTGGGGGCCAACAATGGTTTTATGGTACAAGTGATTGATGGTACCACGAAATTCATAGGCATGATATTTGAGGAGGACACATTAAGGGGTGTACGATCTAATTAATCCAGAAGCAGAAAAATTTCGAAATTTAATATCTTATACGCAGTACCTTATCTTATACGCAGTACCTTATGCCGCTGGTAGGATATATAGCATGCAGCATATAAAAATTTCCTCAACATATTATTTTAACGAAACAACGCACAAATATAGTAAAGTGAGAAAATTAAGATACTCAGTTTTGTAATTGTGTAGAGATGGCAATAGACCAGAAATGACTGATACAGGAATGAGGTGCGAGTACTGAGTAGTGGGTGAGGTGCAGCCGGCACCATGGCTCGTTTGCCTGACGTAGCTCATGGGTGGGACTCACCATTTAATCTAGTGCCCCTCCATGGCAAGTAATGTGAGGTAAGAATAAGGGATTGTTCTACTCTGATTTAGAAAAAAAAAATACTTTTTAAATAGTATTATTAATTAAAAGAGATTGATCTACTGTAGTATTTCTATCTAATTGCTTAATTATCTCTATAAAACAGGTAAGATAAAAATTTTAAATTAAAGACTATATATTTCTGGGGCTTAAAATTTTATTTTAACGTTTAGTTAAAATCTTTAGCATCTTACATTTATCAAATCTGTTAGACACTTAACTTTAAAGCGTTGAGCCACCACTAAGCAAAGACTAAAATAAATGAATGGTAAAGTACAATTTTACTATAATGAAATTTATAGGTGCATGCATTAGTCTTTTTTGATAGCATGCATGATTAAGATCACTAAAATTATTCCAATGTGTTTATTTCGTATTATATATATAACAAGCCTAACTTGATTTACGCATCAGATACTCTTTTCTTTTTTTTTTCCTTTTTTTTGGGTCACATTTATTTTGAATTATTTTGTATGTACGTGTACGTACCACCTAAAAGTATGGCTAAGTTATAATAATATACATGGACTTGAGTAAGCAAATCTCTATTCAAATAGACGTGGTGGGGCCTACCTCACAACCTTTGAGACGAAATCAACGCCATCATCGGCTTTTTGATCCGACGGTGGACATATTCGGTATGGCGTGAAATCAACGGCGTCGGATCCCCGCAGGGCAAGACGTGGAGGCTTGGAGGTGCAGATGTTGCAAAACAGGACAAAAACGTTATCTACAGATAATTTTTTGCCTGGACCTGGTCCACCGTGGACCTCTTTCGTAAACTCGAGGGTGTAGCAACCTTAAATGGCAACATTAAAATCGTTATTTTTGTTTTTTTTTTTGGACCTTTTACATTGTTGACTTTTGGAACAATTTTATACCCAAATAACAAATTTTTATAATTAATTTATAATTAATAATTCTACATATAGATTGTTTAGAGTTTTTAATTACGTAAAACTTTTTAATTGGTTCAAAGATGCATGAATTTAAATGAAATGTAAAATAATAAATTAAATAAAAATCAAATTTTTATAAAATTTTGAACTCAAAATCTTTTGTTCTAATATGCTTATTGTTGTATTCAACACAAGATAAAATCTCAAATATTAACCATAAAATTTTTAACCAAATATATTAAATAGCAAGTTAAACTTGAAAAGGGGCATATATAAAGGAACAATAGGTATCCTGTAGGGGTTGAGAAACATTATGCACAAAAAGATCTCCTTTGTCTACCAATATAATGAAATCGATGCTGATGCCGATGCCGATGCCGATGCTGATAAATTGAAAAAATTATCCAGCTTTTTGGAGAATAAGGATGTGAATAAGTTTAGTGTGAGACGATATATATACTAGTTTTAGAATCTCAAATCCAACATATCCTTTTCTGTTGATACAAAAAAATTCCTTCTCACTAATTGTTTGCCTATCCTTTCAATGGATATATTTTGAGATAGTGCTTCTTTGGGTTATGATTTTTTTTGGATAAGAAAAATTACAAGATTCGACAAAAACAACGCAGATGGAAATTAACGTACGTGTTACCTATAGAGATGTTGAAATTCAAATCTGAATCTATTACCCTACTTAATTTAAATTCCAAAACTTGATGCTAGTTCAAGCACCTGGCCCCTAGAATAAGTGCCTTTAGATTGTAATCAAGTATTTCATCCAGCAGCAACTAAACATAGAAGCAGAAGCTCAGCTTGTGCTTTTTGAAAAGATGAGCAAATTTATAGTCTTCTTTGCTGGATTGAATATAAATATTAAAGATATTGTTTTTCAACCGTTTAAATTTTTTAAAATTAATAAATAATTTATATATTTTAATTTGGTTATCCGAGTAGAGGTTCTGAGTTTTTTTTATTATTATTATTTAATAAATACCTCAATATCATATATAATAAAATTTAAATTTATCAATTATTTCTAGCGCAAGTGGCAAAAAGTTTGGTGGATGGTTGATATCCGAGGTTCCGACTACGAAACCTAATTACTTTATATTTTCAACTAAACTTATTTCAAAATAAACAAAATTTCTCTTTAAAAAAAAAAAAAATCAAATTAAAGAGTTTTTCATAACAAACAGCCTCTTCCCGTGACAAAAATAAATGGCCCGGGTCATTAACGAAGACCTTAGGACAGAGACTTGAGATAACCACATTCAGGAAAAGGACATCAAGTGTTACTTATGGGCATAGTTTTTTTTTCTTTTTTTTCCTCTCATTTGATTATAAAAATTAGTGCTGTTCCCTGTAGTGCATTCTAATTATCCATCCCATTTTGAGCCCAAAGGACGCCACCCAGTGGACTCTCCGCTCATCATAAATAATTCCTTCACTTTTGTGAAAGCAACTAATTCTATTGCGTCAGCCGTTTTTTTTTTTTTTTTTTTTCTTTTTTTAACAAGTTGCTCTCACAAATTGATTTAACCTAACGTTGAGAGAATCATGCAGTATCAATCATTGGGGGAAAATAAATGGAGCCTGTTAAATATAAAAAATATAAACATATTATTTTTTATTATCTTAAATTTATAAATATAATAATTATTTTATATAATTTAATATGGTGTCAGAATAAAATATTTTGACTTCAGTTATATTTTAATATATTTTTTTTTTTTAAAATATAATGATTATTTTATATAATTAAAAAATAGTTCAAATCAAAAGTTTACGCTAAGATATTTGAACCTAAAAGTATATCATATCAATCCTATATATATATGCTCTCTGGGTCTTTTTTATATGTATAAGATTATTCGCAAACTTTTCATGTGCACATATATATAAACATCTTAATTAACGCCATTATCCATTGTAGATTTGCCGCACCATGGAATTATTCTTCACGACGCTTCTCAATTCATTGCAAAATGCCTGTCACTGTTATCCAACCAGTAGCAAGTTAAATGGCCAAAGCACCTGTTGTGTGTGATGCTACTAAGTGCCCATTAACGACAATAACTGTACGTTCGATCGCGAACCGAGGGCGCTGATAGAGATTCCCATGTATTTCATTTAGCATACAGCACATTTAATTAATGCATAATTACCAAATGGTTACCTGCTGGTAAATGATTCGATGCCAAATAATTTTTGCGGCAGTAGTATTTGACAAATAATGTACTGTTCGAGAGTAATGGAAGCGGGGACCCCTTCTCATTTAAGCATTTCGTACTATAAATTACACCCTCCAACATTGTGCGTTCTCCTCCTCTTCCATAGCCAATTGTAGAACAAAATTAAAATAGGCCCTCTTTCTTTTCTTCCTCCACTTTTGTTTTAATTTACTGGCCATGCATCCCGCCGGCGAAGTCGCGAGCATTCCATACCTCTCGCCATCGAACACTCTTACCTTCAAAAGCTCACACTATGACATGGCCCAAAACAACTTATCCTCCTTCCACTTTGGCAACATATTCGAACCTTGCATTAACCAAAATATCCACATCATGCAGCCAAACCATGAATTTAGTGATCTTCATAATCCTCCTCTCAGCAGTATTTCGACGACTTCTGATGAGGCAGACGGCCGCCAACGTATCCTGGAAGAAGAGAGGAGGAGGAGAAGAATGATATCCAATAGAGAGTCTGCGCGCCGCTCGCGGATAAGGAAGCAGAAGCATTTAAGTGAGCTTTGGGCGCAGGTGGTTCATCTCCGCGGCGCCAACCGCCAACTGCTCGACGAGCTGAACCATGCGATGAGGGGTTGCGATCGGATCATGCACGAGAACGCGCTGCTTAGAGACGAGAGAGCAGAACTCCAGAAGAAGGTCCAGAAACTCCGAGAAGAGAGCAATCTCAGTGCTCGGGATCAAAATATTGAAGAAACTTGCAACATGCAGTGCCAAACATATCCGGATAACTAAATAACAACACCATGAATCTATAAATTTCTGCTAATTAATGAGATTTTCCTTTTCCTTTTTTTAGATTTTTCTGTTGTCATTGTAATCCATTTATTTTGAGAATGATGGAAATTGATCTGTTTCCATTGGCTTGAGAGGATTTAGTTCAGAACCGTGCATGAAAGATTCCAGAAAATTAGAAAACAAAATGAAAGTTAAGACATTATAATCAACAACATGTTTGTACGTTATTGCCAAGTGATTTGATTGTTTAATTATCTATTCGGGTGCAGAAGAAAAAAGGAGTGGTCATGAAAGAGGTTATTAAGGTACAACGCTGTATAGGTGGTCTCAATGAGTGAGTGATGGAACATGCGCAGAAGAAGGAAAAAAACATTATGAATATGAAATGCTCTATCACTGAAAATAGGGTTGAAAAGAAAAAAAAGTCTCCCTTAACTTCACAAATAATGCTTGGCTGATTAGTCCAGTTCCAGAAAAACTGCACCAAGCAGCTATGGGCCTCTCTGGCTACATGCAGTGTTATGTACTTTTGTCATTTAACGTTAAATTCTTTGTACTCGCACCTGCTAATGAACTATCGTCGGCGTAACTCCAGTTGCTCCAACCCCATGGACCACTAAATAATAATTTTCACTCTTGCCTACATCAAAACAAATATCGGAAATGTAAGCCATTACGTTAGAGCTGATATTCATTTACAGGGTGTAATTTGTGTTGTGCCGGCCCGGCATAATCCACATTTTCCCAGACCAAAACAGGCTCAGAGGCCTGCGCGGCCCTTCTCGAAAGTGCTGGCCCAATAGCCATCCTTCTTCTTTTTTTTTTTTTTTCTCTAAAAAAAGTATTTTTAAATCTTTTGAATTTTTAATTTCATTTTTAAAAATTTTAATGATTATTTATTCAGTAAAATGGTTTTTAGATATATATATTTTTTAAATATATTAAATAATTATAGTTATATTTGAGATTTTTTTTTTAAAAAAAAAAATCAAATAAGAAGGAAAAAATCGTGCCGGGGCATTCGGCCCATTATCTTGGCCCAACCCGTCAATCCACAGCGCGGTCATTAGCCGTTTTAATAATTCCACTACTACTTTGTGATCTTATAAAATGGTCGGTCCATCGTTCAATTTCAATTTCAATTTCCAAACCCTTTCCCCATCTCCTCTTCGCCGCGTCTCCCACCGATCGACTCTTTCTCTCCCCCAAAAATACACCTCTTTTCCGTTAATTAGGGTTTCCATTTATCCGTTTATTGCATCGGCTTTGGAAAGATACCAGTATGCGTGGTTACATGTAAGTGTTTGTTTGATTACCAGGATTCAACTTTTTAATGCCATCACCTTCTTGATCCTGCCTTTTCGGATTTCAGATGGAGAGTCGCTCGCCGATCTCTTGATTCTCCGAATGTTCGCGAAGCGCGACAAAGAGTGCGTTCTCGTTTTCTTTTCATATTTCTGAATTCATCAATCCTGAATTGATGTACTAAATTGAATTCTTTAGACACAAGCGAAGCCTACTGCTAGGTTACAGTCGACGTCCTACACTGATGGCTCTCATGGTATCATTGCTGCACTTCTTCTGAGGACATTAAATAATCTGCGCTTTTTTTCTTTTTCTTTTTAAATGAAACTATTTTTTCTACATTAATTACCTGCTTAGATTGGCTCTTTTGAAGTGTTGACATGTAGATATCAAGAACCGTTCTTTCTATCCTGAGTAACAAATTTGTAAAGTTTTAATCTTTCATTTTGTTTTAAAAGCAAGGTTTTATGTATCCATCGGCACGGGCCGTACCTACCGTGCCGTACCGTGCCAACAAAATACCGGCACGATACAGCTCCCGTGCCAATGACATAGTTCAAAACCCTTTTTTCTTAAAATTACTAAGTAATTTTCTTAATAAAGTTCAAAATATTTGATAAAGATACATAATAAGCAATTAAAAAATTTTGTTGCTAAAGAAATTAAATATTTCATGCCATTATGTGTTGGCACGCATGTATTTTTTGTGACCGGCACTTATCGGCACGGCTCGGCACGCACCGTGCCGTACTGTGCCGGCAAGTTTTTGGCACGACCCCGTGCCACGGCATTTAAATCCTTGTTTAAAAGATGTCCATTATTTTCTGGGATATCCTGAGTAACATATGTAGATACATGGCTGATTATAGGAAGCCTGCCTATGTTTTAGTGCTATGAGGAATCTTGATTTTCTTATGCTTCGGATACAAGTTGAAAAAAATGTAGCTGACGGCACTCTGATTAGAGGATAGTGATCTACGGCCTATCATCGCGCTTCTGTTTTTACCAAAGAAACATAGCTGTACAGTTGGGATCTACGACCTATCAAAACATTCTGAACTTGGTTGATTGTAGGATCAATTCAAATACCTTCCTTGCATATAAACATGCTATTTTTTTTTTTTATCATGCTCCACGATATTAATGTCATGATTTGCAGATTATGATCATTTTGGATGGAGGGCCAAGTTGGCGAGTAGATTTGCACAGCTACAAGTTGTCAATGCTCTTCGTCGAGGAGAAAGAGAGCAAGCCTCGATGATGCTTTTGAATCTTGGTCATGCCAGTGGTTGTTTAACAGCTCAAGATTTTTCTTATATTCTCGAATACTGTGCAGATACTGCTGATCCTCTGGTAAGTTTACTTCCGACAAGATACTTTTTTCTTCTTCTTTCTGCATTTCATAAGATAAATAAAATGCCGTGCTTCTTCTCTCCACTTGAAGCACTTGTTCATGAAATTCAGAAAAGAGGTACTGAGAAATTAGCCTTTGCACATGAGCACATCTAATATAGTATGAGAAAGAAATCGAACTTTGGTTTTAGTTGTGACTTTGGTTGCTTAAGATATACAATCATTGAATTTCAGACTAAGTATTCTGTGTATCTTTTGACTTCATGTGTACTTTGACTGCAATTGCGCTTTGTTGGTTTAGTGTTCAATAAGGAAGGAAAGCAATAAGGTTATTGTAACTTGTTAATATTTCTGGATATGCTTTGCTTTGTCTTACAAGAGATTGCAAGGGAAAGAATGTTTTTAGTGGTTTCATATTCCTTTTCAAGACTTCATGCCTTTCTTCTCTATTTCTTTTAGGAAAAACGTAGAGGCAGTTGGATCACAATTCTAATTAAGGAGGTTCTATATAAGATATAATGATATATATTGACGGCGATATGCTTCTTTAGTCGGAGAACAAAATTTTGACACCTTTTAATGTAAGATGAATTATGAATTTGGGACAAGGAAAATTGTTATGTTATCTCAGACACTTATATTAATTGTTCTTTGCCTAGTTGCTAGTCATATGAGCACCTATGAATGTGTACATCAAACACCTCTCATTAAGCCAAATTTGTGGAAAGACTACTAGGTTCACTATTTGCTAAAAGGAAACCATTTATTTTAATATCCATTATCCAAGGATTTAAGTATCCATCGGCACGGACCGTATCTACCGTGCCTTACCGTGCCAACAAGATACCGGTACGATACCGCCCCCGTGCCAATGGCATAGTTCAAAACTCTTTTTTCTTAAATTTACTAAGTAATTTTCTCAATAAAGTTCAAAATATTTGATAAAGATACATAATAAGCAATTAAAAAATTTTGTTGCTAAAGAAAATAAATATTTCATGCTATTATGTGTCGGCACGCATGTATCTTTTGTGACTGGCACTCATCGGTACGGCTCGGCACGCACCGTGCCGTACCGTGCCGGCAAGTTTTCGGCATGATCCCGTACCACGGCACTTAAATCGTTGCCATTATCCAATATATCCTTTTTGCTGGTTTCATTGAAGAAAATTTTAGGCGAAGTTTATAAATCACCGCGAGTTATCTGAAACAATGGTCTAATGCTCCCTTATGGTTTTAATATTTTCCACCTGGCCCCCATACTTTGCAATAGTAGGGAGGCAAAGTTGGTTAATTTTGTTGCTTTGCAAGGTCTTTCTTTTACATATTTGATTTCTTCGGTTAATTATACAGAATGTGGTAGTAATTCTCTTTACCATTTTTGTTGACTTTCGAGCAAGGATTTAAGTGCCGTGGCACCGAGTTGTGCTGAAAACTTACCGGCATGGTGTGTGCCAAGCTGTGCCGATAAGTGCCGGTCACAAAAATACATGCGTGGCAACACATAATGCCATGAAATATTTTTTTTCTTTAGCAATAAAATTTTTTAATTGCTTATTATGTATCTTTATCAAATATTTTGAACTTTATTGAGAAAATTACTTAGTAAATTTAAGAAAAAAAGGGTTTCGAATTGTGCCATCGGCACGGAGGTTATATCGTGCCGGTATCTTGTTGGCACGGTACGGCACGGTGGATACGGCCCGTGCCGCCGTGCCGTACCGTGCCAACAAGATACCGGCACGATACAGCCCCCGTGCCGATGGCACAGCTCAAAACTCTTTTTTCTTCAAATTACTAAGTAATTTTTTCAATAAAGTTCAAAATATTTAATAAAAATATATAATAAACAATTAGAAAAATTTATTTTTAAAGAAAATAAATATTTTATGCCATTATGTGTCGGCACATATGTATTTTTTGTGACCGCCACGGCACGGCACGGCTCGGCATGCACCGTGTCGTACCGTGCCAGCAAATTTTCGGCACAACCCCATGCCACGACACTTAAATCCTTGCTTTCAAGGAACTTCATATTTTAATTTTCTTGCATCTTATGTGCAAATTATGTAAATTTTTTTTGTATGATTTTTTTTATAATGGATGTTTGTATCAGTTTGTTCTGGAGACATGGAAAGTCATGGAGGAAAATGCAATAGATCCGAATAAAAGTTGTTGCAGATTCATCATCCAAGCCTTCACCAAAGGAGGATATCTTAAGGAGGTAGGCGAACATTCTTCTGAAACACAGCTATTAGGCTCGCGGAGTATTTGAAATGTGATTTAACAAATAATAGCTTTCAAAATCTGGCTCCAAGTGTTTGAATTTCCTGTTCTTTGCTATTTCTGTTACATTTATTTCAAAAACCTTTTTTCTATCATGTGTGCAAATAACTTATATTTGTTCAACTTGCTTTCAAGGTTTGCACAAGAGTTGTGAGTTACATCTGAAGCGTCTTTTCTAGAGATAATCTGCTTTCATATTATTGATAATCCTTTTCTTTCTATTTAGGCACTTAATTGGCTGGCTTTTCTTGGGGAAAATGACCATGTGCACTGTGCTCTTCCAATGTTTAATATTTTCTTAAGTGTATGTGGAAGTACACAAAATCGGAATTATGCTGAGGCCTGCTTGGAGAGAATGGAAAGCCAGCTTCTAGGGAAGTCTGAAATAACTTATTGGGAACTTCTTAAGGTTCGTAACAAACAGAAAGATGATTTATAAGGAATCTTACAATGAGTACAGAAAACTTTGACATATGTAGCCTGTAAAATTTTTCATGCAAAAATTGTAGTCTCTTTCGATAATCATTATTACAATAGAATATGCATGATGGCCAGTAAATTTTTGGTTGTTTGAATCATAAGCCAATCAGGGGATTTTAGTGGCACCGAGCTTTCGATGTCACAGGCTATATTGCTTGTTGTCATCTCTATTAATTAAACATTTTCCATATCAAAACAACATTTGTATAAAGTTATGAATTTTGTCTTGCTTAAAAAAAAAAATTGCACTCTCTTCTGTGGATTTTGGATTTCTATCTTAAAAACCGGGCTCGTTTAAATTTACAAATTTGTGATGTAGAGGAAAATTACACTTGGAATTTGGATGTTAGTCTTTTATTGAAGAGAGCCCATCTGCTTTTATGTTGTATTATTTATCTCTTATTATTCTACGATAATATCTAGTTCCTTGATGGTTGAGTTGTTCTTTCTCCTCCTGTAAAACACTTGCTTTATTCTTGGATCATAGGGAGATAATGTGACTCTTGTTTCAGAATTTTGTTCATATCTGAATGCCACAAGTTTTCTCTTGGTTATTGTTCTTCCATTAGTTGTCATGATTATGTTTTATCCTTTGCAGCTTGCTGTGTTGCAGAAAAATCTTTCTGCAGTTTATGAGATATGGGAGGAATGCACTAGGTACTATACCCCAAGCATTATAACACTACGAAAATTTGTACAGGCCTTCACTAGATTAGGTGATCTAGAATCAGCACACAAGACATTGCAATATATGGTGACCCTTGCTGGGCAAAACAGTGCCACTCTTACAGTTTCTGCCAAAAGGCGGTACCAATCATCAAGATTAGATATTCCTATTCCTGCAATGAATGATTTATCAGGACTCAGATTTTTCTCACATGCAAATTTGCCCTTGCCAGTGTTTCAAGTAAACCATGAAAAGCATGAAGTTGTTGATCCTTCTCACTCAGAAATTGCTTGCAAGGAACTAGATAAAGGTATGCGTACCCTAAATGTTTTGAACTGCATTGGCAGTGCTGTTAATTTGATAATTAGAATTTTGCAGTGCAGGTGGAAAATGAATTTTACATTGAAAGTACTGCACAGATGTTGGAAAGGGCATCTATACCAACTAAGAATTTCTTGAGATGGTCTTATAATGATATGATGCATGCCTGTGCAAGGTTTAATAACTGCCAGTTAGCTGAGCAGTTGTTTTTGCAGGTATAGTTCTATTGGACTCTGCAGGCCATTGTTAGCAATATGCTTTTCCTATCCATATCAAGAATAGGAACATGCTTATCAATTTGGTCTCTGATGCTTAAAAGTTGTTGTTTCTTTTTGTTCGTGTACTAATTGGTTCTATAACCACAAAAATCCATCCCACAAAAGAAATTACTAAAGACTGCAGATCGAACCACTGAGGTGCTGATTCGCACATTCATGTATATCATATACAGACTAAGAAATTAGAGGCAAATGTGAATTGAACAATCAGATCCATCTATCTAAGCAAGAAAAGTAGCATGCAAATTTTTAGCCTCAACTATTTGATTTCGGCTTAACTGATCCTTTCCATCCTATTGGCTTTGTTCTGGATTGCATTTAACTTCTATACTGTCTTTTGTCATCCTGCCTTATGCCAGCTGTTGAAACATTGTACTAAGCATGCCCACCAGATATCTGTCTGTCCCTGTCTATGTTACTAGCATCTATCTCTATTTTACGCTTTATTTGATTTCTCCTATTCTGTGCTATTGAGAAGAACAAGCAACTTTGTAACTTTCATTTTTCTCTTTTTTGCACTATTCTTTTCCAGGGATTTGTATCACACAAATATCCGAATAGCATTTGATTTCCTTAATAATGCATATTCAAATCTAATTTTGCTAATACTGTCTTATCTAGATGCGCGAAGTTGGATTGCTGCCTTCAAGACATACTTATGATGGCTTTGTTAAAGCTGTTATTACTGGGAAAGGAGTTACATATGGCATGAAAGTGGTATGTCTACCTCCATTGACCCGGTATTATCTTTGTTTTCAAGATCAAATTTCCTAATTAAAGTACCCTATGCCTCCTAAACGTAAACTATGGAAATTGAATGGGGAGTTATTACCAGTGCACAATACAATAGATCCAATCTCCAATAATATGTTTTTGCAAAGAAAGATGGGCCTATATTATGTTTTTTGATTTATGCGGAATGTTGTTTTTTTCAGGTTGAATCAATGGAAAAAAAGAATATTGAGCTTTATAATGATACACTTGCTGCTCTCTCAATTGGTCATAGCAGAAATTTAGATCTGGATTTGGCTGAGTCCTGTCTGGAAAAGCTTTCGGATAGTCTACCAAAGTACATAAATCCCTTTAATGCCATACTTGCTGCCTGCAATGTTGTGGTAAACTATTTACCTTCTTGGAATGCCTTTGAAGAGTTTCCTAAATGTGTTCCTGTATATTAGGTTACTCATATATATCCTTTCTAAACATTAAGTTATATGAGATCATCTTTTCATTTTCAACGAAGTACAATTAGATTGTCCTTTCAGCTTAAAATGCTTTGCATTTCGGTACATTATTTTGACTAGAATCCTGTGTATGTCTGTTTATGATTAATGTATACATCTAGTAGGATTCTCAAGCCTTTCAAATTATCTTGCAGAATGAACCAGAACGGGCAGTTCGTATAGTATCCAGGATAAAGCATTTCAATATCAAATTAAATATCAGAACCTATGAACTTATGTTTTCATTGTTTGGCAATGTCAATGTCCCTTACGAGAAAGGAAATATGCTATCACATGCTGATGTTGCTAGAAGGATACACATCATTGAGTTGGACATGTTGAAGAATGGAATTCAACACAGTTTTGTGTCAATGAAGAACCTGGTATTGTTGCCTCTCTTCCTGTTTGTGTCCTTCTTCTCATAAAGCTTAGTAAGCAAAATCTTTTGTTTGACTTTAGCTTACAAGCAACATCATCATGGAAAATCTATTTACTATGCTCTCCGTCTTTTCAATTGTTAATAAAGAAGTATGCAGTTCGTGCATTTTGTGAATCTTGCATATATAATCCTGACTGAAAATTGATAAATGTAGGCCACTTCCGCAATATCCTGTTGACTGTTGTTCAACTTTTTTTTTTTTTTTTTTTTGTCTTTTCCGACAAACACAGACAATTATATGTCATATTGCTACTGCAGCACTATTACAAAAAATTCTGGGATATGCACATAAAATCTGCTAAAGCAAATAACCATCAATTATCATGTCGCTTTTGTTTTTGTTATCTATTATAGCTTTCTGTCGCTATGTATACTGTCTACTGTAAAAAAATTTGTCAGTAGACGGTTTCTGGTGCTTTTAGTTGCTTACAATAATTGGACAGGGCCAATTGGGTCTACACTTTTGTTATTATGGCTATTTTGCTCTCCGGCTTTTCCACTTGTCATTTTAATATGTCTTTTATGTGTGATTTTTCTCCCATATGGTGAAATATGTTGAAACAAGACCTTTCATTTCGTAATTTATCATAATTGATTTACCTTGACATCTTGTTGTTTCAGATAAGAGCTGTTGGAGCTGAGGGCATGATACAGGAGATGCTGCGCTACTTAAATGTGGCTGAGAACATGTTATGGCACATAGATCCTTATCAGAAAAGTGATATGTATAACACTGTCCTGCACGCGCTAGTTAAGGCTAAGGATGTATGCACCTCACTGCTTTTCATTTCTTTTCTTTGGTACCCACTCTTTGTTTATATTTATTTTACTTATCAAAGTATCATAGTTTGATAAACTTTTTACATTATTGAAATGTTGATCAATGCAGACACACACAGCCATCAGAGTCTTTAAGAATATGAGGGCTTGCGGTCTCCCAGCCAATGTTGCAATATACAACATTATGATTGAATGTTGCAGTATGCTGACCTGTTTTAGATCTGCTTGTGCTTTACTGTCCCTGATGTTTCGGGATGGTTTTTGTCCACAAACTTTGACATACACTGCACTAATGAAGGTATGATCTATATATCCCTTCAATACAAGCTAAATATATTGCTCTGGATTGTATTGGACAATATTTGCACGGGTTCTTCTTCTCTTGCACCATATGCAATTCTCTTTCCCACAAGTGATGTTTCAATTGACATTAACGTATGCACCAAAGAGCAGAGTATGGTTCAGTGCCATTTTTCTGTCAAGCTAAAGTGTAAAAATAAAATATGACTATCATAGCTTCCATCTCCTTAAATATGGGCCCTAGCTTTTGGTTAGCACTATTGCCACCTAAAATTGTTCCAGGGCAACAAAATCCGGTTCATCGGGATTTGTCTCTTTCACGGAGGGTAAATATAACATAATGTAGTTTCTTTTTGATTGTTTTTTAGTTAGGGATGCTAACTAGTAAGGGTGGGTCCAGGTACCACTGCTAGTGGGAACTGCATAGGAGAAATATGAAAATAAATTTGGGTCTTCCCACTTTATGTGTGTGTGAGGGTTGGATCCGCATAGAGTCGAAAAGTATAAAGCCTATTTGATGTCGGTTGAGGACCAGGGCCAAAAATGGGTCTGAATGAGTAATATAATTAGAGCTGCTGCATAGAAAATTTGAAACATTAAAATTTGCAATTTTTTTTCTATTTCTTCTCAGGTCCTATTGGCAAATGAAGAGTTTGATAGCGCAGTGAGCCTTTTGGATAAAGCGAAGGATGAAGGAATTCAGCTTGACGTCCAGTTATTTAACACAATACTTCGAGAAGCATATGCAAAAGTCCTTACTTCTCTTGCAATATTATATTTGTCAAGCCTTTCTGTTTTTGCAAAACAGATTTCCTCATCTAAATTTATTTAAATCTCACCATGTCAGGGACGACTTCATATAATTGAGCATGTTGTCGAGCATATGCATAGAGAGAAAATCCAACCTGATCCTTCAACTCTGTGGTACACATTCTCTGCATATGTGGAGTGTGAGTTGCATACTACAGCAATGGAGGCGTTGCAGGTCTTAAGCATGCGAATGATCTCTGAAGACAACCATGTTCTTCGCGAAAAGAGGGCTTCTTTGGAGGATCTTGTCCACAGTGAAGACCCAGATGCTGAATTAAAAATCATCGATACATTTAAAACTTCTGAAGAGTTTCTAGCAACAGCTCTCCTTAATCTCAGATGGTGTGATGTTATTGGTTCGTCAATATCCTGGTCACCCGAGGAGAGTTTTTGGGCACGAAGGCTCGCCGCTTCTTACGGTTCTCCATAAATGGCCAAATTGGTCCTGAAGACTAATGATAATTGCGAAAAATGGCGGAATGTCAGTGGGCTGGATATATATGTCACTACACCAGGTGCAGGCGATGATTTCATTACATCCAGCAAGGGGGATGAAAGTGCCTATATACCAGCCACCAGGAATATTCTCATCTAGCACTTCAGTAATGTTGATTCTTTATCTTCCAGTTTATTTACTGGGTGTTCTCGGTTAATGTGCTGATCGTATGACGAGGGTGAAAAGCAGCTCTGTAGTTGTTTGCCGCATATTCCTACATTTTGAAGTTTGGTTTTCAAGACGAGCGTTCATGTTGTTGACTGTTACTTAGCCTGGACTGTCTCGAAATAATCGGTGCTATTGTAACGATACCACCATCCCAGGTTCGAGTTTTTACAGGAACTGCTTCATTTAACTATCATTAAATACCAACTCAATGAGGCATAACCGAAAAATAGTCTCCATGTAAGTTAGGGTTTTGAAACCACTATTCATTAGCTGTCATTGTAATATTAACAACAATTGCAAATAAGCCACCTGGGTGTACAGTAGAAGGGAGAAGTGCGGAGTTATTTGTTGTTGTTTAAGTGTAATTTTCCTGTGTAATTTTCTGCACTTCTGGTCGTAACTTCAGTTTGCTACTCAAACATGTATCTCTATTTGAAACGGGCAATCTTGTGAATTTTAACTATACCGTTGTTCTTACTTTAACTGTATGCATTATTACAGGTTGGATTTTAGCAACAAAACCAAAGTAATGGTGAGTTCGATGAACTCACAGCAAAGTTTTTTTTTTTTTTTTCGTCTTAATTTACCAGTACATCAAGTCATTTTCTCTTTTGAGTATTGTTAATGTGTTAATATTGATAGCTTCTGAGGGACATTTCCTGAGATCAAAGGCTTCTGATCAACATAAAAATAAAAATAATGATAATAATTTAAATGTTTTTGATTGAGTACAATACGTAGCTCTAATTGGCAGGTTCCAGTGGTGCGGGTTTTAGAGGTTCATGGTTCTAAGCCAAAAGCACAAGGTCTCGTAATAGTCATCATAACGAAGATAATTTTGGAGATATTTTTTGGCGCTTGAAGCCAAACCCACTCCTTGGCGTTTTATTCCCTTATCCGACCCTCTCCTTCCCAACTCCCGCTCTCAACTCTCACAACATACTGATACTGCTGCAGACCAATGTCATCTTTTTCTCCATCTCCTCTCGCCACTAATCCCCAGATGCCTTTCTCTCCCAAGAGAGGGCCCCCTCCAAAGCCCATCCCTAAAGAGCTACACTTCAACCGTGACCTCTCTGCGACCAAGAAGCTCCAGGTAATCAATCATTCCTGCCTCTTAATAGAGTTTTTAAATGATAGGAAATTTTAATGAGGCTAGGATTCTGTAAAAGCTCGAACTCAGAATTTTGTTTCATTTATGTTTCATTCAATATTTTATATTCAACGTATTGTAGGTTGGAGTGGATTTGGTGGCACGGTTGGTTGGGGTTACTCTGGGCCCGAAGGGTAGGAATGTGGTGCTGCAGAACAAGTATGGGCCTCCCAAGATTGTTAATGATGGAGAGACTGTACTCAAGGAGGTATGCTGGGGTTTGAAATTCAATCCAGTAGATATAACTGAATGAAAGTTCTTTTTCTCCAAAGATTGCTACCTGTTCTTTTTCTAATTGAACAAGGTTGAATTAGAGGATCCTTTGGAGAATCTTGGAGTCAAATTAGTGAGACAGGCTGGAGCAAAGACGAACGATCTTGCCGGTGATGGTTGCACCACTTGTATCATCCTTGCGCAAGGTTTAATTTCTGAAGGAGTAAAGGTATGTATGGTTCTTCCCTTCTTTTAGATCTTTATGAAGTGCAGTGGAGTAATTGTTGGGGATGTAAAATGTTTTGGTCATTCCTAACAACCTATATTAATGCTGTCACAGCTTTGGTCTTATGATTATTTTCACAAATTAGGTACTCGCTGCAGGAATGAATCCGGTCCAAATTGCACGCGGGATCGAGAAGACTGCTACGGCTTTGGTCTCGGAACTTAGATTGATGACGAGGGAGGTACGATCTATTCTTTTTTTTTTCTTTTGGCTATTTTGTATAAATCATCTAGTGATGATATCTGTTAGTTAGGTAGCGTCCGCACTTAGAATTTGCAAGTTTTTACATGTTTACTTTAGCTTTTTTATTGTTTCCTACCACTTCACTGAAATTTGAAAACTATCTACTTTTCTTGCAAAAAAAAAAAACAAGTCCTTTTACATATAATTAGTCACTATTTATGGTGCTTTTGATCTTTGTTCATTGCACATAATTTGGTATGATTGTCGGGACACGTGATCTTAAAAGGAATGGTATCTTGTAGATCGAAGACCATGAAATTGCTGATGTTGCAGCAGTTAGTGCTGGGAATGATTACAATGTAGGAAGCATGATATCAGATGCCCTTAAAAGAGTTGGCAAAAAAGGTTTCGTGAGAATCGAAAATGGAAGATGCACCGAGAACCATTTGCAGATTGTAGAAGGGATGCAATTCGATCGTGGTTATCTCTCACCCTACTTTGTTACAGATCGCACCAACATGTCTGTGGAGTTCAACAACAGTAAGGTGGGTACTAAATTGTTTCCATGAAAATTGTTTTACTCCAATTAATTAGCAGGGTTCAACGATTCTACACAGATACTTTTGGTTGACAAAAAAATCACAAATGCGAGGGCGGTGTTTAAGATCTTGGATGGTGCTGTAAAAGAAAAATATCCGCTTCTGATTATTGCAGAGGATATCGAACAAGAAGCTATGGGTCCGATAATAAGAAACAAGCTAAAAGGTGTTTTAAAGGTGGCTGCTATTAAAGCTCCTGCTTTTGGACAGCGCAAGAGTGACTACTTAGATGACATTGCTATCTTGACTGGAGGTATAAAGTAGTCTGAGTTTATGTACATGTTAAAGCTGCTAAAGTTCGTCTCACATCAGAGGAAGTTCTCTATGAGTTTCTGCTATTATATTCAACCTCTCTTTACCATTTTCTTAATTCAGATTTTGTTTACTATTTTACAGGTGTAGTAGTAAGAGATGAGATGGGATTGACTCTTGAAAAGGTTGGAAAAGAAGTCTTGGGTTCTGCAGCTAAGGTGGTGATTACAAAGGACTCGACATTAGTTGTTACTGATGGAAGCACCCAAAATGCTGTTGAAAAGAGGGTTGCTCAGATAAGAAGTCTTGCTGAGGTACAAGTGCTTAGGCCGCCTTGCTTGGTTTGTGAGAATACATGAAACTTGTTCTGGTTCAATTATTACTCTATGCGTAAGGATTTCTTGCCTCAGTTCGCTGAGACCTGTGTAGTAATATACTTCACATCTTGTTCTTTACTAGATTTCCTTGTCACCCTCATTTAATTGTCAACTCAGAGCTCATCATCTCTTTTCAGAACTCAGACGAGAAGTACAAGAAGAAAATATTTAATGAAAGAATAGCAAGGCTATCCGGTGGGATTGCAATTATTCAGGTGTGCCATTTGAAGATTTTTGAGTTTGATACGTTTCTCGATCTGATATGGTAGACAAAAAAAAAGTGTGTAAATGGTGTTACATTGTGCTGAGTTGACTTTACGAAGTAATTGACAGGTAGGTGCACAGACAGTCGTTGAATTGAAAGATAAAAAGCTAAGAATTGAAGATGCTCTTAATGCAACCAAGGTAGGTTAAATTTAAGTCATCTTCTTTTCAGCATTGTTTGGTGTCACCGCAAATGCTTGTATTTGCAGGCAGCTATTGAGGAAGGTGTTGTTGTTGGCGGTGGATGTAGCCTATTGAGGTTATCTATGAAGGTGGACAGTATCAAAGAATCTTTGGATAATGAGGAGCAGAAGGTGCCGGTCTCTCTCTTTTCTCTTAATTATTTCGTAGAAAAAATAGTTCCTTAATACAGAGTGTAAAAATATGGGAAAAATAAACTTAAATTTATACAAAGATATTCCCAATCTGCGCGCAATATAAAGCTTAAGCTTTGAAACCTAAACCCACTAAAGCAAGTATAATTTTTTTTGTAATTGAACTCATGATAATTGTTGGAAGAAATAATGCTGTGAGTTCGCTTCTGATATTCTTGTTTTTGCTTCTGCAGATTGGTGCCGGCATCTTTAAGCAGGCTTTATCTTATCCTTCAAAATTAATAGCGAAAAATGCTGGTGTGAATGGAAATTTTGTAGTGGAAAAGGTTTCTACAAAGTATCTATAAAGCATATGTTTGATAGTGAAGATTATTTTCCCCTCTAATATGCACAAAATTATTATTTTTATTTTTTTGTTGCCAGGTCCTGTCCAATAATGATATGACCTATGGCTACAATGCGGCCAAAAACTGTTTTGAGGATCTAATGGCTGCTGGAATATTAGATCCATCCAAGGTAACCATGAGACAAAGTGATTCTAACTATATTGTTTTGTATGATTTTACATTTAAACTTTCATTAAGTAATGCTTCTAAGTAATACGCGAATGTCAGACTGTAGCGCGCACATAAAATTTTACAATTAAATGTTTTTTTTTCTTTAGATCACAAAGTGTAAAATGCTTTTGCCTTATATTTTCAATATAAGGTCTTGTTTTTGTTTGGTTAATTAGATATATTTGAATTCTTGAAGCTGAATATCAAAAAGTTTATGTGCATTCTTAAATTGTCTGCTCAACTTGGCGCAGGTTGTTAGATGCTGCATAGAGCATGCTGCTTCTGTTGCAAAGGCTTTTCTCACAGCTGATGTGGTTGTTGTCGATTCGAGAGATGATAAGCCACCTGGCATACCAAGGCTTGTTCCATCTTCTAAAATTATGCCAGCTTCAGGTGATTGCATATTACAACTTCTAAAGTATTTCCTTTCTCGTTTACAATGCATGCCCCTCTTGCTAAAATTCTTCTGTTATTCATGATCCCAGGTTTTGCACTTTAGACCGTCAAAGCCTTTGAAAATAGTTATACAGCAACTTCCTCTACTGTTCATCCACCTCTTTATAAGATGAAAAATTGAGCAGAGAGAGCATATTGTGGTAAGGGCTAATTCAAGGCATGAAAGATGAGCATTTTAGTACAGCTACAGTTCCACCAATGCAAAAAAATCTACCCAAGAGTATATAATCGGTACATTGAGACTGGAAAATTAGTCTAAACGCTCAAAATGTCACTTCTCTGTGCTATTATAAGGTAACGATAGCGCACATCTACCGGAAGTAGTTAAGAGAGTATCCTTTTCTTTAGACTCTAAACTGCTCGGTTACTCTTTTTTGTGGGAGAAATTCCTTTCAATAATGCAATGTTTCTTTGAACAAAGTAAATTTCCTTGAATAACAAGGATTGTTTCTTGTATGTTTGATCTTACACTTTTGTAACAAATAATTTGGTCTCTTGCTTTGCTAAATCAACCTTTTCCATAAGTATTGATTTTTTTTTTTATTCTTCAAATGAAAATTACAGTTGGTGATTCGAGAGAAACACAAGTTACAGGGACCATATTCATCTTTTAATTGCGTCTAGTCTTGATTAATTAATCATTCTTGTGGTGAGCAATACATTTTTAATGCTGAAGATAATCTCATATCTTAGTCATCTCATTTGGTGCCATTGTTGACATTGAGATATCTAGTGTTGGAGGTTATTCAAAACATAGCAATACAAATCAATATCTGGGCTTATTTTGGTGTCTCGAGCTTTCCTCAAAATTACATTGATGAGATGTTTTGCTTATACTTGATTCATGTTTAAACTTGTACCCAAATAGATATCCTCACAAAGAGGGCTATGGTGGGACATCATAAATCCAACCCACTGGGGCCTATCCACCATGCATCATTATCATATGCACAAAAGAATATATTGCCAACACAAGACCAGCCACAGCTGGTATAACAAGATCTTTCCGCTTGAGCGTATGCTTCTTTTGATCCAGCTATTTATGCCAACCAACACAAAGGGTCAATAATTTGGTCATTCTTTGAACAGCTTCAACTTGGAAGAACAGTGTCTTAATTATATACTGTACAAGAGCTGATTGTCACGTGTCGATCGTGTTGGTTCGACCGTCACATCCTTGGGGGCCACTTTTGGAGGACATTTGGTAGACAGTTGGGTTGACAGAGTTACGGAATTACGAAGTTGGGACAATCCGTCAGGGTTGAACTGTGGGCGAACCAACGGAGGCAATTCCCTAGCAATGGCCCATGCCATGACCAGAAAAATGGTGCCGCATGCGGGGTTTCAAAACGTACCCCTCGGTGAGCACCTTTGTACCCCGGGGTGCCAAAGGGGTGGATGCCTCGTGGATTATAGAGAGGAGGGGTTGGACACTTGCGAAATGGCCCTGACTCCCCTGTTGGCCTATAGGACATAGGTCATCCCTTGGCGAGCGGAGTTGCCAAGCCTAGATTCGTGTGAGCGTATTCGAGGGTCGATGAGCACACGGGCTTAGGGTAATGCCAAAGACACGAGGTCGACGACATTACGGAGCGGGGTAAGCCAAGAGGCTTTGCCTCTAGGTTCGCTTGCACTACCTTATGCCGTTTCAGATCTCTGTAGTGGAGCGAACGAGCGGATGAGGGACAGTCTTGCGACAGTTGGTCCGCCGTAATGAACAAGGCTCGCAAAGGCAGCGGTGCCGAGCAGGGATTCGTGCGGCGCGAGGCCTACGAAGTAAGAGAAGACCATCGATGCTGGTTTTCGTTAAGTGAGCCATGGAGAGGACCGAGGGTGTTGGAGGCCAGGCATGGCCGTCCAATAGAGGTGCCGAATGGCTAGCGAAGCGGAGCGAGGCCGATTCGATTGCGGGCGACATCCGTCAAGCGAACCTTGGATGCTGGGCCGAGTGTGTTGGCGACCGAGCATGGTCGTGCAATGGAGGTGTCAGGGGATTGGCGATGCGGGAAGAATGTCGCTAGGTTGGCAAACCCTTGCGAAGGAAACACACGCGGGAACAAGTAGTGTGGAGTATTCGGGAAGCGGACCTTGGACCGAATCGGAGCGATGACGGAACTAGGTGGCCGGCGGAACGGGACATGCCCGACTCGATTATGGATCCCGTGGTAGAAATTATGGGGCGCGCGGCGCCTTGGCAAAGGCAATGGGCTGGCGGACGGGCGAGACGCGTGCGACAAGTCGCTCGGTTAAGCAGACGAGCGGAACGCGCAAGGGCAATTCGCTCGGGCCCATTCGAATGGACGAAGTTGTGACAAAGGGGCATTCGGTTAAGTAGCACTCTCGAGGAGAGTTTGTCCGACTAGGCGGAATATACTCGGCTTGAAGGCCAACCTCGTTGGCGGGGTTGTTTGTTCGGAACTCACGGAGTTCTACAAGGGGTTCGACGTAAGGCGCGGCGTCGGGCAGTCAGGCTCGTGGAGGAGCATGCTTGGTTAATGCTTGAGTTGTGATCCCACTGTTTAAGTTCGAGGACGTGTCCGTGACAAGGAACTCGGAAAGGCTGACTCAGGTATGCGACACTTGAGCGCCGCACGAAATAATTTTAAGGTGAAAAAGCAGCCCGTGACATGATGCTCCAGGTACCTTAGAATGAATTGCCCATTAACTATAATTGGAGCAATCTTGTGAAAGAGCGAAACAGGAGAGATTCAATTCCGTGAGTAAAAAATATGTGCACGGCATACCATTCCGGCCGCCGCTCATTAACAAAAATACTGTATTCTCAGCCATCATGAGATAACTTGGAATGGACAACTCAGGAATAATTTACCCATTCACACAAATTAATTAATTTTCTAGGCACGGGATTGTAAAGAAACTACTAATGTAGGAATGTTGTGCCATTTCTCCACACGTGCATTTTTTTAGACAGATTTTCTCTGGCTCACAGTAGGCTTTTCTTTTCCTTTATTGCCCAGACAAATTGAAGGTAAGAATTTTATCAATTGAAAAAAGATAATCGTTATTCTGCATTTGGATCGAAATAGTGAACTTGACCACTTGTGCATGCTGTTGAATATAATAAAGTGCATGGTTCTTTTTCTTCTGAAACTATTTGATAACTCTATGTCAACTTATGCTCCTTGCGTTTATATATTATCATGCTTGAAGACAAGGTAAGCAATATTAATGTAAGATGATAAATATAGAGAGTCACAAATCAAACATTTCTTCCTACAAAGTGAAGTTCCGAAAACTTAAGAAGAAACTTAAGCTACAATGTTTCTCAAAAATTTCTGCTCACAGGGCATTTGAATCCATGTGCAAGATCATTGTTCTCAGGTTGTCTTCAGAGGAGTACTCCCAAGGAAAATCTACTAGCTCGTAGATTTCACAATCTTAGCCAAAAAAGAAAATCTAGGAAGCTTCTAAAACTATTTACCTGTCAATTTATTCCTGCTTACCTTAGAGCTGCTCCTGGAAGAACTAGCGCGCTCCAGAAAAGGTATTGGAGATTTACCATCTCCCCTTTTCTCCACCTTCTCGTTTCTCTTGTATAAGCTTGAAGAAAACTGGCTATAAATCTCATTATCATTATCATGATCATCACCATTGACATCATCTCTGGGAAAATCCATGGCATCTGTACCATCAATTTTCGAGCGTGGTTTAATCTTCTGAGCAGGCCCTGTAGAAGCATCAGAGGCCAATGAATCATCTCCATGATCAGCAGCTTCATTGCAACCAGCACTTGCATTGCTGCTGCTGCTGCTGCTGCTGCCGCTGCTCTCACAACAATGGCCTTGATCAACTTCACCATCACCACCATCATCATGCATGTTACCATCATCATGCATGGGAGATGCAAGGTACATGGTCCACCCAGATTCACTGCTGCTGCACTCTTCAGCATCTCCAACGAGCTGGGAGGACTCCATTAGGCCACAAATTAAGATTGAAGGAGGAGACAACTATATATATTTACAAAGCCAAATAAGAAGAGGGAATGTATTAATGTTATCTCTAACCTATTAAATGGCAAGGCAAATAAATGGACCAGTCACCTAGATGGCTATAACATACTTAAATTCTCAATGCCAAAAGAACTTTTATGCCTCTGACCTACCTACAAAGAAATATAAAATAAAATAAAAAATCAGGACAAGGCCATCCAATCCAGTAGAGTTGAATCACCAATAACATTCAAAACCCACATCATTAAATGAGCTGAATTTGAACACCCACCACCTGGAAACTCAAAAGAATAGTTTGCAGTTTGCACCATCTGACAAGTTATCAGAAGAATGAAAGAGGCCCTCCACTTCAGATATTATTATGTCGTTGTTTTTGAAATATCTCACCTTCCTTTAATTCTGCCACAGAAGAGGTCCCAGTGGCTCCTTAAATAGGAAAGACAGCCCATCCTCTCACAACTGTCTCTCACACCTTTCCCAACCATTTTCAGTTCCCTGTCTTGTCATCAAGCCCCAAAAGCTCGAGATCTCCCCCCCACATTGCATAATTGAACGATCCCATCTGGATTTCATGAGGCCTATGAGTCTTTAAGATCATACTGCTAATAATAACTGCTGAGGTTGTCATCTGAACTATTACTGCTCCTCTTCTATCTGTCATGCACTGTTCTTCTCCTTGTCCCTTTTCTCCCCACAAGATAAAGCAAGGGAATGCATGCCTTTGTACTGTAGTGAAAGGTGACTTTTTCTATTAAGTATAAGTATAATCAATAATAAACAATCATCATTTTATGATAAAAATTATAATATACCATATATCACATATCAGAGCCAGAAATAATTGTTTTAAAAGCAATAAATAGAGTGCACATGACATAATGAACTTCTTTTCATTTTTTTTTTTCTCACAATAAATCATGATCAAACGAATTTACAAACTAAATTATTTAAGTAAAAAAAATTTAGCAACAAAGTCGTAGCATTACGGAGGTGTTATAATCGCTACAAATTAGTATTGGTTTGGGTGTTATTTTCTTTACTGTTACAATGCATTTATACAACATGTGAGATTAATAAATTCCCTACAGTTTTTGGGGCTGAAGACTACTGCAGAACGCTTTATAGTTGTTGAGCGTAACATGCACCTCGTCTAGGCTGTCATATCAAATGAGTAGTCTAATAGAGGAATGAACCAATTAAGAGATATTAATTACTTTCTCACCACCAAAAAAAAAAAAAAAAAAAAAAAAAAAAAATTCTTACTGGTGAGATATTTCTAAGTTAATTAAAACAGTGAGCACAAGTCTTTCAAGATGAAAGGCAACAAAAATTATATGAATTATAAATTATTTTAAATCTGCTATCTAATTTTTATAAATTTTAATTATATTATTTAATTTTTTAATTTATTTAATTTGAATTAGTTAATATTATTTTAATTTTAAAATTTTAATATATTATTTATTTTGCATATTTTATATAATTTTTATAACTATAAATTTATAGAAATACATAATTAATTTGAATTTTAAAATTAAAATATCATTAGCTATTGATTCAAAACAAATAAATAAAAATAATCGATAGTTCAGATAAGTTCGATTTGTTTTTATCTTTTTTCAATCTAACAAACTCTGACAAAAATTTTACATAGTTTTACAGGTTTTTATCATATAAAATTTTGTTTGTTTGCTTTCTTCTGAGTTTATTATACTGGGCCAAGTGAACTTTTGTTAATTGACCAATTTACTTTGTTAATTAACAAAATTATAAATCCTTGTTTTAGTATTTATTAAAAGCTTTGGGCCTATTTATTTTGTTGGGTAATGCATTCCTCTTGAGAGATGCAGCAACTTCAAAAATATATATATATATAAAAAAAATAATCTAAAATGCAGAATTATACGAGTGATATGATGTTTTCAATCAACCAAATTATTTTTAAAAAATTTATTTATTTAATCAGAAAATTGTAAAAAATATTTTAATTTTATATATATATATATATATATATATATATATATATATATATATATATATATATATATATAATTGAACATAATTAATATGCTGTAGCTGTTATACTGTAGACACATAAACTCATCTTCTTACGAGATATAAATAAATAGTACAAAATATCAGAGAGTGCAGTGGGGACTTCAATGGCAATGATCCAAACAACGATAATTAGCAGTACACCAAAATCCGTACTTCGCCTTCGAGCTCGAGAGAGCCAGAGAGGCTTCTGTTCTCCAATGTAAATTTTGGTGTACTTTTTTTTTTTTTTTTTTTTTTTTTTTTTCTGTTTTGTTATCATTTTGATTTTTTGATGGAGAACACATGTGATCTAACCTCTAACATCAACCACCAACCTCACATGTCTTTGTCTTTTTGAATGCTTTGATTTTTTATTTTCATTTTTATTTTTTTAAAAAAATTATTATTCTATCCAATTTATCTATTTTAAAATAAATTTAGCTAAAAATATAAAATAATCAAATTTCAAATTCAGAATCTTGAATATATCAATTACTAAATGTTTTGCTATCTCCGCTAGAAATAATCATGTTAATGAGAGAGGCGTGTCAATATTCAGTAGACCGACAATTTTTGAATTACTCTAATATTTAGAAAAAGATTTACATATTTTTTCCAAAAATAAAGTGTTTAAAATATTTTTAAAAAAAAAAGAAAAAAGAAAAAAAAAATAAAAAAATAAAAGCCTGTGTTTAGCTAAATCCCAAAAATCAGTAACTCGCCAAGCTAATTGGATCTAGGCTTACTTTTGGTTGGGCTAGAGTCAGGTCCGCTTTGTACCCGGCCTATTAGCATCTCCTACGCTGCTAATCGCACTTTCGCTTATAAATGAACTAACAACGCCTGCATCACACAGGCAAAAAAACACCACTAGTAGTGCCCAGTATTTTGCCCAAAATAGTAAAAATAGTTTACACAATGATAGTATAAAACTTAATTTTCTCATCCCCATTTGGTTGTTGTAATTACGACCAAATAAATTTTCACGGATTCAATATCTGAACAACCAACAGAATCAAAGCCTGGTAAGTCAGGCTACAAGCATTTCCCTAAAGGCAACTTATTCAACATCAAAATTACATAATACAAAACCTCGGTGTTAATCTGAAGGAAAAGAATAGACTAATCCGTCTCCAAATGTCCGACAAACCATCTTACATCAGGTGACTAGCGTTTAATAAATAAATTAGGATAATCAAATTGGTCGATCCACCGTCACCACAAAATCACCATCTGGGTAAAAGAGTATGGAGTTGAAAGGGATCCCAACTCAATCTTCATGTTCCCCTTCGTCTTCGGAATCTGCATATACAACAATATTGAATAAATACTATGTTTTACTATAGTATTAATGTTTTCTAGCATTAAATAGGCCTAACAAATTCAGCAGTACAGAGTTTCTTTCCCAGGTAACACATATTTCAGCATAATATCTATAGATCTTAGCACAAGATACTTACCGGATCTAACATCGTCCCCGACATGGCCTCTGGACTGGATTTGTTTTACAAGCATTCTGTACATTAAAACCCACCAATATATGTGAAGAACAAGCAGCGAAAACAGAAGTGAGTTGAACACATAATAGTATATTGGTCCTTCAAACTTATGCTTCTCCTTGTCCAAAGTCAATACGACTTCGTAGCTGAAAAAAAAATAAGATGAAAAGAAATGAAATCAATCAAATGTGCTCCAATGTTCCTGCTATGAAACCACTGATTCGGCATCCCAATTTGAGACTAGTGTTTAGCCTTAGCAAGTTGAACCACAAAATTATTAGCACACAAATTCAGAGTCCTCTGATAATTCATTAGTGCAAAAGTTTAGGCCGTGTTTGGATGTCAAAATGATTTATCTAGTAATATCCTATTCAGTACTAGCATTTTCTATTGTGATCCGAAGTTAGAACTATGATCAAATATCTATACTGGAATAACGTATTTGCCCTTCAAGTCATCTTTTTCAAATAAGATAAATTACCTCACAGGTGAAATATGCTATCCTATAAAATTATAAATGTCAAAACTTTTGAAGGAACAAAAATCAAACTCATGGATCTAACTATTTTGTGATGATTGATCAATTGCTAAAAGTCATGACAGTCACCTGTACAATGTTTTGCTCATTAAAATTTGATTTTTGCCTTAGTTTTTATGTACTCCATAACTGTGATAGGTAGATTGAAGGAAGGAAATAACTATCTTCTTCCAGAAACAACACCTAACATTACCAAATACAATTAATAGGATAAAATACAAATCACCTGACCTGCCAGAAAACATTTAGCAATTGATCAATCATCACAAAATGATTCGTTATATGAATTTGTAACAAAATCAAAACTTTTAAGTGATGGTTGAGTTTGGGTATTCTTGAAATGATTAAAGTTTGGCGACAACTGACCCAGGAATCGTTAGGAAAACTGTTTCACTTTTTCCTCTCTTCTCTAAAGACTTGTTTTAATAGAAATAGCTATGAAACTGACACCATATAAGGTATCTTAAATGTATTTTTGATTTTCAAGGAGCATTGTACTCAGTGCATTGTAACCAGGAATCGTACCTATGAAACTTACACCATGCAAGGCATCAATATATGCCACATCACTTTCGACCTTACCGCAATATAGTCAGTGCATTGTAATTGAGTATTGTTGTTAAATTTAGCGTTTAAGATTGAGTGCTAACAAGAAAATAAATCTTAAATTCAATCAGAGTATCTCGTCTCTGTAACTCTGCAATCATACATAGAGACCTTTCCAGTTCCGATGAAGCTCATAAGCACTTTTCAGAGTTTAAGCAGCTTGCAGTATAATAAATCCATCATTTTTATCAGTGTTGTTATTTTGCAAACTAGAAAATATAGTAAACAACTCATCGTATAAATGTCAGTACAATTAGATATTAATTGATCATTTATACAGAAGTGGATGTTTGACAGTCACATGCACAATGCTTCTTTATATAACTTAGCTCCTCGCTTACTAAAGTCAGCACAATAGCAACTAGTGAGAATAACCAGTCAAGACAATAGTGACTAGTGGAATAACCAATCAGTACAATTAGATATTAGTTGACTAGAAATATAGAAGTGATTGTTTGGCAGTCACTTGTACAATGTTTCCATATATAACTTAGCTCATCGCTTCTAAAGTTAGCATAATAGTGACTAGTGAGAATAACCGATCAGAAAAGAGCATTCAAATAAGTATCACCATCCAATAATTCATATTTACCTGGTACTTCTGAGAATCCAGAATGGATAGTATATAAGGCGAAGAATAGTCCAAGAGACGACAAACAGAATAAACGAGATGGAAGCAACCACTTCACAACCACTATACTTGGACATCTTTCCCATTTCTAAAAACACATCACTTGCATCATGAACGGCTAGGACAACCGAACCAACACGAGCAAATCTGTTTAAAGAGGCAGACAACATTAAGATGCCAAATAACTGAAAACTTTTTTTGATACACTTTGTAGTGATAGAGAAACAGAAAAGGAAGGATAAAAAGGGCCTGTAAGTATAGCCTATACTGTAAGTCTGCAATCGTAGGTCAAATTTCTACTGCAAGTCTTGCCAGAGCCACAATATCAACTTCAAAGACTCAGGCAATGTTTACCACTAAGTATATCTTAAATAAATAGCAAAATGCAAATAAATATTATGAAAACTTTAAGGACTCATTAGTGTTGCTACATGTGAGCATTCATGTCTATAAAATTATTTGCCCCCTCCTATTGATGATGAGGGCCTGCTATAAATGCTACACAACAATCATAAAAAAACTACAAAACGATGAAGGTAGAAAGTAAAAAGTCATACTCTAACTTGACAAATGTTTGCTTGGTGAGATGCTGTGTTGTCATGTAAAGTTTTGAATTACCATTTTAATAAATTATAAAAAAAATGCCCTCATAACTAGCTTTCTGTCCTTCCTTCTTCTCCCTCCAACAAAAGGCGATCATAGTAATCCCTCCAGCCAGCAACCTCCACTTGCCAACTTCCTCTCATCTCTCATTCATTTGGTGTGCTATATGAGGCTCCTAAACCAACATCCTACCCGTTTATATTCCTTTCATCCGCTGACTTAATTTCCATCAACTAATAATCATCCCAACCATCCATCTATTCCCCCATCATCTTCCTATCCTCCATAACATCATCCCTCACGCTATAGACTCCCAAGATATGTGCTAAATAGGGAAAAACCTAACGCATCACAAGGTAGGAGGGAGCAAGGCTAAAAAAAGATTCGATATTAGTAACTTTCGTATGTTATAAAGATAATATATAGAACTGTATGGCATAGATGTGAAATATGTAAAATATCACTACAATCATATCTGAGAGGATCCTGTCAAACAGAAGTATCATAATCTCGTTAATTACTTTGGTATGCTATAAAGATAATATATTGAACTGTATGGCATAAATGTTAAATATGTAAAATATCACTGGAATCATATATGAGAGGTTCCTGTCAGACGTATGTATTGTAATCTCATAAGTAGTTCTAAGCGGCTACACGCGAAAACAAGTTTTTAGTTTGAAAATTTGTATGCATGAACATTCCAAGTTGGAAAAATGACTCCTTTATGCAACACAACAAACGCTGTGCACATGTTTGATCTGACCAATCTCTAAGTATTAACTAGCCGTCATTCCTGTGCAGATGGGATTAGATAGTTGACAGTTACAGCCTGTAGGATACTAATACCAAACTTTGATTTCTTAATTATACTAAACACAAGCTGAGATGCCTTTCAAGATGGCAAAATTCGATCCTTGGGTTTCATATGGTGGACAGGGAAGCAGCTGATAATACAACACCAACTAACATCGACCATATGCGACAAACCTGAGTACGTAAGACAGCACTATCAGAATCACGCTTGCCACATGATGACCCATGGACACTCCAAAGTCTGAACGCCTTGTTTCCCAAAACAATAGAGCAAAGATTGAATATGTGTAAAATCCAGCAGCGTACATATAAACAGCCTTGAGCTTATATCTGGGAACAGGCAAGACTCAGTTGTTAGGCCTTCATTAATAAGCTTGTTACTCAATACGGTAATAGTGTTTTGAAGAATAGAAAGGCTCTTACTTAATCTTTTGGTCAGGCCAAACCTGCTCTCCAGGTCCGACCCAAAAATATTTAGTGTTTATAAACCACGGTTCGTTGTATGTAACAGACAAAGATAGCAGTTCTCCAGAAAGGAAGTAAACACACTTCCAGGCTGACTCCTTAAACTTTTTGATCTTTTTCCTCCTTTCATCTATTTCAAGATCAAGCTTTTCATGTCCCTTTCCAATTATAAGTCTCCTGGCTAACTTCTGTGAACAAAAAGAGAACACAATACTATCAAATGAGCATACCACAATTATAATTTCTTGCTCACATTCCAAAACTCAAGAATATGGGTAATGCTAAAATTAAAATCTAATGCTACAAATCTGCAACAAGTACTCAAATCCTACCATCAGTAGAGTTCTTTTCTGTCCGCTAATTTTAAAAGAAGTGCAATTAATTATTAATTCCCGAAGAAAGAGCATTTCACTTTTTTTTTTTTATTCTAAAATCAAATTTCGAATAAACGCATCAAAATCGCTCATTTAAGAGCTAAATAACAAATTAACCTCGCATATAAAACCGCTCTAAGATAAAAAAAAAAAAAAAAAAACTCCAGTTCTTGATACACCACGAATCCAAAAACCAAAGTTGACCAAATCCAACCATCTCACCTAGCCCAAGCACCCTCCTTTTCCTATCACAGAAGCTTCTAGAAGAAATCAAGGGACTCCCCCCAATCTTGACCAATAAATTCGAGATCGAAAGTGACAAAAACGAATCTTTTCCCGAATCACCAATTATCAACCAATTCCCAATTTCCCAAATCAAAGAACCAGTTCAAAGGATCCAAGCAAAGGGCGACGCACCTCGAACACGAATCTATCGAGGAAGAAGCGAACTGTGAGGAAGAAGAGGACGAAGAAGGGTAGTGTAACGAAGTCCTCGTACGCTGGATAAGCTTCTCGCTCCCAATCTATGGAGGAGAAGAGCTCGCCTACGCCCATGGCGATTACGATCTCCTCCGTCAAAGAGCCGAGACCCAGCAAGAGAGAGATATTGGAAGGTGCAGATGAGTCTCTCTCTCTCTCTCTCTCTCTCTCTCTCTCTCTCTCTCCTCAAAGTCCAAGAACACCGATCGTTTGGTTGAATCAAAACCCCAAACAAGCTCTGCGAGAGGCGAAGATAGAGTTTTTTTATTTTGTTTCCTTTTCGTTTTTATTATTGACTATCGCAATACGGATCAGGTGAAATATATATCCTTGATTTTACCTGGATTCTCAAAATTACCACCAATTAAGTGGGAAAGAATAAGAGATGGGTAAAATTGCCCGATTAGTCCCTACACTTTCAATGACCTTTCATTTTGATCCTCATATTTTTTTTTTTAAAACATTTTTATTTTAATTTTTGAACTTTTAATTAAGTTCAATTTAGTCCCTGATTTATTTGATTCTTTATCCTCTCATATTTTTATTTCAAAGGTCAAAGGTCCGATTTTTAAGCAGAGAAAAAAAATAATAATAAATCACATGATTGGAATAGAACAAATATATGGACTTTTACTGGCTAAGGAATCCTTGCTACGAAACAGATTTTTTTTTTTTTTATAAAAAAATATTTAATTTATCCTAATAATTTCACATTGAATAAAACTTTTTTATAAAAAAAATGTTTAATCAATCTCAATAATTATATATCGGAATAATAATGAAATTATATTTGTGTATATAAAAGACAATGTATATTAATAATAATAGCCAAACATCTAATTATTATTGCTAGTAGGGCTATAATTATAACAATTTGTGAATATTTTTTATTTTTATATGTCTTTGTGTTATATTATTTTTAAATTTATTCGTATTTATTAATTATTACAGTAAATAAATTAATATTTTTTACTAAATTTAACATCTAAAATATAAAATACTAGATCGCTTATGGCTTGAATTCTGATGTTGAAACATAAAACATAGTGTATAGACGAGACGTGTGTAAATAAATTAATATTTTTTACTAAATTTAACATCTAAAATATAAAATACTAGATTTATGGTTGAATTGATGTGAAACATAATTATCAGTGTAGACGGACCGTTGTGTATTATTATTATTATTATTATTATTATTATTATTATTATGAGTCTGATAAAATAGTATACATTAGGATGATGTTGTAGTTTAGAAATGCTCTATATTTATTCAGAACATTTTTCTTCTACACACTTCTATTTTTCTTCTCGATTGATAATTACTTTGACATGTTTCGCTTTTAATGCTTTAGCTCATATAGCTTATGCGGTGTTTATTTCTCCCTTACTTGGTAGCTAGATGTTCTAAGTAGGACATGGCGTGTTGTTGTGTATTCAATGTGAGGTGATGATGTTGGGTCTTCTCTTAAGCGGAGGTTTATATTTGTCGAAAATTAATTGCGAATGATCATGTCAATCATCGTAACTTACAAAAATTGACAATTAATGATAATTTTTTTGCACAATAATTCTTTAGATCCTGTTTGGCAACCGAAAGGATAAGGAGATTATTCCTCATTTATACCGAAACAGCATTTATCATATTATTCCGGTATAAGGGTAGAACAGCTGTTCAACACCACAGGTGGAACAGCTGTTCCACTCGTTGCTTATTATTATTTTTTTTAATTAAAATTTTTTAAATTTTAAGATATTTAAATTTATAAAATTTTAAATTATTTTATTTTATTTTATAAATTTTAATTTCCTCTATTAATCTTATTCCTCTTTAACTTACCAAACACAATTTTTCTTATCCCGGTACAACCCTTATACTCAACCAAACACAAAATTACTATAATTCTTGTTTGTACCTGAAGTTATGCCTATTTCCGAAATAACCAATTTTCGCTTATACACGAACCAAACGCAGCCTAAATTTACTGAATAAAGATGGTTATTAATAAGTACACTTTCAAGAAGTCAGACTGAGTCAAATTATTTCCGACTATGTTCTTGATTTTTTTTTTTTTTTTTTTTTTAACTATTACTTAGAAACTTTTTTTTTTTTTTTTTTTGCTACTTTTTGTTTGATATTGAATATTTTCTCCAGCATTTTTTTTCTTCTGTTTTTTGTATGTAAAACAATAAATTATAAATTTTACCTATGGTACTTATATTTTATTTTAAAAATTTTACTTTTAATGCCGAAATTTATTTTTTTAAAAAATTTACATATAAATTTTTAAATTGAATTTTATGATCTGATTTTACAAAAAGAAAAAATAGAAAGAACTGCTATATTTAAATATAGTAGAAAATTTAAATTCGTGTTGCTGTCAATTTTAAAAATAAGTTTTAATAATTATTTAGAATAAAAAAAATATTTTGCTGCAATTATAAGGAATCTAATTTTCTAAAATTTTATAAAAAACCTAATTTTCAAAACAATCACTGTACAATACTAAGGGATGGTTTTCAAACTTTTAATTTCTAATTATAGCAATAGTTCTGCATTTGAACCTTACTTTTGATCTTAAGGACCCGTTTGATAACGGATTAAGACAGAACTAGTTAATCCAGGGATAAATATAAAATACAGAACTAGTGTAAAAAAGCGTTTGGGATGATTTCATGGATAAGAAATTTTGTGTTTGATATGATAATAAGAATAAGATGAATAAGAAGTATTAGTTGGGTTAAATTACTTTTTTGCCCTCAACTTTATTATGTAATAATGAAGTGAAACAGGGTGCCTCGGTAGATGTGAGAGGGTATTTAAGAAAAAAATAAGAGGGTAGTTGAAAAGAGTGAGAACAGTAATTCTAACTTATTCTAGTTGTATTGAAATAAACTATACCGGTTGATTCAAGATGCGTTTGAAAGAACAAGAAGGATATCTCCTATTCTTTATTCTAATCCATTTCCAAACAGCCCCTATAAAATTACTAATATTATATTATATATTTTTTATTTAAGCAACTACCTCTATTCTCACTGTTGTTCTTTTTTTTGTTTCTTTTAATCCTTCTACTTAATTTTATATATATATATATATATATATATATATATATATATATATATATATATATATATATATATATATATATATATATATTAGTTTTAAATAGATTTCGAAACTATGACTTATTAAGAATTTTTGAACAAATATTATATAATAAATACTTAGTAGTTTGTGATATAAATTAGTTTTAAAATTTTAATATTTATTAAAATAAAATATATTGTTCTAAATTATATATTTTATGATCATGCTTTTCTTCTAACACTTTTTTTTTTTTTTTTTTTGCATTTGCTACAAAAAAAAAAAATACAAAAAAAATATATTTTTTTAATTATTTATTTATTTATTATTTATACATTGCGATGGAGAATAAGCTACGTATTCAAGCCATTGAATATTATTGCGCACGAGAGGGTTTCTCTGTTGACTTTTTATTTGGCTTTTTATCACTTACTGCCTCGACTACAGTTGTTTGAGTAAAGTAAAAAATGTGCTAAAATCTACCCAAACTATAGGCTGTTTTGAAGCAGCCCCACAACTTTTTATCTTTCTTGATCTACACTTCTTTTGCTTTTTTTTTTGTCTCCTTGAATTATTCTATTTACTTAAGTTGAAAATTTTATTAAATTTGGATCTCTATTAGCAATTAAGTGTTAATTGTTTAAGTTTTATGTTTTTAAAATGTGATGGAATCACTAGTGACTTCGAGAAAAAATCTACAATGTAGTGTGACTAAAATCATGCATTCCCAAATAAAAAAGTTAGGGAGCATCTAGTCGATAGGAAAAAGAAAGTTGAGGGGTTATTTAAAAATGACCTATAGTTAGGAAGTCGCCGTATATTTTCTCCTTGAGTAAATATAATCAAAACTATTTTTTCTCAAAAAAAAAAAAAAAAAATCAAACCCTCTTGTTCATAGCGTGTCCTATGCTGGGCTTTTCTTTTTAGCAGCAGGGCCCGGTCTGGTTGCCGTCTTTATGAGTGCGGCTATGTTGTGAGGACGAGTTTTTGATAAAAAAAATTTTAATTTGATATTTTCGCTACGAAATCTCAATTCTAGAAGGTACCAGAGTGGATTGCGGTAACGAAGCGGGTTGCAAATTTACAGAATCTGGTATCAGGCCGAGTACCGGATTTCCCAACAAACATTAACTTTAAATTTTAAGTTTTAAATTTAAATATTCAAATTTCAAATTTTATAGTTCAAGTATCAAAATTTAAATTTTTAAATTTTAAATTTTAAATTTTAAATATCAATATTTTAAATTTTAGATTTGAAATATCAGTTTTAAATTTATATTTTAAAAAATACAATATCAATTTTTATTTTTTTTTTCGAAATTTATATTTTATTTTTAAATTTTTTAATTTTCAGTGCTTTTATGGTTTTAAAAAAATTAAAAAATTTCAATTTTTATTTAAAAATTTAAAATTTAAAATTTATTATTGTTAAATTATTTGAATAAAAATTTAAAAAATATTATAAATAATTTAACAAATTATTTGCACAAAGCTTAAAAAATTAAATTTAACAAATTTTTTTTATTACTATTATTAAGGAATAGAGAAAAAAAAAATGAAAAAAGGGCTATTAACAAGATTGGTTAATTTCCACCATTCATTTTGACATGATTTACTTACTAAATAAACGATGTCGAAAATTTTTTAAATTTTATTCCTAAGAATTTTATAAAATGTAGATCATATTTAACGATGCGGATCGTTAATTTGAGCACCCTAAGATCGAAAATAAGACTATAGTACTGGAGTTCCGGTACTATAGATAGTATTGGAGTCTAGCTCTCTCTCTCTATATGAACTAGGCTACTATACTATTTATAGCACCAAGTCATTGGTGCTATTTAGTTTTTAACCTTTGGATATAGGGATGTGTGGTTAGGATGATAGTGGTCCCCTTGGGTTTAGTAGGTGGTTGGTGGAATAGTATGATCTAAGGGGTGAAAATAATTAGAAGGATAAATCTAATGGCAGAAAACATGATAGTACCAAATGTTTGGTGCTATCGATAGCATAGTATCCAAACTCTCTCTTTCTCTCTTCCTCTCTCTCTCTCTCTCTCTCTCTCTCTCTCTCTCTCTCTCTCTATATATATATATATATATAATACTATTGATAGTATTGGAATAGTGTATACTATCAACTTTTTGGCTATTGGATGATTAAGGTTTAGTCGGGGTTGGTGGAAAAGTAATAATACAAGGGCGGAAAAGTATATTCCTTAATATATTCTAGATATCCTTATTGTCCTTAATATATTATTACTCATAATCAACATATATTTAGAGTCCGGCTGCGTGCTTCTAATAGCATCGAACATTTGGTGTTACTAAGTTTTTCACCATTAGATCTACCATTTTGATCATTTTCTGCTCTTAGATCATGCTATTCTACCAACCACCACTAAGTCCTAAGGGAACCATTATCATCCTAACCACAAAAATCTTAATCTAAGGGTCAAAAACTTAATAACACTAATGGCTTGTACTATTAGAAGCCTTCCAACCTAATTTCATATATTAAAATAATTTTAAAATAATATTTTATTCAAGTATATCTTGCGTATCGTATCTTAGAATTTTTAGGAATTGTCGTGTGATCGTATCCGTATCGTGTCGTATCTGTATCCCCATATCCCATATAGCATAGATTAGAGTGAAGTCATTGATCATAGCTTGGTAATCTTGGAAGGCTTGCTATTCGCTGGCAACCATTTGGCAGCTGTTTGTATAATTTTGTTGCAATTCTGATAAAAATTGGCAGATCTGAGCCCCCTTTCAAAATTTTCTGCTCAATTTTATCCTTTTCCATTGGCTAAATTACAAAAATTCCCACTGCATTGAAGCCCATGTCACATTTGTTCCCCAGCATGAAAGAGACATGGTAAGATAGTGGACGACCATGCACATGTAAATATATTCTTATGCGCCTATTCCGACAAATTCAATGTTTCTTGGTTAAGCATAGAGATGTGGCAAATGCGGTGTTCATGCATCCAAATGGCCCCAAATGTGCATTTGTTGTTATGCGTCAGAGGTGATTTCTTCAGCTGCACTCAAATGCATGCTTACGTGCTTTCCTGTTGAAATTAAAGGCTCTGGTGATTGTCGAGTTGGAATGCCTCACAACCTTTGAAACGTCAGATTGTAGTTTGGATTTGTAGAGCTAGGTGAAACTTAGAAGGCTGGCTGGCTGTTCTGCAGGAAACCATGCACCTTCCAGCTGTTTTTGTTTCTAGGTGCAAATGCTGATAAAAATGGTTGATCTAAGTCTCTGCACTTTGATGTTGCTCTAATAATTTCTCTTGTTTTTTTTTTCCATCTTTTTGAACTTCAATTTCTTTAACTATGCTTGCTGTTATTTAAAGAATCTGTGTTTGCCAAATCGTCTCTGGCAACAAAAGTAGCATAATTTGCTGCAAACTAGTACTCTTTTATAGTGGTTTGTTTTGGCGAGGGCTTGTTTGGTTCATTTAATTTAGACTCGGGAGTCAGAATGGGTTTTACTAATTCTGATAATTTTTGCTTGTTTTACAGGAATCAGATTCTGATTCCCATTTCACTGGAATGTGAATGGTCCAATCGATTTATGGCTCAATCCGGCTTTGAATTCTAGATTGGCCCATTCCGGAGTAAATTACTGAAAGTCTCTTTAACTAACACCTCCCCCTCTTATCCCTTTATGATAGTCCTCTTTTTTAACCAAAACCCTTTCTTGAAATCTTTGGTGTCCATTTTGATTTCCATTCCAATTATGAACCAAACACTTTGGAATGATTTCGGTGTTCTATATTTCATTCAAATGCAATCCAGTTTTATCTTTCATTCCCATTCCAATCATGAACGAAACTTGCCTTAAAAAGTAATTTGCTAAATCATTTGAAAGTTTGTTATCATACTTGTTTGTTCTCGGAAGAAATTCATTTTATCCTTTTTATCAAACTTGTTTCAAACTTAGCTATGAATTGATTATATCCATGTATTTCATTATCCATTCATACACAAATCTGTATTTTTGATATCATGGTTATAGTCATTGCTATACTTTATCATGCTAGATGGTGTTGATGATCGAGCATCTGAGAATTTTGTGATTTTTCATTTTTTCCCTTCATTCTATTTTATGTCAGTTATAATATTTCCTGAACTCAATTGCTCTCTGTGAAATTTGTGAAGTTCTGAAATAGCCTTCTATAATAGTTCTTCCTGACCATCATACATGTGACCAATTCTTATGTTGGTTGAGAGTTCCTTGTTTACAAGATTTAGTGGGCGTTTGCCCTAGTTTTTAGAAATGATTTTATGAGCAAAATCTCTCTTTCCTTTAATGTCCATATAGCAACATCTTATCAATTTTATCTCGTTAAATTTAAAAAATTGTAATGTTGGTCGACTCTTTAAACTAACTTTTCTTGCTCAGATGACCATGTCCAACTTGTCTGTTATTAATTGTTGTGTCATTTTACAGGAACCCTAATTTCTAAAAAAAATTTCAAATAATATTGAAGTAGTATTCTTTTTAGAGCATAATATTTTTTAGTAATCTAAAAGAAATATTGTTGTATAGGGGTTGGGGGAGTAGATGATCATAAATCTCCCCCGGTCACGTACAGGGAAAGCCAGTAGTAATTCGTCGTTCACCACAGGAAGTGTATTTTATCTCTCTCCCATCAAGATCTTTCTGAGGTCCTACGCGAACGTGGGTGCCACAAACCAAGCTGCACACAACTTCGCCGCTCAATTTAGTCAACAGCACGGTGTCGGTGCTTGTACAGCTGCTGCGCCCATCTTACGTTTGCCGTGCTTCAATATCCACAATTCTAACGTATCACCAGTCTGGAAGTGCATGCAGTGCTCCATCGATTAACTGCAGCACACTGTAGGCCACAATAAAAGGAGGATCTTTGGCTGGCCTCCACGACCAATCAACGCCCGATGTAAGGACCACACAGCTCTGTCTCTGTGCTGCAGGTTGGCTGATAGGGTCGGGTCTTCAACTGTGCGATTGAAGAACCTGACCACCTTGAATCTCTCGAGAGAAGTCACGCGGCCGAATCCCAAGTTGAGGGTGTGAGGGGTCGCCGGAGGAGAAAATTTGATGTAGACTAGAATTCCACCTGGGAGGAACCCATAGAAAGCAGGGAATTTTTATTAATTGTGAGATTTTTTATCAGGTTATTAAAATTATATAAAAATTATTAAAAATTTATTATTTGGTGATTAAAATTATATGAATAGGTTATTAAGATATTTTAGATTGTCATGATTACACGTGATTTGTTGAAATTTTTAAAATTTTATATAAAAATTTAAGTAAAAGACGGTATATTATTTACTTTTTTTTTTTTTTATAAAGACAATAAATAATTTATAGTCTAGTTGGACCATATAGAATTATTTAACCAAATAAATGTTTTACAAAATTATTTAATTAATTATAATTTTTTAAAGAATTAAAAAAAAAATCCTCACGGACTTAGGGATATTACTCAAAAAAAAAATGATAAATAATTTACTAATGTGTGCAAATTAGATAATGGTAAAATTACATAGAAATTTTACTAATATATATAAATGTGGAAATTATCCAAACATAGTAAGTAAATAATTAATTTTTAACTTTTAATTTTGATTAAAAAATGATTTATATGCCATAAATAGTGACACGTTTCATACTTTTATTTTATAAAAAAAATTTAAAATCAAAAATAAAAATATTTATAAGTATAAAATGAATTTTATTTACTTTAAATTATGGGTGTTTTTTTAAACTGCCAAAAAGTTAATTTTTTGTAATTTTTTGTTTTTGTCTTCTAAATTTTATTATGCTAATTGGATAATATATAATTATTTGACCAAATAATTTTTTTATAAAATTATTTAGTTAATTATAAATTTTTAAAGGATTAAAATAAAATAAAAAAAAAGTCCTAATGAAGGCCTAGGGACATTGCTCGAAAAAGAAAAGAAAAAAAAAAAAAAAAAAAAAACCCAAACTTTAAAAGTTATTTTCGTATAGTCGAAATACCATCCCTACAAATCAGCTAAGGTTTCATTAAAAATTTCTCTTTTTTTTTTTTTGAATTTTGAAATTCGAAGTTAGGTATCCTAAACCCTTTTAAAATTATTACATTTTAGTCCTTATACATATTTATATATCATGTTTATCTTATCTCATTATTTAACTTGATCCTTCATTGAATTACTTTTTTTAAAAAAAAATTGAGATTGTATAACGATCCGATCACTAGTAATAATAACTCGTTGGGTCCAAACCAAAGCCTAAAATGCTTAAGCCCAGTTATTATTATTAGTGTTCATGTCTCTTATAAATCCAATCACAATTTCATCTACATTCGATGTGGGACTATTGGGGGCATCACGGACTCCCCCCATTTAGGCCCGACGTCCTCGTCAGCCCAAACACAGTCTCCCATTTAGGCCTGACATTCTTGTCAGCCCAAACACACAGACAATCCAAAATAACCAGGCGATGTAAGACTTGTCTCGCTAGCCCTGTCATCTAGACTCAGATTCAGCCGAGACTCATCACACACTTATAACCAGGCGATGTAAGACTTGTCTCGCTAGCCCTGTCATCTAGACTCAGACTCAGCCGAAACTCATCACACACTTCCGGCTGGTTATTGGCTCTGATACCAAATATAACGACCCGACCCACTAGTAATAATAACTCGTTGGGCCCAAACAACAGTTCAAAATGCTTAAGCACAATTATTATTACTAGTGTTCATGTCTCTTATAAATCCAATCACAATTCCATCCACATCCGATGTGAAACTATTAGGGCGCCACTGATAGTATCCCTTAACTAAAATTATAATATAAAGTCTGTTAAAACATGTTGGTAGATTATATTATTTCATTTCATGTGTCACCAACACAGTTCTAATTTAAAATAGCACATAATAAAAAAGAAAAGGTAGAATGCAGCCAACCAAGACCTAAAAATGTTCCCACTAGTGCAAACACTAATCAGCTCTGCATAGTGTCTGAAAACTTTGTACAACACTCGTAGTAATAAAAGAAAGATATGTAAACAAGTAACGTCAGCTGAAACTATCCAAAAAATAGAAAATTTTGATATTTGCGCATAATATCGACGAAAATATTCAACTAAAAACTCTCAATCAAGCTTTCACTTGGTATAAAGTAGTAAGTTAACTTAACAGTAATTTAATCAAAGATGGAACTGCATTAAGAGGAGTATTTCGATATGAGTTTGTCAACATGTATGATGATGTCATCGATATGAGGCCGCACAGTTGGCTGCGGTTGAAGCATCCAGAGCACAAAATGGTGAAGAGTTTCCGGATAAGGGGGAGTGGGACCTGGCGGCCACTTTACCTGAGCATTGATAATGGCCAACTGTAAGCTACCGCCAGATTCACCTAGCGCATACTCGAATGGAGATACGCCGTACCTACAATGGTCGGCAATAACACAAGTTGTCAAGTACAATAATATTCATCTCTTTATCTTAAATCACATAGTATTTGAAATGTTCTCTAGATCAAATGAGGTGAAAGAAAAGACGATATCAGAAGAGCGGACAGGGTCATCTAAGAAAAGGCCATATCATACATTACTTTTTAAGCTTTTCCTGTCTTTATGCAGGTCTGTTGGGCATATCGTAGATTACTTTGTATGCAAAATAATGAGGGACATTGAACTTTTTTGCACAGTAAATAGATCGTCAGCCCGGTTGAGCAAGTACCTAACTTGAACTATGACACCAACTCAAATTCCCAATCAAACCATTTCTGGAACTTGTAAAGCAGAAATTATAGCTGTGTAACATATTATGTTTGTAACCTTGTCACATTAAAGTAAGGTCAATCTTAACTAAAACACTAATACTTGTATCTTTTGTATGTTCCTAAACTTTTGCTTAGCTAGTTGCCCTATATTTTCTGGTCCACATGCTCTAAACCTAGAATGATCCAGCATATATGTAGGTTCTTCTTTTTGAGATAAAAGGCTCAAAATACTGTAACTATTAACAAATATAAGCATGAAATAGAATGTACAATGCCGATGGAGTGGAAATTGGAATAAATGAATTGTGAAATGCAAAATTCCCTAGAATAATGAGAATTAGCAGCCTTACATTATTGCATACAAGGTACATCCTAAAGACCATATGTCTGTCCTCTCATCAATGTCAGCATGGCTTGGACAATCCCACAACTCAGGAGCTCGGAAAGGTGCAGAACAATGCTCAGCAGCCCATTCCTTCGGAAGATTATGTTAGAAAACATAGTAAATACATTTGATGCTGAACATACTAAGCGGCAAATTGAGCAAAAGTGATAGTCTATAATACTGCCACCATAAAAAGTTGATCTTATCTCAAAAAAGGAAAACTTAAATAAAAAAACAATAGAGAAACACAAAATCAGAAAGATTTCCTTGATAAGATATCAAATGCAGGAGTCATTAAAGGGAAATCTCAAGTACACGGATTATGAATTTGCACTACAATATGATTACATGTCTATCCACGACTTAAGCAATGCATATTCAACAAAACCATTTATTAAAATGATTTATTATGTTGATTAACAGACATTAAGCATGCTTGCAATTTGGCATTATGGAGTTAAAGACTACAATAATGCAATCATGAACTGGTCAGCAAAGAAGTACTGGTTTACAGTGACATGACAGGAGAGGATAGTTGAAAAATTACAATTAATGCCATTTTTCTTTGAGTGATGTTCAGAAGCAAATATATGATTCATGCACAGATATTCTGAATGTAACATTGTACCATTCTCAATCTCACTTTACACTATTTGAGACATTGGCCAATTGCTAAGGATTGTATGAACTTTGTAAGTTCTGAGTTCCGACATCATCGGGAATGAAAGAAAAGACTAGAAATGATTCAACCAAACTAATTTTGAAATCCAAATCATCAACCAATCTAATTCCTTATATCAACCTTTAAAATTAAGAAGCTTGAGTCTGCATTTCAGTAGAAATTCTCTTTAGACAACCTTTACGTTCTCTACATCATAGCTAACACAGCATGAATCATGCTCGCAAATGCTCTAAGATTGAAAAGAAAAAAAAAAGTTCCCTTACATATCAAGACCTACACTTTATTGAAATAATTCTGATACATATGTTGCTACACATGTACATAAAAGTTCACAGAATGTGATGCAGCATTGCTCTGTAAAGGCGATATAGAAAGAAACATGCATCAAGAAACACAAAAACATGAATATGTTGAAGGGATGAAGTAGCTAAAAATCAATCAGAATACAAGAAATGTTACAAGAATGCTTTGGCTGAATAAATAAAGAAAGTGACCATGCCTGCAGCCGTAGTGCCTCGGAACGAGAATGGATTTCCTTTCTTGCAGGCCTAGCACTTCCAAAATCCATTAGGATGGCGAAAGGTGGTTGTCCTTTCCTGTGTGTTATAAGAACATTACCAGGTTTTACATCATTATGCGCATATGGAGGATCAAAACTGTGCATGTGCTTCAGTCCTGCACAAAGCTGTCGCTGGTCTGTGTTAGTGACTATTTACAAGGATCTATTCACATAGCTGACAATGAAAACACAGTACAAAGTACGCAAAGTAGTCTGTTGTGAAAAATATGAAGTTGAAAGCATACAGTAAAAGAAAAAATAGCTGCAAAATGGCAGAGAAATGTCCCATTCAATAAACTTTTAGCTTACCACAAACAAAATTTAAAGAGTTAGATTATTTATCTTATGGACTTCAGAAAGAAATTCTAGGTAATTGAACTATTAACGTCCATTTGAACAATCAAAGAAGTACCAGGAATATAAGATAAATGGTATAAAGATAATATTGAAAAGAGTTTATGAAGTAAAACGAATCATGTTTCTTTAAAATATTTCTATTGACAGACACTTTCACAAGTTTTAAATTGAATCACAAAAATAAAAGCTTCTATTCAAGCTCGGTTGATATTGTAAAAAACCTATGTTGCATAGATATGGATTTGGGGTTGATTATGATATCTGACTTGCGAAACAACTAAAAAGAAAAAAAGGGTATTTCTTGAAGCTTGAAGTACGTAATTCAGATTGTACGGTCCAATGTTACATCGTCTAACAACTGATATACTAATATTGGATGCTTGTAAATAAGGTCACCTGTCTGAATATTTGCAGAACAGTAAGCGTGGGGAAGAATTCCTTCTTTGCCTGCATAGCTTTAGTATTATCCAATAAAGTACCATCCAAGTGAACTGGGAATAATAGGTAAGCTTCATGGTTCCATGATCCTCCTTGTGGACCCTAGAACCATTAAAACATTTAGATTTCCATTCACCATAACGAAATTAAGGAAATGCAATGCAACTAAAATTTTTAGGTCTGGAAGTTTCCTAGGTCAATCTTCAAAAGATAAAAATATTGGTTAGCTACTCACGAACAGAGAACTATAAAACCAAATAAAGCTAAATAATGTAATATTAATCTCCAAATGTAAATTAAGTGTGAGTGTTTTGGTTCCTCAAAATCACAGAATATTAGTAGCCAGAAAATTTTCAACATGTTTCAATTGTGTTTAGAGGATATATATATATATATATATATATATATATATATATATATATATATGTATGTATGTATGTATTAGTCGACAATACAATGTGTAGAATTTAAAATTAAAAAGGTTTGGTTAAATACCTTAACAGCAATAATCGCATGATCGAGAAGGGGAAGCAAGTTAGGATGACTAAACAGAGATGAAATGCGGATCTCCTCTCTCACCAACTCTAATTGCTCCGTGCTCTGAATAAGGATTTTCTTCATAGCATATGTTCCATCATCTGAAGCAATGTTGGGATATTAATAAACATTACATTTGGTGAAAAATTGCAGTACAAAATATTCAAAGTTATAATTTCACTACGTAGGACCTGATTGGGATCATTAACATTTTGGCTCTATCCATTGTTCAGGTGGGGAAAAAAAAGGTTAAAAAAATTTATATGAATTCTATGATACTTTGAACTAGACTATAATTTTTTAACGTATTGACCGATTGTAGGAGGAGGATGATAAAACAAGACATGCAACCTCAAATATGTAGAAGCCCCTAATAACACTGTAGAATTAAATTTTTATGGGCAAAAACACATGATTGCAACAGAAATTCTTAAGAGTATTTTGCAAACTACGCAACTAGCGAACAAAACCCAACGAAATTTACTAATCAAAACTTAATCCCCCCAAAAAAAGAATCAATAAATTTCACGATCGCCTAACCCTAAATTTTGATCTATAAGCACAATATATCTACAATAGCAACATCAATCAGGGAAAATGCAAGATCAAATCGAGACATTATAATCAACTAAGCGGAATCTAAAACATAATTCATCCAAAAAAAAAGAAGAGCTGAACATCGAGATCGAGATCCGACCTGAGACGTGGGAGGGGTGTAGCGACTTCTTCGCGGCGAACCTCCCGCCGCCGCCGCCGCCTGCGGCGGCGCCGGCGTCGGCGACGATCTCCTTGACGAGGTAGACGAAGGCGAACCCGCCCTCGCCGAGTTGCCTCACGATCCTGAATCGGTTCTCGTTGATCCACACATCGCCCCCTCCGTTCACCGCGTCGTACAAAGCGTTAAGCCCCGAGAACGAGCACCCCATTGTTATATACCTCCTCCTCCCACCAAACCCCCTCCCCTCCCCTTTTCTCTCCCCCCCCTCTTCCTCTCCCTCTTTTCCCTTCGATTGTACACCACTGTGATGGATCACTGGAGAAAGAGATGGATCGTTCCCTCTCTCTCTCTCTCTCTCCGTGTGTTCGAAATTCGGTATTTATTTCTATCTATACGTACAAAGTAATTCCACGAAATAAATATCGAAGTATTTCTTCAGACTCCACTCCTATTTATTATTATTTTTTTTTAGTTTTTTAATTTTGAAATGTCAACGGGCGATTCGGTATGGAGCTTGACGGACCAACGATGTACCAAAAGTTGTCCACTCTTATGAAGAAAAATTTTAATTCCAGTAAATTTGTTTTTACGAAGCTATTTCTAGATTTTTAAATCTATGTTCTTTTTCCCATCCTACAAAACAACTTGGATAAGTTATAAGTAGTAAACCCAAAAAAGAATTTTCATTGTAACTAGATCGGGATAATTTCTGTGTTCACATAAAATATTATATGTATGTACATCATTTTTTGCAGTTTAATATGCGTGTAAATACTCTTTAACTTTTTGGGTACATTTTGGAATACAATGTGAGAAACTTTGCAATATGCTTATCTTTTGTTACAATGTGCACATAAAATTTTAAGTTCTTAACTCTTAAGCAATAGAAGATTCCAAATACAAGCTACAGGCCGAGTGTGCGATAAGGTTCGAGCTCTTAGTAAAGTGCGCTATTGTGACATAAAAATAAGTTGAACCCCAGCAAGCTAAGGTAAGATCAAATTCATATTACTTATGCCCAAAAAAATTACACTAGTATAATATCAAGAGTAATATCTTAATTCAACTAATGATAAAAGTGATTTCTTGCTAAGAGTTACTAAATTTGAATGTACTTTACAATATATTGTTTATCTTTTTACATATTTTAGTTTAATTGGCTCAAACATTTGCGAACTATATATATAAGATAAGTTGAAGCCATGGTGTCACATGCATGAGCAGTGCAGATGAATTTATGAAATTATAAAAGGCTTGCATTTTTCAATCCAAATCGAACCAAAACCATATTACTATGATTTATTTTGTTGAGGAGAAAACAAAAGTAATATACTCTAATTACTAATACTGAGACGTGCGTCCAAAGTCTCTTAATTTGTCCAATTATTAATTAGAAGATGAGAAATTAATAAAGAAGCTAATTGAGTGCGATAAAAGTCAAAGTTTTTGTATACTACTTGTAACAGTGGTGAACCCAAAAGCTACCCAATGCCGATATAGTCCATCCAAATTCCAAACCTTCCATGGAGATTAATTGAGTCAAGAGGACCAACATTTATACAAATATTTGGCTAACTAGTTGAACCAACCACACCTACATTAATTAGTTGATCCCACTCTTGACTCGGCCACGCGTACCCTCTCTGCTACTATATAATTTACTGCATTTTAGTGGACTCATCCACTTAATTAATCAGTGAGTGTAACATAGTCGATGGAGAAGCGCGCAATCCCCTACAGATCTAAAGCTGTGTTTCTCTTCTTGGGTTGTTTTCTAGCCATCCTTGGCAATTTGGAGGCTCAGAACCCTTCAAAACTGAGCTTAGATTACTACTCGAAATCATGCCCGACCGCGCAACAAGTCGTTCGGTCAGAAATGGAATGTGCAGTGCGCGCAGATCCCCGTAACGCCGCCATCATCCTCCGACTTCATTTCCATGATTGTTTTGTCCAGGTTGGTGTAGGCTAACACTGCATTGAACAAATAATAAGTACTCACGTACCACACTGTATCACAAGTTTTGTCGAGATTAGGTACTGAAGAGTTAGTAGCTATTTTTGAGTGCTAGACATAAAACATTCATGGTCGAATTGATGCAGGGGTGCGACGGGTCGGTTCTTCTGGACGACACGGTTTCAATGATAGGGGAGAAGCAAGCAGATCAGAATGTGAACTCGCTGAAAGGTTTCGACCTAGTCGACAAGATAAAGGAGAAGCTCGAAGCTGAGTGCCCGGGAGTCGTCTCCTGCGCCGATCTCCTCGCCATTGCTGCTAAAGACGCAGTCGTTCTGGTATCGACTATCGCATTTACGAAAGTGATAAATTGTTCATTTGATTTATTTATTTTTGGTTTTGGGTGCAATTTCGTGTAATCTGGCAGGTTGGAGGGCCTTATTGGGATGTTCCAGTGGGAAGGTTGGATTCGAAAAAGGCAAGTCTGGACCAAGCGAACACAGACATCCCTGCTCCTGATCAGGGCCTCGCCACTCTCGTCTCCAAGTTCTTGGCAAAGGGTCTCTCGGTCACCGACATGGTGGCACTTGTGGGTACGACGAATTGCTCATATTTCATGCATATAATCTACTGCCGAATGATTTGCTATCAAAATAATTTTATGTGTAATGTAATGTCAGTATTAGTGACATGTGTAAGTTAATTGTTTTTAATTGTAGGATCCCACACGATCGGAGTGTCCCGATGTGCGAACATTCGCGACAGGATCTACGGAGACTTCCAACCAACGTCGAAATCAGAAGCGTCCTCATCTGTGTATCTTACGGAGTTGAAGGAGACCTGTCCTGCCGAGGGAGGGGACGACAATACCAGGCCGATGGACCACGTGACGCCCACCGTCTTCGACAACGCCTTCTTTGGGACCCTCCTGCACGGAGAAGGCCTGCTGAACTCCGACCAGGAGATGTATTCGAGTCTCATTGGATTCCAGACTGCTGACATTGTCACAAAGTATTGGACTGATACTGCAGCATTCTTCAAACAGTTTGCTGATTCTATGGTCAAGATGGGAAATATCACCAACCTTGAGAGTGGCCAAGTGAGGAACAACTGCAGATTTGTGAATGCATAATTTCAAGATTGGATTTTGTTAAACTACGACTACCTTCTTTTTTTTCGGGTAGACATGTTTTTACTTGATGGTGGTATTTAATTACAATAAATAGAATCATTCTCATAAAATTATTTTTTATATTTTTTTAGAGAGAAAAAAGTAGCATCTCTCATTTTTTTTTTTTTTTAAAAAAAAAATTTAACTGAAAATATGAAAAAATTAAACTTCAAATTTAACATCTAAAATACTAATCATTAAATATTTTATTATTTGTATTAGAGACGGCTGGTTATAACAATTATTATTTGATCTATATGATGTATAGATAATGATGATAATAAGATATAAATAGGGCTTGGGCCATTTGCTCACGCCATTTAAAACACATTTTAGTATAATAAGAAAATAGATTATAATTTATTGATAATATGGTGGCTAAAAAAATGTTAAAATCCTCCTTCGATACTTTGAAATCACAGTTACAATTCCATCCGAGAAAATATGTGGTCACATGCTTCTTGCATATATATATATACATATATATATATATATATATATATATATATATGTTTTTGGTAGAGATTGCAATCGTAATTTTATAATATAAAACAAAAAAATATATTTTTAAAAACTTTTTAGATATTTTATAGTATAAAAATACTAAAATAGTATTTTTAACCACCAAATCATCAAATTAGGCCTTAAATTATTTTTCATATTAGCATGAATGCTATTCTACAGTTTTTTTCCAATATATAGTACATATAATATAATAATAATCCTACTAAATACAGTCCGGCCCGGCCCTAGAGGCCCAGAACAACTTGTTTGGTTCGGATGATTCGGCCGGTTCGTATGTTGTCATGGTTTTAATCGAACCAGATGAATCGAACCGGTCACACCGAACGGATTAGTTAGACCAAAATGTGGACCGGCTAGAAATCGGACCGTTAGTCTCGTCGTAATCGGACTAGGATTAGGTGCCGTAGTTCGTACGCAGGAGATCTCTATATATACTCCTCCTTGATACCCTTCGTCAGCTCCGAATTCGATCGCCATTTTTTTTGTCCCTCCTCTTTCCACCGCCAACTCTCTCTCTCTCTCTCTCTTTCTTCGCTCAGCGGAAATCGCTAGGGTTTCTTGGATCGTCTCTTTCCCTCTCCCTCCTCCTCTCTCCCCTCTCCCTCGCTTCCTCTCTCGTGGTGCCCCGCAAACCCTATCCCTAGGCATACACCTCCCTCTATCCACCTCTCCCTACAGGAATCGAAAACCCTAGAGAAACTCTTATCTCACCGTATTATCTCAACTACAAGCAGAAGCAAGAAACACGGTGAATCCCTTCTCATCACTAGAGCTTAATGATTGTAGTTTTTCTTGTTTCATCTATGTAGAGCTTGGTTTGTTTCTTCCCATTCATGTCTTGTATGTTGAGAGGTGCTAAGATTGGTTATCCGTAACAAATGATTTTTTTCTTGGTAAAAACGTACAGAACTTTCCTGAGTTATGAACCGTCTTGAGTTGGCTATCCGATACTTTAAAATTTTAATTTTACTATCAAATTTTTCAACACACTTTGATTTTAAATTTTAAATATATCGTTTATCTTTATAGATTTAGTTTATCTTTATATATTTAGTTAGTATACTTCATACAATTCTCGCAATTATAAATTCATTAAAATATGCCATTGGCTTAAATTTTAAAGTCAAAAATCAAAATGCCGATCGATTCAAATAAAATAAATTGAAAAGTTAGATAGTAAAATTAAAAATTTTGAACGGACAGATGGTGGATTCAAAATGGTTCATAATTTAGGTAATTTTTGTACATTTTTTACTCTTTTTTTTTTTCATAAAAGGGATAAAGAATGTGATGATTCCTTGTTTTTGCCTCACTCTTTCTTTTCCTTTGGAATCTGGATATGGTTGAGTTAATATAGAAGACCCTATAAATGTATGTTCTTTACTCATAGGCATCTTTATTGTCTTAGAATTCGCGGCAATAATGAAATTAAAGGGTTATCATGTTGCTAATCCTGCAAAGCAGCTTCTTGGAGGTGGACGGCGTCTAAAATAATTTCGTAGTTTAAAGTTCATAGATGTTCAAAGTTGACAATTTGGTTACAAATTCCACGTATTACTGTTCTGCATGTTTTGTTTCATTAAGTATTTGTTATTCAACTGATATTGTATATTAGGCTTGATGGAGGTCTTCTCACAATAATTAGTGAAGCTATTTGGGGAAAGTTGACCAGAAAAATTCTCTGTGGTAGTTTATGTTGGCTATTTATTTATGGGTTAAAATAGGCCCAACTTCTTGTCAACGATCCAACAAATGGTATCAGAGCCAGTGGCACGGGTTCGATTCCCACACGGTGCAGGTGTTGGGGGGGATTGTTGGGGATTGTTGGCTATTTATTTATGGATTAAAATAGGTCCAGCTTTCTGCTCCGTGACAATAGGCCCAAGAGGCTAATAAGTTGAGTAAATTGAATGGGGCTGCGGTCCACAATTGACCTAACGACAAGAGACCCAACAATAGACCTAATGTCCAGGTGGGTTGAGTCCGATTGAGACCCGTGGGCGCTGTGTCTGTAGGCTTTAAGTGAATTGGCTGCGTATTTCTAACAGTTCGAGTTTTTGGGATTAATGGTTAGCGCCAACGATCCAACCGTTTAACCTATAACAAAAGAAAAAACCATTCATCTTAACTGCTTAATTGTTCGCAAGTTAACAGCCAAATGATGGTATACTATTTTTATTGGAATATAATCACCATGTTTCTTTATCTTTCCAAATATTTACCACCTGATTGTTTGCTATTGCTTTGATTTTACTGGTAATTATGTCTAACAAGTAAAGAATACTTCATATCTCTCGATCCAGAACATTATAATACTCATATTTGACTATTTTATACTAGAAGTCGTCAGAAAATCAAATTGTCTTGGAATTTCTCTCCTTGTGTTGTTCATTCGTTCTTTCTTTTCAGCTTCATTATTTCTTCGAAGAAACATTGTTGCAGCCTCCTTGAATTTCAAGATTCAAAAGCACTTGCTTTTAGTCTCTGATATGGTGTCACATTATTGTTAAATAACTTGTCCCACAATCAATGGATTAGTACCGGATATTTCCCTGAAGATTTAAACCTCTATTCCCCAACCACATATCTGACTGAATGGACAATTTAATTGTAACCCATATATATGGTAGGCAGTGTGCAAATTTATGTAACATCAAGAAAAAGTGCCAAACGATACAGAGTCATTAGAAGGAATAAGTTCATCACGTAAATCAGCAAGTTTCTGCTTTATCTACTCCCGAACGGTTCTTCTTTGCAGTTGCTCAATGCTCGCAGGTAATTTACAGTATTATCACATTTCATAACTCCATGTATTTTTAAGATGGAGTTACCAGTCTATCCATTCTCGAACATCAGGAACAAATGCACACTTTTTCCCCACTCTCTCGGGCCTTTATTTATCTATTTCTTGATAATATACAATGATTGATGAGATCAGCATCAAGTGAATGAAGATGAGGCCATTATAGATTGCCGACATAAACTCGAGTTGAAACCCTTCTATCTTCTCAAGTTCTTTCTCATACTGATCTAGGGTATGGTGGCAAGGCAGCTTGGATGCCCTAAGGCAGCTGCTGCAGCCATTCACCCTTGAGAGGAACTCATTCAGGATTCAGGACAACCAAGAGCCAGAGAGGAGAAGAAAAGCAAAGCAATAGATCAAAGGCAAAAATGAGCTTCTATTTTGTTGTCCTCTCATGCCTTCACTTTAGAAGATTTCTCTGTCAGGATTTGACATATTCTACGTGACAATTTTTTTCCTTTCTGAATCTAATAAACTTTTTTCTTTGTTGCTTATATTTGTTTGTGTTAAAAAAAATTGCATAAACTTTTTTTCACTGTGCTTGATAGAATACAGTCTATATTTATGCCTCTCTAAATCAGCGCCTTCGAACGGACCATCATACAAAGCCCTCTTCCTCTTCTTCAACCGATAGCTCATCGTACTCTCAATGGCACCAAGCGACGGCCTTATCCAATTCCAAGATTCCGCATTTTGGTTTTCTTTTATGCTTTAGACATTGCCACACTTTACATTCTTATTCCCTGGACACAGAGTTCTCCTCGCCCGAGTAGTGGGCCGAGTGGTCGAGTTGTTGTGGGACGTTTGTTGTACTCGCGTCTGGGGGCCGAGTGGAGTCTGGTAGCTGTTGAATACATCAATCATATGTCAGGGTGCTAGTCAAAGTCCCATAACTCTATAAATATCATGATACAGTAATAAAAGCACCTATTCTAGCTGCAGATGTCTCAAGTCCCCCTCCAGTTTGTCCTTTACACTATCGGAAAAAAAGGCCCCAAGCAGCAAAGCACGAAACTCATTCCAAGACAGCAACTGAACTCCCGGTGGTCGAACAGGACGGGGTCGAATCCACTGGGAACTTCTTTTAATTCTCACAACTCCCGGGGCGTGCTTATTAAGATGGTATCAGAGCGTAAAGGTATCAACCACGCAGTTTACATATCTTTAAAGTTCTTCATATGTCCAACATCCACGGTATTTAATGGGCCACTGAAACCGATCAGTACTACGATCATACCAGCGCCAGCGCGCTCACTGTCACCACCACCTCTGCCGGAATACTTGTGAATCCCAAGTTATATCACACCGTAAAAGAGTTTTCAAATACCCATTAATAACTTTTGGTGCCTATAGCTATACAAAATAATTATTTTTTTTAAAAAGGCGAAAACATATTTAGGAAGGATACAATTACCGGTCAATAGGCTACAATCAATAAACGTGGCTACGGGTTTAATTAAATAAAAATATAAAAAAAATTGTACTAAACATCATATTTACTTTTTTATAGTTTGTTGGTTTTGAGTTTTTAGCACTTTTTTTGTCTCTTAAATTTTGAAACTTTTTTGGATTTTTGTTAGATAAATAATTTTTCTTTTCATCCACACTTATTAAGTTGCACTTGGTTTAAAACATATTATGTAATCTGAATGGTCTATTTTTTATATTGGATTTTTTTTTTTCTTATGATTAGTTTTGTTAGTTATATACTTTTATGGTTTTAGTATTGGACTGTTATTTAACTTACCAATCTACTTTCTGTGTTGAGGAACTGAGTGTACATGCACATCTTCTTTAATATGCTATACTATTCGGTTCTCTAGTCTAAGGTCTGTTTGGCGCTTGGAATTAAATTGGCTAGAATAAAATGAGAGAGGTTGGAGCGGGATGATTTAGTGACTCAGTGGCAATGGGAATCATAAGAGGTCGAATTTCGAATCTGATTGGGATCAAATAGATAATATTGGAATTGGTTTAAATCCCATCCAAGAGGTGGGGATCGGATGGGATTGGATTCAGACCCATTTGCTACTCGTTGTGACCCAAAGTTTAAGATTCTCAGTAATGTTGAAAATCAATTGCTTAGTTGATGTACCTGTATATCTAAAGATTCTACCATTTCTTTCCTTGAGAACTTCCCAATAGTTAAAGATGAATAGAGAATCAAATTTCTTAGTGTCCACATGAGTCATTTTCTTGCCATATGGCAAAGTTTAATTGGATCTTCAAATAATCCGGCTGGGCCAATATGATTGGAATTGATATTTTCTATGCACTTCTTCCAAACATGCTGTGAGACTAATATCTGTACTCTTTGCCTTGGGACTCGGGGCAGAAAAACTCTCTTTCTACCTCCCTCTGTGTGTGTGTGTGTGTGTGTGTGTGTGTGTGTGTGTGTGTGTGTGTGTTTCTATCTCTCTCTGGACTTTCTCTATTTATGAGTGATGAATGAGATCAGCATTACCGTGAATGAAACATACGCCATTATAGATTACTGATGTAAACTTTACTTGAAGCCCTTCTCTTTTCACACTCATTTTTTTGTTGTGCTCTACTGTTGGATATAGACGCAAAAATGCTTTAGAAAAGAAAGTATTTGAAAAACTGCTGTTTTTTCCAAGTACGTTATTTTCAGGAATAAATGATACCAGAGTGGTTGTTACATGGCCTCATATTTCTTGTGTATTCCCTGTGTAACCAGGCCAACTTATGCTTCCATGATGTAGTTATTTGATCAACATTTTAGATCCTTTCTAAGCTCCATTAGTTGTTTTTTCTTTTTCCTTTCCTTTTTTCTTTAATTAACTTTTAAGTACTTCTGTCCGACAGGTGAAGATTGTTGCCTTGGGCAGTGAGGCCATTAGATAGCTGAAAGAATCTCGGGTTGCTAACCTCTGACTTGGTGTCAACTTTTGCCAGCGTGGTAGGGAAACAGCAAATTAGAAATAAATATCTGTTCAAAAGGTTTATTTCTTAGTTTCTCCTAAAAAATCTTCTGTAGCCATGTTTTGAAGCTTTTCTAACGCTTGATAATGGCTACCTCAGGGCAACCAGAATAAATTTGAGGTGTGCAGGACAAGGTACTATTCCAACTTCTCTAACAGCCTCTTATGTGCACATCGTTATCGATTCCATTAAATATCTCACATAGTTGTGCTATACTGGCCAAAATTAAATCACTTAATAGGTGCTCCGACTAAAGCTAGCTATTGTATTCGAGGGTCCAATGTTGTACAAAGTGGGCCCCTGAATCTGGTGGTTACTCTTAAGTTGGAGTACTTATCACTCTGATATCAGCCAGAAAAAGAAAGATTTTTCTGACTTGCATGTGCATACTAGATCTTTTTAATTTGACAAACTGTGCCCGTAACTAGTGTGTAACTAGTGTCGGAGCTAGCATGATATTGCACTATGACTAGTGAATTTATTCTCCAAAAAACAAAACGCTTTAACATTTGAGAACACGCTAAAAAATCAAAAAAACGCTCTTGATTTCCACTTTTCTAATATCATGAAATGGTTAAGAGAAGAGAAGCATCACATAAGAGAAGAGAACACGCTAACATTTGAGAACACGCTAAAAATAAAAAAAAACGCTCTTGATTTCCACTTGAACATTTGAGAACACGCTAAAAAATCAAAAAAACGCTCTTGATTTCCACTTTTCTAATATCATGAAATGGTTAAGATAAGAGAAGCATCACATAAGATGCTTCATTGGTGGAGTTCTTGCCACCATTTTGTACAATACGAGAAGCAGAATTCTAATGTTCTTTCAATTACTTTTGATCTCTAAAACATTAGAAATTTTGTCTTTCTCAGATATTTCCTAAAGACTGCTGTAACAGATTGTCTTAACATAATTAAGTAAAATATGCAAATCTAACTTGCAGTTGAGTGTTCTTAAATATTGATAGACTAATTTTTTTCCGTCTGAGTAGTTGTAAGATCAAGCTTGTAATCCTTGTATATGCAAATGTTTGGCATACTGTACACATAAGGTAGCTAGTAAGATAGATATCAGATATAGGTAGATACATTGAGAGAATGACAGATAGATGTACAGAGGTAGGTAGATAAGAGTGCATCTCAGTAAGATGCATTCTGTAAATTTTATTTTTCTGAAGTGTATATATATATATATATATATATATATATATATATGTGTGTGTGCCAATTAACTGTAGACGGCACTATATCTAGTGGCGAGAAGGCGAAGTGCATGTCTTTTGTGCACAGTAACGCCTGGTGCCTCATCCATGTTGATATCCTCCTTTGTCATACCCATTGGAAGCTCCCAGTCGAAGGAGTAAAGAAGGTTGGCGAGCATGATCCCGACTGTTTTCATCCCGAGGTGCTTCCCTGGGCAGATCCTGCGACCTTCCCCAAATGGTATAGAATTGAAGTCGTTTCCTGCAAACTCGAGATCCGAGTTATTCATGAACCTCTCTGGCTTCAACACCTCCGGCGATTCCCAGTAACTCGCATCCCTGCCGATTGCCCAAGCATTGATGAGTATCGTTGTATTGGACGGGACATCATAGCCGTTGATTTTGAAATGCTGCAGTGTTGTTCTTGGAATAAGCATTGGAACCACTGGGTGCAATCGCATGGTCTCTTTCACTACGCATTTGAGATAGCGTAGTTGGTCGATGTCACTCTCCTCTACTTTTCCTTTACTCCCTACGAGGCTTCTTACTTCTTCTTGAGCTTTTTTCATCGCTTGTGGATGCCTCATTAGCTCCGTCATCGCCCATACCACAGTGGCTGAGGACGTATCGCTCCCAGCAATGAAAACATTCTGCAAGAAAAGGTAAACTTTTAGAATAATATAGAGGAATGTTTTTTGTGATTTCGGTATTGGAGATTAATTACCATAAGGGTTCCTTTGATCTGGTCTGTGGCTAGACTTTTCTCGTCCTTCTGCATGCGCAGTAGAATATCCACAAGGTCTTCACCAGAGTCGGTCTGCTGCTTCTGCACTCTATCGAGGTGCTCATCGAGGACTCGTTGGTAGAACTGATCAAGATCGGCAAAGTTCTTCTCGAGTCTTCTTCTCATCCCTGTGAGCCAATCAACCCATCCGATGATAGGCAAGTAGTCCGCGAAGAAAAAGCCCCCGAGCATGGCTTGTGCTTCGTTCAGAATCGTCTTAAATCTGCTTCCAACATCATGGTAGCTCCCTCCAAAAGCCATTCTACAAGTGATTATGCCTGTGAGTGCGATCAGCTCTTTGCTCAAATCGACAGGTTGAGAACTGCTTGAATAAGAGGATATTGAGCTCATAGTTCTTTCCACCTCTTCTTCTCTGATGGATCGAAATGAGGCGACCTTCTTGGCGCTGAAAAGTTCGATTATGGAAATTCTCCGGAGCTCTCTCCATGGCCCGCCGTAGACTGCGGAGGCGATGTCTGAGCAACCGTAGGAGAGCTTTGCCAGCGAGGTGCGGTACGGTCGGCTGCAGCATTCTAGATCATGTGTCTTTAGGATCTCCTGTGCCATGTTGGCAGAGGAGACCACGATGGTTGGATCGTGGCCCAGTTTTAGGTACATGAGGGGGCCGTATCGCTGTGAGAGCTGAGAGAGGGAGTGATGGGGGAGTATTCCAAGCTGGTGGAGGTTCCCAATTAACGGGAGCTTGGGAGGGGCAGGGGGAAGTTTCAGTGATGTGCTGCTCTCCTTTCTTCTGAGGAGGAGTAGAAGAGGGAGTAGTAGGAGAGCAACAAAAGGCAGGGAGGCAATCATGTGAGGAAGAGCCATAGCAACTTTGGGATGCTTTTGGTATCAACTAAAAGGAGTTCATGCATTTGCTATATATATATATATATATATATATATATATATATAGTGGGTGTTTGGCTTTGAAAAGTAATTTTGAGTTCAAAAATATTTTTTTTTTTTTGACTCACTAGAGCCGATTCACAATTTCATTTCTAAATTTTAATTCTGATTTTAAAAATTAATTTTTAAAATTTTAAAACTTAAAATAAAAAACACTCAATTTGCCTATTTTTTGAAATCTGGTTTTAATTTTATATTCAATTTTAAATTTATTTTAAGATCAAATTTTTTTTTTAAGGTGAAAGTGACGTGAGAGTTGTCCTTAACCTGCGAGTATGGCAACACATCAATAATTTTGGCGGAGGCAATAGATAGAAGTGTTGCGGTGGACACCAAGTTACATAAAAATCTCATTTGTCGGTATCAAGAGAATCCAGTAAGTGGTGGAAGTCTAATTATTTTATATTTTTAGATAAATTTATTTTAAAATAAACAAGTGAGTAACCTATTATCTTTTTTTTTCTCAAAAATAAAAAAGAATCCAGTGTATAATCTTTTCTATGAGAAGAAACAATGACAGTATATAATGAATAAGCATCAGTTAACTCTTATGCCAGCAGCAAGTGTTATCCGAATAATTGAGCGTAAAATATCTGTAGGTGGCATTTCATGTAGAAAGCTCTTCAACAAAAACTTTTTGGATAACACTAGATCCCATGTCCTATATTGGTTTTGCCTTTATTCACGAGTTTGTCATATATTTTCTAAATATTAAATTGAAAAAAATTTAAATTATAGAATGAAAAACTATAATATTTGGATAAAAATAAAAGTGACATATAATAGCAGATTGAAAATTTCTTAATGAGTTGTTAACAAGCACTACACAGATTTTTATATATATATATATATATATATATATTTAGATGCTGCACATTATTATTTTATGTCTATCGCAGAAACTATGTGATTTGATTTAGCTTATATTTATATGTTACAGTTGAATCTATTTATATTTATAAAAAATGAACTGTTGAATCTATTATTAAAAATTGAACTGAATGTTGATTTTGCAAAATTATTTTTCATATGGATAAATGTCTTGTTATATTTTTGTTTCTAGCTATAGCCGTATATTACCCAAATAGAGTAAGGATGAGGAAACCGTAGAGGGAAGAGAAGGAAAGATGCGTGCACGAAAGAATAAAGCATATATGTAACTAGGTATCATTTATGCTATTAGATTTTTAATAATTGATTTAAAAAATATACGATTAAAATGATAATAATTTTTTAAAATTTAATCTGTGGTTGGTAAAATAGTATAATCTAAAAAATAAAAATGATCAGAATATTAAATCTAACGGTGAAAATTTGATAGTATAAAATATTTGATGCGATTGATAGCAGGATAATACAACTCAGCATATATCTCTCTGTAGTGTGCATATATTTAAAGTATTTTGTTTACTGAATATTCTTTCTATCTAGCTAGTGAAATATGTGTTCAATCAAAGTTGCATAATTACATAGTAGCCATCGTTTTATATCTATTTTCATTTAATAAGAAAAACTAAAGCAAGAGAAACTAGAAATCGCCCTTTAATGCTTTGTTTGGGATCATTTGTCTATTTTCTCTTTTTTTAAAAAAAAATATATATTTTTATATAAAATAGTTTGGAAGGAAATAATAAATTGCTTATAATTTTTGCATCTGGTTGTTTTGTATAAAAAAAACTAAAAAGTAATTTTAAATGAGTTTTCATCAATTACTGGGCCAAAAACTTATTATAAAATAATCAGTTATTCTGCCAGTGTATTAAATCATACAAAATCGGCATGAAAAAAAAAAAAGGGGTAAAAAATGGTGATGATATTAGATGAGGCCTAAATTATGTGTTTTTGTTATATAAGATACGTATTAATCGACATGGGGTTTCCATTTACGTACGTATCTGCCTCTTCTTATGAAGTTGCTCTCACTCACTTAATATACAAGAATATTGCTGCGCTGAGGATTGAAAAATGAGGACGTGAGTTGAAATCGGCTCACACTGGGTTAAATCTCGTTGGCCCCAGAGAAAGAAAATCACGACCATGAATTTGGACTTTGCTACCAGCGCTGCGTCATCATACTTTTTTTTTTTTTTTGTTTGCTGTCATCATTTGCTATGTTTGGCAGAAGGTCTGACGGATATATTAATTTTACCTCTGAATTCCAACTCGAAACAAGCACCCAATTTTATTAGGTCTAAAAGGAGAGAGAGTTAGAGAGAGAGAGAGAGAATAGTAGGGCCGGGTATGGATGGGCGTCGCTTCGGTCATGCAGTGTTCATTCGCATTGTCCATAAACTAATTAGTTTGGAGACTATGTTCATAAAATTTGTGTCCGTTCATTCATTTTAGAATTCTTTTATTTCTAGCATATTTATTATTTTAAAATTTTTAAAATATAGAAATCATTCAAAATATTATGATTGGACTAAAAGGTTTAGCCTCTATTTTAAGTTCTGACATTTTCGTCAAAACTCAAACACACTCGTAATCATAAGCATTGGCAGATGTAATATTTATCACGTTAGTTTGAATCAAGACTCACGTTGAATATATATATTTTTTTATTTTATCCTGTTGAATCTAAACACGGTCCAATATATTATATTCGGATTAAAATATTTAATTCTATTATATTTTATATGTAAATTTATTTTAAATTTTAGAATGCTGCAGTTTTTGATATGTTTCTCAGTTCATCGGCGTGTTTATTATGTGTGCAAGAAAATATATTATATGTGCATCCCCCTTCCAGTCACGCATCCTCACTCTAGGAAAAATATCTAGAATAAGACAATAGTATTACGACATTATGTCTCACCTATTTTATCATAATTTTTTTTAGTTTTTTATTTCTTTTTGGAAGAAGAGATTTGTTCGGCTTAAATATAAATAATAAAGTACAATTGCTACGGAGAAGACCACCACACATCCCAGCCACTATTTTTTTTATATATTTTTTTTCAAAAACGTCGAATAAAAAAATTATTTTATGTATATTGTGACTACAATTAATAAAATAATATTTTTATTTTTATTTTTATTTTTATGATTAATATTATATTATCTATATTGTAAGGAATTAATTAAATATATTTACTGTAATTTCATGAAAAAAATAATATATATATATATATATATATATATATATATATATATATATATATATATATATATATATATATATATGTCAATATATTTTTGTTTTAACTCAATTCGATCACTTGATAGCAATGGGTGCCCGTCCATACCAAATTGGTGAGCCCGACGTACAGAAGGAGACCCAACTATATGGTTTTCAGTTCCACGGTATTAATTAATTTGAGATACCATTGAAATGGTCTTCCTTTTTTTTCTTTGAGCCAGTAAATCCTAGCTAGATGCATGCATGTCCCATTATTTAATGGGCGATTGCATGACCCACGAAACGGGAAGTATGTCAGGTCAGTTCGGCTTTCAGATTTTTCTTAAACACAATTGTAGCATATTGTACGTCTTAGCATAATAAAGTAGAATATGTGATTCTAAACTATATAATTTCTGTACATGCACCTGAGTAGTAGTAGTAGTAACATCAAGCTTGTATATGCATATGATTTGCATATTTTACGTACACATACATAATATATATAAGTAGATAGAGAGATGCATACATAATATCGAAGCATAGTGGTATATATATACATTAGTTGTAGATGCCGCTATATATATCTAGTGGCGAGAAGGCGGAGGGCACGTCTTTTGTGCACGGTAATGCCCGGCGTCTCATCCATGTCGATATCCTCCTTCGTCGTGCCAGTCGGAAGTTGCCAGTTGAAGGAGTAAAGAAGGTTGGCCAGCATGATCTCGACCGTTTTGAGCCCGAGGTACTTCCCTGGACAGATCCTGCGACCTTCCCCAAATGGTACCAAATTGAAGTCCTTTCCGGCGAAGTCCAGATCCGAGCTATTCACGAACCTCTCCGGCTTGAACGCCTCTGGCGATTCCCAGTAACTCCCGTCCCTTCCGATCGCCCAAGCATTTATGTACACCATCGTATTGGACGGGACATCGTAGCCGTTGATTTTGAAATGATGCAGCGTCGTTCTTGGGATCAGCATCGGAGACACCGGGTGCAATCGCATGGTCTCCTTCACAACGCACTTGAGGTAGCGTAGTTGGTCGATGTCACTCTCCTCTACCTTTCCTTTCCTCCCGACGAGGCTCCTTACTTCTTCTTGGGCATTTTTCATCGCTTGCGGGTGCCGCATTAGCTCCGTCATGGCCCATACCACAGTGGCGGAGGACGTATCGCTCCCACCAATGAAAATATTCTGCGGAAAAATGGTAAGCTTGTGTAGAATAATATAGGAAAATGTTTTATGTGATTCGGTATCGGAAGTTTTACGTACCATAATAACTCCTTTGATCTGGTCTGTGGTTAGACTCTTCTCATCCTTTTGCATGCGCAGTAGAATATCCACAAGGTCTTCGCCGGAGTCCTGCTGCTGCTGCTGCTGCTGCTGCTGCTGCTGCTGCTCTATCGAGATGCTCGTCGATGACTTGTTGGTAGAACCGATCAAGATCGGTAAAGGTCTTCTCAAGCCTCGCTCTCATCCCTGTGAGCCAATCGGCCCATCCGATGATAGGCAGGTAGTCCGCGATGAAAAAGCCCCCGAGCATGGCCTGTGCTTCGTTCAGAATCGTCTTAAATCTGCTTCCGACGTCACAGTAGCTCCTTCCAAAAGCCATTCTGCAAGTGATTATGCTTGTGAGCGCGATCAGTTCTTTGCTCAAATCGACGGGGAGAGAACTGCTTGAATGAGAGGATATCGAGCTCATAGTTCTTTCCACCTCTTCTTCTCTAATGGATCGAAACGAGGCCACCTTCTTGGCACTGAAAAGTTCGATGATGGAAATTCTTCGGAGCTCTCTCCATTGCTTTCCATATGCCCCCAGGACGATGTCCAAGCTACCGTAGGAGAGCTTTGTATACGAGGTAAGGAACGGTCGGCTGCAGGACTCCAGATCGTGCGTCTTTAGGATCTCCTGGGCCGTGTCGGCAGAGGACACCACGACGGTCGGCCTGCGGCCAAGTTTCAGATACATGAGGGGTCCGCATCGCTGCGAGAGGCGAGAGAGGGAGTGGTGGGGGAGAGTCCCTAGCTGGTGGAGGTTGCCGATTAGTGGGAGCTTGGGAGGGGCTGAATCATAAGGTGCTTACAACGGACAATCTCATGAAAAGAGAAGGTCATGGAGAGCCGATATGTATTTTGTGTTTGGAGGATTCTGAGACAGTTGATCACCTTTTCGTTGAATGCGATATCACCAGACTCCTGTTAGGGAGACTTCTCCTGTATAAGACAATTTTATCTAGATATTTTTTTGTTATTAGGCTCCGAAAGCCAGCTGTCGCGTAAGCGGCGCCCTCAGGGGAAGGGAGCTTGCAATAATTAATTGCAACGAAATGATGGGTTATTTAGCCGGAAAGAAATAAAAAAAAAAATCTCCAAAGCCTTGAAACTCTTTTTGTGATTTGTATTTTTTTTTTTTTTTTTTCTCTCTTCTGTATCTCTCAAGATTTGGTTGTTTCTTTTTTGTTGATTAATTCATTCTCCAAATGGAAGAAACAGCATCACACTATCTTTCTAAAAAAAGAAAAAAAAAAGATAGGTATTAATTAATCGACATGGGGTTTCCGTCTACGTTTCTGCCTCTTCTTATGTAGTTGCTCCCACTCACTGAATATTGAAAAATGAGCAACTGAGTTGAAACTGGCACACACTGGGTCAAATTTAGTAGGCCCAAGAAAAGGAAAATCACACCCATGCAATAAACTCAAAATTGGACTTTCCTACTAATGCTGTAATTTTCTCTTTTTTTTTCATAATAATCACATACGATGTACGGTAATTATTCTTTTAATTACACTATATGAGAAATTTTTTCACTTTCTATATTGTACTATTTTTTTTTTTTTTTTTTTAAGTGCACCACTTCACTATATTTTTTTTAATTCCTATACTATAAGTATAAAAATCTATAATTTTATAAAGAAATTATTAAAAAAATACTAGTTAAAAGTAACAGAGATATATTCGATTTATTTGAACATAAAAAATAATAAAATAATAATTAAAAAAATTTAATAAAATTTTTTAATAAGTTTATTATGTAGATTTATTTTATTTTTTTATTTAAAAAATGTTTCTCAATAAATTGTTAGATTTTATCTAAAATAATATATTTGTTATCAGAAATATAAAAATTGACGAAAAAAAAAAGTTTAATAATAAATAGTATAAAATATAAAAATAAAAGTAAATCTAAATTTTAATGGAAAAATGACAAATACAATAAAATTTTTAAAAAATAATATAATATATAGTAAGTAAAAAATAATACTAAAGTACAAAACAATAGCATGATGCAAGTAAGCCTTTTTATAATTACTTCCCACAGCGGTTTAAACCGCCTTTACAATTCGCCTCTACAAATTGTAGAGGCGGTTCCCGCAATTGCCTCTAAACCGCCGGCTTGTCGGGGAACCGTAGAGACGTTATGTAGAGACAGTTATGACCGTCCCTATATTTTTATTTATTTATTTTTTATTTATAATCAGTAAATAAATTTTAATATATAGAGGTGGTTTAAACCGTCTTTGCAAAAACTATAAAAATTAGTCTATAGAGACGGTTTAAACTGCCTGTACAAATATTAATCTGTACCTCTACATATTAATATGGAAAGGCAATATGTAGAGGCGGTTTCAACCGCCTCTATCTGCCAAATCAGAATAAAATATGATATTAATAATATATAAAAGAAAAAAATTATATTTTTCATCAAACAACAAAAAAACATAATTAACACAAGTCTCAACAACAACAGAAAAAATATATCATCAACAATTTAAACATTAACACAAGTCTTAACAATAAATTAGCATTTCAATTTTCGATCAAAATATTCAAAACACAATCTCATTCAATTTATATCCAATAGCATATGGCAATATACTAAATAAGAAAATGGGTAAATAGTTTTAAGAGTAGTCAACATTCGAGTTTTCTACATTACAAAAATTTAAATTGTTCGACAGTTTCCTTCACTTGTAGGTTCATGACTTGCATTCCATGATTGATGATGATTGGGAAAAAATGCATCAATCGGATTGATATTACCACCCGCACCCTATCCAACAATGTAAAATATATATGTCAATGATATGAAAATAAAAAATATTTAAGTATACTACTAATAATGACTTGTGATCAAATTAATATACCTGAGTATTTCGATGATTGATGATGATTGGTAGAAAATGCATCAATCGGATTGATATTGCCACCCGCACCCTATCCAACAATGTAAAATATATATGTCAATGATATGAAATAGAAAAATATTTAAGTATACTACTAATAATGACTTGTGATCAAATTAATATATCTGAGTATTTGATAGTAGTGACGTCCTTAAGCGATCCATTTCCCGTCGCATTTTCTCTCGCATCTCTCTAACAGCATCATCGAATTTGTCATTCATACGTTTCAATTCCCCTTTTAGCCTTTCTATCTTCTCCGATTGGCTCCCGCTTGATCCCGTCGTTGCAAGCGAATCAATTTGTTTCAAGCCATAATATGTTCTTAGTGTAGGTCCCATGCCTAAACCTTTCACACACCCATTATGTTCGGGACCCATAGCGCTAAGAAAAATCTGATCTATTAACTTGCTTGCATTAGATTCAGAATTTTGCGATAATTCATCAAATTTTCGACGCATTGCTTCCTATTAATCATTTGAAGAAATAAAATAGTAATCAATCCACAAATAATATGAATATTAACACATAGTGATGCGAAAAAAAATTATATTTACCATACTATCCTCTGCATCCTTATTTACAAAATTTTCATCATTTTTCTTATGGCGCCGTGCACTGCTGCGGCGCCGGAGTGCCGCTGGAGCTCGGCCTCTGCGTCGCCGGGTCGCGGAGGCCTTGGAGGCAGAGGCGGCGCCGCGCCTTGCGAGGAGCTGCCGAGGAGGAGGAGCCGCCGCTGACGGGAGATGGGAGAGTGGGTGGGTGGGAGGAGATGGTTTTGGAGGAAAAACTTAGGATTTTTTTTGGGAGATAAGAAAAAAGGGGAAGAAAAATTTCAGGAATTTTTTTTTTTAACATGTAGAGGCGGTTGTGCCAAACCGCCTCTAAGACGTCTCTATGGTAAAACATAGAGGCGGTTGCAACAACCGCCTCTACATGCGCTTTTTCCTGTAGTGACAATCTGGGACATAAAAATTCCCTAAATATTATCTACGGGACATAATATATATATATATATATATATATATATATATATATATATATATATATATATATATATATATATATATATATATAGAGTTGAGCTGGAATGCTATCGATAGCAAACGGGCTCTGTTATTATCTATTTATTTTTTATGACGGAGCTTCAAAATCGACGATCGGCACCATTGAATATGATGTAGGCGATTTAAACTATTTAGAAATTAAATTTCAAATATTTTTGATATCGTTGACCTAATGATCAATTAAAGAGTTATAAAATTTGTAATTTTAATGATAGTTATAAATTTTTTGCTACTTTAATGGTATAAAAAAATTCTAAATTAATTGAATTTTGATCTTGATTACAAGACTACTATCATTATTTTTTGAAAGATATTTATTTTCAGTCGTTTATTTTTTTGTCCAGTAGATGAATTAGAAAAAAAATATCGACAAACTATGAAATTTAATTTCTAAATAGTTTAAATTGTCTAAATCATGTTCAGTAATGCCGATCGTTGATTTGAAAGCTTCTTCATCAAAAATAAATAGGTGGTAAATAAACTAATTTGCTATTGATAGCATTCCAACCTAGCTCTCTCTCTCTCTCTCTCTCTCTCTCTCTCTCTCTCTCCTCTCTCTATATATATATATATATATATATATATATATATATATATATATATATATATATATATATAATATATAGATATATAATTAAGCTAATTATATGTTTTTAAAAGCACAAATTCATTCATACTTGCAAAATTTTTAACATTGGATTTGTATTGAGATTTGTCTTTTTGTAAAGTCAACTATAAAAATACAAATAATAAAATTCAATATAAAAATTCTAAAGTATGAATATGCTTATATTTTTTTTTTTTTTTATCTCTTCTCTCTCTCTTGCATATATATATATATTATATATTTATATATATGTATTTATTTTCACTAGATAGCAACTGACGGTAACTGCTTGATTTTGGGGTTATTGCACAATTCGGTAATTACGAGGGGGCAGAAGTTGCGAAATTTAAAGTGACGCGTGAAGATTTTCAGTCCTGAAGCCTGAAGTTGTTCAAAATTTCTATTTAATTATATATATATATATTATATATAATTATATATATATATATATTATTTAAGCTTATATTTTTTATAAAAACAAATCATTCATTTGCAATTTTTAACATTGGATTTTAAAATTTGTATTTTGTAAAGTCAACTAAACAAAGAAAAAGACAAAGTAAAACTAATAAAAAAAAATATCAATAGTATATAAGTTGAATATGCTTATAATTTTCTCCTAATTCTTCTCTCTCTCTCTCTCTCTCTCTCTCTCTCTCTCTCTCTCTCTCTCTATAGAATATATATATATATATATATATATATATATATATATATATTATATATTATTTTTTCATTCACTAGATTCCAGCTAGCTAGATAAGTAATCTGCTTTGATTTTGATGGGTTTACCACGTGCACAAGAAAAAAATGTGCACACAGGTCACTAGCAGAAGTTGCAAAGAAATTCTACCGGTCCAGTGACGCGTGAAGATTTTCCAGTCCTGAAGTTGCAAGGAAAGTCTGCAGGTCCAGTGAGTTGTTCAAAATTTCTAGTTTGAAGTTGCAAAGTATATCTATATTATTATAGTAATTATATCATATAATTTATATTTATTTAATTATTTTTTTTATATAGAATAACTATAATCACTGATTTGAATTGACTATCTAAATTTTTAAAATTTTTAATTTGTAATTTAAATTTAACAAATAAAAAAACCTGGTAATTTAACTAATAAAAAAAAAATATCCACCTTCTATCCATCCCTTTTAACCTTTGTCATATTTCTTTATAATTTTCTCCTAATTCGTTCTTTTTTTCTGCATCATCCATCTCGCGTCACTCTATCTCCACCCTAAAATACCTCCTTCCTACGCAGAAGAACAAGATAAATTTATCTATGTCTCTAATTTATGATTTTCAACAAGTTCACTCTTGATTTCATGTGAAGCTCGATTACAATAATTTCTAAGAGTAAATTAATGTTTTCATCTTAATTTAATTATTTTATTCTTTGTGAAAAATCTCCTAATATGTTTTGGTTTTGTATCCACGCTTTTTTTTTTCTTTTCCCTTTTATTCTTTATGAAAAAATTAAAAATAAAAAAATATGATATAAATATAGAAATGTAATTAATGTTGGCCGTGGACGAGCGAGACCCACATTATCCAAACCAAAACGGCCTAGATGCCGATCCGGATTCCAAATCCAAGCCGAGCCGTACTTAGTCGGATCTTCCAGGCCTCCGACCGGGCACGACTCTCCAGCCTAGCCTCTTAATTTTTTAATTTTTTTTAGAAAAAAATATAAAATGTTTAATAACAAACAATTAAATTATTTTTTTTTAATTGATGTTTTAATAAAAAAAAATAAAATTTATAAAAATAATTATAAAGTAATAAATAATTTAATTTTTTTTTTAAAAAAAAAACTTGTAATTTTTTATAAAAAATATAATTATTAAAGTATTTTGGACCAACCCACTCCCACGATCTTCATTGGGAAACTTTTGACGGAGAGCTCGGATCCCAAGGTCCGAGGCAAAGGCCTTGGAGCCAGTGTCATGTCGAACCGTGTCGTGCTAGGCCTAAGTTTGGTAGGCTCGGGCACTGGCCCAGGACAGCCCAATTTAACTGGCTGATCCGGTTTGTGATTATGTTCTGCCTCCGTACCCCGACATGTGGTCGTGCCGAGCCAGGCGACGATAACGCCTAATTCGTTTTACATCCCTACATAAATAATAATAATACTAACACATGCTTTTATTATACATGGCATTATTTTATTCATCCATTTTTATCAAAAAATAAATAAATAAATAAATAAATAATTAAAAAAACTTCGAAATTAGTCAATTAGAACAATCTACCATTAAAATCACTTAAGAGCTCCAAACAGTTTAAATCCTATATAATTGAATGAATCTTTACTAAATTAGTATAGTAATATCCAACCGGGAGGGTACATAGGTCAGGACAGGCCGGTTTTCAAATTTTTCTAAAACGCTGCTGTAGTAGATTGTCTTAACATAATAAAGTAAAGGGGCAATTTTCTATATACCTTTAAAAATTTCTCTGTTAGGCTAATATTAAAATTACCTTTTTTACGTTTCAACTTCTTTCCAAAATACCCCTGAAGTGTACCGTTTAGAACTGCCGTTATCTGTGTGTAATTACTATCTTGCCCTTTTAAATATACCCTAAACCCTAAACCCTAAACCCTAAAACCCTAAACCCTAAACCCTAAAATCCTAAAAAATTCTAAACCCTAAAACCTAGAACCCTAAAAAACCCTAAACCTTAAACCCTAAAATCCTAAAAAATTCTAAACCCTAAACCCGGATAAAATAGGTATATCTGATAGTCTAGTTTAATCCTAGTTAACTTAACAAAGGGAAACGGTAGGGGTATTTTTAATAACGGTGGAACGTATGAAGGGTATATTGGAAAGAAAAAAATAAGATGGGTAAATCAGATATTTCTTCAGATTTCAGGGTTACACAGGCAATTATTCCTAAAGTAAATTATTCCTAAAGTAAACTATATATGCATGTGATTCAAAAACTATTACTTAAGTAAATTATTCCTAAAGTAAACTATATATGCATGTGATTCAAAAACTATTACTTGTACGCCAGAGTAGTTGCGAAATCAAACTTTTATATGTTGCTTGTTAATGTAACGATCCGGCCCACTAACAATAATAACTCGTTGGGCCCAAACCACAGCCTAAAAAGCTTACGTCTAGTTATTATTATTAGTGTCCATGTCTTATATATACTCAAATACATCCACATTCTCATTCGATGTGGGACTATTAAGGTATCACAGACTCCCTCTGTTTAAGCATGACGTTCTCGTCAGCCCAAACACAAACACAGCAGCCCAAGATTACCAGACGATGTGAGACTTGTCTCGCTAGTCCTGTCATCTCGATCCAGGCTCAGTCGAAACTCGCCACAAACTTTCTACTAGTTATTGGCTTTGATACCAAATGTAACGATCCGGCCCACTAACAATAATAACTCGTTGGGTTGAGATAGACGTAGGTAAATAGAGAGATGATATATGGTATATATATAAGTTGTAGATGCCGCTGTATCTAGTGGAGAGAAGGCCGAGAGTATGTTTTTTTGTGCATAGCAATGCTCGGTGTCTGGATCATCCATGTCGATATCCTTTTCCGTCGTACCAGTTGGAAGTTGGCAGCCTAAGGAGTAACATCAAAATTGACGTGGGCGGCATTCAGATTAATCTTAATTAATTAATTAATTAGATTGATATTTTTAAATCAGAAGAGCCATATCCAACACTAACATCAAAAATGACTCATAAAAATCTCAATTACAAGTATTCAAGCAATGCCATGTGATGGAGTGAGAAAGCACAATGGAGGGCCCCCAAGACCTATGTAAAAATAATTTCGCTGAAGAATGCTATACGTACACCCTAAAAAGATATAAATTTTACATTCCCATCTATTTAAGAGTGAAAATATTTTTTAAATATCACTTTAAATGACTCCTCATCACACCTCCACTCTTAGATGGATGGCGATGTGAGATGTATATTTCTTTGGAGTGTGTACATTTAGAATTTTTTTCTTTTTTTTTCTTTTTTTTTTTATTTGGTAGACACCACATTTTAATTTCACCTTCCCTCTTTTCCTCTCCTAGAGAGGCTTTATCTCTACTTTACTTTTTCTTTTTTTTTTCTTTTTTTTTTTCCTTTTTTTTCCTTTATTTATATTTACTTGTGTGAATTTAAATTTATGTCCGATATGATCTCTAGAATAGAACAATTTTGAACCCAAAATAGATTTGCAGAGTTTCGACAACAAATAGTAAAGTTTGAGAATAAAAGATAAAAGAATTAGTCGAAAACAACACTCTAATCACCTCTCAAACAACTAATTTGAACATGATGAAATAAATAAAATAACATCATGAGTTTTTAATATATAAAACTAATCTTGAATGTAGTAAGTACGGACTATCCAATAAAGTTCATTTGATATTGGGCTATGCGAAAAATTCATAGACCAAAATACAATTTTTAATCACATAAAAAATTATATAAATACTACACTTTGCATTTAAATGCAAAAAAAAAAAAAAAAAAAAAAGAATTTAAGAACCGCAAAAATATCAAAGAATAAGGCATGTATAAATACTGATCCTTACTTTTACCATTCGTCATTATTTTATTTTTCTATTTTGATCATTTTTTTTTTGTTGAAATTGGTCAATTAGTGCAATCTATCATTTTATTTCTAATTTATAATTTTCAAATTATTTTAATCTCTAAAACATTAGAAAATTTTTCTTTAGAGAATGCATTCTATATTAGGCCTATCTAGTTTTCTTCCACGGTATTTTAGAAACCATATCGGATATAAATTTAAATTTTTAAATTTTTAAGATAGTAACATAGTGTATAAGATATAAGTTTAAATCCCGCGCATATATATATATTATATAATATATGTTTATATATAACTACATTAAAGGAGAATTGGGACCTGATCTCTATTCCACAATTTTTTACAGCTACACTTCAACTAAGAGAAAATATTGCATGCGCTCAAACGACTAATAAATTACATAAACTAATAAATATGATCTAAATCACATAAAGTGTTTATATAAAAAGGAATATGTGATTAAAATTTCTACAATAAAATTTTAAAAATATAGCCCATAATATTTACTTATACACCCGGTATAAGTAGTTTCTCTCCCACTGTTCCCCCTTACTTATTTTTCAATTATGCGAAATTATTGTTTTCACCTGGTACGTTAGTATATTGCATGCCTCAAATATATTTTTTCAATATTAATACTATAAAATCAAAATCCAATATACTATATGTGTTCTATACCATATAAAAATTTGGATTAATTGCATACAGATCCCTGTAAATATGTCGAATAGCAAATATATTTCTATAAAATTCAACTTTTCATATTTATCCCTTCAAAAATTCACCGTTATTTATATCTACCCCGTTCATCTCTGTTAGAAAAGTTGAGTTAACCATAAGTTAAATGCTTAATCTTGGTAAGATAAAAAAAATAAATTTATCTTTTTAACCTTTGTATATTATAATTATTTAATATATTATTTAATTAATTAGATAAAATATTAGTTAATTATTTAATTATTTAATAAATAATTAGTTAATTAGTTAATTATCTGGGTGAGCTCGACGAAGGAGAGAGGCTGGTCCATCCGGGCGATGGAGCGTGCGAGCTCGGCAGCGGAGATGTAGCTATTCCCGTTGCGGTCGAAGGCGCGGCGGAGATGTAGCAGTTCTCGTCACGGTCGAAGGCGCGGTACACCTCGAGGAGCTGTGCCTGGTCCATCAGGGCCCGCTGCGTCATCAGCGGCGTGATTGCCGTGGCGAGCTCCTCGAACTCGACCGCGCCGTTCCTGTTCGCGTCCATGCCGGAGAGGAGCGCATGGATCACGTCCCCCCGGAGCTTCAGCCCCAGGGAGCGGAGCAGTGCCGCGAGATCCAGCTGCGTGAGGCTCCCGTCCAGTTGCGTGAAGCTCCCGTCCGCTTCATGTCGAAGCGAGGTCGAAGCTAGGAAGGAGATGATCGTTGGAATTTTTGGAGAGGAACATTTTTGCAATAAGTATAAAAGTATTATTTTTGGAGGGATATATTTGTAAGGACAAAAAAGTTATTTCACATCTATTCGGTTAAAATATAAACAATTTTCAAACGGTAATAAACTAGAGGGGTAGATATAAACAACTTAGGATTTTTGAAGGGATAAATATGAAAAGTTGAATTTTGTAGGAATATATTTGCTATTCGACATGTTTGCAGGGACCTGTAAGCAATTAACCGTAAAAACTTTATGTATAAAAATTTATAGAGTTTAAATTTTTATAATAAAATTTAAAAAATTTAGTGTACAAAATTTATCTATACACCCGGTGCATGAAACAATTCCTTCGTACTATTTTATTTTTCTATTACTTATTTATTTATTTAAATTATTATAATAGATTTTTCTCAAATATTTTTCACATAAATCTTTATAAAACAAATTTAACTACTAAATAATAATTTAATTACTAACATGCTATTATATACTTTTATGTGCCACATATATTAATTTTAATTATTTTTATTTAAATAGATCTAATTATTAAATTATTTCTATATAATTTTATTTAATTAATAATTTGACTAATTAAATTATATAAAAGTATGAATTAAAATTTATTATTAAAATATTTTTACATTTGAGGTACCGTTATCTATTGAATATAAAATATATAAATATTATTTTTTAATAATTTAAATTTTTAGAAAATAAAAATTATTTTATATAATTTTATATGGTATCACAGATAGGGGGTGTCAGCCGGCTCGTTTAAATATTAAGCTCAAAATTCGGCTTGTGTTTGTCTCGTTTATTAACGAGCCGAACATGAGCTAGCTCGCGAACAACAAGTTAAATTTTTATTTTTATTATTAAGTGTAAAGTTGAAAAAATATTAAAAATTAAAATCTTAATCTAATAATTAAAATTCACAAAAGCATATATATATATATATATATATATATATATATATATATATATATATATATATATATATATATATATATATATATATCCGAGCTGTTATCGAGCCAAACACGAACGAGCAGATTGAAAAATTCGATTCGTATTTGGCTCGTTTATTAAACAAGTGATTTGATCTCGAATTCATTTCGATCCGAACATGAATTGACTCGCGAACAACGAGCTAAATTGCCCCCCTAATAACAGATAGAAATCATGAGTTCAAAACTCACCAAGCTAGGCACGTTATTTAATTTTCTTACTATTCTTCTAACCTGGTTTTTTTTTTTTTTAATTTCTTCCTATTTAGTTAAATTTAAATTTTTAATTTATTAAAAAATTTTGAATTTAGTATATAAATATTGTTCTCTAACTGTTCAAATTTTGAAAATAATAATTATTTGGTATAATTATACAGAATCAACAGCCAAATACTTTCTGGATGAAAGGGGCATGCATGCAGGTCAGCCCAGGTTGGCTCTCAGATTTTTCTGAAACACTGTGAGATCAAACTTGAGTATGCATATGATTTGCTTATTGTACACATGATCATAAGATAGCTAGTAAGATAGATAATAGATATAGGTAGATAGATATATAGAGAGATGATAAATATATAGATGCACAGTATATATATATATAGAGTCCAGCTAGAATACTATCGATAGCACCAAACAATTGGTGCTATCAAGTTTTCAGCCGTTGGATGAAAAAATATACGGTTGGGATTATAGTGGTTCCTTCAGATTTTTACTATTCAACCAACCACCTAGTAAACCCAAGAGGACCACTATAATTCCAACCGTATTTTTTTTCATCCAACGACTAAAAACTTGATAGCACCAATAACTTGATGCTATCAATAATATTCTAGCCTAATTTTATATATATATATATATATATATATATATATATATATATATATATATATATTATAGTTGTAGATGCCGCTATATATATGTAGTGGCGAGAAGGCGGAGAGTATGTTTTTTGTGCACAGCAATGCCCGGCGCCTCATCCATGTTGATATCCTCCTCCGTCATACCAGTCGGAAGTTTCCAGTCGAAGGAGTAAAGAAGGTTGGCGAGCATGATATCGACCGTTTTGAGCCCGAGGTTCTTCCCTGGGCAGATCCTGCGACCTTCCCCAAACGGTATCAAATTGAAGTCCTTTCCGGCGAAGTCCAGATCCGAGCTATTCACGAACCTCTCCGGCTTGAACGCCTCCGGCGATTCCCAGTAACTCCCGTCCCTTCCGATCGCCCAAGCATTGATGTACACCATCGTGTTGGACGGGATATCGTAGCCGTCGATTTTGAAATGCTGCAACGTTGTTCGTGGGATAAGGATCGGAGCCACCGGGTGCAATCGCATGGTCTCCTTCACAACGCACTTGAGGAAGCGCAGTTGATCGATGTCACTCTCCTCTACCTTTCCTTTCCTCCCGACGAGGCTTCTTACTTCTTCTTGAGCTTTTTTCATCGCTTGTGGGTGCCTCATTAGCTCCGTCATCGCCCACTCCACGGTGGTGGAGGACGTATCGCTCCCACCGAGGAAAACATTCTGCGAATAAAAAATGTAAACTTGTGTAGAATAATATAGAAGAATAATAAGTAAACTTAAGATCATGTTTGATTAGGCCCGTATAATTCGGGAATAAAGAAAAAAAAATCTCTTTTATTTTTCAATTCCTGCAAACGGGATTAAAAATGACAAGAATTTTTTTTTTTTTTTTTTTTTTTTTTTTTGTTTTGTTATCTCGGACTTAATGGGTTATCCTGAGATAACTCGTTAAGGCTTATTCCACTTTCCCTATGAAATAGAGTTTTATTCCTGTAGATTTTTACTTTCCCACCCAAATATTATTTTTTACTCAAATATAATATTAAATAAAAAATATTATTTTTTATTTAATCAAATATAATATTAAATAAAAAATATTATTTTGTATTTACTCAAATAAAATATTTTTACATTTACTTGAATTTTGCATTTACTCAAATATAATATTAAATAAAAAATATTATTTTTTTAAACGTAAAATATAATTTATTATTTATAATTAAATAGCTTCAAATTTAATATAATAATAAAATTAATTTTTATATAAAAAAAAAAAGTTAAAGGCAAAGTTGATATTTTAATAAAAATTCTATATTCTTTTTTCACTATCCTCTACTATTCCAACTTTTCAACCAAACATAATTTTAATTATTCAGAGAATACTAACTTTTCAACCAAACGCAATTTAACTTTTATACTTGGTTATCCCGAAATAGTAAAATATCTCAGATATAAAAAAATTTATACTTCTTATCCGAACCAAACGGGGCCTAAGGGTATAAAGAGAGGATAACTTTTTTATCTCTTCTTTATTTTTCAAACACAAAAAAAAAATTGAGAAAATTTGTTATTCCTTCTTAACGGGCTATTCCCCTTAAAAAGGGTATAATAATTCTCCCTATTGGTGGAAACAATCTTATTTTCATCCGGAAATAACTTTATTTTTAATTTTTTTGAAAAATTTAAATTAAAATTTATAAAATTTTAAATTTAATTTTTTTATTTTATAAACTTTAAGATTTTTAACTTTAATTTTTTATAAATCAAAAAAATTTAAAAATATAAAATTTTAAAATTTTAAAATTTATACAAATTTTCTATATACAAATTTTTAAATTTTTTATAAATTTTTTTTATTTATACAAATTTAAAAGTTAAAATTTTTGCATCTTCTTTTATATATTTCTCGAGATAATTAAAATTAAAAATTTAAAATTTAAAGAAATTTTATAATTTTTTAAATTTATAACTTTAATTTTTAATAAATTTATAAATTTAATAAATTTTAAAATTTTTAATTTTAATTTAAAAAATTAAACGGTATTATTTACTAAAATACAAAGTTTAATTTATATAAAAATTAATTATTATTTAATTAATATTTTATATTAATTAATTAGATAAAAAATTATTATTTTAAAATTATAATTATTTTTATTTTTTTTAATATTCTCGATTATTTTAAAAAATGAACCAAACACAATATCAGCTATTCTTAAAAATAACAACTTTACAAACTAAACACTTTTTTCTTTATCTCTATTTATTCCGAAACGACAAACTATTTTAGGGATTGGAAAACTCTATTTCCAAACTGTTAGATGTGACTCGAAATCAGAATCGTTTCATTTTTAGATTTCTGGTTCGTCGATGGTTTCGCGGTGCGACAACAAATTAAAATTTTGAGAAAGGAAAATGGATTTCTGTGGTGACGGTCCGAGCCCGAAGCCTACCACTGACATCGGACGGGGGTGCGGGGGGCGGAGTCCCCGCGGTACGGATTCGATCCGCTAAAAAAGAATTTTAATTTTTTCTTTTGTTTGCTCTAGACATATTGTGCGATTGTATAATTAAAGAACTCTTGTATTTTCTCTTTTTAACATAGTGAAATCTCTCATCTTTCACTAGTAATTTTTTTTTTTATAAAAAACCTTTTACGTAAATTTTTATATTATTTTTTCTATCATGCATTTTGAATTTATTTTTTTTATCGTGATCGTCAATTAATTTTTATTGGGGTTGTGCCTCTTCGCTTACACAAACTCATAATCTCCTAACAAATAAGGTACATAAAAGTATCAGAAATTTTACGTACCATGAGGACTCCTTTGATCTGGTCTGTGGTTAGATTCTTCTCGTCCTTTTGCACGCGCAGTAGAATATCCACAAGATCCTCGGCAGAGTTATGCTGCTGCTGCTGCTGCACTCTGTCGAGATGCTCGTCGATGACTTGGTCGTAGAACCGATCAAGATCGGTAAAGTTCTTCTGGAGCCTCGCTCTCATCCCTGTGAGCCAATCGGCCCATCCGATGATAGGAAAGTAGTCCGCGAAGAAAAATCCCCCGAACATGGCTTGTGCTTCGCTCATAATCGTGTGAAACCTGCCTCCGACTTCATGGTAGCTCCTTCCGAAAGCCATTCTACAAGTGATAGTGCTCGTGAGCGTCGTCAGTTCTTTGCTCAAATCGACAGGGAGAGAACTGCTTGAATAAGAGGATATGGAGCTCATAGTTCTTTCCACCTCTTCTTCTCTAATGGATCGAAACGAGGCCACCTTCTTGCTGCTGAAAAGTTCGATGATGCAAATTCTTCGGAGTCCTCTCCATTGCTCTCCATATGCCCCGAGGGCGATGTCCGAGCTACCGTAGGAGAGCTTTGTATACGAGGTGAGGGAAGGTCGGCTGCAGGACTCCAGATCGTGCGTCTTTAGGATCTCCTTGGCCATGTTGGCAGAGGAGGCCACGACGGCGGGCATGCGGCCAAGTTTTAGGTACATGAGGGGTCCATATTGCTGCGAGAGCCGAGAGAGAGAGCGGTGGGGGAGAGTCCCCAGCTGGTGGAGGTTGCCGATTAGTGGGAGCTTGGGAGGGGCCGGGGGAAGTTTTAGTGATCTGCTGCTCCCCTTTCTTCTTGTGAGGAAGAGAAGAGGGAGCAGTAGGAGGACAACAAGAACAGATGGGAAAGGCAGGGAGGCTATCATCTGAGGAAGAGCCATAGGAACTTAATTAATTTGGGTTGCTCTCCTTTTGGTTGGGACTAAGAGTTCATGCATATGCTATGCATTTATAGAATCTGCATGCATGCCTCATTTCAGCTTCTTCTTTTCAGTTAATTAAGCTATATTTTTTTAGCAAAAATACTAAGGCTGCGTTTGATTCCGAAATAAAAAAAAATTAATTATATCGAGAATAGGTATAAGTTATGATTTTAGCAGGAACTAGTATAAATTTGTATTTGGTTTGGTTTAAGAGTTATACCGAATTTAAAGAAAATTGTGTTTGATAAATTATATAGGAATAAGACGAATAAAAAAAATAAAAAAAAATTGTGTTTGGTTGGGAATAGAGGAATAAGAAAAATTGAGGAGTTAAATATTTTTATTTACTATTTTATCCTTTATGATATAATTTAAAATTAAATAAATTTATGGTATTAATCAACCTTATATTTAATTTATATAAATATTAAAAAATTTAAATAATATTTACAATTAAATATTAAATATTAAATATTAATATTTAATATTTATCTAAATATTAAATATTAATATTTAGATAAATATTTAATATTTAATATTTAAATATTAAATATTTGCTTTATTCCGCTATTCCGCACAGGGGTGGGAATTGCTAAACTCACCCCTTAGCGGGTTATATCAGAATAACCCGCTAAGGATGGGTTTTGCTATTTTCATCCTACAAAATCTTATTTGAATATAAATATGGGGATAAGGGGGTTATCCTCTCTTATCCCCGTTACCAAACGGAGGCTAAATGTACATCCCTACATCCTACAATCCCACCCATTCAATGGGGGGGTGTGAAAAGAGATCACTTTAAGTGACCGTTAAATACATCTCACTTATTAGATGGATGAAATGTATGATGTACATCTCGAAAGAACTATATATAGCACTCTTCATTTTTTTATGGAGAACTTTTCGCTGTCAAATAAAAGTCAAGTCATTATTTAGATAGTGCTGCTAATGCAGTTAATTACAATCATTCGCTCTGGAAGGGAATCACGGATTTGAAACTTTCCATTCACCTACATAAAAATTTTATTACGTAAATTAATGTGTCAGCGATATTATTCAAACGAAAGCAATCAACGATACTATTCTTTACACAGACCCAAATAATTTCGTGACCTCCTCGTATAAATATAGGTATATTAATATAATATGGGCATTCTAAATTTTTTGTATGCTATATTTTTATCTTTATCTTATCAAAATTTTTATATGTTTACTAGAGCTGAAGAGTAACTTTATCAATTTTTATATAAAGGGATGCAATATTTGTATACTTAAAAAAATGAAAGGTAGTATTTTTTTTATTTTTATTTTTATGTTTGAATTATTAGCTGTTTCTAGTGAAAGTGTCAAAATAATAATAATAATAATAATAATAATAATAATAATAATTAATTAATATCTCTTTCTCTCTCTGACTCTTTCAACGGGCTGTTTCGCTCGGATTTTTATTCTTGTTTGTTGTATAATTTTTTTTGTTCAATATTTTTCTGTGAGTTCCTTCTCATAATTATCTAGCTCATCATTTTCTTATTGCTCTGTTCTTTCACTGCTCAGAAGTCAGAACTACTCTCTTCTTTAACTCGGTCAAAGCCACAAATTTTATGAGTATTCTTCCTACTAGAGCAGATTCGAAGACAAGAAACATTCTGACGTAATTCGAGGGACAAGAATTTGAATGGGAGTGCAGACTGAATGATTAATTTTTTTCTAGCTATGATCATCTCTTCTATATTTTATTTTTTGCCATGTGCCTCAATGTTAGGAGCTTGATTTATTTGCTTCGAATATGGAGATCAACTGTTCATTATATCTTTTACTTTTCTTTCTTAAATTTGGGGCCGTTATTATTTACATAAATGTACGGATATTAATACGAGACATCATACGATTCAAACATAATAATTCATTAATATTTTTAAAAAATTAAAATATAATCACAATATAAATACAGATAATAAAATATAATATTATTAATATAATAATTTATATTTATTATATATAAAATATAAATTTTGATAAAATATTATTATATTTTTTATAGGAATGAAACTTAATAAAACTTTTTATTCTTACATTTTAAGAAAAAAAAAATTTACTATTCATAATTTATTTATATTATCCAAAAAAATTTGTCTATATTGGCCCAAGTACCTAGGCACGGGGTCCAATGTGAGTAGGATCACTTAGCCATGCTTCATAATTGAAAAAACGGGCACCATGAAAGTACATGCCACTCAGCCAAAAAAAGATAATGGAGAGTTGACCGAAATAAGCACTAAATACTTTTCGGGAGATCTCCTCCAAATCACTGGTATGACTATCGAAATCATTTTATATATACATAAAAAATATAAATATATAATATATATATATATATATATATATATATATATATATATATATATATATATATATATATAAAATTGAGTTTCTATATTTGTACAAGCACCAAACAATTGGTGCTTGTAAGTTTTTTATCATTGAATTTGTATTGTAATTTGTGCTTTTGTAAAGTCAACTCAAGAGATAGTAGCTGGACAAATAAATAAATATATATATATATATATTATATACAAGCATAGTAACTGAACTATATATATATATATATATGCTATAAATTGGTATTGAATGTACGTCAAAAAAAATATCTATATCAGATACGAGTCTAATACAAATATGTGGGTGTCTGACACGAGCACGCAGAATTTATAGAAATATTTGTGTTACATAATTCTTTACTTTCTTCTTTTATTTAGTTTTGAATATATTGATGTTTTCCTTTGTATGTAAGTGCACTTACGTTATTTCCCATATATATATATATATATATATATTCTGAATTGTTCAATTGTTCAATTTTTTTGTTTAATTGAGGCCTTTGGTCTCCCTCCCTATCAAGAATAGGAGCCTCAGAATAACTAACCAATGTGCTTTACTCTTATACATTTCTTCGTCATTGTTTAACATGGGACCTCAGAATAACTATCCAATATGCTTTACTCTTATACATTTCTTCCTTTGGTCTCCCTTCCTATCAAGAATAGGAGCCTCAGAATAACTAACCAATGCGCTTTACTCTTATACATTTCTTCGTCATTGTTTAACATGGGACCTCAGAATAACTATCCAATATGCTTTACTCTTATACATTTCTTCGTTTGGTGTCCTAAGTGAAGAAACCATACCAATCCATTCTATGTTATATTAAGACTCCGATTTGGAATTACAAGAAGATTTATATATTATGTACAGTAATTTAAAAAGTATGATAAAAAAATATTTTATTTATTTATTATGATATTTTTTTGTGTTCTCTCTTCTAGAAAACAAAAAATGTTGGTAATTAATTATTACCGCCGAACATGATTTAGAATATTTAAAATGTTCAGATATCTTATTTTATATGTTTTTAAAAATTATATTGAAAGACCACAAAATGAACAATTATATACAAATTAACCAACAATGTTGTGAAAATGAAGATTAAAGCTTTAATTCAATGAAATATCAGAAACGGTTAAACTTAAGCAAAATTATAAAAAAAAAAAAAAAAAAAAAAAAAAAGGTCAATTAAAAATTATCGAATTGGTGTCCTTATTTGGCGAGAATTAGATAGACTTCAGTGATTGAATAAGATGCGCGTGTATTATTGGGACAATGTACCTCGGCGGATCCAATAGAAACTAGAAAGATGAGCGAGAGTTGTCATCGCATGGAGTTTCATCTATGTGTGTGCATCATTAATGCATATGTCCATATTCATAAGACGTGGAGTTTCATCTATATTACGTAAGCTTTACCTGCATGTATATTCATATTGAAAAATTGCTAGATATACATTTCAAATTGATGTATATCTTATATTCATCCCTTTTTAGAATAAAATAAATTTTACTGGTCATATTTATGTGATAAATAAAAAAATACTTATCCTAAAATAAAATAAGCGTAAAATGTATATCCTATTTGGAGTGTACACCTAATATTGCTCAAGAAGTTAATTCTTTACTTAGTAAATATTGAAAATTGCTAATGTTGACAATTGAGCTGACACATACTAAAGGAAATTTTGTGCACCCATTAAAATTTAGATTTGGACTTTGCTACTTGCTGCTAGCACTGTACATTAGATGAGCTGTCGTCATGTGCTATAGGTTTTTTTTAATTTTATTTTATTATTATTATTATTATTTTTGTATAATTTTGTTTTGAATAACAATCATGTACAATGTTTGGCGAAAAGTTTACTGTAGTGGCTATCTATATATATTATGCGCTGTTATTAATTTACACTGAATCCTACTATTAAATTCACACTTGAGACTGATGATAATCATATATATTATGCTGCTGTTGTTTTTATTTTTTCCGACTGGAAACGTAACTAGAGGCTGGCTGATAATCCGCTGTGATTTTTGGCACGTTTTTCAGTCCAACCACGCGCGCCGAATAAATCTGCTCGATCCGTCTGGGAATCGTTCAATTTTATTTTATTTTATTTTTTTTGCCATGAAGTTGGAAAAAGAGTCCGCACCCCATTTCAATCCAATTTCCAGTCGCTGAGGTAGTGTTTGCTTGGAGAACACAGATCAGAATAAGAAATTATTCCGGTATTATTTTTCAAACACAAACAGTTAAAAGTATAAACAGTAATTTTTATTTTTTAAAAAATAAATTGGTATAAATCTGAAACTGTTGTCTTTTTTTCTTTTCTTTTTTTTTCTACAATAAATTTGTTTTTATTTAAGAACAAATTTAATTAAAATAAATATAATTTTAAATTTTGTATTCATTCATTAATTAATGATTAATTTGATTATTTTTTTAATAAATTATCTAATAATTAAATAATTAACTAATTAATTTATTATATTTTTTTAATAAATTATCTAATAATTAAATAATTAACTAATTAATTTATTAATAAGTGTCTGCGATCTTGAATGACTCATCTCGCGCGGTTCATCTTTTTCGGATTTCCGTAAAATGGTATTCACGATTCAGATAAATATTTATATGTTTGAGTTGGTGTAGGTGGGTATCAGACATTGCGGATCTATGACTTTCAATAGACGCAAGCATCTATTGTTAATTACCCCCGTGTGATTGGGGCACCTTTGATTAAGAGACTTTTGTGAGAACGATAGAATAAATCGTATCCTAATGATTGAACAAAATTTTAAGTATATGTGTTACGATTTAGCTGGATTTGAAATTGACTTGATCCCGATTATATGTGTTGAGAACTAGTCAACATTAAACTCTAATTATATGTGTTAGAGTTTAATTGGGTTCAATTGGCTCTAAGTATATGTATTAGAGTCCAATTATATTTGATTTCATATTTGGCGTATGTTCCAAACTGAAGATATGATCAAACCCCAAGGATATGTATTGAGGTGGGTCGGATTTGATGCTACTCGAAAGTAGGAGGGGGCTAAGTCCTATATGTATTAGGATTGACCGAGTTTGATATGTTTTTCACTCATATGTGCTAGAGTGAGAATTTGATTAAACCCTAAGTATATGTATTAGGATTCATCAAATCTGATTGATCTTTCAGGCTAACCCCAAGTATATACATTAGGATTAGTTGAGTTGATTTGATTTTTATCCTAAATATATGTGCTAGAGTAAAAGATTAACTACACCCTAAGTATATGTATTAGGATTAGTTGGGTTGATTTGAATAAACTCTATATATGAGAGCTCGATTGAATTTGATTTGACTAGATTCTATGATTTAGAATCTAGTCGGTTTGGATGTATTTTTGCCTTAATTATATGTGTTAAGACGATGGCGTTGAATGGATTTTGGGTTTTATTTGTTTGTTGGACGGGTTTTGAATTTTTTATTTGTGGATCGAATGGATTTTGGTTTTTATTTGTGGATCGAATGGGTTTTGAATTTTTTATTTGTGGATCGAATGGATTTTGGTTTTTATTTATGGATCGAATGGATTTTGGATTTTTTATTTGTGGATCGAATGGGTTTTGAATTTTATTTGCAAGTGGACTGGATTGGGGACCCGTATGTGGATTGAGCGTATATTATATGTGGACTCGATTTAGGACCCGTATATGGACTGGGCCTATATTATATGTGGACTGGATTCATGACCCGTATGTGGACTGAGCGTTATTTATTAGGTCTCTTTGAATTGGACTTAGGCTCCAAGTTGATTAGGGCTCATTTAAATCTTGTTTGAAATCGACTCTTGATTCAAAGAAATCGTTGTTTATTTCGATATCCCTTTTATTTTATTTGATTTAGGGTCAGAAGAAAATCCCTTATTTTATCTTGGGATCCAAAGAAATTTCCGTTATTTTATTTTTATGTGGGGTCCGAATAAATTTTCTTATTTTATCTTATTTTAATTTGGGATCCGAAGAAATTCTCTTTATTTTGATGTGGGGTCCGAAAAAATTTACTTTTTAAAATAATTTGGGGACTGAAGAAGTTCCCTTTTATTTTATTTTGATTTGAGATTCGAAAAAATTCTTTTTTTTTAAATAATTTGGGGTCCGAAAAAACTTCCTTTTTATTTTATTTTGATTTGGGATCCGATTTTTTTTTTTTTAATAATTTGGGGTCTGAAGAAATCCCCTTTTATTTTATTTTGATTTGGGATCCGAAAAATTCTTTTTTAAAAATAATTTAGGATCAGAAAAAATTTTCTTTTATTTTATTTTGATTTGGGATCCGAAATTTTTTTTATTATTTTATTTTAATATGAGGTACGAAGAAATCCCTCTTTGACGGAATCTAAATCCGGATGAAGAAATCATCCGAACTGGTTTGCAATGAGTCTAAAATTAGGGTGTCCGAAGAAATCATCTAAACCGGCTTTATTAAATTTTTTCTTTCGTTTTTTGCATTGAACCTAAATCTGAATGTCCGAAGAGATCATCCGAACCGGTTTGGAATGAGCCTAAAGTTAGGGTGTCCAAAGAAATCACCCGAACCGGCTTTATTAGACTTTTCTTTTTTTTTTTCATTGAACTAAGTCTGGATATCCGAAGAGATCATCCGAACCGATTTGAAATGAGGCTAAAATTAGGGTATCCGAAGAAATCATCCGAACCGACTTTATTAGATTTTTTTTTTTTTTTTTTCATTGAACCTAAGTCTGGATGTCCAAAGAAATCATCCGAACCGGTTTGGAATGAGCCTGAAGTTAGGGTGTCCGAAGAAATCACCCGAACCGACTTTATTAGATTTTTCTTTTTTTTTTCATTGAACCCAAGTCTGGATGTCCGAAGAGATCATCCAAACCGGTTTGGAATGAGCCTAAAGTTAGGGTGTCCGAAAAAATCACCAGAATCGATTTTATTAGATTTTTCTTTTTTTTTTTTTTTTTTTTCATTGAACCTAAGTCCGGATGTTTGAAAAAATCATCCGAACCGGTTTGAAATGAGCCTGAAGTTAGGGCGTCCGAAGAAATCACCCGAACCGACTTTACTAGATTTTTCTTTTTTTTTCATTGAACCTAAATCCGGATGTTCGAAAAAATCATCCGAATCGGTTTGGAAGGAGCCTGAAGTTAGGGTGCCCGAAAAAATCACTGGAACCGGCTTTTTTTTTTTTTTTTTTTTTTTTCATTAAACCTACGTCCGGATGTTCGAAAAAATCATCCGAACCGGTTTGGAATGAGCCTGAAGTTAAGGTGTCCGAAGAAATCACCAGAGCCGACTTTATTAACTTTTTTTTTTTTTTTTTTTTTTTGTTGAACCTAATTCCGGATGTCCGAAGAAATCATCCGAACCGGTTTGGAATGAGCCTGAAGTTAAGGTGTCCGAAGAAATCACCAAAACCGGCTTTATTAATTTTTTTTTTTTTTCTTTTTTTTTTTTGTTGAACCTAATTCCGGATGTCCGAAGAAATCATCCGAACCGGTTTGGAATGAGCCTAAAGTTAGGGTGTCCGAAGAATTCACCCGAACCGGTTTTATTATTATTATTATTATTATTATTATTATTATTATTATTATTATTATTATTATTTGTTCAACCTAAGTCCGGATGTTCGAAGAAATCATCCGAACCGGTTTGGAATGAGCTTAAAGTTAGGGTTTTCGAAAAATTCACCCGAACCGACTTTATTAAAAAAAATTTCTTCTTTTTTTTTTGAACCTAAGTCCGGATGTCCGAAGAAATCATCCGAACCGGTTTGGAATGAGCCTAAAGTTAGGGTGTCCGAAGAAATCATTCGAACCGTCTTTATTAAACTTCTCTTCTTTTTTTTTTTTTGAACCTAAGTCCGGATGTCCGAAGAAATCATTCGAACCGGTTTGGAATCAGCCTAAAGTTAGGGTGTCCGAACAAATCAGCCGAACCGGCTTTATTAAACTTTCGTTTTTTTTATTTAAAAAACGAGAAGGTCTCTGGTTTTTTTTTTTTTTTTTTTTTTTTTTTTTACCTGAGAGAGTACGCCTGAGAAAATACATCGGAAATGGTGAAGTGGGGAGGAAGTCGAAGGTATCAGAATTGAAGCTGTACGATGTGGTGTGTACGGTATGTGAGAGAATTGGGGAGGGTTTTTTTTGTGGGATATTGCGTGGTTCTCTTTTCAGACCAGAAAATCTCATTTTTCTTTTTTCTATTTTCTCTATTTATAGTGGGGAGTGGCAAAGAAATATCGCGTGGGGTTTATTGGAATTTGTTAAGGGGTTGGCGAGGAAACGTGGGTTTGTTGAGGGAACGACGTGCGTGAAAATACGTACGTGGGTTCGTTGAGAAAAATACGTGGTTAAAATTTGAATACGATGGAAGAATTGTTATATTCAAATTTCAAATTTCAAATTTTAAATTTTAAAATTGAATATGTTCTAATTATGTTCAAATCTCAAAATTCAAAATATTGCGGGAATGTGAGTTCCCGAATCCCCACGACAGGATTATTGTTGGTTCGGCAGTTTCTGGAAGCCTTTTGTTGAGTGTGGAGGTGTTTGCGCGCAAATCGGACTTCAAAACTAGACTCAGCGCGAAGAATGAATCGAATTGGTGTGTTCGGATGCCCCCATAAATTTTTATAGGTGGTTCTGAGTAAAACGGACATCGTATTTGGATTCAGTGCGGAAAAACGATAGAAATCGGCTATTTTGTTGTATTTTTCGGAGTTGGGATGAGCAAAAGGGGCAACCGGAAGTTCGGGGGGGTTTTCGGGCGCATGGGAAGGCCGTGGACCGGGGTGCCACATGTCGCCACCCCATTGGGTCGGCGTTTGAGTCGCTTTCCAGCGGGCGTTGTGGCAGGACGCGTGGCGGGCCGTGGTTGGGCCCGCCACCGCGCGCACGTGGGCGCGCTGCGTGGTCCCCGCGGGGGGGAGACACGGCGCGCACCCGTTGGTGGCGCCGCGGCCACCCGGATCAAGTCGCGTGGCTTGATCCGAGCGGCCTAGGCGGGCGATGTGGCGGCTCGGATGGCCGCCACGTGTCCGACCCGCCAGGCCGAGCGGGCCGGGCCCGTCCTGTAGCTGCGTAGGGAAAGAGGGGGAGAGGGAAACTTTATATGTTGTGCTTTCTCCTCATTCTTCTTCTTTTCTCCTTCTTCTTCTTGCTCCTTCCTTTTTGGACCATGGATTACTGGAGGGTTTTGTACAGAGCATCACCAACATCTCTTTTTCAGATTCATCATCTTGGGTAGGCCATTGGAGCTGGTTTAATCATCTTTTTCTCATGATGGAGCACAAGCACCATTGATGGATTCTCGGAGCTTCACCGTCGCAGTTTAGTGCAGAAATTTTCAGGCTTCGTTTCTTGGTATTTTGAGCTGAAATTTGGAGAGGATCTCCACGACAGGTAAATCTACAAACTTGATATTCAGTGTTTTGCTTGGATCATGAGTTTTCTTGGAGAATTTCTGGGTTTTCTACAACCTTCACGCACAGATTTTATTATTGGACATCTTGGAGTAATTTTGAATTTTCTCTTTCATACGAGCTCGGAATTGGGTGCTTTTTGGCTCGATCTCTATCTACTCTTGACAAGGAATCCATTGCCACCTTTTTCACTATATTTGGAGCTCATTTGAACAGGTAAAACTCCCAATCTTTCCAACCCTATAGTGCTGGTTTTTACAGAGCAGATTTTTGTTGGAATAGCATGTTTGTATGGTGATATCTTTGAGTTCAGCATGTTTTCGGGGGATTTCTTTGTATGGAATTGTTAACAGGGTTAAAAAGAACATTTTTCATGTTGATACTTATTTGGAATTCTGCTAGATTAATTTCTAAAAATCTACGAACTTTATGCCGAGATTTTGGATGTCACCGCAATGTTATATGTATATCTTGGGCTACAGGTGTCAGAATGAGGTGTATAAATACTCGATTTGTATCTACTCATCGCAAGGATCACAGCTGTGATTTTTCTGGATTTTTTCGAGGATTACACGCAGGTGAAAAATGCCCTTTTCTGTGCTGGTTTGCAAAACATCAAGTCTGGTTTTGCGGTGTTAACCGGAGTATTGTTTATGGGTTGTTTGACAGTGGATTTGGCGTTGGTGTGGCTGAAGCGCGAGCGTTGATGTGCCGAGGGTGCGGTTTCGGCAGATGTTGATAGCGGGTGACTGTGCACTTCACCGACTTCGGCTTTGCCTGCGGAAAGCGTTTCAGGTGGGTTGCTTCGTCTCCAGAACCGGTGGACGGTTCTCTAATTCTATCTGTTAGAATGCATGCATATTTAGGGTACATATATATGATTGAGTGGTAAGCTTAGCAATGGTATTTGTTGAGGAATTGCATGAATAATATTCATGTTATGCCCTATGAGAATTGCTATAGTGGATATCCATATTTATGCTGGTTAATGTAAGCTTACCTATGGGAATGTTACCCTCTATGATTGATAGCATGTATAATCTAATGTACAACCTATATGAGTGAGATGTAAGCATGGAAAATGGCCTAGATCATGTGGATTGATGCTTACTTGATTGTTATACATGTTTTGGTGGATTAGAGACCTAGCATATTATAGATGGTTATGTTCATCCCACACTAGATGATATAGAGATCATACATGATTATTCATTGGCCTATTTATGTGAGATTGGTAGATCATAGTAGGAATACTTTAGCATGCCTTGTTAGCACGCAACCTTGCATGAGAGTTGTTAGCATGCCTTGCTATTATATGTTTCACTCTCTTTTATAGTTTATGAGGACAAAAGCATGCTTGTATGGACATTTAAATAGGCCATCTTTTATCGCTACACTATTCATGCTGGAATTGACTTAAGAGAAACCATGATTGTTTATTTCTCCCTTTCTTTCAGTCTTTTGTTACATGTTGCTCGGGTTCGAGCAGGGGTTGCGATAGTGTAGTCGAGACCTTGAGTCGGGGACAGGTTGTCCAGGTTTGTGGGGTATTACGGCGGCCGCGGATCTTGGGCGGTTGACCGGATGTTACTTTCGCATCTGATTGAGGACCGGGGTTTTCTTTAGTGGATGGGTTTTTCCACTTTGATCAGAGTCGTGATCCAGTCCTGCTATATTATGATACTTGTTACAGTGATACTTTACTCGAGCGGATCGCTCCACTCGAGTGCCACTCCGGAGTAGGCTTATGACCGAGCCGTGTGCCTGTCGATTGGTTATATTGGGATCGAGCCGTGTGCCGATCAGCTACTGAGTTATTGAGTTTGACAGCAGAGCAGGCAGTGCCAATTGTTACTTGTCCATTGATTGGATTTATTCAGACAGATACTTTTGTTGTTGCACTCTTGCCTGGGGAGTGAGTGGAGTCTGGTAGTTGTGATTAGACCAGTGCTAGTGTTATCGGGAACCGTTTGGGTTGACGGTGGTCCCGGGTCGTTGTGAGTACGTTGACCGTTGTGTGAGAGGCTTGTGGATCTTGAGTCTTTCCGTTCTGAGATGGAGCGTGGATTTTGACTGTAGCCAGCAGGTGCCGCTGTTTATTAGCGAGTTAGTCCGATGGGACACCCTACGTTGATACACTAGGGAGGCGCAGGCTTGACTGGACCCGGTGTGGCAGTCAGCTCGATATGGTCGATTGAGCACCTTGTGTGCGAGTGGTTGCATCTCTTTTCATTAGTACCACCCATTGAGCATTTAGTTATAGGCAGGGTAGCTGTAAAGTATTTCCAGCTTTCTTATTCAGTTTTTACTACTTCGTTATCTTATGCCTCTAGTAGACTTAGTGGGCAGACCGTCGGGCTTGGTGGCGGTACCCACTGAGAACTACGTGTTGGTGTAGTTCTCACACCCGCTGGGGGGTCCTCCCCCTCCCTTTTTCCTTCATCTTCTTTGTTTTGCAGATTCTTCTGCGGGTGTTGCTGGTTCTGCTGTTGCTGGTCGAGGCGAGGGAGTCGCGAGCTAGATTCCCTACCCGTCTTTGGAGAATAGTTGTACCCCTATTTTGGAGATTGGTAGTACTGTCAGTAGATTATTTTATTTCTGCATTTGAGAGATTTTTGTATAGTGAGGTTCTAACATGTACTGAGAGTTTGTACACTGATGTATTATTTTAATTTACCTCCCTGTTGAGTTCTTGGACGTTGTACCAGAGGATATTGTATTATAATTATTCTTGGGAGATGGATATTATATTATTATTTTCAGTGGTACAGTGGTTGGATTTTAGTTTTACAGCAGTTTTATTTTATAGCTCTGATATCTGTTTACCTGTAGTTTTATTCTTTGGAGGTAAGACGCTTCGCCTGTGCGGGATTTTTCGTATGGGCAGCGGATCTGTTGGCGAGTTCGGGTCACAGTTTCGACCCCGGGGCGTGACAGAGAATGTAGTTATATTCAAATTTTAAAATTGAACAGTTACATTCAAAATTCAAAATTGAACGGTTACGTTCAAATTTCAATATGTTGTGGGAGTATGATTGTATTGAAATTTTAAATTTCAAATTTCAAGATTGAATATGTTCAAATTTTAAAATTAAACGGTAATGTTCAAATTTGAGGAAGTATGGTTATATTTAAATTTTAAATTTTAAATTTTAAATTTTAAAATTGAATATGTTCAAATTTCAAAATTAAACGGTTATGTTCAAATTTGGGAAAATATGGTTATATTCAAATTTTAAATTTTAAATTTCAAAATTGAATATGTTGAGAGATTCGAACGAGAGAATTTGTTTGAATTCAAAATTTGATTGGAATTTGGTTGGGGATTTGAATTTCGAATATGAATTTGAATAAGTCGGTTGAAAGATATTTTGAGATAATTGATGGATGAAGGATTTCGGCTGAATTCAAAATTCAAATTTGAGTATAGGTGATGTTTGAGAGATAAATTCAAATTTGAGTATAGGTAGCATTTAAGATATATTTTAAAATTTCGTTAAAAATTTGAAATTCAAAATTTAAAACTCAATTTGAACATATTTTTTTAAATTAAATTTTTAAACAAAAAGTTGACTATAATGTATGGCCCGCAGGGCAAAAAAAATAGAATTCGACTGATTTGGTAACTAAAAAGAATCGACGAATTTGGATTAAATCTATATGGTTGTGTTCTCAAAGAACCTATTAAGGATGCTTGAATTTATAGTAAAATTTGTTGGACCCAAATTATTAATATGTTAAAAATTTAGGACCATAATCTTTTCCCTATTTTATTATTATTATTTTTTTTTGGTATGGCAACAATAAGTTACATTATTATTATTATTATTATTATTATTATTATTATTATTATTATTATTATTAGTGCATTAAAGTGGCTAAAGTTTTAACAAAAAAAATTGAAGACAAAAATATAATTTTATATATTATTGTATGTGTAAATTATATTTTTGGACACTTTAGAGCTCAAATTTTACTTTGTTGTAATTTTTAGCTTGAACTATGAGGTGCATGATGCTTTAATTCTCATGTTTTAATTAGTTATAATTTTTGACTCAAGGTATGCTGGTACCTTAGCCCTTGAAATTTTTAAACTATAACAATATTTTTTTCCAAATGCAATAATAATTAATGCCAATTTGTATAAAAAAATTATTAATTTTGCGTATTGGTAAAAGTGAATCATCTTTTTCGTTTCGTATATTCAATTCGAATTTTGAAAAATTTAATCAAAATATTTTTATTCTTTTATTCTTTTTTTTTTTTTTTTTTTTTTTTTTTTCCTCAAAGTTCGTCTTTTTTTTTTTCTACTTTCAAAACTCACCATCTTACTTCCATGCCTAACATAACGTCCAAATTGCTGCTTTCATGAACCTTGCCAGAACGTCCAAATTGCTGCTTTCATGAACCTTGCCAGAGCGTCGTTTCTCAACATCGTGCCTGCCCCCACGCTCACATCAACGTCCATCCCCATGCCAACACTTATCTGATTGGTATAATGTCGTGGGTGCGAGCATGGTAGGAGTGAGCATGACTTCGAGGTACGGCACTCCGACGAGATTTAGGGTGGCGGGGAGAAAAAAAATATATAAATAGTAAAAAAAATAAAAAATATATATATAATTTTTTTCGAGAATATTATCATTTTTTATCGCTATTACAAAAAAGGGTCAAGAGTTAGATCTAGAAAAAAAAAAGAAAATTGATGAAATTATATTATTTCAAAAAAAATTATACTATTTTAGATAAAAATTATATTATTTGAATGAAAAGTTATACTCATTAAACAAAAATTATATTTTTTTTGGACTAAACTTATACACTTTGGATTAAATTGCATTGTTTTTTTTTCCTTCTCGTTCCCTCTATTTTCTCGTATTTTTTATGTGCCCATTCGAAACTAGGGACGCACGCGGTGGAGGTGAAGGAGAGCACGGTAACACCGAAAAAAGGAGTGGCGGAAGCGAAGACGGCCCACTTTACCTCCGCCTTGCGGGGGTGCGCAGGGGCGAGCAAGAATCCCCTGTCTTGCCTCTACTTCACCAGCCAGCATTGGTAGGGGTGAAGGCGTGCTGGCGAGCACCCTCTTCTCGCCTCCCCTCAATTAAGAGAATTTTTTTAAAAAAATTAAGTAGAATTTTCGTGTATTTTTTTTTGTACAGAGTGTGAAAAAATGTATGAGGATGAGGAGAAAAAGAATTTTGTACGGTAGATGATGTTGTAATTAATATTTTTTTAAAAAATATGTATTATATATATTCTTTAAATTTTTTTTGACCTTTTATATTTTTTTTTTCTCTGTCGTCGTCATAGACTTCGTCGGAATGTCGCCCTCGAAGTCGTGCTCGCTTCCACCATGCCTACGCCCCCGCCTGCGATGCCTATCAAATAAATGTGGGTGCGGACACGAGCGGGACGTCAGGGACGGCGCTCCAGCAAGGTCCATAGTGGCGACGACTTAAATGTTGTGTGGGGGCGTTGAAGCGAAGCAATGGGCGGAGAAGATAAAAAACACAAATCTCAAGCGAAAAAAAAAAAAAAAACCAAAAAAAATAAAATAAAAATATTTTGATCAATTTTTTTAAAAATATACAAATTTTTATGCAAATTGGCAAATAATTAAAATATTATATGACTTTAAAATTAGAAATTTATCAACACTTATTTAAAAAAAAATTAAATTATAAAATTTAAATATAATGATTAAAAAAACTGATAACTAAATTGCCATATGTACTATAATTTAAAACAAAAATTATAACTAATTAAAATTTAAAAATTAAAATATCAAGCATCTCATTATTCGAATAAGAAATTATAACAAATTTTAACTCTAATTTATTAAAATTTAATGCTACTTATACATCTCAAGTGGGATGTATATCTTATATTCTATTCATCTAAGAAGGAGATAAATTTTATCGATCATTTCGAAATAATCGATAAATTAGTCTCCATCTTTGAATTGGATAGAATATATAATATATAACCCATTTGGGGTGTATACGTAGCATTGTTATTTATTAAAATATCAAGCGGTTCTTTATAGTTTATATCGAATACGACTTAATGCGTCCAGCATACATTTCATATATATATATATATATATATATATATATATATATATATAGCACGTACGATGGATGGAGACCTAGCAATATTCAAATTAGGGCCTCATTTTTTATTGTAATTATTTTGTATTTTTTTAAGACAAATCGTATGCGGTCACATTTTTCAAACTCGAACGTCCAAGAATCTCTCCGGCCAAATAAATAAAACGTAAATTATACCAATTTCTCCAGATCCCACAATTAAGCTAAGTAGCAAGAAGAAGCATAATTAATTCCGAATCCTATATAAACTGTAATTTATGTTCAAATAAAAAACAGGAAAGAAAAAAAAAAAAAAACTGAGAGCAATGAAAAAAATGAAACGACACCGAGAAATGTTAATTGTTGTTGTTCTCCTCAACCTCTGGTTCTTCTAGAATGTTGATGACCCGTTGGTTGTCCGATTCAGTATAATTCAAAATACATATAGTTAAAAATACGACAGTTTCAATTCTAAATTTTTGCTTAATTAAGAATATATTAAAAATTTCTATAGATTCGGATGCACGTACGCGACTAGAAGCCTAGAAACTGTATTGAGAAATTTTATACAGATTATATATATCCATTGCAAGAAGAAAATATATTTCTTTGACTTGAAAATTGATTTCATTATTTCTTATTTAAATGTGTAGCTAATTTGAGTGTAATTTTATCTGCTACAGTTATATCTTCCCTTGCAGTTCCCAACGTATTGATTCAAATAATAAAACTAGCTTCAGGGGCAATTAGGAACCGCATGCAATTGCAAACAAACAACCCATTAGATTGTTTCCATCTTATGTTCGATGAAGAGTTGTAAAATTACAATTTTAGCAAGAGTCAACATTAAAGAAATGAGCTGTCCGGTGCAGGTGTTAGATTTACATTAACCTACACTCTCTTATATATGGCTAGGATCCACTCACATATCATACAATTTTTTTTTATACTAAAATTTTAAAAGGATCTATTAAATTCTAAAAATATGAGATGTAAGATGTGCATCCTATAACAGAGCGCAGAGGTAACATTCTTCTACAAATTCTTCCAGTACAAACAACGGATAATTGCAAATCCACAAAGCAACAAATTCGCAAAACAGTTTAAATGGATCTAGGAGAAGAACCACTGTAGTTGCCAGATGTCTGATAAAAAGAGTACAAACAATTCAAATTGCAATCTGAACAACATAAACCTTCACTTACATCACCTCTTTATTGAATAAACCAACAAAGACACAACCCGCATTCAGAATCTATTGCTGCACCTCAGGCTCTTTTTTGTCCTCCAGGTATCTGTCAATATTATGGGCATCACAAATTGCATAATAAATTGGCGAAAGCACAGAAGAAACTAATGTACTTCCAGACTTCAGAGCTAAAGCAACACAAGAAAGAATATGCGCATCTGTTATCATAGTTTAAATAGGAACTCCATTCTCAATGTCAATAACAAATAAAATAACAATTATTCCCTACACGAGGACACGTATGCAAGAAACAGGTTATCACATAATTTCCCAGTGAACCAAACACTAAGAAATTCAGCACATCCACAAGATCAGCTATTATCATGCAGGTGGCATGATTCTATTAAGCACAAAAGAATAGCACTTCCAACTTTGCAGAAGTAAGCATCAAGTGGAAAAATGACGTTCGACAGTCCGATATTTGAACCAATATTTGAATGGAGCAACTAGTACAATTCTTATTAAGCATAGATCTTATGATAGAACGAGACTAGGGCCGTAAAATGGGAGTCTACTACAATCAATGTGGATATGATGCATCAGGGTTATGACCTAAGATGAATCCGTATCCCTGTAGGTAGTGATATTAATAGGGCTAAAACTATCAGTGGACAAAGTAGGTTCGATGAAATTCTATCATCGCATCTTGGGCTAAATTATCATCTCTAAAGTATTAAGAATTTTCCCAATGAGACTTCATGGCAGAGAAACTTACCCTTGGGCCCTTGCCCAACGAGATAATTGATAGAGCTGAACAGATTCGTTGGAGGCATGGCATGCCAAAAGCAGGTAGTTTCGAGGCTGTACCATCCATGCAAACCGCATAAAGAGTCCTGAATAAATGCACATGACTGCAAGCACAAGAAAAGGTTGAATATTAATATTTGTCTTGTGAGAATTAAATAAATCACAATTTCCATTTTCAAGTGTCTCTACCTGCAGTCATGTTGCCAGATATCATCTCGGGGGGTTTCTTTGTATCTACCAAACCCTGAAAAAGCAATCACAAGTCATATAACTGCATCCCTAACCATACTCAAACACAAAGAAGGGTATCAAAAGATTGGAGAGTGTACAACTAGAGCAAGGTCAAAAGGAACATCGACAATCACAAGACAAAGATTACAGTCCAGGTTAAAACCTAACCAAATGAAAAGTTCACAGAATTATGGGTTTACAAATGAGAAACTGTCCTTTTTCCTCAGTCAAAGACGACCCCTAAATGATTATCAACTTTGAAACAGCTAGTAGAAAAGAGGTAATAAATCTTAAAGATTTTCCATTGAGTCACTAATTATTATCTTTTGCACCTAGAAAAAGATCTATCCAAGCTGCAAATAAGACTTCATGACTTATCAATCAATATTACACCATTTGAATGATTTTTAAAATGCTTAGTAACTGGTCAAAGTTCACATATTTAGACAAATGAAGTGTGATAGCTGAAATACATAACATAAATTGAAGCTTGAAAATGTCTCCACAAATTTCCCAATCAAACTTATTCCAAGCACTAGAATGTACATGGATAGTACACAATATCATGTCATGTTTCTACCTAGCATATAATCATCTAAGAAGTAGGATTCCAGAATAATCAGAACTTAGAACGAGCAGAAGCATAAATGTGCACGGGTGCCTGCGGACTCTTCTCCTAGGCAACTGAAACTTCCATCACATCACATCACATCTCAAATCACCCCAAGTTCTCTATCTCTGCCAAGTATGTGAAGAATTAAAGGAACTAGTAAACATAAAGAGTTTCAAAGAATCCTGGTAAAGCACTGAGAATGAGATTCTCTAACAGCACGTAAACAGATATATTAAACCATCCTGCTGACGACTGCACTCCACTGATCAACGAGCAGATACACCTCACAGGGGATATCCTAATTAAGCACATGCAGGAAAAGTATAACTTCACAGAACTGAAACGTTTCAAAGGAAAATGACCATAAAAAATATGAACAAATCAGCAATTTCTCCTTGCGATCTTTATATAGCAGAATAATAGAAAATGATAGTAAGAGGATCCATAACAACTCTTCATTTTCCGCTATTTTGCAGCTATCACGATTAACAGAGAAAACATCAGGTAAGCAGTTATAGGCATAGAAGTAGAAGCTAAATTTTAATATGGAAAAAAAAAATCAAAACAATCAACAGTTGCAGCATTAGATAGAATTTTGTCTTTTAGTCTAAAAAGCATCTGCCGTATCAACAAGTGGAGTTAGGACAAACAGCAGCGACGAAGCCCCAGTTAGCAATAGGTCCCCAAAAATGAGTTGTTTTTGGCCCCACAGGACTGTTCCAGAAAGTTCGAAAGGCTGACATAGCAACTTTTCCCGCTAGGTACCTGATTATGGTGATAATTATAGCATTAGAAAACAACTAAAGGAACAGAATTATATTCGTCAAGAACATGCAGATAAAGGGACTGGGTAATATCGGCAGATATTAAACAACAATCAAACAACTGACTTTGAGCTTGATTTCCGTACTTCAACAGGATATTTTGAAACAAATAAGCTAATAATATTATTGTAGGATGTGACATAAAATTTTAGCATTTCAAGAAAAAAGAATATTGCATCTCATTTTATCAGCTTCTTTACAATGTCTCCAATGACATTAAGCAACATAAGGATCAAACGTAACTGGGAAGCGCTTCGTGGAATAGCAATTCTACTTTACAATTTGTGGTTCGCACTGCCACTCTACCACCTTGAGGTCGCTGCTCTGATTGTCCGTTACAACTTCCAATTTATGCATTTAAATGAGAATACAGGACAAGGTAGGGCTCATCAAAATTTCTTAATCATATAATATAATTACTTAACGACACACATGAGTTAAAAAACCTCCCAATCAGATTGATAAAGTTCATAATCCATCTATTCGCTGCTCAAACTTCCCCTTCACGTAAGCTTAATCGACAAAATAGCAGAACTACTATACGTACTAATATCAAAATCTCAACCACAATTGCCTGATCCCTACAATCTAAAAGTAAGTAAGAACAAGTTATATCACGTGCATGATCTTATACCTTGCAAATCCAATTCGATAGTCGTTTAGCTATCACAACCTAGTCAAGTGCCTCACAACAAAATTAGGGTTCACATATCACAACCTAGTCGAGTGCCTCACAACAAAATTAGGGTTCACGGATCATGAACAGAGAATCAGATCGAAACACTATAAGAAGGCGAAAGGGAATCGAAGCAAAAAACACAAAATTTCCCCCAGAAGCAGAGATGGGATTCGTTCGATCGATTACGATTTGATTAGGAGCAAGGGAGAAGGGAGAAGAGAGAGAGCGTACCTTTTAGGGCGAGGTCGAGGCTAGGGTTTGGTGGGGTCGTCGACGATGGAGAAGAGAGTGGGGGAGAGAGGAGAAGGAGCGGGTAGTGGTGGTGGCGGTGGGAGGAGACCAGGTCGTGATAAACACGTGCTGTGCTCGAACGAGTGCCCCAACGCCTAAATTTGTAAATGAGCTCGAATTCGAACTTAGATCACTTGATTTAATTTAATTTAATTTAATTTACGTAAAAATGTACGGAAACCTCCTCAACTTAAATTAATTCCCACTTTTAACCTTAGTTTTTCTTATTGACGTTCCTTTTAACTTTAACCTTAGTTAATTAATTTATTCTTATTAAATTTAATGGATGGATTAACTATTAACTGTTATTATTCCTATTTTGTCTACTAAAAAAAATTAAAACTATTAATTTTGATTTTAAAAGGCCAAAATTTATATAAAATTACCATGAATTTGATGTAATTTTTAACTTATTCAATTAAAAATACTTGATTCATTAAAAATACTTATTTTGTGCATTTATTCCTTTAATTAATCTAAGAGTTTAGCCTTAAAAAGGTCAGGAGTTACCATAGGGGCCTATGCAAGTTAAAAAATAATAATGAAAAAGAGTTTATAATGAAGAGAAATCAGTGAATTTAGTAACTTCCTAAATAAAAAACTGGAAAAAAAAAAAAAAAAAAAAAAAAAAAAAAAAAAAAAAAAAAAAACTCAGAAAACAAAATACAATTACCTCCAACTTATTATTTTCTTTGAAAATCAACAATCCGTAGGCATTTCATTTAACAAAACAAATTACAACAAGCCTTCATCATTTCAGTAATCTTCACATATTTCATTCACCTTAATATTACATTGCCTCTTTGTGTAGCTTTGCCATCCTCTGCCAAGCAAAGACATAGAAATGTAGAAATGTTTTCCTGTGAGGCAGAAGCCTTAAGCATCTGCAAACAGTAGCGGCAGCCAGCATTAAGGAGATAAACCTGACAAGAAGAGGTTCTAAAAGTGTTACTTGAAATTTATATCAAATCAATCTACATCCCCCATTTTGGCTATGCAAATAAATCACAATAGCAACAAATCACCTGAAGAGACAGATACCTTTCACAGTGTGTTGGTCATTTACATGAAATACAAATGTTGAATAAATAGGCCACGAAGACAGTAAGTTTACAGTCGAGATTCAATAACAAATGACTGCACAGAATGTTACACAAGCAGTATTACTTGGTCAATGAAAGCCATATTTTGAGAATGAAAACAATCAACAAACAAATCAGAGAGAAAATAATTGTATCTGCCTGTACATAAGGATTTGTATAAGAAAATAGCCCCTTTATCTGAAGAACTTTTGACTTACTGCCAGAGGGCTTAGCTCGAAGATTCATTCTGAAAGACGCAAGTGCTCGTTCGAGTCCTGCCTAGAGTCTTTGATTTAATTGATAGTTGCCGCTTACCACACGAGACTCCGCAGGTTACAGATCCCTCGTTTCTCCTCTGATATTCAAGTTCAAGTTCCTCCAAGGGTTTTGAAACCTACGTGTATAAAATCAAGGAAAAATGCTTGGTCAAGGTTGTGATGAAAATACACCAAGATCGACAATACCCTTTTATGTTAATTTTGAATTTTCTAAGCAACAAGTGTGACCCAGTTTCATATGTTGGTCAAAGAGTGAATATGAATTTTAATCTTCACCTTAAATGTGAGCGCAAGCGGCAATAGTGTATCTGGATTTGTCGCATCTTCCGGAAAATTTCGCAAAGCATGTATAAGTCTCTCAAAAGGCAACTTTACCTGATGTTCAAGACAGGCTTCAAGTAAATTGAAGTTCTACAATCAGATCACAGTAATCAGAAAACAGCAGAAAGCTTACCAAGTCATCATGGCAAAATCTCAATAAAGCCAACCCAACTTGAAAGACAACTTTCATACCCTGCATAAAAGATATTTTAAAATTTCAGAGTGATAATGTAAGTCACCTTGTAGGAAAACATGCATGAATTTACATAGAGAACGCATTTCTAGTCAAATAAATAAAGTAAGAAATTCCTCACATGGAGAAAAAAAGACGAGCTTTCATGCAAATTATTTTCAATGTGAGTTTAGTGTGTGATGAGATTGATTTTATAAATTCTTAGGTGGTTCTGGGTTGCACAATAATTGGAAACAATGACTTGGAAGAACTTATAGTGTTTAATATATGAAGCATGACAATACTAACCTCATAGAGAAAAACATCCCAAATGCGAAGAACCAAAGGAAAAGGAAATGAATATGAGAATACAGTTATGAACCATTGACTTGCATACATGCTTGGGTTTATCTTTTCTTCAGAAAAATGTTGCCCCAACTTTGGCATGTAATCATTCACTAATTGCTCAAACTGAAATAGGTATTGCTGTACAAGTGGCAGACCGACCTGTTCCACAAATAAAAACATAAATGCTAGTCCAAGTTACTGAAGCACTGCAAGTAGAGACGAATATATACTCACGGGCAACTACACGGCCTCTTCCCACAAACAATGATGAACCAAGAAGCAATAAAAAATAATTAAACTAAAATGTCATCTTAACATTAAAATAAAGCTACATATTTATTTAAAAACAAGAACTTTTTAAAGATATTTAATTACCAGATACAACCCTTCCATTGGTGCATGAACAGCCCCCTTCAATAAAGCAACTAATAGCCAAAAAGCATCCTCTTCGCTCATGTAAAGAAGTAGCAGACCTGCTAAAAATCCCATACCCTGCAATCAAAACAGCTGCATTATAGATATCCAAGAGCTACTTATTCAAGTATGTCAGTGAGAAATTTCCAAATCTTAGTTAGTATCTCGACTCAAACCTGAACATATCCAACATCCCTGTCATAGACAGAGTATGCCTTTAGAACATTGTACAAGGACCTCTGGCCAGGACCATGTCTCTGTTGAAAGAAAACATGTGAAGGGAAAGTCCGAGATATGTCACGAATGATATCCAGTTCTGATGGCGATGTCTCATATATCACGAGTCGCTGCAGCAGAAAATTTGTAGACTGTTAACAAACTAAAAGGTAATGCTAATCACAGATTGGTTTAAACATAACGGAACCAATATAGGCAAGGCAAAAAAATGTAAGTCCAGACAAAATGTGACTCATCTTGCTTGATGTCGCTAAGAATTTAAGTCCCTTGCTCAGATTTTTTTTTCCCATATTTCCAATTCTGTGGATCTGTTTCTTTCAAGTCCATTAACACAATCATGTCCAAATGTTTAGCATGTAGGAATAGATTGTTTGTGGAAAAAGTAAATTCAGAAGAACAAAGGTAATTACTAAGTTCAGACATCAGACTAAACTTGAATAAGCCGTAAGCACCAGAGAAATGATTGGTGACACTAACAACATTCAACAAATAGAAGTATATCTTACTAATGCACAAAAGTAAAAAAATCAAACTAAAGATGCAACAATAAAATCTCTAGTTTGATATATTGCTACGATTAACTACATAAAAATAATTTTCTTTAAGCTTTAGCTAAGATATTTCATGGAGGCAAAAGTCAATGTTTAACCCAAGGGGGGAAAAAAAGGCCAGGCAAGAGTACCTCATAAACTCCAGGGTTCAACAGCAAGAGGTCTCGACTTCCAGAAATTAATTGCCAGACAAGACCTCTCAAACAATCAGGAATTCCTTTCCTTATACGCCTCTTAACGACATGAGGTTTTCTCCTAACATATTGCTTCCAGTCGCTTCCGCCAACACCTATCATCTTCCTCCATTTTTTAATCCTCCTCTCCTCCCTGACAGAAGTTCAATGAAAACATCCACTAGCAAGAAAGCTAAAACACACTCATCAACAATATGATTTGTCAAAGATCTAAATATGACATTTGCACAGTGAAATCGGTGCGCAATCAAAAATGGGCAAGACAGAAAAAAAAGAAAATAAGTGTCTCCCAAAAAACTTTTGGTAGAGACTTCCAAGTGCACAGTCAAGGGCAAGTGTTATAGTATTCAAATCTAGATTGGTCGGTGAAATCTTATATGTAACCATATTATGTGAAATCCGTCTCTTATTATGTTTATTATCTAAATTCAGATATGCGTACTTCACATCTATTATCGTCGAAGCACAATAAGTTCTCCTGAGGAACTGAGGAATAAAAATCTTACGCAGTGGCTACCATCAAACAAAATATATGAAGAGAATCCGAAGATTAGTATGGTAGAATCCGCACCTTTCGCGATCGTTTGTAGATTCGCTTTTTGTCAAACCCTCTGCAGAATTTCCCCAATTATCTTGCTTTATAAAACCAAACTTGTCCAGCGGTCTTGAAGGAGGAGCAAATCCCGATTCATTTTCTTCAGTCGCTCTTTTCTTTTCCATCCCCACAGACGAACGGAAGAGCCTCTGGCTATCTAAAGAATAAAAGGGACTTTTTCCTCACATGATCATCCATTAATACTCCTCTTCACATAAATAGAAATTTCAAAAACAAAAAAAAAAAAAGAAGCAAACATAACAAGTCAGTACAGATCAATAAACAAAACAGTAGAATAATTTTTCATTCGAAGATAACAATTTGTTTATCCAAACACAAATGATTTTCACACTACAGCGCCATAGATATCAAACCAACAACCGAATTACATTCGAAGGGGGTCGGCAAGTTCCTCAGTAATCAGTTCTAAAAACAGCCTCAATTTCATGATCTTTTCATGATCACCTGTACCTACACGAAGAACTAGTTAACTCGAATTCCTGTAAACTTTTCATACACCTGCATGAAGGTTCAAACAATCTAAAGGAATACACCACCAAACAATGATCAACAAATGCGCGAAAACACACACAGCGCACAAACTGAATTCACCATTAAAAAATGGTAAATTAGAACAACAAATTTTGACTGAATATGTTGGTAAATGCAACTGCAGCTGAACTCAAATATCTAGCTAATTACAAGGTGGCGAATCCAGTGAATAACCAACCTATAAAGTTAAAGTTAAGATACCACAATATAATAATTTCATAAAGAGGTCGTGAATTTTCTTAAAATTAAGAACAAATGCAAAAACCAACCATGAAATCTGGAGAAATTTACCTTAAAAACAGAATAAAAAGCAAATCATAATTAAACAAATTAAAGAAAAAAAATTAAAATTATCATTCACGAGAGAGGGAGAGATGTACCTAATTATCTCCCCAAATTGAGAGAATCGCGAATTAAGTGAGAATTAAGGATCGGAGACTAATTTTTTTCCATTCTCATAAGTTTCTCTTCGTAAAGAGAGGGATTTTTTATTTTTGATACTATGATCGAGCGAAGAGTCGAAGAGGTATTTGTTTTTTTTTTAAAAAAAAAACAGAAAAAAAAAAAAAAAAAAAAAAAAAAAAAAAAAGGGAGAAAATGTTATTGCCGATTCAGAGACAGCTATAGTGTACCCCTAATTTTCTAACGGGTTTTGGATACCATCAGAAAAACGAACCCGTATCGAAAACGCTTCGGCGACGCGGCACCATTTGGGGGTCACGTTGGATTCATTTCATATAAATAAATAATAATTTAATAAAACTATTTGATTACTAAAATGATTTATTTTAAAAATATGTAAATTTTTAGGGTTAATTAATTTTTATATATATGGAATGAATGATTTGATAAACACAAGAAGCGATATAGTGAGAAATTTGTTCCATAGGCCTAGCACATTTGTGTTTGTAACGGATGGGCCTGGGCCTTGTTTTGTGACCTAGCCCTTTTTAAGCCCATGATGTTTTATTTTTATCTTTTACACGTGGCTATTTTTCTGTAAAATAATTGCCCACATACTTGTAGTAAATAACTTGTGATAACAAAAAAAAAAAAATAGAGTTATTTTTCAGCAATCTCTTTTTTGCGGTTAGTTGGATTGAAAAAGAGTTGATAAATTGAATGGAATTGGATTGACATTTTAGTGCTTGGTATCCGAATATCTCGGGTGTGATAATTTTTCTATTTTGATTATTTTTTTTTAGGGTTAATTGCATACATGTCCCTCCAAATATGTCGGATTTCAAATATATCCCTGCAAATTTCAACTTTTCATATTTATCCCTGCAAAATTCCACCGTTATTCAAATATGCCCCTCTGTTAGAAAAATTGAGTTAACCATAGGTTAAATGCTTAACCTTGGTTAGATTAAACAGTGAATGTACCATTTTACCCTTTCTTTTAATTATTATACTTTCAGCTATACATGCATATATTTAAGTATATTGTATCATGCATAATTACTTATGACTTGGGAATTATTATAAACATAGGTAGAATTAATTAATTAATTGCGGATGGATCGGATGATTATACGTACAGGTGCTGGAGGAGTCGGAGGGGAAGAAGGCCCGGTGGGTCCGGACGGAGGTGAACGTGGACGACCACCTGATAATCCCGGACCTGGGCCCCACCGCCACTTCAGCCGACCAGGCCGTTGAGGACTACGTGGCCTCCCTCTCGCTCCTTCCCGCCATGGACATGTCCCGGCCGCTGTGGGAGTTCCACATCCTCAACTTCCCGACCTCCGAGGCCGCCGCCGTCGCCGTCCTCCGCGTCCACCACTCCCTAGGCGACGGCACCTCCCTCACCTCCCTCCTCCTCGCCTGCACCCGGAAGGCCGCCGACCCTTCCAAGCTCCCCGCCCTCCCGGAGCCCCCGCGACGCCGCTCCGGACCCATCTACGCCCGGCGGCGCTTCGTCCACAGCTCCGTTGGGATTTTAGAAGAGGGGTATTTTTGCAATAATTAGAGGAATTTTAACGTTGGGATTTTTGGAGAGGGGCATTTTTGAAACAAGTAGATTTGAAGAACTTTTGGAGGGATATATTTGTAAGGGGCAAAAAAGTAATTTTACATCAAATCTGTTAAAAATTTAACAGATTCCAAACGGGGATTAACCTCAGGGACATATTTGAAGAACTTTGGATTTTTACAGGGATAAATATGAAAAGTTAAAATTTACAGGGACATATTTGCTATTCGACATATTTGGAGGGACATGTATGCAATTGCCCCTTTTTTTTATGCCTTCACACCTCCGAGAGATTTTGTCGTCTCACTTATGTTGTTTAATTTATTTTACCTTTCTCTCTCAAAAAAAAAAAAAGAAAAAAAGTGATAACAAAAATAGAATAAAATGCATTGGCATCACAATTCACAGCAGCACACTATCTGAACACATACGAAAAGCTAATTTGGTTGATGATCTTCATGCATCCTATACCCATTTTATTACTACGAACACTTTTTTTTTTTTTTTTTTTTAGGCATATAAATGCATGAAAATTGGATAATTTTATACAAAAATAATGCAAAAAATAATTAATCAAGTTGTTAGAAATAGAGGGATCGACACCTTGTTTGGGTTTGGTTTGGTTTGGTTGGCGTTGGCATTAATGGGTGGAGCCACGCTAGCTAGTACACTACTATCCATATGTGGAATGTACGTCCAATTTTGTATACTGTGCATGGAGGTCAATGCCCAAGTGTTACAGTAAGTGATAAAAAGTTGCAGGTTGCGTTGCAGGGTTGCAGGCTTGCAGGAGCATTTTCCACGAGATCTTGCAATACGATTTGGGTTTGACAATCACGTCAGGTGGGGCTTGAGGGAAGTTGGCCGGGTGTTGAGTAATCATGCTAACACCTACACAATTTAGTCATACGCAATTTGTTAAATTGCGCCCGGGGATGTTAGATTTTGATTCAAATTTAAATTTATTTAAATTAAAATTATATAAATTCTAATCTAATTAGAATAAGATTTAATTTAAATTTAATTTGTACTGTATAAAGTATAAGTACAAGTCTAATTTAATTAGAGTTTAAATTAGACTCAAGCTATATATATATATATATATATATATATATATATATATATATATATATATATATAAAATAAAGTTTATATATTTTTAAAAGTACAAGATAATTCATACTTATATTACCATTAGATTTTTATTGGGATTAATACTTTTATAAAGTGAACTAAAGAGAGAGAAAGATAAAATAAAAAATACAAATCTCAATATAAATTCAATGGCAAAAAATTTGTAAGTATGAATTATCTGGTACTTTTGAAAGCATATAAGCTCTACTCATTCTCACACACACACAAACACTCTCTCTCTCTCTCTCTCTCTCTCTCTCTCTCTCTCTCTCTCTCTCTCTCTCTCTATATATATATATATATATATATAGAAAATGCTAAATGTACATTCCTTGTGGGGACGTACATCACACACCTCACCCATCCAATGGGTGGGGTGTGGTGAGGGATCACTTCACAATTTGTGAAGTGACTGCCCCACCATTTGATTAGTGGGTGTAGGATGCACACCCTTTAAGGTGTACATGTAGCATTCCTAATTTTCAGCACGTTTTACGGCTAATCAAACACACCCTTAAGCGCGGTTTATGGGAAGCGGCTCAATGAGATTTGGTGGGTGTTTAGCATAATAAGTGATTTGGAGCCTAAAAGTAATGTGTTTGATCATTTTGTTTCGAAAATATAATTCTTTTCTTAAAAATTAATTTTTTAATTTTTGAGATTCAAAATTAAAAGTAGCTAAAGTCTGTTTATTAAAATTGATTATGATTTTAGACTTGAATTATAAATTTGAACCCTTGTTTTTGTCTCAGACAAAAGTGATTTTTACATAATTTCAAATTTCAAATCACTTTTGTCTGAAAATTAATTAAAAGTAATTAACTATTAATTGTTTTAATGAGAGAATATATCTTAAGGCTAAAAAGGTGTGCTTTTAATTTTATGTGATCTAAAGATTAATTTTAGCTGCCATTTTGCTAATTTGCTGTCAAATAAAAATTTATTATTTATTGTTATGTATTATATGATATTAATTTATTAATTTATTTTCTGTCATGTTGATACTTTTAATTTCAAGTTATAATTTTAAATTATATATATATATATAGAGAGAGAGAGAGAGAGAGAGAGAGAGAGAGAGAGAGAGAGTAGAGCTTATATGCTTTTAAAAGCACAAGCAAATATTTTTATAAATTTTTTATTATTGGATTTACATTGAGATTTGTGCTTTTGTAAAATTAATTAAGGAGAGAAAAAGAAAAAAGTAAATAGCACAAATCTCAATGCAAATTCAATAATAAAAAATTCATAAGTATATTTTTATTTGTGCTTTTAAAAATATATAAACTCTCTATATATATATATATATGCTATCGATAGCATGTACTAAGTCCTTGATGCTATTAAATCATTGATCCTTGAATAAAGAATAGGATTTATATATTTATTAGAAGCTCATATCTAATGATCGCATACACATTCACTTACATTCACTTAAGGAAAAGATAGGATCTGTATTCAAATCTAATTGATCATTAAAGAGAACAAGCTAGTATCAATCAACTTCTCCAAACAGCTAGCGCAATAGCAATATTTGTAGTGAAGTTAGAACAAATCTGTGCCCCATATCACTGTAACCCACCCATATTATTAACCATGCATCAATGTTTGCATTAAATTATATACAGTACAATTCAATTGAATGACCTTCGTATAACAGCTCTTCAGCATTTTACTTTCATAATTTTGGTTCCAATATTACCAACTCATAAAAATCTTTTTTGTTTTGCATGTCTAAACTTCTGAATTAATTAATCACGTGGGCTCATGACTTTCTCCCAAAACGTTGACATATAAAATTTAATAACTTATCTAAGTTTTTTTTTCAAAAAATATAACATATTATCCGCTTCGTTTATTATTAAAATAAATTTAGTTGGAAAATATGAACAACTTATCTAAATTATAAGTTATTTAAAATTAGTTAGTCAATAATTAATATTTTAATTTTAATTTTAAAATTTAAATATATCTTTTATCATCTCAAATTTAATCTTGCAATTATAAATTTGTAAAAGTATTATTTAATAACATACATACCCTTCACATACTTGTAGGCTTATAGAGTTACAGCTATTAAAAATAAAAATTAGAAGAAAAAAAAAAAGAAGAAGAATTAAGCATATATGTCACATATTTTATTTATTTTTTAATAATAAATTTTATTAAAAATATGGAATGAATAGATTTCGAAGAATTAAATTGTTTATCATTTATGCTAAGAATAAGTCGATTTTTTTTTTTTTTTTTTTTTTTTTGGTTACAGTGAGAGAGGAAACCAAGCAATAAGAAAATTTAGAAAACCAATATAGTATTTAAGGCTTCTGACTGCATGGATCGTCCCAAATTAAATGCCCAACCAATAGACTCCCATCTACTCCTCTACGTACCACCCCAATTCTGTGCGTAAATAATTAATCAAAAATATATAGCAAAGATTGAGACACCAACTATTATTCAACCTTGTTTTTTTTCTCTTCTCTTTTTTGGGTTCAATTCTGTTTGGATTGGGATTAGTGAATGGGATAAGGAGAATATCTCCTTTATCTCTCCAAACACATTAGGAATAATAAAAAATTTTGATTTTATCTTTTTTTTTATAAAACATTAATCTATTAATTAAAATAAAGAAATTATAATTTAACAAATAAAAAATTAGAGCAAGTAAAATAATAAATTAATATATTATTTTAATAAAATATAATTTGATTTTGATTTTATTTTATTTTTTTGTAAAGCTTTAATCTATTAATTAAAATAAAAAAATTAGATTTTAATAAATAACAATTTAGAGCAAGTAAAATATTAAATTAATATATTATTTTAATAAAATATATTTTGATTTTGATCTTGATTTTTTTTTTTTTTATGTAAAACTTTAATCTATTAATTAAAATAAAGAAATTAGAATTTAACAAGTTTTATCACATAATAAAGTTTGAGGGCAAAAAGATTATTTACTCCAACTAAATCTCTTTATTCCTCTTATTTTTCATTATCATACCAAACGTAAAATTTCTTATCTCTGAATTCATTCCAAATATTTTTTTATTTTAATTCTGTATTTTATATTTATCTATGATATAACTAATATTGTCTTATCTCGTTACCAAACGGTTACAATTTAGAGAGATCTATTTAACGCACCTATAAGTAGTAAACGGTTACAATTTATAGAGATCTATTTACCGCATCTATAAGTAGTGTTCATTCTAGTCAAACTCACAATAAAGTAGACTCGCATCCTTTAACCAATACAATGGAGATCATAAGCCACTTCAATTTCACCAACTTTGTTCTCCTCACTATTAATCTTCTAGTTATTCTCCCTCTCTTCACTACTTGCTACGAAATAAGGGCCATTGAAAATCTGAGGACTCTCAATGTGCTGTCCCTGACCGTAGGCGCCGGGCCGGAGAGCCTCGCGTTCGACCCGTCGGGCGGGGGACCTTACACCGGGGTCTCCAACGGGAGGATCCTCAAGTGGAATGGCGGAAAGCTCGGCTGGGTCGAGTTTGCTTTCAACTCCAATCATAAGTAATGCCCTGGAACCTGTTTACATGCATGTCGGAACAAATTATCTAGTCCTTGTTACAATAATACCCTACAGTTTATTCCGCCTCCAAACTAATCTATCATCTTAAAAATATACATTATTGCATATTTCTAAGTGCTCAGTTTCTTTTTTTGTTGTTATTGTATTGCTAATTCGTCTTTTGTTTTGTACCTTTATAGTCAAAATATGTATATATTTTTTTAAAAAATTACTATATATATATATATATATATATATATATATATATATATATATATATATATAAAATAAATAAAATAAATATAGTGAATAAGATGTTGGCGCAGGGATGAAGAGTGCGGTATGTATAATAATGAGATGATGGAGAGCAAGTGCGGGAGGCCGCTAGGATTGCAGTTCCACAAGGCGACAGGCAATCTCTACATCGCGGACGCGTACTTGGGACTGTTAACTGTCGGCCCGGAGGGCGGCCTCGTGACATTGGCGGCCGCAGCGGCCGACGGCGTGCCGTTTAACTTCACGAACGGAGTGGACATTGATCAAGAGACCGGGATGGTATATTTCACCGATAGCAGCATTCACTTCCAAAGAAGGTGCCATTTTCTAAAAAATTTTATTCTCAGAAAATTATATATATATATATATATATATATATATATATATATAATACTCTGCCATATGGTACTCTGATACAGTATATGCAATGCTGTAGGGGTGTATTGCAAGTTATATTAAAATTATATTTGATGAATCAATTTATCACGGTCTCATAAGCATATTTAAAAAAAAAAATAAAAAAAAAAATAAAAAAATCAGGGTGTATACATACATACATCGGACCGGGTTCGGAGTTACAAATTTAAGTTACCAATTGGACCGTATCAAATATGCAATAAAATTTTTAATTATGGAAAAGCAATCTCGCCCCTACCAGGGAAAATAATAAAATAGGCCTGCTGCTCCTTACAGGGACTCCGTGATGGTGGTGCTCTCCGGTGATGCCTCGGGACGGTTAATGAAGTACGACCCAACGACGAAGATAGTTACAGTGCTAAAGAGTGGCCTCGCATTTCCGAACGGGGTCGTGGTTAGCCATGATAACACTCACCTCCTCGTAGCCATGACCTCGTCCTGCAGAATCCTAAAATACTGGCTCCGCGGCCCCAGAACTGGAACATTCGAGGCATTTGCGGAGTTACCGGGCTACCCGGATAATATCAAGAGAAACTCCAAAGCCGAGTATTGGGTGGCCCTCAGCCAAGAAAAGGTTCGGCTGAACCGCGAAAGTTCACCGAAACAAGCGACCAATTTCGGGCCTATTCATCAGGAGCATCCGATCGCGCTGAGGCTGAGCCGAGAGGGTGGCGTGGTCGAGGAGCTAGATGGAGGGATAACGACCTACATAAGTGAAGTGGAAGAGAGAAATGGTTCACTTTGGTTGGGCTCTGTGGTTTTGCCTTACGTGGGTGTTTACGAGGCTTAATTAATTACGTTTCAAACTAATTAAATCTACCTTAATTTCTTGTTTCGTTAATTTAATTTTGGTTGTGCTTGACTAGTCAAATAATAGAGAAGTGCATGCGGGACTAGCCTTCTCACACACAATGGATAGTATTTTAGGTACCAAAATGTAGTGGTTTTTTTTTCTTCTTCTTTTTTTTTTCCCTATATATGTAATTTTTGTTTAGCTCGTTTTTGAATTGCCATTGCTTATCGATTAGGGTTAATTGTATACGGCATTTTATAAATATATCAAATAGTAAATATATTTCTATAAAATTTAATTTTTTATATTTATTTTTTAAAAAATTTTAAATTATTCATATATATCGTTCCAATTTATTACCGTTAATTCACTGTTTATTGTTTATTTTTTAATAAATTATATATGAAATGATAGTTTTGTTCTTTTAAAAATATTTTTTTAAAAATTTCAACGGTTAAAATAATACAGAAATAGCTAGAAAGGTAAAGAGATAAATTTATTTAGCTAACTAATCAAGATTAAGTATTTAATTTATGATATATATATATATATATATATATATGAATAATATTAGATTTTTAAAAAAATAAATATAAAAAATTAAATTTTATAGAAATATATCTGTTATTCGATATATTTACAAAAAAAACCGTATATAATTAACTCTATTGATTAAGATCAAAGATATTGATAGTTAGCCGTTAATACGAATTTATGTAACCCTGTGTCTCAAAGCTTAGCATTTTACAAATCCACGTCATCGTCCTGTTGGACAATTAAGCATTGCCTGGTCTACGGTGATAGGTCCCATACTCTGCAGAGATCTTCTCAAGTATTTATTAGTATTAAATTCACAGTACCGCCTGTTTTTGAAATGATAAAGAATTTGTTGGTTGGTATTTGAGTTTTTAAATTTAAAATTTAAGTATTTAATATTTTTAAAAGCATTGCTGAAATATTATTGATAGCAGTCGAGTTTTATTGCTATTGATTTTTTTCGATGATGACGCTTTTAAATTAATCGACGACTTAAATAGAATTTATATCATTTTAAATATAAAAAATTTAAATTTAAATATTTTTGATATTATTTGCCTATTGATTGAAGGATTAGAAAATTTGTAATGTTAATGATCAATATAAAACATTTTTTTTATTTAACGATGTAAAAAAATTTAAATTAACTAAATTTTGGCTAGAAAATTTTTTACACTATTTAAAAAATATATATATTTTTGATCTTAAATACATGACTTTTATCATCATTTTTTATAAAATATTTATTTCCAACTATTAAATTTTTATCTTAAAAAATTTAAATTAATTAAATTTTGATTAATTTTTTTTTTAAATAAGATATATATTTTTGATCTAAAATACATGACTTTTATCATCATTTTTTACTGAATATTTATTTTTAATTATTTATTTTTGTATATATATTTGGTGAAAAAGAAAATAATATCAATAAAAATATAAAATTTAATTTTTAAATAATTTAAATAATTTAGATCATACTTAATAATATTGATCATCGATTTAAAAGCTTCGTCATCACAACAAAATATATATATATATATATATATATATATATATATATATATATATATATATATATATATATATATATGGTCATCAATAACAATAAAATTTGTTTGCCATGCTCAACTCATATTTTCAAATAAAAAATAAACAAAATAGTAACATATGTGAAAACAAAAAAGTCAGGGTAGGGCATGAGCCCAAATGCGAAGGCTAAAACTTCCCACCTCATTTCAATACAATTGAGTATTTTAGTAATGTAAAGGGGAAAAAAAAAAAAAAAGGAAAAAGAAAAGGAAGTTAATAAAGGTAGCTGGCTAGGGTCATTTAATTGGTGGTATCTGAAGTGAGTTTTGAGATCCAACTTGATGTTTGTACTTTGCTAGCCAGGGTCATTTAATTGGTGGTATCTGAAAGTGAGTTTTGAGATCCAACTTGATGTTTGTACTTTGCTAGCCGTCATAAACCTAAAAGAAGAGACCCACAACGCCCACTCGGTCTGTTCCAAACTCCAACTCAACTGTCTAATAATTCGGATATAAGCAAAAATTTATTATTATTAGGATAGATATAAGTTCAGGTATAAGCAGAAATTAAAATAATTTTATGTTTGGTTTAATATAAGAGTTGTATCGGAAATAAGAAAATTTTTATTTGGTAAGCTAAAGAGGAATAAGAAAAATAAAGGAGATTAAATTTTTAATTTAAGATAAAAATTTGACTGATATGATTTTAAATATTTAATTTAAAATATTTATTAAAAAATTTATTAAAATTTATATTTTACTTATATATATAAAAAAAATTATTAAAATTTTTTTGGTTTTTAAAAATTTATAAATTTTTAAAAATTTAAAATTTTGTATATAAAAATAGGTATAAATTTAAAAATTTTAAACATTTGGTATAAATTTGTATAGATTAATAAATTATAAAAAAATTTAAAAAATTAAGTTTTTAGATTTATTAAAAAATAAAATTAAAAATTTTTAAAAATAAAAAAAATAAATTTTAAATTTTATAAATTTAAATATCTTACAATTTAAAAATTTATAATTAAAAAAAAAAAGAAAAAAAAGAAAAGAAAAGAAAGAAAGAAAGGTGAAATTTATATATAAATAATGCTGCTCATATACACTGCATGATGTACATTTAACATATTCTAAAATAAAAATTATTTTACTATAATAAAATTTATTTTATTTCAGAATAAATAAAATCTAAAATGTATATATATTTGAGGTTTACAAATAATATTTTTTTATAAAAAATAATACAGGGTGTATAAATATATTGTGTTAGAGAAATTTCAAAATTTTATATTTATTATTTATTATTTTAAGTAGTTAGTTTCTGTATTAATTTTGGACGATTCGTCCATTGTACTCTGCAGAGGACATCTTTAGTTGCAGCTAATGTTTCTTCTTCTACTGACTATACGCGGACTTGTTGATTTTTTTTTTTTTTTTTTTTTTTTTTTTTTGAGAGGGAGAGAAAGTTAGCATGTTATTAATTTTATTTATTTTTAAAATAAATTTAGCTGAAAATATAAAACAATTAGACTTCGAACTACTATTTATATAGATATATGAACAACAAACAAAGACAAATAAGAAACAAATTTTATTTGAGAAGCAATTTTATTTTTTACTTATTTAATTATTTTATCAACGGGTGTTGTAAGAGTCATTTTTTTAGTAATTTTTAAAATTTTTATAACGTTTAACTTTTTATTATTTTATTTAGTTAAAAAATATTAAATAATTAATCACAATCGAATTTTCAACATTAAACTTTGGAACTATCAGTGACCAATCTTTGGAAGCTAATTTGCTTTAGTTTGTTTTATATTTTTTTCATTATTATAAAATTTAATTCTTTACATTATTATTGCTCTAGTCTGTTTTATATTTTTTTTTGCAGTATTTAAATATACTATTTGATTGTATTCATATTCAAAAGTATTTAATTTAAATTAAATATTAAATTATTTAGGTAATCTGTTTGTTGCCGAACCGATTGAGATAAGATATTAATATTAAAAATTTAGACATTTATTCTTAATTTTTATTTAAATATAAAATTAATTTTATTTTTGCTTGTTTTTAAGTTTATACTTATTTTTAAAATAAACAGCTCTAATTTATACCTGAATCAAACGTACCCTAAGGCATTGTTTGGTTTGGGTACAAAGGGGGAATATTCCCCGTTTGTATCCAAACACTAATGAACAAGGGGGGGGAACTACCATAATTGGTGTTCCCCCCCTTGCCCAGGTTGTCCTGGGTTAACCCGAGACAACTCGGAACCAATGCCTCCCCCCGAATTATTACTCCCTCTCTCTTCTCTATTGTGCCCATAATTAGTGTTCCCCCCCTTGCCCAGGTTGTCCTGGGTTAACCCGAGACAACTCGGAACCAATGCCTCCCCCCGAATTATTACTCCCTCTCTCTTCTCTATTGTGCCCTTGCACGGTTTTTTAGGCGAACCCATCTTCTTCCCCCATCTCATCTTCTCCCATCTTTTTCCCCACTCCTCTTCTCCCATCTCTTCCCCCAACCGAGGTTGCCTTCCCCGACGACCCTGTTCGTCGCCGACGCCGATCTGCGATCCCCTCCCATCTTCTTCCTCTTCTCCTTTTCTCCCATCTTCTTTCTCACTCCTCTGCTCCCAGCTTCTCCTTCCTCCAACAGAGCTTCGCCCAACACAAGGAAGCAACCGAGCTTCCTCTTGGCCGGCGCGACCCGCTTGTGCCCGATCTGTGTGTTGTAGCGTCCTCGTCGTCGCGACCAGCTTGTGCTCGATCTGTGTGCTGTAGCGTTCTCGTCGCCGCGACCCGCTTGTGCCCGATCTGTGTGCTGTAGCGTCATTTTTTAAATATAAATAATTAATACTAATTTTATATAACATCTAATTAATTAGATAATATATATTACAATTATTATATTTAAAAAGTTATAATACAATATTTATTTATCAATTTTTTATATATATAAAAAAGTAAGGGCATTTTCATCTTTTTACTCTAAAGTCAACTATCTATTCCTCTTATTCTTCAATCCCAACCAAACACTATTTTTCTTATTCCTGGTACTAACCTAATAACCAACCAAACACTATTTTAATTTATCCCCATCTTATACTCAACTTTATACTTATCCCTGATACTACTAATTCTCACTAATTTCCGAACCAAACGATACCTAAGGCTGCGTTTGGTTCGGCTGCGTTTGGTTCGGGAATAAGAAAATTTTAGTTATACCGGGGATAGGTATAAGTTATGTTATTAGCAGGAAGTAGTGTAAATTTCTGTTTGGTTGAGTTTAAGAGTTATACCAGGTATAAAGAAAATTGTGTTTGGTAAGTTAAATAGGAATAAGAAGAATAAAGAGGACTAAAATTTTAATTTATGATTAAAATTTTACTGATATGATTTTAAATATTTAATTTAAAATATTTATTAAAAAATTATTAAAATTTATATTTTACTTATATATAAAAAAAATTATTAAAAAATTTATTATATAATTTATTAAAATTATATGATAAATTTATTAAAAATTAAAGTTAAAAATTTTAAAAGCTATAAAATTTAAAATTTAAAATTTAAAAATTTATAAATATTAAAAATTTTAATTTTAATTATCTTAAATAATTAGTTAATTATCTAAATACTTAAATAATTAGTTAATAAAATAATTAAATTAATTAAAATATTGGATTAATTAAAAAGTTAAAATAATAATTAAAATTATATTAATTTAATTAAACTTATTCTCAAATGAGAACAAACTAGTCTTGTTCTAGAAAAAGATTGGAATAGTAATTCCAGTCTTATACCAGCTTATTCCAAAAAGACGAGAACAGTTGTTTCCATCCCTACTTAATTGCGTTTGGATATAACTAGGAGAATAAGGGCTTATCCCCCTAGTTTTCGTTACCAACCGAGGCCTAAAAGAAAAGACACACAACGCTCACCTAGACTATTCCAAACTTCAACTCAATGGATATTGGTAATTGCTCCCTAAGAAGTTACATACTGATGAAAACCAAATTAACTACTAAATTAACAGAGCAGTAGCGCTAATTTATGGAACATTCATTAAACAAATAGAAATAGTTGGTACAGCAAAGATCAACTTTACATAACCAATATAGTTTCAATACAAAACAAACAAAAATATAACATCAGAAGCATGAAAGCAAACTTAATGGTTTCAAACATATACTAAGTAGATCAAGAATGGCCCTCACTCCCATTTGGTCATAATTTTCCTGTTGTGGACAAAATCAAAGGTGAAAGCTAAGCTCCCATCCATTCTCTTGAACGCATACCTCTCCACAAACACATAACACCCAAACCTCTTCCACCCATTTATTAATCCCCCTCCAAATTCCTCCACCCTCTCCACCCTCTCTTCACCACCATCAACCCATCCTCCTCTACTTTGCTCCGATTTCATTCTATTCCACACAGCTAAACTCAACCCAACACTCTCTCTCCTGGAAACAGCATCCTTAAACCATACAAAACCATCAATATTTGCTTCTTCAGCTGCATCTTTGCCATTTACTGTAACTCTTTTGCTCTGCACACTATTATTCACCTCAACAACATTTGCGTTACCGTAGAAATTCTCCTTGGCATATATTTGCTCCCAAAATTGCTCTAGAGAAATCTCGTAGAACATGGCGTTATTCATTTGCTCCTTGAAGCTCAGGTTTTCCTTCACGAAGAAGAAGGGGCAGTACCACTTCCCGACGCTCGACTTCGGGGTGTCTTCTACTGTGATCGGGAAGTCGAGTTTGAGCGGATGCAACCGGAGGGCCATGTCGAGCCCGAGAGCGTCGCCTAAGCGATAGTTGTCCGGTTGCGTCGCATAAACTCGCCAATACTTCTTCCTGAACAGCAACGGCACAAAACCGTCTGGAGCTATGGACTTGGCGGTGAATCTTCCCTTCTTCGGCACGATCTCCATTTGCTGGTAGATGTTTCTGTGATCAAAGGGACTCGGCTTCACGTCATTTATGCATTGGCAAAAGCAGCATGTGCTCATGTCCTCCTCTTTAGAGCACGTATAAATTTTCCTGAGAATCCAACATCACAAACATATGTGAAACTTCCAATAATGAATACATACATAGGTTCAGTTATAAATTCAATTATTCAAATTTTACCGCAATTCAATTATCTTATTAGTATTTAGAATTTTTGGCTTGCTACATGAATTACAAAAAAATGTTTTGGTAATTAATATTCACTTGCATGGCATTTTTCCGGGATTTTTGCTACATATCAATACACAATAAGAGATGATTATATATAGAAAATACATACCCCTTATCCTTGCCTTTTCCGACGACGACGTAGTAGTGATTCGAAGACAAGGGCTTGTCGAGTACAGGGACGAAGAAGACGACCGCGCTATAAGTTCTGCGGTGCTCCCCTTGTTGCTCGGAGTATCGGACGGTGAGGATCCTATTCTGAGGGAAAGGGAGATCCCTCACCCTCGTGTCCTCACAAAGTCCCCAGCAACAAGCATCGCCATAGCCATCTGGCTCTTCTTCTTCGCGCACAAGGTATCCGGAACTGACACCTTCCGGAGGTGGCTGCAACGCGGTTTCGGGAAGGGCTTTGAATATGGAAAGTGGTTTTGTTGCATACATTTTGATTTCCCCTCTAATTTCTAACTTAGATATGCTGACATATTTTTATAAGAGATCTAAGGAGAGCGAGCGTAAGGAGCTGCTGAGTTATTCATTGCTTTGTGATTTCCCGGATATATACGACCATTGACTTTTCATAAACATGCCGTGTGGATGTACATGGTGCTTTCTTATAGATAGAAAGATACATAGATTAATTAATTGTCAACTTCCGTAAGTCGATATAGTTATTGGACAAACTTGGTCTACAACTCACCAGCATAATAATTTTGTTTTGGGTTCTTATTCGGTACCAATTGACGCGGTTTCTTTTTTTTTTTTTTTAAATGTTGTTTATAATGGTCAAATTAATTAATGGATATTAAGATAAGATGAGATTATTTGCAGAGATGGGCCAGTTAATCCAAAGTGCTTAGTTGAAAAATGTTATACATTAATGGGCCCATCTCTGCAAATAATGGGCCGAATTTTAATTGGCCGGAGCTTTTTTGAATTCAAATTCGGCGAAATATTTCGTTACCTCGCTCATAGTCATACTCCCCACGCGTTGTCTCCTTGTTCCCTCCGTTTCGAACTCTCCTCGTCCGCGAAACCCTAACCCTAAGAGGAAAAGATCGAAGGAGTAGCTCAATGGAACCCGACGATCTCGAAGACGACGATTCTCCTCACCGATCCAAAGGTTTTGTTTCCCTCTCGTCTTTTTCCGTTTCCCCCAAATCGAGTTTTCTCCTCTCTTCTTTTCTCCTTCTTTTTGCAAATTTGAGAAGAGATCGTGTGCTTTGTTCGATGTAGTGCTTATTTTTTGTTGTTCGTTTGATCCCCATGCATTAATTTTTAGCTCAATTAGCAGTTTTTTCATTGTAAATTGTGAATTCGAATCGTTCCTGATGCTTTTTTGTGTTTCTCATTGCGTTTCCCAATTAAATTTGTGTCTTTTATAGATAATGCGATTTGTCCAGTTCTAGGAATGGAATCTGTGGCATTGCTACAGTAAGCTATTATCATGGCACCGAGAGGTTTAAGCTCATCAAGCTTATAGCGCAAGTCGGTGCTAATTACGTTGTATCCCAGTGTGACATTTTTTTTAAAATTTTATTTTCAGAAAAATATATAGACATTTTATGTAATCGAACTAAATAAAAATAATATAAATAACCAATTTATATGGTACCGTGATATAATATATGCAATGTTGTAGCGGTGTAACGCTAGATATATTAAAATTCTATTTAATAAATTAATTTGTCCTGTTTTTATAATTATATATAAAAAAATAATGCTGCTCATATACACTGCATGATGTACATTTAACATATTCTAAATTAAAAATTATTTTACTAATCTAATAAAATTTATTTTATTTTAGAATGGATAAAATTTAAAATGTATATATATTTGAGGTTTACAAATAATATTTTTTTATAAAAAAACAGGGTGTATAGATATATTGTGTTAGAGAAATTTCAAAATTTTATATTTATTTATTTATTATAATTTTTATTTATTTATTATTTTAAGTAGTTAGTTTCTGTATTAATTTTGGACGATTCGTCCATTGTACTATGCAGAGGACATCTTTAGTGGCAGCTAATGTTTCTTCTTCTACTGATTATACGGACTTGTTGAATTTTTTTTTTTTTTTTTTTTTTTTTGAGAGAGAGAAAGTTAGTATGTTATTAATTTTATTTATTTTTAAAATAAATTTAACTGAAAATATGAGATAATTAGGCTTTGAATTCGGGTTTCGAATATCAACCATCAACTTCTTTGCCACTTGCATTAGGTACGGTTGATGACTTGTTGAAATTTTTAGTTATCAACTCTTTTTCCTTCCTGTACGTAAATAGTGTCTACTATTTATATAGAGATATGAACAACAAACAAAGACAAATAAGAAACAAATTTTATTTGAGAAGCAATTTTATTTTTTACTTATTTAATTATTTTATCAACGGGTGTTGTAAGAGTCATTTTTTTAGTAATTTTTAAAATTTTTATAACGTTTAACTATAAATTTTATTATTTTATTTAGTTAAAAAATATTAAATAATTAATCACAATCGAATTTTCAACATTAAACTTTGGAACTTTGGAACTATTAGTAACCAATCTTTGGAAGCTAATTTGCTTTAGTTTGTTTTATATTTTTTTCATTATTATAAAATTTAATTCTTTACATTATTACTGCTCTAGTCTGTTTTATATTTTTTGCAGTATTTAAATATACTATTTGATTGTATTCATATTCAAAAATATTTAATTTAAATTAAATATTAAATTATTTAGGTAATCTGTTTGTTGACGAACCGATCGAGATAAAATATTAATATTAAAAATTTAGAAATTTATTCTTAAATTTTATTCAAATATAAAAATAATTTTATTTTTATTTATTTCTAAATTTATATTTATTTTTAAATAAATTAGCTGAATCAAACGAGGCCTAAAAGAAAAGACACACAACACTCACTTCAACTATTCCAAACTTGAACTCAATGGATATTGGGAATTGCTCCCTTTAGAAGTTACTGATGAAAACCAAATTAACTACTAAATTAACAGAGCAGTAGTGCTAATTTATCGAACATTCATTATACAAATAGAAATAGTTGGTACAGCAAAGATCAACTTTACATAACCAATATAGTTTCACTACAAAACAAACAAATATATAACATCAGAACCATGAAAGCAAACTTAATGGTTTCAAACATATACTAAGTAGATTTAGAATGGCCCTCACTCCCATTTGGAAATTTTCCTGTTGTGGACAAAATCAAAGGTGAAAGCTAAGCTCCCATCCATTCTCTTGAACGCATACCTCTCCACAAACACATAACACCCAAACCTCTTCCACCCATTTATTAATCCCCCTCCAAATTCCTCCACCCTCTCCACCCTCTCTTCACCACCATCAACCCATCCTCCTCTACTTTGCTCCGATTTCATTCTATTCCACACAGCTAAACTCAACCCAACACTCTCTCTCCTGGAAACAGCATCCTTAAACCATACAAAACCATCAATATTTGCTTCTTCAACTGCATCTTTGCCATTTACTGCAACTCTTTTGCTTTGCACACTAGTATTCACCTCAACAACATTTGCGTCACCGTAGGAATTCTCCTTGGCATATATTCGCTCCCAAAATTGCTCTAGAGAAATCTCGTAGAACATGGCATTATTCATTTGCTCCTTGAAGCTTAGGTTTTCCTTGACGAAGAAGAAGGGGCAGAACCACTTCCCGACGGTAGACATCTGGGTGTCTTCTACCGTGATCGGGAAGTCGAGTTTGAGCGGACGCAACCGGAGGGCTATGTCGAGCCCAAGAGCATCGCCTAAGCCATCGTTCTCCGGTTGCTTCGCGTAAACTTCCCAATACTTCTGCCTGAATAGCCACGGAACAAAACCGTCGGGAGCTACAGACTTGGCGGTGAATCTTCCCTTCTTCGGCACGATCTCCATTTGTTGGTAGATGTTTCTGTGATCAAAGGGACTCGGCTTCACGTCATTTATGCATCGGCAAAAGCAGCACGTCCTCTTGTCCTCCTCTTTAGAGCACGTATAAATTTTCCTGAGAATCCAACATCACAAACATATATGTGATACATCCAATAATGAATACATACATAGTTTCAGTTACAAATTCAATTATTCAAATGTTACCACAATTCAATTATCTTATTAGTACTGTGAACTTTTGGTTATATATGTTGGATCGTTGGCGCCAAATATTAATCCCAAAAACTCGAGCTTTTGGGATTAATGGTTAGCGCCAACGATCCAACAAGTGATATCAGAGCCAGTAACACGGATTGGATTCTCACACGGTGCATGTGTGGGAGGGAGGATTGTTGGCTATTTATTTATGGATTAAATAGGTCCAACTTTCTGCCTCATAACAATAGGTATAGGAGATTAATAAGTTGAGTTAGGTGAGCCTAATAAGTTGAGTGGGGCTGCGGTCCACAATAGACCTAACGGCAAGAGGCCCAACAATAGACCCAACGTTCAGGTGGATTGACTTGTTGGATCGTTGGCGCTAACAATTAATCCCAAAAGCTCTAGCTATTAGAAATACGTAACCAATTCACTTAAAGCGTACAGACATAGCGCCCACGGGTCTCGACCGGACTCAACCCACCTGGACGTTGGGTTTATTGTTAGGCCTCTTGCCGTTAGGTCTATTATGGACCGTAGTCCCACTCAACTTATTAGGCTCACCTAACTTAACTTATTAGTCTTCTGAACCTATTGTCACGAGGCAGGAAGTTGGACCTATTTCATCCATAAATAAATAGCTAACAATCCCTCCAACACCTGCACCGTATGAAAATCGAACTCGTGCCACTATCTCTGATATCACTTGTTGGATCGTTGGCGCTAACCATTAATCCCAAAAGCTCGAATAATATATGTGAACAACAAAGAAATATTTCGGTAATTAATATTCACCAGCAAGACATTTTTGTGGGATTTGGTATGTATTATTACACAGTAAGAGATGATTATATATAGAAAACACGTACCCTCTATCCTTCCCTTTTCCGACGACGACGTAGTAGTGATTCGAAGACAAGGGCTTGTCGAGTACAGGGATGAAGAAGACGACCGCTGTAAAAGTACTGTCTGATCCTGCGGAGTACTCGACGGTGAGGATCCTATTCTGAGGGAAAGGGAGATCCCTCACCCTCGTTCTCCTACAAAGTGATCCCCAGCAACATGCAGAGCCACCACCGCCATCTGGCTCTTCTTCTTCGCGCACCAGGTATCCGGAACTGAGACCTTCCGGCGGTGGCTGCAACGCGGTTTCGGGAAGAGCTTTGAATATGGAAAGTGGTTTTGTTGCATACATTTTGATTTCCCCTCTAATTTCTAGCAGCGTAGATTTGTTACTAACATCGTTTTTATACGGATATAAAAAGATAGCAAACGCGAGGAGCTGCTGCGTCACTCGCTGTGCGATTGCCCAGATACGATGATTCTGAGCCTTTCGTTTGACTGTTGACTTTTCAAAAACGTGCCATGTGGCTCTTTCTTATAGATTAACTGCGCAGCCGGTATATAATATTTGAGATAATTAAAATATATAATTATTAAAATTTAAAATTAAAATATTTATAATTAAAGAAATATAAAAAAATATTCATACAGCAGTTTTATATACATTATAAAAAATAATATTTTCTTAATTTTTAGCATTTGTATTGTTCATTTATACTAATAATTTTATTTAAAAATTTAATCAATCTTTTAGTTTTGATAGTAATTCTATAAATAATTTTCTAACTAAAAAGCTAAAATTATAGGACCTATTTCAAATTTTATAATTGGTGAGGATATTTTTATCTTATTAAAATTGACATTGATGGAAACAAAAGAAATTTTTACATACATCTAGTGTATGTTAATACTTTATACACCGCAATTTGTATTAAATTATTAATATTCTAACACCAAATTTTAAATAAATAAATATATAATATAGAAATTTTAATAATTTTAATTATATTTGATGAATAAAATTTAAATTTTTGTTAAAAAAAATTAGGTATGTAGTGTATATACAAATATACATTTTGTATGGAGAATGTGTTGAACATGATGACCTTATAATTTCAAGAGAATGAAATTTTGTTTACACCTGGTGCATAGCAATACTCCATACATAATATATTATATTAGATAATAAATAAAATATTTAATAATTAATATTATAAAATATAATGTAATAGAATATATTTAAATAATTTATTGTTGCTATATGATAAATTCTTATTGAATTGTGCCCGCACACAGCCCCTTCTTAATGTGATCGAATTGTCAAGTAGTGTTTTTATAGATAGATATATTGATTGATTGATAGTTATTGGACCAACTTGGGCTGCAAGCATAACAAATTTGACATTTCTAAATGCATCCCAAATTAAGTACACTCTTCCATTTTTATTTTATTTTTTGGGGGTTTTTTTGTGTCGTATTCGGTATCAATTTACGCGGTTTCAATTTTTCTTAATGGAAATGATTGGAAATTATCACATCACTATTTTGTATTTAAAATAATATTAAGATAAGATAAGATTATGTAGGGACTTAAGTGACTTTTCACTAGCATCGCTAATGTGGGCCAGTTAAACCAAAGTGATTAGTTAAAAATTGTTATACATTAAATAGGCCCATCTCTGCAAATAATGGGCCGAATTTTAATGGGCCGCAGCTTTTTGGAATTCCGAGCTCAGAAATATTTAGCCGAATTTGAATCCCAAGCATATTTCGTTCCCTCGCTCATAGTCCCCACGCGTTGTCTCCTTGTTCCCTCCGCTTCGAACTCTCCTCGTCCCCGAAACCCTAACCCTAGGAGGAAAAGGTGGAAGGTGTAGCACCAATGGAACCCGACGATCTCGAAGACGATGGTTCTCCTCACCGATCCGAAGGTTTTGTTTCCCTCTCGTCTTTTCCGTTTCCCACAAATCGAGTTTTCTCCTCTCTTATTTTCTCTTTCTTTTTGCAAATTTGTGTAGAGATCGTGTGCTTTGTTTGATGTAGTGCTTATTTTTGTTGTTCGTTTGATCTCTACGCAGTAACTTTTAGCTCAATTAGCAGTTTTTTGCATCGTAAATTATGAATTCGAATTGTGCCTGATGCTTTTTTTTTAGCATAGATGTGGTGTTTCTCAATGTGTTTCCCAATTAAAATTATGTCTTTTATAGATAATGCGATTTCTCCAGTTCAAGGAATGGAATCTGTCATTGCTACAGTAAGCGGTTATCATGGCACTGAGAGGTTTAAGCTCATCAAGCTTATAGCGCAAGTCGGCGCTAATTACGTTGGGGCGATGTCGAGATCTACGACACATCTAGTATGTTTGATTAACGGTCTTGAAGTAGGATTATATGACATATTTTAATTGCTGATTTCATCATTTGATTGAGAACCTGTTTGTTGGAATGAAATGTAATAGATGCTCTTTTTATGCGCGCATAGGTGTGTTGGCAATTTGAAGGAAAGAAGTATAACTTAGCAAGGAAAATCGGAGCTCATATAGTAAGTCACCGTTGGCTTGAGGATTGTGTGAAAGAAGGGAAACGGATTTCAGAGGGTCCTTATACCAAGAAGAGGTAATTGTCTTTGATCAATTCAACTAAACAGGAACGAAAACTTTATGCAGAATTGCTTACTGGTGCATTTACATTTCATTTTATTGATTGCGCAAGCTGTATTGAAGTCATAGTGCAAAGGGATTACTAGGCTGATAATAAGAATTAGCCGTAAAGGAATTACTTGGCTGAACTATATGATGTATGAATTTGTACTTCAAATTTTGAATTACGCAGGGAGAGATGTTTTGTGCATATTATTGAATGTTTTAATGATGGTCAACTCAAAAGTTCTACATACAGAATATGGTTCTTTACATGTTTGAAATTCCTTTTTTCCTTCTTGTTCACAGTGGGAAGGAAGCAGGACCAATATCATGGGAGCTGCCTATTTTTCCGGATGCTTATCAAAAGAAAAGATGCATTGTAAATAGAGAGTGGGGTGCCGTTCCTGCCTTCTCTAGTGCTTCAGATTGCTTAAAAGCGGGCAAAGTTGATGCAACAAGACCTGAAAATGGGTGTTTGAAATGGTCTGATTCCCATTTATTAAAAGAAGTAAGATTAATGACTCCTGTTTCTCATTATTGTTTATGCAGGCATGTTCCGCATGTATTTGTGCACGGCTTGAAATCAATGCTGTACTATGTTTAAATTGTGATAAAAAAAATTTCGGGCGCGTTTTCTTTTCTGCAAGCGATAACAAATAACAGAGGCAAGAACAATCATAATATTATATGATTTTGCGCGATATATACTCAACGACAGTGACATTTGTAGTTCGAAAGTGAAAGCATCATTAGTTATGTCGTACAGAGCATACAAAAAGCATTCTATTATTTGCACTTTATTTGTTGGGGTTTACTTAAATAAGAGGTTGTCATCTATCTACAAAAACAAAGTAGCAAATATGTGGTTTATCTAATTATTTTCTTTCTTTGCCTTGTATTTGTAGTTGAGCTGTCAATTAGCGATTTAACACAATGCAAATCAATAATTTATGTATATAGACAGAAATTCTCCATGTAAATGGCACTTGTTACACCATGTACTTCATTAGATTTCACTTGGACTCTATATATGTCAGGGTAACTCAGAGCCTGTTGTTGGAGAAATGCTTGCCGAAACAAATTTTAAGCACTGAGTACTCAGTCTAGGCTCAGCTCAGGCCCTTGTACTACTGAAGGGATGATAACGGTTGCGGTCACCCCTCAAGCAATTCTGTTATTGCCTTTCTAGCCACTAAACCATTAAGGTCCTGTTCATAACATTCGTACGCTAAAGGCCATAAATGGATTTTTACGCTATCAATATAGTCATCATGGTAAACGCTAGGGTGTCAACAAAATAGTTTTTTGATGTGTTCGTTTGGTATTTCGTGTAGTTTTTAATCCGTATTTTCTAGATGCGTGAAATGTACATATGCACATCTTCCTATGTGCTAATATTGGTGTTGCAAGGTCTTTTTATTTTGCCGGTTATATTATGAAAAGTGAATTGCTGATGTTGAATTTATTGTACTAAAGACCTTTTTAGTCCTGTAGAAAATTTCTGTTTCAACTTTCAATCTTATCAACATTATTTTGTAGTTGTGCGAGTGGCCAGGGGAGTCTTCTTTATGCTCATCAAGGAAGAAGAGGAATTTGTCTAATGTTGTTCGGAATGATGCTGCTGGAGAACCAGATAGGATAAGCCGTCGCCTGATGAAGAAGACCATAGATGACGGAAGTAAGCATTCTCTGATAGTAAGCTCTGATGAATTTGAAATAGTAAGTCCTAAATCTGTTAATTTACATACGTTGAGAAGTACAGCTGCATCGTCATCTCTACCAGTAAATTTGTCAACTAAGTATGATAACGAGGAAAGGGGGACACGAGCAAATGAACAGTTTGAAAAGAGATATCTGAGAAAGAGCCCTATATGGGGCGACTCAGAGGGTTCAATGAGTTTGATATTTGATGCATCATCCCCGCATGAAACAATTTTACAGAATGATCAATGTAAACATAGTGGGGAAAGTAGTTCTTGTGACTTAGTAGTGGATAACTATGGTGCAAGCAGAGAAGGAGGTGAACTAGATGAATCAGCTATCATGCAAAGACAAGCAGAGCTCTCATGTGTTATATGCTGGACAGATTACTCTTCGACAAGGGGTGTCTTAGCCTGTGGGCACCGATTCTGTTACTCATGCATTCTAGGATGGGCCGATTGCTTGGTATGTTACCTATCGTTGGATTTAACTTTGCGATTTGCACCAGTAAGTTTATACAACTTCTTTTGCCTCGGTCCAGATTGGCTTATGCAAGTTCTTCCATGTTTCTTTCTTTTTTCTTTTCACTTTCTGGACTGCACCAAGAAAACCTCACATTTAAATGATTGTTGTTTCTCTTAGATTAAGCAAGTAAATTTTCTCTAGTAATTTATAGATTTATCGAGTATTGTACTATTAAAGTTTCTGTACGTTCACAATCCTGTTATTTCCCCTGCCATATTTTTTGAACATGCTGCCTTAAAAATTAATACTGAATATTTCAGGCTTCTAGAGGTAAGATCTCAACATGCCCTCTTTGCAAAGTCAGTTTCACTAAAATTAGTAAGGTGGATGAGGCTGGTTCTCTGGATCAAAAGATTTATTCGCAGACCATTCCTTGTGGGTCTTCGAACATTGATATATTCATGCTTGCTGAGAAAGAAAACCACGATTTTAGAACCTTGGTAAGCTACATTTATTTTCATATTTTCCTCCTTGTGTCCAAATAACATATCTTTTATACAGATCTGATTGTGTTTGACATACCTAATTAAAAAAAAATTTATGTGGGATTTCTGAAGTCTGTAGATTGTGTTTGTTATGAATGCCACAATCGCGAGCCTGAGGATCTTCTAGTAAGCTGCCATATTTGCCAGTCACAATGGGTGCATTCCTGCTGTCTAGACCCTCCAATGGTTCCGTGGACGTGCATTCACTGCCGTGATCTCCGAATGCTGTATCAACGTTTCCGCTAGCTCGGAGATTTGTGCATCTAATTCAACTCACTGTTTTTGTTGATGTTTCTGAAGCAATGGGGGAAAAGGGTGGCCATTCAATTCCTTTTAGGGTGTCTGTGAAAATTACAAGGTGTATTTTCCAAATCTTTCGACCCATACGAACTGTAACCCACTGCGCGTGGAAAACTCATACAATTTCACAAGCAAATATGATGCTGTACATTTCGATCTTATGTTTTGCAGTTATACGATGTCTTTACTACGCAAGCTTCCGGAATGGTTAGTGAGAATAATCACAAATTTGAAGGACATTGTGATTCATTGATGATAAAAAAAGTTTCATGCTTTTTCATATTCATTTGAACTTGTATATGAACCGGATGTGCTTTCCCATATATATATATATATATATATATATATATATATATATATATATATATATATATATATATATATATATATACACGGCGATAGCGATATTTAACCGTCACTCTTAAGAATAGCACTTTTTTTACAAACTGAACTGATTTAATTGTTACTAAATTTAATTAGATTTAACAAATTTGATCTATTTTTGATAAAGATGGTTCTATTAACCTAACCGTTGTGTTAGATTGAAATACCAATCTTATCTTCTGAAGCTTTTTAATTCCTACCATTGATTGCTAGAAGAAATTACTGTTAATTTTCATCTCATTTTATCTTCACTTGCAATTAATGTAGATAAAAGAATCAATAATTTGTGAATTTTGGTTTCCCGCGACTAACATAAATTAGTCTATTCAAATGTAGTTAGATCATAAGCAAAAATTTCAAATTTAGTGACACAATAAATTATTTAGTTCTCATTTTGGATTTTAATTTTCTTTTTTTTTCCAAAAAAATAATAATAATAATAAATCTACCGAGCATGTTACGTTTAGACTAAGTGAATGATCAACATCTACACTTCACTCCCATCCAAAAAGAAAGAAAAACAAAAGAAAGCAAAGAAATAAGCTAAAATTAAGACAATATAGCTTATACTAGTATGTATATATATATATATATATATATATAACACGTAAGTAAGAGGAATTACATCAATCATATATCGCACCATCCATGCGTGCAACTATTTATACTACACCAACAGAGAGAAAAAGACACCAATTTATTTTTCAAAAAAAAAAAAAAAAACAGCAATATATATAATTGAAATTCCCTCTCTCTCTCTCTCTATATATATATGAACCATCCATATGCATATATGTATAGATTAATCAATCTAATTAGCATAATATATGGATCCCATCTCACACGAGCGCTTCACCACCCTGCCGTTGAAGCCGCCCGAGACCGGATCAGCAAATCGCAGGCGTCGGATGGCAACGAAGAGGCGCACAAGCAGCAAAATCAGCAGCAAAAGAAGCACGGCGAGTACCAGCACCGTCATGATCGGCATGAGCTTTTCTCTCCACGGGCGCACGTAGTTGAAGTACTTGCTCGGAATCGCACTTCTCGATCTGTCGGGAACTTCGAGTGAGGCCGGAATGCTGCTGTGCGGTGGCAGAGCCGCCACCGCCAGGCCTTGCAAAAGGGCGGTCGCGACTGCGCAGCGATACGACGGCGGCGGCGGCGGTGCCATTTGTAGGAAATGATCGATATCGAGGGGAGCTAGATCTCTAGCTATTAGGTGGCAGTGGTGCAACTTGAAGAGGACTTAAACGTATAGAACATGTACGTAATGTGTGAATTTATACTCAGGTCTCATGCTTAACTTAGCTAATTAATTAATTAATTAATTAATTGAGAGCTTTTAAAGCTAATTCAACCACCCACTATATATCAAAGGAGAATATTATTGCACGCGCCTGTTGCAGTGCTGCAGCGTTGCACCTCAAACCTAAAAATGCACTATCAATGGTGCAGGTAACATTAATATTTCCTATCAACGAGCTAGTTACCTATTTTTGTAGGAGTTTTATGGTTTTTTCAAAAGTGAAGTGGAGGCCACATCATGAGAGCCCAATTAATTAATGTTTCTTCTTGATCATGAAGTGGTCGCAGGTCTCATGTAATAAAAATTTTGCGATAGTAGTAATTCCAAGAACTGAAGCATTTCTATAAAAGAGCTTTTCTTAATGCCAACTCTTTTCCCTATTGGTGCACTGGGGCCGTGTTGGTTTGGGTGTTTTTGGTTTACCACGTGGCTGTATGTCAGTGGACAGCTGCAATGTGCTAATTTTGGAAGAAATTAACTCTGCTACGTAATTGATGTTTTCGACTTGACCATGATTAATTTGAAAGAAAATTGGAAGAAAGAGAAATTCATTAAATTTAGTTATTATTCATTCAACGAATTTGACCGGATATATACAGTAAAAATTATCTATATATCTCTAATAAATATTTTTTTTTAAAAAAAAATAATAGCATGCTATCTATTTTTTTTAATTTTTTAAGAACTAAATATGACTATGAATCAATTAAATTTTGAATTTGAGATTTCGAATACCCAGTCTATCCCTCTGCACCTTGCGCTAGGGAGGGATGCTCAGTGACTTGATAATTTGTTGGTGTATTTACTTTATTCTTTTGCTAAAAAAAATGAAGTGGATTGTTTTTTTTTATTATTATTTTTTCATTAATCAAAACATTTCCTTATCAAATACTTGCAAACAATTAGAGAGATAGTACGTACCAATAAAATATTCATGCATGCAAATAAGACAATTTTGTACGAATGGCTACACCATTAAATGTTTACATATTTTATTTTGTACCAAATGAAGCTCAAATTAAGTAGAATTATAACTTGTGAGCCCACGGCAATTGGTTTCGAGCTAGAATTGTTTTATTTAAAACGAGTTTGGTGGGATTGAATTTCAGTGTTTAAAATGAGTGGAGATACGAGTTCATGCATTGTATTTATTTTAATTTTTTATTAAATTATGTAAAAAGTTACCATTTGTACTTCATCACATGAGATTTGCAAAACAATTAGAGAGGACATATTTCAAGAATATAAATTATAACAAATTAAATAAAATATTTATCTTTCAAGTGCCATTACAGCAAGTTGCTTAACATGCACCGAAATGCACACGATAACCAATTTAGTGTATTTCACAAAACTACATCAGCGACATAAACAACAACAACAATATATATATATATATATATATATATATATATATATATATATATATATATATATATATATATTCTAACTCTAAAGATGCTTTCAAGGGTACCTATTTCCCCTATTTCCCCTCACCCACCCGGCCCCCGCCCCCGACCCCCCACCCACCCACGATCCGACAACCTACTACTTATTTCCCCTATAATTGGATCCTATCCACTTTGTCTTCGATCTCGCCCGCTCGCCCTACCTTGCTGTCTTCCACCTGGGCGCCCTAGCTTGCTGTCTTCCAACTGGGTTTCCCCTGTCTCCCCCCTCTTACAGAAAGTTCGCAAGCTATTGCAGTAGCTACGATGGGGAGCTCCTCCTCCCCCTCCTCCGAAGAGGCGCAGTGGCCCTCCCCCCCCGATCCCGAGGATCGACTTCCGGGGACTGGACCCGGCCCAGCCCGGGGCACCAGAGTGGGCTGCGGCCCGGTCTGAGGCGGCGGCGTCGCTGCGGCGCCACGGGTGCTTCGAGGCGGTGTACGGTGGAGTGGGCGAGGAGCTTAAGGGGGCGCTCATGGACCGGGCCGCGGCGGAGCTCTTCGCGCTACCGCTCGAGGCGAAGGCCCGCACCACCTCCGACCAGCCCTTCCGCGGCTACATCGGCAACATACCCGGCATGGCCTACGAGAGCCTCGCCGTCACCGACGCCCCCGACCTCCACAGCGTCGACAACTTCGCGCGACTCCTCTGGCCCCAAGGAAACCCTAACTTCTCGTACGTTCCCCAATACAAGTAATTATTATGAGTGCTGCTACCTCTACGTACAAAATTGAATATAAAATTAGATAAAGATCTTACACCCCATCTATTTAAAATAAAATTTTTTTTTATTCATCATTTTGACAGGAATAAAATTTATTTTATCTAAAATAAATAAAATATAAAATATACATTGAATGTAACTTAGTATTTCCGATTTATTATTAAATTTGGAAAAAAAAAGTGTTTTATTTTTATTATTATTATTTTTTTAATTTATTTCTTATAGTGGCTGATGTAGACCGTAACATGTGTTATTGGCTTGCTAATTTTAATTTGGCAGTCATATAGTGTGGACGTATGCTGAGCGCATGCGGGAGTTGGAACAGATGGTTGAAAGGATGATCCTGGAGAGTCTGGGTCTTGAAAAGTACATCCAGTCTCATATTGAATCTCTAGAGTATGGGCTTCGGCTTTCCGAGTACGGGGTACCACTCGATCGGGAAACCAAAATTGCACTGCAATCTCACGTAGACCCCAACATGATCACCATAATTGCCCAGCACCAAGTGGGAGGACTCCAAGTGCAGCCTGAGGACGGAAGCTGGGCCGACGTAGAGCCCTCGCCGGACTCGTTCATCGTCTTGACCGGTGAAGCATTTGCTGTAAGAAAGAACTCTCTCATGGGTTTTCCTAAGGGTTTTCTTCAATTTTAATTTTAAACAAATTTCAATTTGTTGATGATCGATCTTGGTTGAAGGTCCTGACCAACGGAAGGTTGCCACCATGCCATCATCGTGTGAGGATCACCGGTGAAAAGAAAAGATACTCTGCTATTTTCGGTTCGAGACCAAAGAAAGGTTGCGTCGTCCAGGTACCAGAAGAGCTGGTCGACGAGGAGCACCCCCTGCTTTACAAGCCTTGCGACTACGGCGAGTTCATCAAATTCCGCTTCTCCGAGGAAGGAAAGAAAGCAAAAGACGTACTGGCGTCCTTCTGCGGAGTGGGGAAATAGGAAATCGCGTGATGGGATGTTCTACTTTGTAACTCTTTGACCTAGTGATTTTCTCCCTGCTTTCTTGATGAGGTTAATAAGATCGAGAACTATGAGTCACCCAAAAGAGCCAAAAATACTAGTTATTGGCCGTTCAATGGTACTGGGATTTCTTATTTTATATATATATATATATATATATATATATATATATATATATATGGAAAATGTTACTTGTACACCCCCAAGTGGGGTGTACATCCTACACCCACCCATCCAAGGGTGGGTGAATTTTACCGGTCACTTCGAAGTGACCGGTAAGTTAGTCCCCACCCTTGGATGGGTGGGTGTAGGATGTACACCCCACTTGGGGGTGTACAAGTAGCATTGCTATATATATATATATATCTTCATTAATCTGCAGTTATGGTTGGTAGTAGCAGGGTTATTTACAAAACTAACTACACTAACAATAATATTTATAAAAATAGTATTCTAAAAAAAATATTTGTAAAAATAAGTCTCGGAAGGTCACGTAATCCAAATGCGGTGAATCATTCACCGCTTTCTTGAAAAACGGTAAATGATTCACCGCATTCACAAAATTTGTCATAGTCCCATAAAAGCGGTGAACCATGGTTCACCGCTTTTAAAAGCGACAAATGGTTCACCGCTTTTAAAAACGGTAAACCATTCACCGCTTTTAAAAACGATGAATGGTTCACCGCTTTCACAATTTTTCACCCACAGCTAAACTTTATATAAAAAACAAACCATCAATACAATTTTCATACCTTTCAATTACAACATTTTTCGTACAATTCGATCACAACATTTGATATTCATACAATTCAATCACAATATTTGACATCCATACAATTCAATCACAATATTTGACATCGATACAATTCAATCACAACATCACAACAAGGAATATATCAATCACACCACAACAACAAAAATATTAATCACATTACAACAAAAATAAAAAAAATTCATCACAACATCAAATGTTCCGAATGTTCTCAACATCAATTATAAATGTCCAAATTATAAAAAAATAAATATAATAATATAAAAATTATATATGCAAGAAATAAAAGAAGTATGAAAATACGAAGATGTCCTAACAAAATCAACTACTCTCCACGCCCTCGCGACTGTCCACGTTTTCGTCCGCCTCTACCTCCGCGTCCGCGCCGCCGACCCTGTGCTCGAATAGGCACATCATCATCATCCTCCATCTCAGACTGTACATGCTCAATGCCATGTATTTCATCAATATGCTCGATAAAGATGCCCTCGACAAGTACATCCGTCCTCTGTGTGTCAAGCACTGATGACTGCATCCCCTCTTGCGTCTCAGGTACAGACTCAGTAGAAATATGATCGTGGCGCCGTCGTCTCCGTCGATATGTAGCACCAACTGGACTCACATTAGATGTGGATGGAACATCCGATGAAGGGATTGGCACAAATAAAGTATCAAACTGATGTACCTCGGATGTAGATGGGACTTCATATGAAGGAAGTGATGCTGGCTGAAAATCGAAAGGAAGGACGTCTGATGTCGAGGGAACGTTGGAATGATGAATCGGAACGGATGCAGATGCAAAATCGTATGCAGGCGTGAAGGTGGTGGGAATATCATCCGGAGGTGGCTTTGGATGATGTACAGAAACAGCTAATGTGGGGAGTCTCTCTAAGACATTCTCGATTTTCCAACCTTATATATCCTAGAGCGTCCGTCAATCCAGACGGCTCTGGAGGATCATCCATCAAATGTCCTAGACTCCGGACAGTACGACGCAGAGTATCCTCCAATAAAAAAAGCGCATATTTATATAAACGAACTTTATATAAACCACTACTAATATATAAGGAAAAAAATATTAAATGATCTTACCAAAGTTCGCTCGATATGCCCCCGCGACAAAAAAGTGAGTGGAGGTCGCTGTACGGGATGAGAAATCCACCTCCTTGTGATATCCCAGTACCACTGCATATACAAGGAGGTGGCTCGTGCTGGATCTGGGTCGACGAAGGCATTCTGCTCCGCAATATGATCTAGACGATCAGTTCATCGTAGAATATAAGAAGCATGAAATGTTGCCCAATCCTCTCCCAATCTACCCTGCGATGTAATCCGTCGTATAGCCTCCACAGGCTCTGATATATGCTAGACTAACCCAAACTGGCGGAAAACTCGATCGGGTAGATGTAACTCCACTATGTGGAAGCATATCAAGCAAATCCTGGCACGCCATACTGCGAAGTCATCGAGACAAAAATATGGAAGACCATGCAAAATCTCCTCAGTATAAGGAGTCCGAGTAACCTGCAAAAATTAATAAATTTTAATTAATATAAAATTTAAAATTAATCTATATGTATGTAATTCAAAAAGATTTTACGTACTTGAGACTCCCGTTGCTGATCAAGCTCGTCCCGATAAAATTCAATATCGGTCGCTCTGACATTCCTGCGAAAACGTAATCTCGTATTCCATCTGCAGAAAAAAAAAAAAAAAAAAACATTATATCACAACACGTAAAATCAATGATGCAAATTATTGTATTAATAATCGAGCCATATATAAATATTTAACGTACCAAGATCCGAGCGGACAATCATCAAGATCTGGCGGAGCCCCAACTCTGTCGGGACGGCCGATATGTATATGGTCCCACGCCCAAATCTATAAAGAAAAAACAGATAATTAAAATATTGGTAAAAAAATTTAGATTATTATAATTCTAATGCGAAAACTAGTGATTTTACCTGTAATAATGTACCGAATGCACAACACTCGGCCCTCCCTCTCATCGAGGCATTTCCCAATGCGCGATATAGATGGGCCAAAATAGCTACGCCCCAAGCTAGCCCTCCACATAGATCAAAATTCTCAAATAGCGGTAGCCACTTGAGATATACCCGATGTCCAGGGGGGTTTGAGAATAAACTGCAAACAATCTGAAATAATATATATGCGCGTGTAGCAGCTGCAACCATGTCTGGCGGAGCATCTAGTGGGACATGATGAAACTGCTGGTATAACCACTCTAGTCGGATCTGATCTGTGACGACACTATCTGGCTGCATCCCTAGATGTCTATGACATAAATACGGCCAGTCGCCAGATGCTCGTCCCGTCACAGGCTCGCCAGATACTCGTAGTCCAGCTAGAATGGCCACGTCGCGTAGCGTCACTGTCATCTCGCCGTGGCGTAAATGGAATGACTCCATCTCGCGTCTCCATCGCTCTGTCAATGCCCCTAACAGAGCCTGATCTAGCTGAATTCGTCTGAGGCGAGAGACATAGAAAAAACCAGCCTGTCGTAGGAGGTCCACCACCCCGGATGCTCCACCATCTACGAGTTCAGTTTACGGCCATGCTCCCGCCACTGAACTGGTGCGTATCCCTATACAGTAAATATATTAGATTTAAATTTTATAAAAATATATAGTATGTAGTTTATAAATGAACTTACCTCAGCTCGTACATAGCTCGAACGGTGACTCGCCTGGTCTAATAGAACAGAAGGATCAATAGTGCACTCTCTCTCTCTCTCGCATTTTGAGCTCGAGCTCTCTCTCTCTCCTCCTTACTTGAGATACATTCTTCTCTACATTTTTTACTTGAGGTACAATCTAGATGGACCATCACGAGGAGATCGGGCCAGTTGATCCTTCTGTTCTATTAACCAGACGAATCACCGTTCGAGCTATGTACGAGCCGAGGTAAGTTCATTTATAAACTACATACCAATATTTTTATGAAATTTAAATCTAATATATTTACTGTGTAGGGGTACGCACCAGTTCAGTGGCGGGAGCATGACCGCAAACTGAACTCGTGGACGGTGGAGCATCCGGGGGTGGTGGACCTCCTACGACAGGCTGGTTTTTTCTATGTCTCTCGCCTCAGACGAATTCAGCTAGCTCAGACTCTGTTAGGGACATTGACAGAGCGATGGAGACGCGAGACGGAATCATTCCATTTACGCCACGGCGAGATGACAGTGACGCTACGCGACGTGGCCATTCTAGTTGGACTACGAGTATCTGGCAAGCCTGTGACGGGACAAGCATCTGGCGACTGGCCGTATTTATGTCATAGACTTCTAGGGATGCAGCCAGATAGTGTCGTCGCAGGTCAGATCCGACTAGAGTGGTTATACCAGCAGTTTCATCATATCCCACTAGATGCTCCGCCAGACATGTTTGCAGCTACTGCACGCGCATATATATTATTTCAAATTGGATGCAGCTTATTTCCAAACCCCACTGGACATCGGGTACATCTCAAGTCGCTACCGCTACTTAAGAATTTTGATCTATGTGGCAGGCTAACTTGGGGCGCAGCTACTTTGGCCCATCAATATCGCGCATTGGGAAATGCCTCGATGAGGGGGAAGGGCCGAGTGTTGTGCATTCGGTACATTATTACAGATAAAATCACTAGTTTTCGCATTAGAAATATAATAATCTAAATTTTTTTACCAATATTTTAATTATCTGTTTTTCTTTATAGATTTGGGCGTGAGACCATATACATATCGGCCGTCCCGACAATGTTAGGGCACCGCCAGGTTTTGATGATTGTCCGCTCGGATCTCGGTACGTTAAATATTTATATATGCCTCGATGATTAATACAATAATTTGCATCATTGATTTTACGTATTGTGATATAATGTCTTATCTATTTTATTTTTTTTGCAGATGGAAATACGAGATTACGTTTTCGCGGGAATGTCAGAGCGACCGATATTGAGTTTTATCGGGACGAGCTTGATCAGCAGCGGGAGTCTCAAGTACGTAATTTTTTTTTAAATTACATACATATAGATTAATTTTAAATTTTATATTAATTAAAATTTATTAATTTTTGCAGGTTACTCGGACTCCTTATACTGAGGAGATTTTGCATGGTCTTCCACATTTTTGTCTCGAAGACTCCGCAGTATGGCGTGCCAGGATTTGCTTGATATGCTTCCACATAATGGAGTTACATCTACCTGATTGAGTTTTTCGCCAGTTTGGGTTAGTCCAGCATATACCAGAGCACGTGAAGGCTATACGGCGGATTACATCGCAGGGTAGATCGGGAGAGGATTGGGCAACATTTCATGCTTCTTATATTTTACGATGAACTGATCGTCTAGATCATATTGCGAAGCAGGGTGCCTTCGTCGACCCAGATCCAGCACGAGCCACCTCCTTGTATATGCAGTGGTACTGGGATATCACAATGAGGTGGATTACTCATCCCGTATAGCGACCTCCGCTCACTTTTTTGCCGCGGGGGCATATCGAGCGAACTTTGATAAGATAATTTAATATTTTTTCCCTTATATATTAGTAGTGGTTTATATAAAGTTCGTTTATATAAATATATGTTTTTATATAGATAGATACTCTGCGTCGTACTGTCCGGAGTCTAGGGCATTTGATGGATGATCCTCCAGAGCCGTCTGGATTGATGGAAGCTCTAGGATATATAAGGTTGGACATCGAGAATGTCTTAGAGAGACTCCCCACAATAGCTGCTTCTGTACAGCATCCAAAGCCACCTCCGGATGATATTCCCTCCACCTCCACGCCTGCATACGATTTTCCATCCGCATCTGTTCCGATTCATCATTCCGACGTTCCCTCGACATCAGACGTCCTTCATTTCGATTTCCAGTCAATATCACTTCCTTCATATGACGTCCCATCTACATCCGAGGTACATCAGTTTGATACTTTATTTGCGCCAATCCCTCCATCGGATGTTCCATCCACATCAGATGTGAGTCCAATTAGTGCTACATATCGACGGAGACGACGACGCCACGATCATATTACTACTGAGCCTATACCTGAGACGCAAGAGGGGATGCAGTCATCAGTGCTTGACACGCAGATGACGGATGTATTTGTCGAGGGCATCTTCATCGAGCATATTGATGAAATACATGACATTAAACATGTACAGCCTGAGATGGAGGATGATGATGATGTGCCTATTCGAGCACTGGGTCGGCGGCGCAGACACGAAGGTAGAGGCGGACGAAAACGTGGACGGTCGCGAGGGCGTGGAGAATAGTTAATTTTGTTAGAACATCTTCGTATTTTCATACTTTTTTATTTCTTGTATATATAATTTTTATAATTCGGAAATTTATAATTGATGTTGAAAACATTCAAAACATTTGATGTTGTGATGAATTTTTTTTATTTTTGTTGTGATGTGATTAATATTTTTGTTGTTGTGGTGTGATTGATATATTCCTTGTTGTGATGTTGTGATTGAATTGTATCGATGTCAAATATTGTATTGAATTGTATGGATGTCAAATGTTGTGATTGAATTGTATGAATATCAAATATTGTGATCGAATTGTATAAAAAATATTGTAATGAAATGTATGAAAATTGTATTGATAGTTTTTTTTTATATAAAGTTTAGCTGTGGGTGAAAAACCATGAAAGAGGTGAACCATTCACCGCTTTTAAAAACGGTGAACCATTTGCCGCTTTTAAAAGCGGTGAATGGTTCACCGTTTTCATGGAACTATGACAAATTTTGTGAATGCGGTAAACCATTTACCGCTTTTCAAGAAAGCGGTGAATGGTTCGCCGCATTTGGATTACCTGACACTCCGAGATCTATTTTTACAAATATTTTTTTTAGAAGACTATTTTTATAAATAGGATTGTTAGTATCGTTAGTTTTGTAAATAACCCGTTCTTTGCAGGCATGTAGTCCTTGAGCATGGAATCTCTAAACTTTATGTATATGCTGTACTGGCTATATATGTAGTGCTGGTGACATTTCAAGTAACTATACGAGTACTTGCACAATGGTATTGCCAGTAATCATACAATTGAGTGAATCACATTTTCTTTTCCCTTCTAGTAAATAAGAGCAGAAATTGCAAGTGGGGAAGTAGGTGAACAGGCACCAATTTAAAGAGGCAAAAGCTGAATTGCAGTTTAGTAGCTCAAATAATTATCCAGCAATGTGATAGTAGGCTGCATTACAACTAATTGTTGACTATGGGACTACTGACGGTGGCAACTGAACACAACAGAACTACTCAAAAATTCATAAATCGAGTTAAAAGAGGAAGCTCAGAGATATTACTTGAGAAATGTGCAGGCAAAGAATAAGAAAACATAAGATACCAAAGAGGTAAGGAGCTCCAGAGTCCAGGTTGGTGGCAAAATAGTTGTCGGAATCACTGGAACAAGTATTGATCCAACAATCCAACCGACAACAAGCGTGCCGAATCTGTAAAATAGGATAGCAATATATTAACAGCTAGACATAACTAAGCAATTCAGTAGTCCTGCGATTTACAATTCTTGCTTACCCAGTTAATGATGCTCTGACAACATTCTTCATCTTGTCGTTAAGAAAGTAGATACATGACAAGAGTGAAAGTGCAACCTGCAAAAATAGCCCCCATCTGTCAATTGTAATGATCATTGAAAATAAATCTAAGTACAAGGCACTGCAATTTGTGATATATATGAAACCTACAATCTGTCAATTGTAATGATCATTTAATACTCGAACTATTATCAAAAACTGAACCAGTTATTCAGGTAAGAAGACTTGATAGTATTCTCAGGCAAAATAACTAAGTTTATGTGAAACTAGAATCGTACAGAGCTGTGAAACTAGAATCATACATGCTCTGTACGAAAATGAGATTTCCAAGTTATTTGACGGTAACAAATCCAACTATACTTGTGCATTGGATTTGTATTGGAATCCGTGCTATTGCAAAGTCAACTAAAGAAAAAAGAAAGAGAGTACAATAGCACATATCCCAATACAAATCTAATAATAAAAAATTTATAAATATAGTTGGATTTGTACTTTTAAAAGTATATAAGCTCTTCTACATATATATAAAATGTTGATAATATATAAAAATAGTAGTTTGTGAAAATAAAATACAACTAGTGATATTATAACTAGCAAGTTGAACTCTTAAAACTCATAGACCGGCAAACTATTAAAATATTCACTTGTTGAAAACATGTTTAAGAAATCAGAGAAAGTACAACAAACGTAGTCGAAAACTACTAATTTCGAAAAAGAGACAAGTTAAACTTTTATCCAAGGATTTAAGTGCCCATCGGCACAGAACGTATCTATCATGCCATATCGTGCCAATATCTGCAGCCCCCTTGCCGACGGCACAATTTAAAAATATTTTTTTCTTAAATAAGTAATTTTCAAGATAAAATTTTAAAAATTTGATAAAAATACATAATAAGTAATTAAAATATTTTGTTGCAAAAAAAAATACATATTCCATGCTATTATATGTCGGCACATATGTATTTTTTGTGGCTGACACGTATCGACACTGCACGACAAGCACTGTGCCGTACCATGCCAGCAAGTTTTCGGCACGACCACATGCCACGATACTTAAATCCTTGTTTCTATCATATCTTTTTAGCAGCAGGTTTGCTCCTTGTAATATTTATTCTCAGTAATTATAGATCAAGTAGTTGCACGTAAAAAAGCATTAAACGTGTCATCCTCTGAGCAAGTAAAAACTGTTCCATAATATCCGAAAGGCACAAGTGGAAAATTAAAGCATACTTGAAAAGCAGGTCCAGTCTCAGAAGAACTCAATATACTCCATCCTCCCATGAAAGCGAAAAGGAACAATCGTCTTAAAGTGACATCCCCAGGCGGTATCTCAAAATAGCTGAGCAATGTCTGCACCCATGATGGTGATTCCTCAACTTTCTTTTTCAATCTACTTTTCAGATTGATTTTGGATTTTCTCCGCTCCGTGAAGCTCTTCATAAGTATCTTCTCATACGCAGCTTCAATAGATTCCACACTTGCCTCATGCCCCGCATACTGTTCTAGAAGGAAATTCCGTGCCCCTCGGATTTCCTCCTCAGAAGCATCACGGGTAACACCAAGTTGCTTGTAAGGATCCCAAACATTCATCCGTGAAAATTTTGGAGCATTCTCTATAGAGAAATTTTTAATATCATGATACGATATACTTGAACATAAAAGTATACAGCAAACAAATACTAGAAACTAAGCAACTCATTCTCAACATAATTACCAACACAAAAGGAAGAAAAATTGAAAAGAAAGGAGACACGAGAATACATATCGTTCTCATAACACTTGCCCGCATAATTATAACGGAAACTAGGCCTGCAATCTCACAAACGATTCCAACTTTTTGAAATGATAACTTCATCTCTTGGTATGCAAATATAATATACTTCATCTCAACTTCATAAATATATCCATCTTGAACAAATACTAGTTTAAATTCTATCGTCTTTTGACATTTGCATTAGTATTGTGGGGGGTGAAAGTCGCCAGAGATATAAATATTAAAGCAACTAATAAATTCATTTTTTGTTAAAGAAAAATAAGGTAATTATATAAGCATCTGATACTGCTCCATGAAGTGTAAGACTCGTATCACATCCGATTATATAGCATGCTTCGTCAACAAATTAATCATTTATGTAACCATGTCTACAATCGATAACCAGATATAAATCCGAGCGTGTTTAACATACACTACAAGCAACACCAATTACTCGCCCCATTCAAACCCTAATCAAGAATTTTTAAAAAAAAAAACAAAAAAAATCTAAAAGAAGGCAAATTACTCATTGCTAGAATGCAAGAATCAACCATGATATTTTCTTATTTATGCAAACAAAATTCGAAAAATCGTAATCTCACCATAATTATAGCCGCCGCCACCTATCGAAATATCCATCGTACATCTAGGGCTTCGAAACCCCACAAAAGTCACCCTCCTCCCCTCCTTTTGATACCTATAACAAGAATCAACGAACCGAAACCGAATAAATCCAATAATCCTTGGTACAAACAAATCAAAAACGAGAAAAAAGAGCAAAAACAAAGACAAATCGAAGGATAGATCATCGGGTACGTTCTCGGGCAGCGAAATGGCAGGGAATAGGAGCAGGGGGGATTGAAGACGAAGAGCGCGTTCATCTTCGAGAACGAGGAAGGATGAAACCCTTGAATGATCGGGGAAGAGAGTGAGGCGGTGGTGGCCGAGGGGGCGGAGGGGAAGGGTTTCGACCCCGCACGGATAAGAACGGAGTCGTGAATTAATGCGCGTTTGTTTTTAATATCGGGTCGGGTCCGATCGAGTATAGACGGCGGGTCCAAAGCATCCGATTTTGGGCCTATTAGGCCTTCTCTATTAATAGGCCTCAGAAATTTACATTTTAGTAGATTCGGACCGGCCAATTCAGCCCATTTGGCCCATCAGGCCTGCTACAAACTGGAACGAGCGAAAAGATTAGACAACTTTCAATCTGACTTGATAAAAAACTTCGACTGAACTAGTTCGGCCTAATTTTGCAGGTATTTGCTTAGAATTTATGACTCAATAAACTGAAATTGCGGTTCTGGCTAACAAAGAAATTCCTTTGATAATAAGTAACCACAATGTGTTACATGATGAAATTTTATGTCAAAATTTATGGCCGAATAATTCCAATCCACGATTGGTATATATAGTCCACGCCATGTAAACTCTTCCATTAACATACCCTCTCTTGCCTCCCAAATTTCTTGGTTTTTTTAGTTGTTATGTGTCTATCAGGGACTTTAATTGGAAACAAAAGTTTGAAAATATTGACCCAATTTTTTCAACCCTAGAAGTAGTGGGTCTAATTGTAATACTACTTTTTCTATCTACTTAAAATGTTGAGTGAAAAACCAAATTGACTAGAGGATGAACAGCTTAGAGAAGATACTTGATTTGCTTTCAATGACTTTAGTTCTCATAAGACAAAATTTACGCGCGCATTTACTCTTAGGCTATGTTTGATTGGAGGTTAACATTTTTAGGAATAATTTTTTTATTCTTCAAATAACTAGTTGTTCTAGGATATACAAGAATAAATTTAAAATTGTATTTGGTTAAAAAAAATTATTCTTAGAAATAGCTAAAAATGTGTTTGATAGTTATCTCAAAAATAATAAAGAATAATAAAAAATTTATATATAAATAGTGTAAAATAATATATTTTAACATATATGTTATAATACATTATTGTTTATTTATAATAATAATAATTACACTTCTACTACTAATAACAATAACAATAATAAATATTATTATTACTTTTATATTATTATTATAAATATAAAAATTAAAATAAAATTATTATTATTATTAATTATTTTTCTTTTTATATTTTTTTTATTTAGCTTAGCATATATATATAGAGAGAGAGAGAGAGAGAGAGAGAGAGAGAACTAGGCTACTATGCTAATAGCACCAAATTATTGGTGCTATTAAGTTTTTAGCTTTTAGACGAAGAAATGTGTGGTAAGGATGGTATTGAGCTCCTAAGATTTAGTAGGTAGTTGGTTAAATAATATGATTTAAGAGTTGAAAATGATCAAAATGGTTAATCTAATGGTGAAAAACTTGGTAACACCAAATATTTGATACTATAAATAGCATAGTAGTCGAACTATATATATATATATATATATATATATATATATATATATATATATATATATATATATATAGGCTGGAATACTATCGATAGCACCAAGTTATTGTTGTTATCAAGTTTTTAGTCTTTGGATTAAAAAATGTGCGGTTAGGATGTTAGTGGTCCCCTAGGATTTAGTGGGTAGTTGGTTGAATAGTAAAAATCTTAAAAAACTACTATAATTCCAGGCGCACATACTTTCATCCAATGGTTAAAAACTTGATAGCACCAATTGCTTGGTGCTATAGTATTCTAGCCGGACTATATATATATATATATATATATATATATATATATTTTTAATTAGCGAGATACAAATATGAGAATAAACTTATTTCATAAGAAAAAAGTGGAATAGTTGTTTTCGATTTATTTTCATACCAAATATAATTTTAGAATTTTGTTCGAGGTAGATCCGAAGTCCACCGTGACAGACAAATTCCTGTTACATCCAAAGCAGTTATAACTTGTTCTTAATTTCCATTGCTGCCAGAAACATTTGATCCAACGGATAAATATTATTTAAAATAATTAATTTATTAGTATGCTCTTTACATGATTTTTTTTTTTTCTTAATATAACTATGTTCCTCTTACCAGTAAGGTCGATCGCCTGAGTATTAATAATAATCCCCAACATGCAATAATTAATGAATAATTCCCCCCAAATAAAACTTACTAGGGAATTAAGTATCATGTGATCCAAATTAATTATTTTTTTTAAAAAAAAAAATAAGGAAGGGAAAAAATTCTGTGGTGCTTCAAGTTTATCACATCCCACTGCCTCTTGAACAATCATACAACTTTAATTAGAATTCATTTACCATCCAACAAGGAAATTCTCAAGCTCTTATAACACAAAACCACCATACAAGATAACAAGTAATTAATAAACCAATCATGGTGATGCAAAAGTTACCGAACGTTGCGAGCTTATTCACTGCACAATTAAATTCAAACTTATAGGCTAACACATGCATGTAAATTGAAAAGTTGGAAAACTAGCTCATACATAGATTGCATATTCATATACATACGTGTGTGTATGTATATATATGAATCAAAATGGTTCTCCCTTTTGGCCTACCGAATTTGCGAGCTTAAGATTCTTCGCTATGAGCTTCTGAGCTCTCTTACTTCTGATCTCAACTCTCATGCTGTCTGTCTTGTCCACCTTGTTGTATGGCTTCTTCGCCTTCAAAAGCTTCAGCTTCGACTTGAGACCGTCAACGAATCTTTCGAGCTGGCCCATCATCACCATATATATTTGATAAATCCCTAGTGAATTTAAATAACACACATAGTTTGATTAGTATACAATCATAGATATCAAAATATAAGAATATACAGATGAGAAGGAGAGAGAGAGAGAGAAGAGAGAGAGAGAATCAGACCTGCTGAGAAGGGGGATAAGGGAGTTTGGTGTTGGGTTTGTCATATAAATGCCAAGTGTAACATTACTTTGTGGAAGTATTATATCGGTATGCGTACGTAGATGTGCGAATATTATATTCAATACATTATTTTAGAGGCTAATACTGCCAAATATTATTACGCAAGTATAAAGGTAAATTTGTAAACTATAATTATAAACAATACTGTTTATAATACATAAGTTATTACTGATTATATATAGCACATAAATTAACATATCACAAATGTTTATAATAAATGCAATCTTTTGGTACACCCACTTTCACACCATTTAGGCATTTAGCATATGGTGCATACTGTGGGTCCAAACTGTCGTGCGTGGAAAGCAACATTGTCGAGTCAGAGAAGGTATTGGAGCATGCATTACAAAATAATTCGTCACAAAAAAATCCCAAATTCTTAAGCTAAGTCGTTTAAATACATAGCTTTTAATTTGAGACCACAGAAACTTCAACGATTTTGTTATGACAAAAGCCGAAAGGATCCAATTCGTTCGGTGCGAAAATATTAAAAAAAAATCAAAAAAAGAAAAAAAAATAAAGCATATAATATTTACGTAGTTCGGCCACTGGCTTACGTCCACGGGCGAAGACGGAGTGAAGATTTTCATTATAATCAAAGTGGTGCACAAAATATGTCTCTCTTATAAAATCCTAATCCCAAAATACATCTATACTCATTTTCATCTGCCGCACCAAATCAAAAGAATAATGATATATTTATTATAGTGGCTAAATCCTAATACAACTATAAATACAAATCCACTAAAATTAAGAATAATCTTAATAAAATTAAGCATAATCTAAACTTATCTTAATTGAATAAACAAAACAGAATAGGGTTTGAAAATCTTCCGGTTATAAAAATTGAGACATATCTAATAATCTCCACCTTTGTTTGAATTCTTTGTCTTCTCCATCAAAACCCTAAAAGCTCGTGAAAGTACTGTTGCACATGCAAACCAAATATACGGAATTCTTAAATTTGGTCGCCTGACTTAATGAGCAAAACTATGAGATTTTCTGAAGTGCCAATCTTCTCATTCTCCAGTTACGCCTTTTTGCATCAGAACGACAACTTGCTGAGCGATCAAACTTCTTTATCAATGTCAAATTTTGTCAACGCCTTAAACACACAAACGAACAATCCGGCTCTGATACCAGTTTGTTATGACAAAAGCCGAAAGGATCTAGTTCGTTGGATGCGAAAATACCAAAAAACAATAAAAAAGAGAAGAAAAATAAAGCACACAATATTTACGTGGTTTGGCCACTAGCCTACGTCTACGGACGAAGACAGAGCGGAGATTTCTATTATATTTAAAGTGGTGTACAAAATATGCCTCTCTCATAAAACCCTAATTTTAAAATACACCCATACTCATTCTCATCTGCCGCATCAAATTAAAAAAATAGTAATATATTTATAATAGTGACTAAATTCTAATATAACTAGGAATACGAATCTACTAAGATTATGAATACTCTTAATAAAATTAGGTATAATTCAAATTTATCTTAATTAAATAAATAAAGCATAATAGAATTAGAAACCTTCCGGTTCTAGAATTAAAAATATATCTAACAGATTTAAACCAGCATAAAATATCATTTCGAGAGAAAAATTATATATACTGATAACCGTATTTACCTTTTGTCAAAGTAATTGGCCTACTAAAATGTTAAGTTTAAGTTTGAGTGTAATCGTAATTTATCATAAAAATCTTCTCGCTACTTTGGCACTGCAACACAGTGGAAACCGTGCATAGAAAATTTTGGTTTTACATTCATTTGTATCTAAATTTACCAAACAAATTATATATATATATATATATATATATATATATATATATATATATATATATATATATATATATATATATATATACACCATAGAAGTATATATGAATCAAACTTAGTATTCCTTGCGGCCCATGGAATTATTTAAACATCAATTTAGTGAAAGAAATTATTTTTTGTATACTCTAAATAGGATGTGCATTCTTACGTTCTATCTATTTATTTTATGATGGAATGAATTTTTTTAATCTTTTCGAAATGGCTGGTAAAAAAAATTCATCCTTAAGTAGATTTGGTGTGTATCATAATAGCATCAGTCTTTGGTAAAATACGAATAAAGATTTAATCTTAACAATCAACTAACTAGCTATTGTTGGTTATAACACTAGATCAAACAGATTAATAAATTGAGTTGTGTGAGCTCAATAAATTAAGTAGGATTGTGATTCACAATAGACCAATAGTAAGAAGCCAGCCAACAATAGATCGAATGTTCAGATGAGTTGAACCCATTCGAAATCCATAGGCATTGAGATTGAGTTCTTAAGTGCAATAGGTGCGTTTTTTCTATTAATACGTATTTTCGGAATAGTGGATTAACGTTTTTGATATACAAGTGGTATCAGAGCTAGAGCCGGTGGCACGATTCCCACACGGTGGAGATGTTGGAGGGATATATAGCTGACTATTTATTTGTTGATTAAAATTAGTTCAACTTTTTGTTTCGTGACAGTAGACTCATAAGACTAATAAGTCGAATTGGATGAGTCCAATAAATTCAGTAGGATTACGATTCACAATAAATCTAATGATAAGAGGCCTAATAATAAACCCAACGATCGGATAGATTGAGTCCGATCAAAATTAATCTATGAGCACTATAATTGAATTTTTAAGTATAATAAATATGTCTTCTATTAGTATGTATTTTTAAAATTTTTTTAAAAAATTAATTAACCCTTTCAATCTACAGCTATTACATGATAGAAATATAAATATTATGTGGTCTCAAGAGAGTACAAGGACGAAGAGTTGTAACAATTGGAGTAGTTGATACGTAGCTTCTAAAATAAATGCCCTATATGCTTTTGTTGTCCCCACCCATTGATTGCTATGTGAATGACCAAAGTGGTTATGATCTTCTAATAATTTTAAAATTATATAAAAATTTATTACGAATTTTTAAAAAAATTTAAATAGTATAAATTTTAGAGGTCAAAATAATTTTTTTTATGTGGAGACTCAAAATGTCTATGGCCTCCAATATTTTTAAAATTATATAAAAATTTATTACGAAATTATTAAAAAATTTAAAATAGTATAAATTTTAGGGGTCAAAATAATTTTTTTTTAAAAAATAATATTACCTTGTGGATTACGAGATAGAAATTTAATTGACTCCAACGTATCGTAATACTTGATTTACAAATTATATTAAATTTTAATATTTAATTTTTTAATTAATCTTAATATTTAATTTGTAAATTATATTAGATCTTAATATTTAATTTTTTGACATAATTTTTTGTATATAAATCTCTATATATTATTATTATTTTCATAATAAAAATAATTATACTATATTTTTTTTAAAAAAATATATTAAAAACTCAAAAGCTAATGAATAAAAAATATTTATATATAATTTATTTATTAATAACTTTTAAAAATTAATATATTTTGCTTAATATATTTTTTTGCCCCCTAAAATTTAAATTCTGACTTCCTCCTGGGTGCTAAGAACAAGACAAGCACATGTGGATACCACCCTTAACCAGCATATAAATAAAAAATAAAAAAATACTACTGATATATTCCAAATGAGATGTAGAATATACATTTTATTTATTTTAGAATGAGATAAATTTTATCGATCACTTCAAAATAATAGATAAATAAACTTTCATCATAAAATGAGTTAAATATATATTATATATTTATTTCTGGAGGTACGAAATGATCAATAAATAAATTTTTTTATACATTTATTTCGGAATGTACGAAAAATATTATTTATATAAATATTAATTCGACGGCACATAGTTTAAAAAATAATATAATATAGTGTTACGTACTAACGTGTCGTCACTGCTTACGCAAGAATTTATGGGGAAAAGTTGAAAAAGGCCATGCTATACATCTTGAAGATTTGGTAGTTTTATTTTACTGGAGCTTTTATCAAATGAAAGCAATTTATTACTTACACACAAAAGCATTTGGGCTCCCCTGATTGGTGAAAAGACCAACAATCAAACGAATTAATTGCACCATTTTCATTTTCCTTTGCAGGAATAAAGATTTACATCACTTAAACTTTAGGTTTGGATCATAAGACTCCGCTTAAGATTACGAAATGATTACGATGTGCACGGTGTTTTATTTATTTTTATTTTTATTTATAATAGCAGATTGCGTATATAAATTAATTATAATATATTTTTTATGAATTTATTAAAAAATTGAGAAGAATATTTTTTTTTATTTTATATATATATATATATATATATATATATATATATATATATATATATATATATATATATGGTTTCACACTAAATTAATTTTTGCTTAATAGCGGTAGATGACTTTTGATTCTAAACAGATATTTTTGCAAGTAGCATTGCAAAAAAAATAGCATTTAAGAATTTTTTTTTTTTTTTTTTTTTTTTTTTTTTTTTTTTTTTTTATATGTAGCGATGTTTAAAAATATTTTAATATAGTATAGCAGCGCGTTTGAAAGTGACAGTTAAAACTTTGACAAATAAAAAATCGCCACGTATATACTAAAGTTTATAATAAACGTCGATAAAATATATTTTGACATTTTAAAATATTTTTTAAAATTTTAATATTTTAAAGTGTCAAAAAAATTAAAAAAATAATAAAAAATATTATTTAATAAATTAATTTGATACAATAGAGAGTTCATGATGATATTGTTTGAAGTGTCGTATTTGTTATATTATAGTAATATTTTAGGATGTTTTTTCTACACGTCATCTAAGAAACGTCCTTATATTTAGATTGAACCCTTTTTTTTTTTTTTTTTTTTTTTTTTTTTTTGCAGTAGGGACTAAAACAAAATATATAATTGAAGTTTAAGGACTAGTACTGCAATTAACCAAAAAAAATAAAGGAAAATACTACTTGTACACCCCATTTGGGGTATACATCACACACCCCACCCATCTAATGGGTGGCGTGTGGTGAGGGGTCACTTCACAAATTGTGGAGTGGCCCCCAACCCTTAGATGGGTGGGTGTAGGATGTCTCGCATAAATCTGTAATTGGGCCTAATGGAACAAAGGACCCAAATAGATTGAATGGGCCTTACAAGGCCGAAGAATATGCCCATTAGGACCAAATGTAGTAACTCTCAAATCTGACAAGGCCTTAAACAAAATTACTACGAGGCCCATGAAACAAAACCCACCGACGCATATTTGTGTCTTAAGCAAATCCGGGTCCATACAAAGCCCTGGTCCCTTAATCGGGTCACCTTTTAGGTCTGTTTAGACCCCGTAGACTCCCCCAGTTAAAACATCGCGTGTCGTGCTCGGCGGATCCCCGGAACCCAATCTCTCTCGACCCATCCACTTCCCCCGCCCCCCACCCCCAACCTCCCCGCGGAACCCTTCTTCGTCCTCACCCGAGCTCCTCTAATGGCGATCGTCGCCCCTTCCTCCCCCGTAACCCTAGACTCCAAGCCCGACAAATCCGACTCCGAGAACCCTCCTTCCTCCTCCGCCCCCTCCGCGCCCATCGAAAACCCTAATCCCAACTTCGTAAACCCTAACCCTAATCCTAACCCTAGCCCTAACCCTAACCCTAACCCCACCCCTGTCGCGGTTCCTCCGCCCCCGGCCGTTCCATCCTTCGCCCCGTCGTTCCGGCCCTTGGGAGGCCCACACATGCACCAGTACTCTGCAGTCCCGAACCCTAGCTACCCGATGGCCCCAAACCCTAGCATCCAGCCTCCGGGGGTGGCGGTGGGTGTTGTGGGAGCTGCGGCGATGCGCCCGTTGGGGATGTATGCGGTTGCGCCCGGGCAACCGCCGGTGCCCTATGTGCAGGTTCCGAATGGGTATATGGCGGTTCCTCCTCAGCCAGGGGTGATCCCTCCGCCCGGTGGGTTCCCTTGAACTACTATTTGCTATTTATGATCACTTTCATTCTCTGGCCTTTCTTTTGCTAGATTATTATCTATGATGATTTGGCTTTGATTCGTGGATTAAGAAAGTAAGAGTTTTACCTTCGTATTAGATTTTTGTGTCTCGAAATATTAATTAAATTAACGAGTGGTGGTATATTATGTTAAGTGTTCTGCTGTTAATGGAAATAAGCGCATGGGAGAGACGAGTGGCGGTATATATGTTTAGTGTTCTAATAAGTTTTGTATTGTCATGCTATGTGTTGAGATACGCATATGTTGATTATGAAAGTAGAGTGGATGGGTTGATGAGTGAAAAGGAGTTTTTGGCAAAAAAGAAAAAAAAAAGAAAAAGAAAAAAAAACAATAGGCTGTTGCTTGGAAAGGGATGCTCTTGATATCGATAACTGGTATTTTCTGCTACAGCTTTGTGTTGTCGTTATTGGTGAGAAACGTCGGCAGTCGCCATTCTTGCGGTTGTTAAAAGATCACTTCCCCTCTATGTTGGTATGCTTAAATTTATCTAACTGCATTTCATTTACACAAATGGTGCTGCTTTTGGATTCTTTTTAATGAGGATTTATTTAGGTTTAACATGTAAAAAGAATGGAAGGGTAAATTATTGTAGTTGCTCGTTTTAGCTTGTACCAGTTTTTGAGACCAAAGAACATTTCCACTCATGGCCTTCATGGATTCTTAATTCATCAACAGTGGATCAAACTAGCATGTGAGTGCCTGTTGCAAAATTTCCTAAGGTATCGTTATCAAGCTGTCCACCACGCATTCTTTTTTCCTAAATTGTCATGCTCCTATGTTTCATCGTTCTGATTTTTCTTCAATTAGAAACCTAGATATAGAAGTACATTAATTGTGCTTTCCAATTTGAGTAGTACGTTACAATGGTGTGAACTCTGCATCTGTTGCTACCCACGTTAATCTGGGGTAACTGCTGAAGGCGGTGTTCAAGGACATAAAGGAGGTAAGACGAACTTTACACATCTCTAGTTTCATGAAATAGATATTTTTTCTATGCATCTGCCCTCAGGTTAATCGTCAGCTGGTGATATTTGCCTAGCCTGTGCTGCGAATCTCTTGTATTCTTGTATTATGTGGTAACAATGTCTGTTCATTTCTCTTCTTTTTTGGTTGAGCATCTTATGTAAAGCAATACATCTTCAAGATGAGTAAGCACTGTTTGATAAATTTGTGTATCCTGTCTGACATGTTTGCATAGATATTGTTTTTTTGGTGTTTATGCAGGAGTGCCTCGTTATCCTGGTCCATACTCTGCTATGATCCGCCCGGGCTTTCCCCCACGCCCAATTCCTTCAGTCGGCGTGATTCCACAGCTTCCACGGCCTCCTATTCCTGGGATCCGTGGTGTTCTGCCCATTGTGACTCCTGCAGTCAGACCTGTTGTCCCCATTGTTGCTCCAGCTGAAAAGCCACAGACTACAGTTTACATTGGCAAGATCGCTCCCTCGGTAGACAATGAGTTTCTACTTTCTCTTCTCCGTGTGAGTTTCTCTTTGTACTAGAAACATGAGAATATATTATAGGCCCTGTAATGTCCCTATACTGCAACTTGGTCCCTGGACTGTCCTCTTGAACAATTTAGTCCCTGAACTTTCTTATACATTGCAATTCCATGTCTTGCCATAGAAAGAAAAGGTCATATCTGTTTGCTTTTGATGTGAAATGTTCTTTTCAACCCCGTTTTGAGTTAACTGAGAAAACAAGTCAATTTTATAGAATATAGAAGGGGTTAAACTGTCATTTTACAAAAAAGGATTTTTTTTATTTTTAAATAGTTGAGGACTAAAGAGTTTTAAGTCAAAAGTTCAGGGACACAGCACATTATCAGGTTGGTGCAGGGATCATGTACGCAATTCTCCCAATATCTATGATGGTATTCTCTATTTGGTGTTCTTGTTAACTAAATCCTTGAGTTGCATTTTTGGCTGAAGCTGTGTGGACCAGTGAAAAGTTGGAAGCGTGCTCAAGATCCTAGTACTGGCACTCTTAAAGGCTTTGGGTTTTGTGAGTTTGAATCTGCTGAAGGAATTCTTCGCGCACTGCGCTTGCTCAGTAAATTAAACATTGACGGTCAAGAATTGGTGGTAAGTTATGCAATTGTTTTTTCCCTCCCTCATTCACAGGTTCGATGCTATGCAGATGGTTAACAAGAACACACAGCTTACATTTGTTATTTATAACGATTAGCGAGTAGACCAAGTTTTATGTAATTTTCATAGTTTCATCAAACTACAAGCTCGCTTATTTAATTTCCGTGGCAAATCCCTTTTAGCACCTGTTGAATTTTATTGACTCTCTTAGGTCCGTTTTATGGTTGAGGTCTTTCGTAACTAATCTCATATTTTGGAAAAAAAAGGCTTATATGATGATGATGATGATGCGAAGTATGGTGATGACCATGACACTGCGACATGTGCCTTAAATTATAGATACACTTCTATATTGGTTTTGCATGACACGGGCTTATTTCCTAGTTAATTGCGGTTACTTTTGCTTCTCTTTCTTCGTGTTTTGTATTACATGGTCTTCAAACTTCTGGTGTCTTGTCTTTTTTTTTTTCAAAATTAATGCTTCGTTTTAACTAATTTGAATTGGAATCACCAGCTAAACATTAATCAAGCGACCAGGGATTATCTTGAGAAATATGTCGAAAAGAAGACAGAGAGGGAAAAGGAAAAGCTGAAAGAAAACGAATCTGGAGGTGGCGATAAAGAGAGTGAAAGTATATCTGGTGCTGGAAAGGAGTTGCCGAAGCCAGCCACAGAGGAAGCCAAAAAGGATTCGGAAGATTCCACTGATAAAGAAAATCAAGAGGACTCACAGAAATTTGGTATTGTTACTGATGAAGATCGTGAGGCGGATAGAGATGCTCTAGAGAAGATTAACAATATGATTGAGGAGAGACTAAAGACCAATCCCTTGCCGCCTCCACCACCAGTACCGCCACCTGCTGATGGCTTAGCTAAGTCACAGTCTGAACTTGCTTCCAGATCAAGAGATGGCGATTCAGAAGTTGATGTAATGAAAAGTGGTAAAGCCAAGTCTAAATAGTTTTTCATTGTCATTTCCAAGTACAATTCCAGCAATTATTAAAATTTACTTGATACACTTACTGTGTGGCTGATATAAATATTGGAATCACTTTTGTTGTAGATGCTGCCGAAGAGAAGAATGATGAAGAAACCACAAGTGAAAACAAGGGGGCAACTGAAAATGACAAGCCTGGAGTAAGCTCACCCGATAGGAATCGGAGTGATAGGAGCAAAGAGCGAGAAAAAGAGCGTGAGAAAAGGGAAAAGGAGAGAGAACTTGAAAGATATGAGAGAGAGCGCGAGCGCGAGCGAGTCAGAAGGGAGCGAGAGAGGGAACAGAAACAAAGAGAATCTGAGCGGTTGTATAGGGAACGTCTCAAGGAATGGGAAGCTAGAGAGAGAGAGAAAGAGTATCAGCGGCAGTATGAGAGGGAAAGAGAGAAGGACAAAGAGCGGGAACGCCGGAGGGAGGTCTTGAGGCAGGAGGATGAAAGTGATGATGATGACTCGAGGAAAAGAAGGCGTAGAAGCAGCACACTCGAGGATAAGAAAAGAAAGAGGCAGCGTGAGAGAGAGGATGATGTGGCTGATAGAGTAAAGGAGGAGGATGATATTGCTGAAGCAAAGAGAAGGGCAGTAGAGGAGCAGCCAAAAGAAGACGAATTAAAGCCTTTTCTGGTAGTGGAAATGGAGTGTGAAAACCCTGTAATTCCCGAAGAAAGAGAAGATGCTGAAGGAAAGCAAGTAGCTTCAGATCAGAATTGTGAGGGTGTTTCCACTAATGGAGATGTTAATGCTGGTACGTTTATTTGCATTTGCCATGTATTTATTCTCCAATGTGTATTTATATCTCTATTGTGACTTCTTTATTTCGTATGTTTTAATGATGTGGATTGCCAATCAACAGGTGATGGAATCCACAGGAACAGTAATGGTGATGAGCTGAACGTGCAATCGGGCCAAGCTCCTGACATTAAACAGAATAATAATGGTCCAACTAAGAAGCTGGGATTTGGTTTAATTGGTTCAGGAAAAAGAACAAATGTTCCTTCTGTTTTTCATCAAGAGGATGATGAGGATGTGGAGGAGAAAAAGATGAGACCCCTCGTACCCATTGATTACTCCACTGAGGAATTACAAGCTGTCCAAAGTAATGCTTCTGGGGCACCGCCGAATATTGCTGCTGCTGCTGAGTATGCCAAGCGCATCTCCTCAGCTAATCCAAAGGAAGAAAAACCTGAAATAGAAAGGGATAGAAGTAGGCGATCTAGTGAGAGATCAAGCCACCGAGATCGAGATAGGAATGATGATGAGGGTAAGGAGAGGATGCATGAGAAGATGTATGATCGGGAGAAGGATCGAGAAGAGAAACCTAAAACAGAAAACAAGAAGCTTTTAGATGCAAAGCAGTTGATTGACATGATTCCAAAGACTAAGGAGGAGCTTTTTGTCTATGAAATCAACTGGGCAATTTACGACAAAGTAAGACTGCATTTTCTTGCTTAGTTGTATTATTTTCTCCTTTTGCTTTTGTGGAGACCCTTTACCAAATGTATAAAGTTTTAAAGATGTTTTTGCATCCTTGTGCGCTCATGGCAAATGATTTTACTTGTGCAGCTTCCTGTATATTTCTTTTAATTTATGTTGACTATTTTCTGTAATGACTTTTGTTCTCCTTGTAGCTTGAGTTGCATGAGAGAATGAGGCCCTGGATTTCAAAAAAGATCACCGAGTTTCTTGGCGAAGAGGAAGCAACATTGGTAGACTACATCGTGTCCTGTACTAAAGATCACGTTCAGGCATCAAAGATGCTAGAGTTGCTTCAATCTATACTAGACGACGAAGCCGAGATGTTTGTTCTCAAAATGTGGAGGATGCTGATATTTGAAATCAAGAAAGTTGAGACAGGCCTAGCAGCCAAAAGGGTTTAAATGTCAGGTTATTTTCTTTTCCTTTCTAGATTTTTTTTATGCCATTTGTGAATTAGTTTTGTTGTTGAATTTATATCGCGGCAGGGGGGAGGACTCTTTATCTTTTATATTTCCTAGTTGAACTAAGTAGCAATTTTTAATTTTTTTTTAACTATGGTAGTGACGACACTTTTGCGTTTCTTCTCTAGTTGATTTTATTTGCAGTCCCATAATCATCTTGAAAAAGTGGCTGTCAAAGGTCGTTTACTGCAACTGGAACTTGAAACATTGCAGCACCCTTCTCTGGAGTAATGTGCTCTGGTGATCTCCGAGTATATGTGTCATCATTCAGTTAGGCATGCTGCTGAAACACATCTTTGTATTATGAAGAGCGCCGATTTCTATTTATTGTCACACAATAGTTACCTCAAGTCTTTCATTTTTCTGTACAACTTCTGAACATGTTACTGTTGTATAATATTTTAAGATATATCTTTTGTCACCTGAATACCAACCATCTAATTGCTGTGTTTTGCGTCTTGTCGAGTGAAATTGGTCGTGGTAGTATTCTGGAGTAGAATTATCTACTCTTTTCTACTGCAGTGATAGCCGGGAAGCTTTTAATTTTCTTGGTGGGTTTTGGTATGTGGGAGATGGGTTTTGATCCTTCAAGCTGCTGATGATCCTTGTGAGGTAATCGTTACGCATAGCAGTGTGTTTGTCTTATTAGTTTCTTATTCACTACGTGTTATATTATTACTTTTTCCTCTGTGCTGTCAACTGCTGTTAGTCTTTGGCATTCCCATCTATTCTTTTCTGTCGAGTTTGATATTTCATTGATTTTTTTAATTTCTTTTTTAATTTATATTGTTATTTTTATGTTCTAACGTGCTGGACAATCCCATTGTGTGGATAAAATATTACCTACAGGTGCAATGTGGGATTGAAACCCCTAGCTGTGGTCAAAACTGATGGGGCAAATATCACTACCATTGCGTTGAGGTATATATTTTTGTTAGTTTCGTTGGGTCCTTCATCCTTTGTCACAAGAGAGAGATATAGGTCGTGATACATCTCGTGTAAAAATTTAGTTGCCCGCCTCTGTTCAATTACAGCGACACGAATGACATGTCTCTATTATGCTTGATAAATCATAATTCCGGGCATACATTCTTTTTTTTTTTCTTTTTTTTCTTTTTTCCTTTTTTCTAGAGAGAGAGGTAGTATATTATTTACCTAGTTTATGCTCTGTAAAAAATTGAATTTAGCTGAAAATGTGTAGTAGTTAGACACAAGTTTGAACAAGCTTTCCTGTAGGATGCTTAAATTTTTACCTTTTCTAATATCATAACCAATGTGAGTTTACTATAGCCGACCAAATTGAAGTTCCAACAAGTAGCTACGCTGTTTTGGTTCAAGAAATACTGCGGCTCCTAGAAAACAATTATCAGAAAGAGATATTTGGATGCTCAAGACAAGATTGCTTGCGGCCATCTAATGCACTTACAAATTTTGTTTAGCGGCTGAAAATTATCACCTACGGAAGTGACAAACGTATGGAACATGACGTCCTTCGTTCACTCTTCTTGTAGTTCATTCAATCTTGCTTGATGATCTGAAGTTGAAAGTTGGCGTGAAATGGAGTAAATATGTACAGATAAGAACAATGGCAAAAAATATTACAGTAGGCCATTGAACGCCATTGAACAATTTCATTAGAATGGGCTATTCGAAACTTTATGATTATGGGTAAGGTATATATGCATGTCAAGTCACGCTTCGGGAGTGCCTCTTTCATCTGCTGATTGCAAGGCAAGAGATCTCTCTCATCTAATCCTTCCTATCTCCTTACGAGCCAAGCAAAAGACCAAAAAACTAAGTCCAACAGATCAAGCATACCTTAATTGTTTCTGTGAGACTCTCCTGTGATACCCCTAAATAAAATTGGTAACTTTTAGGGTAACTTGACTAGTTTTGGTTTCATATTCTAGTCTCTCTAAATTTTCCTCTCATTACCGTCTCAGTTCCCACCTCTTCTTCCTTGTATCATCATTCCTTCGCTTCGAAACCATAACTAAGTCAATCCACGCGGAGAAGCTTCAAACTCCCTATCGTAAGCAAACAATAAATCCCTCTCTAATCGATGAGTCTCTCAGTCGCATTAATTGTTCGCATTAATTTGACCCTCCCAACCCCGTCTTTCGAATTCAAACACAATACAGAAAATTGACAATACATCCTTCTTCTAACAAACCACCGCTTCGACTTCATCACCCACTCCACAATCAGTAAATTAATTAATCAATAGTAATTAAATACCAAAAAAATAAAGAAAATGCTGAAGGAATTAGGTATAAGACTCAGCCGCGTCACAACCCATATAATATTCAAAAACCCACTCATCAAGAGGAGGAAGAAGAAGAAGAAGAAGAAGAAGGAGGAGGAGGAGGAGAGAGAAGAAGAAATCCAAACACAAACACCAGTTACAGCAGTTACACCACCACCTGGTATTCCTCCTATTGCCGGCACAAGTACAATGGCTGACCACCACCACGATCGTCATAAGCCATTCCTCTTCCCCCGCGTCCAATCCACCGTCCTCCCCGACCCTTCCGCCTTCTTCTCCCGCGAACTCCTCTCCTCCCCTCTCCCCACCAACTCCTTCTTCCAGAACTTCACCCTCAAAAATGGCGACCAACCCGAGTACATCCATCCCTACCTCATCAAATCCTCATCCTCCTCCCTCTCCCTCTCCTTCCCCTCTCGCTTCGCCAACCCTTCCTTCATCTACCAAACCTTCGTCCCCGACCTCACCGTCTCCTCCCCCTCAAACGCTAACCCTAACCCTAAATCCCACGTCATCTCCTCCTTCGACGACCTCAGCGTCACCCTCGACCTCCTCCCCTCCCTCCGCTTCTTCCTCGTCCGCGGGAGCCCCTTCGTCACCTTCTCCACCCTCGGCTCCTCCCCCGCGGACCTCTCCATCGCCACCATCCACGCCTTCCTCTCCGTCACCCCCAACGCCTCCTTCACCAAGCACAGGTTCGAGCTCAACAGCGGCCAAACCTTCCTCTGCTACTCCTCCGCCCCGCTCCGCCTCGCCCGGGCCGGGGTCTCCCTCCTCACCGCCCCCGCCTTCTCCGGCGTCGTCCGCCTCGCCTTCTTGCCTGACCCCAGCTACGAGCCCGTCCTCGACCGCTTCAGCTCCTGCTATCCGGTCTCCGGCGCCGCCTCCCTCGCCCGCCCCTTCTGCGTCGAGTACAATTGGGCCAAGAAGGGCTGGGGCGAGCTGCTGCTCCTCGCGCACCCGCTCCACCTCCGCCTTCTCGACCCCGGCTGCGGCCTCACCGTTCTGGACGACTTTAAGTTCAGAAGCATCGACGGCGATCTCGTCGGCGTCGTCGGCGATTCCTGGGTGCTCACGACCGATCCCGTGTCGCCCGCATGGCATTCGATGAAAGGCGTGAGCGAGGACGGTTTTACAGAGATCGTATCCGCTCTCCGCAAGGACGCCGACGGCCTCAGCTCCGCGCCCATCGCCACGACTTCGTCCTACTTTTACGGGAAGGCGGTTGCGCGCGCTGCCCGACTGGCTTTGATCGCGGAAGAGGTCGGCTTTCCCGACGTGATTCCTGCCGTGCTGCGGTTCTTGAAGGCCTCCGTTACTCCCTGGCTGGATGGGAGCTTCAATGGCAACGCTTTTCTCTATGATCACAAATGGGGCGGGCTTGTCACGAAGCAGGGGTCGGCGGATTCCGGCGCCGACTTTGGTTTCGGCATCTTTAACGATCACCATTACCACTTGGGTTACTTTATTTATGCAATCGCCGTTCTTTCCAAGCTCGATCCCTCGTGGGGAAGGAAGTATATGTCCTGTGCTTATTCCATGGTCGCCGATTTTATGACTTTGTCCCGCAAGCAGGATGCGAGTTATACTAGATTGAGATGCTTTGATCTCTGGAAGTTACATTCTTGGGCGGGAGGATTGACGGAGTTTGCCGACGGGCGGAATCAGGAGAGCACCAGCGAGGCGGTGAATGCGTATTACTCCGCCGCCCTCTTGGGATTGAGCTTTGGCGACACCCACCTCGTGGCGCTCGGGTCGACACTGACGGCCTTCGAGATTCTCGCCGCACAGACGTGGTGGCATGTGCAGGAGGGGGAAGGGCTGTACGAGGACGATTTTAGTATGAAGAATCGAGTGGTGGGAGTATTGTGGGCTAATAAGAGGGATAGCGGGCTCTGGTTCGCTCCCCCCGAGTGGAAGGAATGCAGGCTGGGGATTCAGGTCTTACCGTTGTTGCCGATTACTGAGGCTTTGTTCCAAGATGTCGCGTTCGTGAGAGAGTTAGTGAAGTGGGCATTGCCGGCTTTGGCGAGGGAAGGTGTCGGGGAAGGGTGGAAGGGTTTTGTGTATGCTATGGAAGGGATTTATGATAAGGAGAGCGCAATGGAGAAGACTAGGGCGTTGAATGGATTCGATGATGGTAATTCGCTCTCGAATATGCTGTGGTGGCTTTACAGTAGGGGCGAAGATGTGGAGGGGGTAATTGGGCGGGTGAGATGCTGCTGGTATCGGCATTATTGCCATTGAAGAAAAGTATATTATGTGCTTGGTTTGGTTGCTTTTTCTCTTAGTTATATGCATGAATTTGCTTGCGGTTGGCGAGCAGATCATGACCCGCTGAATAAGTGATACTGACACAAACTGCATACCCAAGTGTTGAAGCCAGAATAGTCTGCTACCTCGTGTTGTATGGGGCACTGAGAAGGGCACAATAGTAGCTGATTTCTTTCCATGCTTTTAGGACAACTTAGAAACAAAGTGTGATATGTAATGAAAAATATTATGATGTTCTCTGTTTTCTCTGTTGTTCATATTGAGAAACTATTACTGTGCTGATTTTCTTTTATATAGCTGTTAGTGTGCACTTGTATTTGATTCACCTGCGTCAATTAACTCTTATCTACATTTGCTGTTAATATAGCAGACAACACGGCATCGTGCGTCAGCTAACTTTCGAAGATACCCTCTAAAGGCGTTCCGTTTACTTGAACATAGTCTAGAAGAAAACTGCCAAAATACAAGTATCTGCCTCTGGTATTTGAAGGGCTGGGGAAGGATTTTACTGATTCATATTCAAAGTTTTGCTTTATTTTGACTAGAAATTGAAATGTTTGATGATGAAATAAATTTGCAACTAATTAGATTGTTAACGTAGGATCTTTTCTTCATTATTCCTTAACATTTTACATCTATTGCAGAAGTTTGCGGTGTGAAAAGAAAGGGAACAAACTTTAAGGACGAAGAGTTCTATATCAATTCTGTGTCCATCAATCAAGCATATCTTCAGTTTCATATCTTTTTTCTTGCCAGTTGTTGATGGTGCAAAGCATCCTTGTGCCCTTTATCATGACAACAACCAAATTGTACATACATCATTTTTCTAGAGGGTGTTGCCTTCTATTATTTTTTGTTAAAAACATATGCAACTTACCTGAACTATGGACTATTTGGATTTGGCTACCCAATCCTTCAAAATTTTGATTTTACCACCAACTTGTTCAATTTGTTTGATTTGAATTAGTCAACGGCACATAAACTCCAAAATTTAAGCTAATTACTGTAATGAATTTATAGTTGTGAGAATTGCATGAAATATACTAAACCTATAAAAATAAATGACACATTCAGATTTTGAAGTCAAAGTGTCGTTGACTGATTCAAATCAAGCAAATTAAAAGATTAGATTTCCTATATCAATTTTTTCTTTAAGTGGAATGTGTGCGGCTATGTACAGAAACCGATAAATCTCTGCAGAAGCACCTTTTCTGCAGACATCATAACTAAGGTTTCATAGCAGATTTTGATGACTACTGGTTCTTGTTGATCTTATTTTCTTTCTTGTTTTCAATAAAAATATGTGAAATTAGTTACCGTACTGATTATTTTGTCCCTTTCATTGGAAATTGGTAAATGGGAGCAAGTTGAACAGAAAATAAGATTATACAAATGTAGATACCATATTAGGTTAATTACCAGCTGGTTATCAGTTAGAGAAGTCAGAAACAAGTAAGTTATGTCCAAAAAACGAGTATTATCTGCATATTAGTTCCTTTAGACTGTAGAACAGTGTATCTGGTTTCATGGTTTACACAATTTCCAAAATCTTGCTCTTGAATTGATTTCCAACAAATCTTACATTTTCATATTTTCATATAGGGATAAACTCTTAGCGCTGGTCTCATATTGTACTTTTCTTCCATTGATATTGCTCGTCCATTGTCGTATGCTTCAAAACTGATACACTCAATCACTATCAGCTCCCCAATGTTATCATAGTGTCATCTCTATACCTGCTCCTAAGTTTATGGCCCTCAACTGCTAAATTACTTTGTTTTAGATTATATATATATATATATATATATATATATATATATATATATATATATATACCCTTTTTTGTATTTATGTTGATTAACTGTGTTGAACTTTCACCCCCATCATAGTTGATTTATACGTGAATGTTCCAAATGCAGATCAGAAGCTGCTGTTCTTGATTTAGTTGTAGATGATAGTACTGGTCTTCAGAAGCAAAAAACTCAATACCATTGGTATAAGGCATTTATTTATGAGTTGTAACTAGTGTGGTTCCACGATTTTTTATCTACTGCATATACTTAAAGGAGCTAATGTATACAGAGAGGCAAAAAGTACGTCAAGTTGAATAATGGGGAACGTGTCACTGCCACGGGGAAGGTATTTCCTTTGTACACTTCCTTTTTTGATGTCCCATTAGAAGTCTTCTTTTGGTTAGTTGTTTGTTTCTCTTTCCTAGTCTACGTTTTCGAGGATATTGCTGATGTAGCTGAGTCAGATCGATGAGAATATCTTACTGCTTATGATTAACATTTTTATGTATTATCAACTGTCTTTAGTGCAAGTGACAAAAGGTTTGGTGGTTGATATTCAAGACCCGAGTTCGAAGTCTAGTTGTTTGACATTTCTAGCTATGTTTATTTTAAAAATAAACGAAGCGGCTAGCATGCTATCTTTCTCCAAAAAAAAAAAAAAAAAAAAAAAACATTTTTATGTATTGATCCAGTCCCTAGTAGAGGAAATGGAGTAATTTTGTAGGTGTAATCAAACTCATTTTGTGGATAACATATGATTGCTTTTTTTAAGTCGTCATATTTTCTTATGTTTTTTTTCTTGAATTTTTTTTTTTTTTTTTTTTTTTTTCCATTGCCCAACATCTGTTTAATTTCACAAATTCCAGTAAATTTGCATCTCTTCTATATCCATGAAGATAATATAATCTTCTCATCTAATCTATTCCTTCCATAGATCAAGATGGAGAGTGGTGCAAAAGTAAAGGCTACTACTAAAGCAGGGATATATAAAAGGTGGAAGGAAAAGTCTCACAGGAAGATCTCTCTTAGTGGAGATACACAGGAGATGCTGCAGATGAAGAAAGCGTTGGTGCTGCAGGTGATGCTATCTCCTTTACCTCATGCCTATCCTTTTATTCAAATTCGTGCTTAATTTGTTTTAGCATTGGTGCTGGTGCCGAATGCAGGCGTGCCATCTGAACATAAAAATCCTGAGCAAGTGCGGAAGAGTAGGCAGAAAAAGGCTGCTAAGATTGCGAAGATGAAGAACAGCAAATCTTCGGAGGGAAAAATATCTGGCAAAAGAGGGAAAGGCCGATCATTTGAAGAAATGACATTTCAAGCCCGGCGAGTGTGCAGAAGAGAAGAAAAACAATAGGAATCGGAGCAAGTTTATGAGTTTTGTAGCTCGTCAACTAAATTAATATCGAGCCACCCCAGACTTATTTGTGGAAGTTGCGATTTATTTATTTATTTATTTATTATTATTATTATTATTTTAGATCTTATGATTAGCACCTCTCGTACTTTTACATATGTTTTTGCGATTAGCCTTGAATACATACATAAATACATGGAAATAAAAGCAAGTGAATGTTTTGAGGGTACGTAGATCCAAATACTAATAGAGCCCAAACATGAAGGCTTTTTAAGTCTTTGGATTGGATCAGCTCCAGTAAATTAACATGTCGCATTCTTAAGCCAAGTGTGGTTGAGTAAAGTCTCCTTCTCCCTCTCCCTACAATCGCCATCACAATGGACAGTTTGATGGTTTTAGACTGCTCAATACCAACATAACATAACGCTTAACTTTCCAAAAATAACTTGTGAATCCAAGAGTGATTTTTGATTTAATAGTGTATTCGGCGATCTCGCTTTTAAAAAAATCTGATTCTGATTTTTAAAACCTAAAATTAGTTAAAACATATTTCTTAAAATCTGATTCTAATTTTGAACTCAAATTTTAAATTTTATTTTAATTTTATAATTAAATTTAAATTTTAAATTATTACTTGCAACCAATATAAATTTTGCACCTAACAACTTCATAAAATTCATCTAAACTCAGCTAAACGTTCAATAATTTTTAACCAAAAATCAAAATTTCAAACTAAAATTAATTCTATAATTTTTTATTTTTTATTTTTTTCAAAATCTAGGTAGGCCAACTGTCTCTGACTCAGTAGCCACTTCAGTATTTGAAGGATAATTAAAGATTGAATTTACAAGTTGCATGCGTGAGTCATGCGAGCTTATGCGGGAACAGGTCGATCGATATCTAAAAAGTATTATTATTCACAAATCAAATTAATAACTACATTAAAATAACTCAAAATTAGAAGAGTTCAATATGTACCTTATCTTTATGTCCATAAAGATGGGCACAATAATGACTCATATATATATATGGAGGTGATGTGTAAAGAGCCTCAGCATATGTTTCTTTCCTCTAATATAAAAATCAAACAAATTAAACATAACATAAGTAAGTAGCTTTGAGGAGGGAGGTACTGTACGTTGCAGTGGAGTCCAAAAAAAAAAAAAAAAAAAAAAAAAAAAAAAAAGAGGGGAGGAGCTAGCACTACCTCATGCTCTATCACTTTTTAAAGGCCTACTACATTTCAAAAGTACCCTGCTCGTTTTATGCTTATTACTTAGGCTCTTCCTATTCCCATCACCCGTATCTACGCTTTTTTAAGCTCACTAGTAAAACCCCATTCCCTTGATCACACTCACTACTTTATGTTTTCAAAAGTTATGAGAGAAAAAATAAAAAGGCCATGGATCGAGCTCCAGTTAATGGCTGTTGCAATTTAGAAGATGCCACTAAAGCTTCGTAGCTAAGAAATAAAAAAGTTAAAAAAGAAAAGGTAAAATTGCATGGTGACGACCACTTTTAATTACTATGTATAGGGCCATTTTGGAATGGTTTCCTTAATTTAATTTGGTCTGGTTAGTGAAATTAAATTTTCTGTGAAATTTATTGGCTATATTAATTGGCTATTAGCTATTAGTTATTTTACTTATATTTGCTACAAATTATTCAAAGGTATTAAACATTTAAATATTTAATTTATATGATTCCAATTGCACAATAGAAAAAATAAAATCAAAAGGTATAAAAATGTGGATACAAAAAAAATTAAAGAAAAAGAAGTTGAGAGGATCATTTCAATTTCATCATTGATGTCTCCGTTGAAGTGATAATTATTATCTTAAGGCTTGATTTGGATTCGGATATAAATAAAAATTGATTATTTTTAGAATAGATATAAGTTCAGGTATAAACAAAAAACTAAAGTAATTAATTTAGCGTTTGGTTCGGGGATTAGAAAGAATTAGTAGTACCAGGTATAAGTATAAAGTTGAGTATAAGGTAGGATAAATGAAAAAAGTGTTTGGTTGGGATATAGGTTAATACCAGGTATAAGAAAAATAGTGTTGGTTGGGAATGGAGAATAAGAGGGATAAATAGTTGACTTTTGTGTAAAAAAACGATAATGCCCTTTTCATTTTATATGGGGGTAAAAATTGATAAATAAATATTGTATTATAATTTTGTAAATAGAATTAATGTAATATTTATAATATAATTAATTAGATAATATATAAAATTAGTATTAATTAATTATATGAAAGTTATTGATTAATATTATACAAAAATTATAATAAATTTTTTGGTAAGATATATAAATATTGTACTATCTAGTAAATTAAATAATATATAAAATTAGTGCTAAATATTTATATTTAAAAATAGATTAATAATATCTAAAAAATACAGTAATTTTTCCTGGAAATATATAAAATATTTAAAAATCAATAATTAGTGTTAATTATTGTAAAAATTAGTTAAGGGGCACAGGTCACGCACGAGAGGGCGCGCGGCTCACGGCGTGCGAGATCAAGCACCGGCGATCTCTGCGGCACAGATCGGGCGAAGGAGAGGCCCCTTATCAAGCACCGGCACAGATCGGGCACCGAGGGGCACAGATCGGGCACCGAGGGGCACAGATCACGCACGAGAGGGCGCGCGGCTCACAAAGGCAGGGATCAAGCACCGGCGAGGACGAAGGAGAAGAGGAGAGATGATAGGGGAGAAGAGGAGTGGGGAAAAAGTGATGAGGGTAATAATAGAGGAGAGAGAAAGTGAGTTATTCCAAGGGGGGGAGGGTCTGTCCGAGCTTGTACCGGGACAAAATGGAAAAGGGGGGGATTCCAATTCTCCCCCTGTTCCATAGTGTTTGGGTACAAAGGGGGGGATATCCCCCTTTGTACCCGAACCAAACACTCCCTTTGTGTTTGGTTGGGGATAAGAAAAATTATGCTTGCTAAATTAAAAAGGAATAAAAATTATAAAGGAGATTAAAATTTTAATTTAAGATAAAAATTTTACTGATATGATTTTAAATATTTAATTTAAGATATTTATTAAAAAAAATTTATTAAAATTTATATTTTACTTATATATAAAAAAAATTATTAAAATTTTTTTGGTTTTTGAAACTTTATAAATTTTTAAAAATTTAAAATTGTATATAAAAATTAGTATAAATTTTAAAATTTTATAAAAAAAAATTAAAAAGTTAAAAAATTGTATAAAATTTAAAAATTAATAAATTTTTTATAAAAAATTTTTAAAAATTAAATTAAAATTTAGAAATTTATTAAAAAGTTATAGTTAAAAATTTTAATTTTAATTTATAAAAAAAAAAATTTAAAATTTAAATTTTAAAAATTAAAATTTAAAAATTAAATTAAATAATTTTAAAAAAAGTTAAAAATTTTAAAATTTATAAAATAAAAGAAATAAAAAAATAAAAAAAATTATTATAAAAACAGGTGGAACAACTTGTTCCACCTGTGGGGGGGAACACTCCCATCCTTTTTCCCGTTTGGGTATAAAGGGTAGGATAACCCCTTATCCCCCTCCTTATATTGGTTTCGAAACGGGGCCTTAAAAATTAATGTATGGTGTAGCATTTTTCATATTAATAAATTTGAATTTTTCGTCATTTTGAAATATATAGGTAAAGTGATAATTGTGTGAAATTATATGAAACAACCGTTGTATTCCGAAAACTTAAAGTTAATAGAGAACGGTACTGTTTATATATTTTGTATTCAACACTCTCTCTTACGTCCGATCTTGAAACTTTTTAAACTTAGAATCTTCTACTCTAATATCATATAAAATTATATGAAGTAACCGTTGTACTCCTAATGCTTAACTTATTCAACACTCTTTCTCACGTCTGGATTCGAAACTTTTTAAATTCAAAATTTTCTGTTCTGATATCATATGAAATTATATGAAGCAACTGTTGTACTCCTAATGCGTGCCTACGGTGTTTATATATTTTATACTCAATCTTTAGAATACATGCACGGTATTAATTAAGGTGATTAATTTAGCTCACGAAAGCATTTTCCACATTTTCTTTGTAATATATGGTAAACTTTGATAGGTCATTAATTGTAAGTTGATGCATGATGCATTTACTTTTTTTTATTTTTTCCTTTCTTTAATGCATGAGACCGTAATACATTTGTGTCCGTCACTAGTGACAAGCTCCAAAACCACTTGTTCATGAGTAATAATTAAATTGGTTTAAGGACAATAGATTTATTGGGGTCTGATGCAGGTATCAAAAAGAACCAAATAAAAGCCATTTGTTTTGAAGTTTACAGTATATATACATCTTTGGACCTTTTTGGTGATTGATAAATCACATGGTTAATTCTTTTCTTTATTTCATGTTTCAGTAAACATGATCGAATGCAATAATTTTTGCTTTTATTTATTTTTAACATCTTAAGTCCCGAAAATTTATAAAATGATTTGTTTTCTAAGGCCATCTATAAAAGTCAATATATAAATGGCTTGCCCTTCACCCACAAGAGAAAAAAAAAAAAAAAAAAAAAAAAAAAAAAAAAAAAAAAAAAAAAAAAAAAAGGACCATGCTCTCAGTGGATGCAACTGTAGGATGTGGAAATGAGGAAATGGGAGAGGATAGTGTAACAACTGAATACAATTGACTTTGATCACTTTCTCTTCTTTTTTTTTTTTTAATGAAACCCCAACAAACACACTGTATAATCATCATCACCAGGGTACAAAAGTGTGCATAAGAAGCTAAAGCTTTTGACATTTGAAGAGAGGCAAGTCAAATATGTATACTCCCATCTCTTGTTTTCTCTCTCCCTGTAATTATGTGGTTGGGCCACACCTCAATGCAAGGTAATTAACATAATTAATATTATATTAGTTACAAATTTAGAGAGAGAGAGAGAGAGAGAGAGAGAGAGAGAGAGAGAGATTAGTTTCCTAGATTCTATTATACGTGTAGAGATGGAGAGATGCACAGTTATCAGATAAGATTTTGTTTACTATTTTGATCATTGCACTTTGTTGGTGGGAGAGGAGACCCATGAACTCTTTTTTTCCAATATGTAGTAACATGGGATACTCCACTAAGTTATTGGTCTCATCAATAGTAGTATGTTATTTTAATAACATCTCTCCAATAATATTGGTCAGACCACTGGAAACAGCACTGAACAAGAGATGGGCAAATATTATAATCATGTTGCTAGATCCAAGACTAAATGATAAAAGGAATTAATAAAAGCCTGCAATTAAAAGAGTTTCTAGTTTTTACTGTGTTGCTATTTTTTTTTTTTAAAAAAAAAAATAAAGGATATCATTCGTTTCGTTTATTATTTTTAAAATAAATTTAGCTGAAATATATAGACTTCAAATTTTGAGATCTTTAATATCAACTGAGACACCCCTAGAATTTATAATAATCTTACACGTGAAATATAATAAGTCTAAATCTCTTAACTGGCTATAACATTTTAGATGGTGATTCTAAACTCAAGAGTTTAAGATGGTTAAGCGTGCTAGAGATAAAATAGTTCTAAAATGGTTGATTTTTTAAAAAATTGAAGTATCACAGTTGGTTTCAAACCCAATCACTAGCAAGAAGTGTAAAACTTGTCTCAACTAAATCTGGATTATATAGTGGGTAGAACACGGTTCCTGAGCTAATGACCGTTGTGAGTATATTATAGCTCCCCACAAGATTAATTAAAACTAGCGAGATGAGTTTCACATCGTCTGATACTTATGAGTGTGTCTGCGTCTGCCGAAAACGTTAGGACTTAAAGGGGGAAGAAATGTGATACTCCTAAAATTTAAAATAATTATATATAAAAGATATAATAAGACTAAACCTCTTAACTTGATTATAATATTTTGAATTGTGACTAGACTCAAGAGGTTAAGAGGGTTAATTAGCGTGCTAGAACTAGAGTAGTCCTAGAATAGACAACCCTCTAAAAAATTAGGACGTCACATCAACCATCAAACGTCTTTTGCTAGGAATGATTTATCGGATCATTGATATTAATCATTAATTCCAAAAGATTGAATTATTAGTGCCAATCATTAATACCAAAAGGTCGAATTGTTAGAAATACGTCACTAATTTATAAAAGGGGGACAGGCCGTGGGGTTACCGAGCACATCTCAACCCACACACCACACGAGCGCAGCGGAAACAGAATTCTTTCGTAGATGAAAGTAGGCGAAAACGATTGTAGAAAACAAGCACGAGAATAACTAAAAAAATAAAACAAATAAGGGAATGCAAGGACACAAATATTACGTGGTTCGGCCAACAATGCGTCAACCTATGTCCACGGGTAAGACCACCTCAATGCGTTATTCGATTAATCAACGGCACAAAAGTACAAGGAGTAAAATTGGATTACAAGAAACTCTCTCACGGAGGCTCTCCACGTTTTTCTCTCAATTAGGATTTTTCAATGAAGCCCTAAAAAATAAAAGATGAATCGTAAGAGTTAATATAACTCTAAAAACCTAATTCTAATAGGAAACGATCTCCACCGTCCATCCGAGTTTTTAAATCACTTCTAGTCGTCGTCCATATCCTTTTAAGAATTATCTTTAAGATATTCCTAAATCATCCCTAATCTTTAGGAACAAGATTGGATCAAATCCATATGGACTCGAAACATGATTTTACATAATCCAACAATTCTCCCACTTAAAAACATGTGCCGAATTTCATAAAACACAAAATTGAAGATCTTGCCAAATTCTCACTCTCCTCATGTAGCTCCAAGACCGAGAGAAGTCATACTCCAATTGAACTTCTCTCGAGTCACCGGTTTCGTTAAAATATCCGATGGATTCGCATCTATGTGAATTTTCAACAATGAGATAAAACCCTCATCCACCACATCTTTCACGAAGTGATAACGAATATCAATGTGTTTCGTCCGAGAGTGAAACGCCGGATTCTTCGCCAAGTGTATTGCACTTTGACTATCACAATTCACTCCCACCGCATCTTGCTTCACTTTTAATTCTCCTAAAAGTCTTTTTAGCCAGATAGCCTCCTTACAAGCATGTGTCATTGCTATGTACTCCTCCTCCGTCGTCGACAAAGCGACTACCGACTGAAGCTTCGACTCCCAGCTAATAGCACCACCGTCCATGGAGAAAACATAACCCGTGGTAGACTTTCTTCTGTCTTTATCTCCTGCGAAATCTGTATCCACATATCCGACGCACTCCAAACCCGCAGAACCATAACAGAGTGAGAAATCCGCAGTACCTCTCAAATATCTGAGAATCCACTTTACTGCATTCAAATGTTCACAACCTGGATTCGCCATATACCGACTCACTGCTCCCACTGGTTGAGCAATGTCGGGTCTCGTGCACACCATGGTAAACATAAGGCTCCCTACTGCCGATGAATATGGTACCCGAGCCATGTCGACCTTTTCTGCTTCCGTACCCGGTGATTGCTCGGCTGACAATTTTAAATGAATAGGAAACGGGGTAGAAACTGGCTTCGCGTTCTGCAAGTTGAAGCGCCGCAGAACCTTCTCCACATAACTCTTCTGTGAAAGCCAAACTTTCCTATTCTTTCTCTCCCGTAGTACCTTCATCCCGAGTATTTGATTCACAGTTCCTAAGTCCTTCATATCGAACTCACTGGCTAACTGAGTCTTCAAGATAGATATCTTGCCCTTGTTATTTCCGGCGACCACCATGTCGTCGACATATAATAACAAAATACAGAAGCTCCCGTCATTATAATCGCAGAAATATGCACAATGATCCATTTCAAGCCTATCAAAGCCCAAACTTATAATGAAGGAATCAAATCGCTTGTACCAACACCTTGGCGCCTGTTTCAAGCCGTACAACGATTTGTTCAACCGACAAACCAAATACTCCTTGCCTTTTTCGACAAAGCCTTCCGGTTGCGACATATATATCTCCTCCTCCAGGTCACCATGCAAGAATGCTGTTTTTACATCCATCTGCTCGAGCTCCAAATCCATGACCGCTGCGATCGCCAAAACAACTCGAATAGTGGTAAGACGAACCACTGGTGAGAAGATCTCATCGAAATCGATTCCCGGCTTCTGAGCATATCCTTCACCACCAATCTTGCCTTGAACCTCTCCACATTTCCATCTGTATCCTTTTTCACCTTAAACACCCACCGACATCCAATCGCGTTCCTTCCATTCGGCAAATCAACAAGTTCCCAAGTCTTGTTCTTCCGAATTGACTCCATCTCCTCCTCCATCGCGCATTGCCACTTCCCAGCGTCTGTCGACTCACAAGCCTCCTTATACGAAGTCGGCTCATCTTCTTCCGCTAAAGCAACATATGCACTAACATGGTTTGCAGAAGGAATAAATAAAGTAATATAGTCATTATACCTCGCAGGAGGTCTAATAACTCTACTAGGACGCCCGGAATCTGCTGGCGACTCTACCGGTGAATTTGTATCTTCGGATGATTGCGGAGATTCCAAGTCAGGTTCATCATCAACCACTTCATCATCCTGTTGTGCTTTGTGAGGACCCGAATCCCCACTTTAGGGTTTACTGTTGGTTTGGTGGCTTCAGGGAGTGCGTGTGTGGGTGTCGGGCCCCAGATTTGAGTTTCTGGTGAAATTCGAGCTTGTTTTCTTTTCTGGTAGTCCATTTTGGGTGTGTGAGGTGTTTGCGTGCTTGTCGGAGCCAAGAATGTGACCCGGCACGAAAAATGGATCAAGTTTACTCTTCCGTGAATTTTTGGAAAATTTTAGAAGTGGAATTTGGCCGAACGGACCTCGGATTTGGATTCAGCGCGCGAAACGAGCGAAATGGACTATTTACTTGAATTTTTCGGAGCCCGGACGCGAAAACACGAAATTCGAGGCTCGGGTTACTGTTCCGGCGGCCGGAGAGGCGCCGGCGGCGGCCGGCGGGGGCGGAGCGCGGCGGCGGCGGCCTCGGGCAGGCGGCGAGCGGCGCGGGCAGGCGCGCGGGCTCGCGGGCAGGTGCGCGGTCCACCGCGGAGGCGTGCACCGTACGGTGGCGACACGTGGCATCTTGTGAGTGGCGGGCGTAGCAGGCGCGGTCCACGGTTTTTCGGCGCAGGTGCACGGTGAACCGAGGGACACGTGGCGTTGTGTGGTTGGCGGGTCCTGGTGCACTCGGTCCACACGGCTGTGGTGGTTGAGGCGGTTGCCTCGGGGCGCGTGCCCGACCCGGAGCCGGCGGCGGCTCGGCCGCGCACGTCGCGCGGCAGGGGCGTTGACCGGAGCGACGTGGGGGCGCCACGTGGCGCCCCGTGGTTGGTCGGGCGCACCGGCGCACGTCTCCCTGCCGGGACACATGGCGCTATGGTGTTGGTCGGCGCGCGTGCGCCGGGTGCAGGGTCGCTTCCAGGGACACGTGGCGGCTTGTGGAGGTTTCGGGCGCGCACAGTAACGGGCCGGCCCGTTACTGTAGCAGTCTGAAAACTTTCGGGCGCCCGAAAGATGGGCCCGAAAGTGGTCAACTTGCCTTTTTGGGCTGTTTTCTCTTGTGGGCCTATAAATAGGCCATTTGGGATGCGATTTTCTGCCCTTTCCCGTGGGATTTAGCCTCTGCTCCCTTCACAAGATTTCTTCCTCTCCCTCTTGCCAATCTTCCGGCCAAGTTTCAGATTTTCTGGAAGCCGCGACGACATCGTTTTCTGCCTCGTAGTGCGGAGCGACGGTATACTGTTGGAGGCCCATTTCCGTCGCAGTTTAGTCTGGGAGACCTGCAGAGCTACCCCGACCTCATTTTTGGACGATTTCTTTGACAGCGGTTGCACGAGAGGTATATCTACGTTTTCCGTTTTGATCACTTTTCCCAAAAATGAGCTTATGTTGGGGTTTGGGGTACATTTTTACACCTCTTTGCTACAGTTTGGAATCCTGACAGCAGCAACTTCGCAGAATTTTATCTTCACATCTGGATATCGGATTTCGACGATTCAAGAGCCTATCGACATCTACACTTCGCGAGGATCGTCTTGATATTTTTAGTAGAATTTATTGAGGAGTATTTTCAGGTGAAATTTTCGTGTGAACAGTAACCTTGCTTGCAGATTTTGGAATAGTAATTGTTGTGTGTGATTGGTGTATAATTGAGTTGTGTTGTTGAACCCAGGACTGTAAGAGCACTTTTTCTGTGCTCCTTGCTCTGTGGATCTGGGAAATTGTCGATTTTTGGACTGTTTATCTGTACCGTCCCGGACAGTTAGCGTGTTCAGGTGGGTGATCCTGCTTTCAAAATCTATGGACTGCACTCTAATTCTACGAATGTAGTAGCACGCATGTTAATTTATGACCCCAATATTATGTGAGAACTGTATGTTAGTACCCACAGTTGATAGCTGTTAAATCTGATGACCTCATTGAACCACTTGCAGTATTTGAACTCTTACAACATGAAAACTCAACTTAGCTTAATTGTCAGTTAATTAATTATTCATGCACTATTGGACTACAGAAATGTGAACATGTATTCAGATTTATTCATCACCTTAGCTTCCCCACAGTGGTTGTACTCTCGTCATTCTGGACATAGTGATTCTCCCCGAGTCGTGGGCTGGGAGGTTTATTAGCTGGGGATTGCATTTGCACTCGCGTCTGGGGACCGAGTGGCGTCTGTAGCAGTCTGTAGACCAGTTTGCATTATGATAGTGATAGTGATAGTGATAGTGGATCTGGGATCTTTGGGACATGAACATAGTGACAGTGTGGATTCTTAGCCAGTGAGTGAGACAGTGATTGGATCATGGCCTGTTGTGGGGTGTATCCTGTTAGTGAGTCCGCAGATTGGGTTGATATTCTGTGGTTGGGAGCCGTTGGAGTCAACGGTGGTTCCGTGTCTTTGGGTATTGTCTAGCTAAGTTCTGTTAGCCCTGAGTGGTAGGTTTTGTGCTGTGAGTTGATGGTGAGGCGAGTGTCTCGGGTTGCGTGTGGGCTGATCAGCTGAGTCGTCGAGAGAGCTCCGACTATTGTGAGAGATTTCGCAGGATTGAGTCCTTCCGAGCAGAGCGTGAGCGTGGATTTTGACCATAGCCTGCAGTGCCACTTGAGCTCGACAGAGTGCGCGGATACCCTAGTCCTCGTTGGGGTCGCTCCCCTCGAGTGCCACGTCCGGGGTGGGTCTGCACTTTGGTATTGCGACCTGTTGACGTCGTCCCTCTGACTGAGCCAGTTTTGGCAGTTATGGACGCAGTCCCTCTGACTGAGCCACTTTTGGCAGTCACGGACACCGTCCCTCTGGCTGAGCCAGTTTTGGCAGCTACGGACACCGTCCCTCTGGCTGAGCCAGTTTTGGCAGCTACGGACGTCCTACGCAAGTCCGGTCCTCCGGGGTGTGCGGCAGTAGGTTGGCGCAGGCTTGACGGGACCCGAGGAGGCAGTCAGTTCAGATTGGGTGACCTTACTGTTTTGTTAGCAGATGCATCATATTTTCATCTGTCCCGCTTTTTGAGCATTTTTAGATAGAGGTATAGTAGCAGTAGATGTTTTACTTTCCAGCTTTTCCATACTGCATTACTTTTGTTACTTTATGCCTCTAGTAGACTTAGTGGGCAGGCCGTTGGGCTTGTTGGCGGCACCCACTGAGAACTACGGTGGGAGGTAGTTCTCACACCCGTCGTGGTGTCTTTTCCCCAGGGTCTTTAGCTCCAGTTCCTGCAGTACCAGTTGCTGATCCAGCTCTTCCAGACCGAGGTAAGGGAGTCGCGAGATAGATCCCTTCCCCCTTCAGCTTCAGTGTGTTATAGAGGTACCCTTATATTTTGGTTGTGTCATGTTAGAGAAATTATGTAGTGAGGTATCGAGTTGTACTCTTTTATTTTCTGGAGAGACTTATGTATTCTGGTGAGGATATTTTGTATATTATATGAGAGACTGTACTATTTTCTGTTCATAGTTAGTTTACTTTTACAGCTCTGATATCTGTTAGTATAATTGTTCTATTTTTGCAGGTTCGACGCTACGTCTCTACAGGGCTTCCTGTAGGGACGGCGGATCTGTTGGCGAGCCCGGGGTACAGTTTTGACCCCGGGGCGTGACGTGCTTGCTCAACTTGCACCTCATCGCGCGCTTCAAAGAGCTCAATTGGAATCATAGCATCATCATCTTGCTTTTCCTTGGTGCCTTGAAAGGACCCTTCATTGAAGATAACGTCACGACTTATGACTATTTTGTGGTTAGTAGGGTCCCACAATCGATACCCCTTAACACCTTTCGCATAGCCAAGAAATATACACCTCCGAGAGTTTTTATCCAATTTTGACCTTTTCTCCTTTGGTATCCACGCATAAGCATCACATCCAAAGACACGGAGATAGGAGTAATCAACGGACTTGCCGCTCCAGACTTCTTCAGGAATTTCCAAACCAAGTGATTTTGTCGGCGCTCGATTAATCAAATAACAAGCCGTGCTCACGGCTTCCGCCCAAAATCTTTTGTCGAGTTTTGAAGTACTCAACATGCTACGTGCTCTCTCCATGAGTGTTCTATTTAACCTCTCCACTACACCATTTTGTTGCGGTGTACCGGGTACCGTGAGATGCCGCTTAATTCCATGTTTAATACAAAACTCATCAAATTCTCTTGAACAATACTCCCCTCCGTTATCAGAACGTAGGCACTTAATTTTTAAATCCTTTTCATTCTCTACAAGAGTTTTGAACTTCTTAAAAGTCTCAAACACATCGGACTTTCGCTTTAGAATATACACCCAAGCCTTCCGAGAGTAATCATCAATAAATGAAACAAAGTAAGAACATCCGCCCAACGAAGTATCGGGCGACTGCCAAGTATCCGAATGAATCAACTCGACATGCTTCTTACTTCTTTGATGTGATAGAGAAAAAGACAACCTTCGTTGCTTCCCGTAGATGCAATCTTCACAAAAATCTAATGGCGCGGACTTGTAACCTGAAAGAAGTTCACGGTTGGATAATACCTGCAATCCGCGCTCACTCATGTGTCCTAAACGGCGATGCCACACCGTTGAAGACTCCACCTTTGCGCTTGCAACAACCGCTTCTCCCACTTGAGTCTCGCCCACTAATCTATAAAGGCCACCTACTTGCTCTCCTTTCATCAACACCAAACAACCTTGGCATACCTTCAAGTGATTTTTCTCGCCGATGAATTTAAACCCTTGTTTACAAAATTTTCCAAGTGATAGAAGACTTTTTCGAAGTGCAAGAACATGTCGAACATTAGAAACCGTCCGAATAACACCATCAAACATCTTGATCCGAACGTCTCCCACTCCAACCACCGGACATGCCGTGTTGTCACCCAAATAGATAACTCCACAATCCCGTGACTTATAAGAATGAAACCACTCCCTACAGGGAGTCATGTGGAATGACGCCCCCGAATCCAAGATCTAATGATAAATAAGCTCGGATCTATCCAATGCGACTAACGCATCTCCGTCTTCTGAACTAGCCGACTTAGCATCCGTTTCGGCTATATTACCTTGAAAATTATTTGAATCGGATTTACCATCAACTCCTTTAACCCGACAATCTTTCTTCACGTGCCCCAACTTTCCACAATTCCAGCACTTTACTTTCTTTTTGCCCTTAGATTTTGATCTCGACTTTCCTCGATCACCATACTCCCTCTCGAAAGGTCTTCCCCGTGCTATCATAGCCTCCCCCGAAGAACTTCCTTGGCTAGACTTCCGCCTCATCTCCTCGATAAGTAATGATGCAACTACCGACTCCATCTTAAGGGCATGGCTCAAGTTCATAATCAAATTATCCCAAGTTTCCGGCATCGAGCAAAGTAAAATACTTGCCTTTTCTTCTTCATCAATTCTCACGTCTAGGGCAGCGAATTTGCTCACGATAGAGTTGAATGTACTTAGATGTTCTTGTACCGGTGCCCCGTCCTTCATCTTTAGATTGTACAATTGTCGCCTTAAGAAAATTTTGTTCACCAATGGCTTTCCTTCATAGAGATTTTTTAATTTATCTCAAATCCCTTTTGCGGTAGTCTCGGTCTCCACATTGAATAACACCGAATCATCCAGTGCCAAATATAGGTTTGCCAAAGCCATCTTGTCCTTCTCTTCAAATTGTTTATCCGTCATCCCTTCCGGCTTATTCTCTATTTCTTGCAGGGCGATCTCACAAGCATCTTTAATCAAAACTGCTTGCATCTTCAGTTTCCACAACGCAAAGTTCGCTCCATCAATTCTAGAAATCTCATACTTTGTCACTGAAACTTTTTCCGCCATCGTTTCACCGTTAACGAACTACGAATAACCAAACGCTCCGATACCAATTGAAAGGGGGATCGGCCGTGGGGTTACCGAGCACACCTCAACCCACACAGCACACGAGCACAGCGGAAACATAATTCTTTCGTAGATGAAAGTAGACGAAAACGATTGTAGAAAATAAGCATGAGAATAATTAAAAAAATAAAACAAATAAGGAAAATGCAAGGACACAAATATTACGTGGTTCGGCCAGCAATGCGTCAACTTACGTCCACGGGCAAGACCACCTCAATGCGTTATTCGATTAATCCACGGCACAAAAGTACAAGGAGTAAAATTAGATTACAAGAAACTCTCTCACGGAGGCTCTCCACGTTTTTTCTCTCAATTAGGATTTTTCAATGAAACCCTAAAAAATAAAAGATGAATCGTAAGAGTTAATATAACTCTAAAAACCTAATTCTAATAGGAAACGATCTCCACTGTCCATCCGAATTTTTAAATCACTTCTAGTCGTCGTCCATATCCTTTTAAGAATTATCTTTAAGATATTTCTAAATCATTCCTAATCTTTAGGAACAAGATTGGATCAAATCCATATGGACTCGAAACATGATTTTACATAATCCAACAATTTATGGTCCAACCAATCTTATGTCATTTCGAATATAACTTAGTCCAACTCAATCTAACACTACTTCAAACACAGTTCGACTCAACAGGGCACCATGTTTACCTTTTTAAGCCAACAAGGTCAGTTGTTCCTTCCTATTTTTAGTTATATTTTCTGAGATCTCCCAACTATATTTTCCTTCTCCTGTTTAGGAATTACCAATCCTTGTAACTAATAAAAGATAGGTTATACGGGGGGGCCCATTGAGTCATAAGGCATAGAAAGTCATGTGCATGCACTATGCATGGAATTAAAAGCCATAGAAATATATTCTCTTGAGAAAGTGATATTATATACCCATTTTTATAAGAAATAGATGAGATTTGTTGAATCTTAAACAATTTGTTACAATGAATGTGTCAATATTAAAACCAACTTTACCAATATTATGGGCCATTGTTTTTGGATAATTGTAAATGAATATGAATAAATATTGACAGACCACATATGATAATAGCAATGCCCAATTAAGCACTCAAAACTCAAATTTAATTTGTTGGAATCTATGTTGGCACTTACTTAGTCTATTAGAATAATGCAATATTACTTTTAAATGTAAGCTGAAGTTTCAAATTAGATCTTGTAATTTTTAGTTCAGTAAATTTATTTTAACTATATATATATATATATATATATATATGTAAATTTTGATTATAACAAAATTTTATATTTTTATTCCAAGAGTAGAACTGTTTCAGAATCTTAGCCAAAAGACGATAAGTTTTTATGAGGCGAGACCCATTGCGTGCTAGGGCACAAACTACAGCTAGCTACACACGGAGAAGCCGCGGAAGAGGTGGCATTTAGCACCTTAGAAGCTCCTTTATGCGTGGAAATTCGAGGTAGCGGGGATTTATTCTGATCCCGACTTAGCTGAGATTAGTATGCATTTATGCTATACTTTTTTCTTTTTTTTGCCTAATACGCGACATAATTGCTATGGTAACTACGTTTTGAGATTATATTCGACTATGATCAGAATAATCCCATCACAAACATTGCTTACACGACTGTACTTCTTGTTCAAGGGACTCTCTTTTTGAAAATCGCTGTTGGGAGATTCCTCAGCCTTTTTTCCTCTTTTTATTCTCTCTCTCTTTTTTCATTAAAGCAATTTCTAGAGATAAGAGTATATATTATTTGCCTTTTTATATTCTTTTTCACATAAAATGGTAAGAAAACAAGCTCAACGGGCGTAGTTTTAAGTGCTCAATTGTGTATATCCATATATCATATACATAAATCAAGGTTAATAGATACAAAAAAGGGTTAACCCATAGAAGTTTGATCTAGGTTTAGATTTTTATCCTTATAGTTTAATGATACTAATTTATTCCTTAAGGCGCTGTTTGGTTGGGGGATAAAGAAGGAATAATCCTTTTATCCCTTAATTCTTGCCAAACAAGAGGGAAAAAAGTATAGGGATAAAAATTTAAAATATTCTCTGTTTAATGGGTTATTCAAGAATAATCTGTTAATTTCTATTCCACCCTCCTGGAATAAGATTTGTATCTAAGGGCAATGAATGGAATTTTTTTTTATTTTTTGCTTTAGCTTAGCTTCCTATCTGAGACTATATTTACTAAAATATATTATTTACTAATTATGTTTACTAATTTTATTTAATAAAATATGCTATAAAATATAAAAAATTACAGAAAACCCCCCTCTAATATCCCGCTTTTCTACTTTACCCCCCTGTCATTTAAAAGTCGACAATCTGCCCCCTCGTAATTACCGAATTGTGCAATAACCCCCCCGCCGTCAGTGACCGTCAGTTGACCGTCAGTTTTTTTTAAAATATAATTTCATATACCCAAAATACCCTTGAAAAATATCCCTTAAAAAAAAAAAAAAAAAGGAGAAAGAAAAACTTCGGAATAGAAAAAAAAAAAAAAAAAAAAAGGAGGGCATAATGGTCATTTTACCCCATCTGTTAACGGTGTTGCCCCCTAAAGACATTTCTGAAATTACGAGGGGGCAGATTGTCGACTTTTAAATGACAGGGGGGTAAAGTGGAAAAGCGGGATATTAGAGGGAGGTTTTCTGTAATTTAGCCAAAATTATTTTATATTTTATTTACTAATTATGTTTACTAATTTTATTTACTAATTATTATTTACTAAAATATACCATAAAATATAAAAAATTATTTTATTTAGGTAAGATATAATTTATTAACAAAATTGTCATTTTAATTAATTTATAATAATTAAAATTAATTTATATATATATAAGGTATGGGTAAAAATATCATTTTGATAAAAAATCTATAATCTTTTTTTACAATTCTCCACTATTCCATAATTTTAACCAAACATAATTTTTTTTATTCCAGAGAATACCAACTTTTGAAACAAACGCAATTTAACTTTTTATACTTGATTATTCCGGAATAGCAAACTATCCCAGATATAAAAAAATTTATACCTTTGAAATTTATACCCGAACCAAACGGGACCTAAAGTTTGTTTTAATTTGGATTCATCTTTATTAAAAAAACAAAAAAATTCATGCTGAAATTTTATATATTATATAAGTCGACACATTACCAATTTAGCGTGCTTCAAATTCATCCAAATTGTTTGAAAATATTGCCACATTGGTACCATGGTTAGAAATTTTCATGCTAAAATCCCAGATTTTTTTAAAAAAAATATCCTTGTTATCATCTATATGTGAATAGAGCACTGTAGATCAAGTATTTAACTTATTATATTTATTAATCATATTTAGGATAAGTCATATCACATTTAATTGAGGCTCAATGATGATATTGCAATACTTAAGAGCAAATGATTTGAGTGCTCTCACAATATCACTTTCGTATATTATTAATTAATATGTTGATAAATATTAATGTTATTTTTATATTCATATTATGTGCATTGGATGAACAGAAAAATTAAAAAATAAACACTAATGATTTTTATATATATTATGCGCGCTAATATTTTGGAATATGTAATCCATTTACTCATTTTTAAGTCACATACAAAATTATTGCTTGTCATTTCACGCTTCATTTATGCAATTAACGACTCTTTGGCCCTATTTGCTGCAGAGATAAGCCCAAATTTCAATTTTTAATTGAGTTTTTTATTTTTTATTTTTATTTTTATTTTATTTTTATTTTTTTTATTTTAAGAAGAGATAAATAGTTGCAAAATTTGAATCTTTCCTTTGTTTCTGCCTCTACTACATGAATTTAAATTATATAAAATTTATAGGACTGAGATAAATTTTTTTTTTTTTTTTTTTTTTTCTGATGAGGAATTGTGGAGATGAAAAGGTCAAGTTTTTTTTTATTTTTATTTTAAAAAAATCTTATAATATTTTAAAATATTCTTCAAAATACATTGAGAAATATAAAATATGAATGCTGTTTTAACAAAATAGTAAAAATATTTTAACACTATGAAATTAGAGATAAGAAAAGAAAAAAAAAATTAATAATAATAAAGTGCATCTTCCTAATTTTGTCCTTTAGCGTGTATTCATCAGAAATTATTAATTGCATTCCATTCATAAATTGTGCCCCACAAATACTTATTTAATGGTCATTAGAAATTACTAATTGCATTCCATCCATAAATTGTGCAGCACAAATACTTATTTGATGGCTGAGATTTGAATAGATGAGTCTGTTTTAATTTTATTTATTTATTTTTTAAATTAACTTAATTGATTTTTAAATTTTAAAAATAAAAAATATTTATAAAAATTTTCTGAGCAAGTTTCATTTTATAGACATTTGAGAAGGAGATGGAGCACCCGTACCTCTCAATCAGCATTTCAAATAACAACGACTAGTCTAGCAATTATTATTCCAAATGATCTATTATTAGCCAAGTATTTTTTTTTACAAAATTTTTTTTGAAACTACAATTCAGTCCTAGAGGACTCGTAAATTATTTGACACATGGAACAGAGCGGATCCGTTCATGGACGAAAAGAATATTCCCCTTCCCCGCCCCCCCCCCCACCAAAAAAAAAAAAAAAAAAAAAAAGTTTAAAAATACATTAGTAATAATATTAATGATGTGGTAATCTTAATAAATCAATTTACACTTTTGAAGTTAATTTATCTCATCATAATTAAAAAAATATATATTTATTTATTATATTTTTTAAAAAAATTATATGTAAGTGATTAAGATTTCAACTACTATATTATCAAATTATTTTTAATGATGAAATTTTTAAAACTTTCGAATTAACGGTCGATTTAAACATCTAAAAATTAAATTTTATAATTTTTCGATATTATTTATATATCAAATAAATTATTTAAAAATTAGCTGCTAAAAATAAAAATTTTATAAAATATAATAATATAAAATTTTAATTTCATATTAGAGCCACTCATCTTGTTTTAAATAGTAAATTTTTTTTATCAAAATTTCATCAAATTTAAATTATTCTACACCATCAAATTGTTTGTGTCGCATCATTTATTAAAATGATCAATTTTAAATTTTTTGATCACTAGTAAAAAATATAAAATATATATAATATTTAGTTTTTACGATTAGAATTTCAAAAATCGCATAATTGAAAATAATTTGTTAGCTACAGATAGCATAATAGCCAAAATTATTGACTGAATATAAATAATATAGTATATCTGCCGTATAGTAAATATATAAATATATATAGAGAGAGAGAGAGAGAGTAGGACTTATATATTTTTAAAAAGACAAGCCCAAATATATTTGTTAATTTTTTATTATTGAATTTAAATTGAGATTTGTATTATTTTTTTTTTATTTTTGTTGATTTTACAACCGCACAAATTTCAATACAAATTTAATAATAAAAAATTTACATACATAATTAAATTTATATTTTTAAAAGTATATAAGTTGTAATATATATATATATATATATATATATATATATATATTGATTCGGAGACATCTACGAAGCAAACAACCCCCACCCGGCCATGTGCCCAACACAAGTGGCGGTACGTGAGGTAACAGGGGCCCACAACGGAGTACACGTGTCGCTACCTGGACGGTCGATCTCTGGCCGTTGCGTCGCTGTTGCGTTCTCGGTGGGCCACACGTTGTCGCTCTCCACGTGGCGCCACTCAAATGACGAATTTGCCCTCGGCCCCTGGGCCACGCTACACATAACTACTGTACTTGCACAGCTCCCGCGTCCTACTCATCCGTGGGCCCCACCGTAACTTTTCCTTTTTATTTTTAACGACCTTTCCGTTTGTGGGAACGGCGTTACCAACTGCTCCGTTCGTTTCCGTAATAACCATTAAAAAAACTGATACATTATTAAAATATATATTAATATTTATAAGAAAGAGGCCTTTAATTTATTCATATTTGTATTCTAAAATAAATAAAGTATTTCTATAATTTTTTTTTTTAAATACTGATATATAATCGACGATAATTTATATCATACAGAAAACTTAAATTGAATATGCGAAAATTTTTAAATAAAATATTAATTTTAATTATAAAAAAAAAAGATTCAAAATATTTTTCGCAAAGGAATGTAGAATGAGGTTAGATCTCAACCGAAGTTACCATCTCGTGGGTATAAATTAAAGAGAGTGATATGCTAAATTGACCTGGAGCGAGGGGGCATTTTAAATTTTACTTAAGACAAAGACACTACTGAGCCCAACACGATCCACATGTTCTGATAAGCTGATTGGATAAACATAAACTCAGATAATAAGTGGTGAGCTTCACACACAACGAAGGAAAATGGTAAAAATGTAAGAAGGCACCCTCAACTCTAGACTATTTTGAATTGGATACCTAAATTTTTCTTTCTTTATATATATATATATATATATATATATATATATATATATATATATATATATATATATATATATATATATATATATATTATCGGTTACTATGTCAAAATTCTTCAGCTTAATTTGAACGATTATTTAGTTAAGTGAACTAAAAATTTTGCTAAATTATTGTAGTTTTATCAAATTTTATGACTCTTAAGTACTTTTTGCCTAAGTTATGGGTTTTTACTGGAGATTTATATATTAAGGATGAGAAGCTTATTGGATCAATTGGTTGGAGAAAAACTTCAACTATATAGGTAATGATGAAGTAACCCTACTCGATCTCAAACACAAGTAAAATAAATGCTCTAAATCATATTTAAAAATATAGGTCGTCGATTCGAAACTCTATCATCAAAAATAATTTATGAGTATGAAATCGATCATACTTATAAAAATATAGTAGGACTCATATATTTATATAGTATCTTAGAAAATAATACTACAAAAAAATTTTCTAATAGCACCTCAAAAACAGCTTATTTTTATCTCATGACGCTAAAATAAGTCATTTATTAAATATTATACTAAACATAATTATAACCAATTAAAAACCGGAGCGAAATAGAGCCAAAAAAAAAAACATTAGATAAGAAAACAGTTAAACAATTCGACTAATTAAACTTCACATTGGGTTAACAATTCACAGATGATGGACTATTTGTCTTATATATATATATATTTGGCTATTATATTTGTATAAGCACCAGGTAATTGGTGCTCATAAGTTTAATTTCTACCGTTAGATTTTTATTTTTTTGACTAATTTTATCTTTTAGATCATTCTATTTCACCAATCACTCACTTAATCCAAATGACCCACTATCATCCTAACCATTCATCTTTTCATCAAAGGGCTAAAAACTCACAAGTACTAATAACTTGGTACTTTTAAAAATATAGATGCTCAATTCATATATATATATATATATAGTAGAGCTTATATATATTTCAAAAGTATAAGTTTAAATATATTTGTAAATTTTTTACCATTAAATTTATATTGAGATTGGTGCTATTATAAAGTCAACAAAAGAGAGAGGAAGAAAAAGTAGAAAATAAAAATTTCAATACAAATCAAATGGTAAAAAATTTACAAGTATAGATGAACTTATACTTTTAAAAGCATATAAACTCTATTTTATATATATATATATATATATATATATATATATATATATATATATATATATATATATATATATATAGAAAAAAATATATATGCTGTCATTTTGCTTATTAGAGGAACCTGATGAAGAATCTTTTAGTCCTGCATCGATCCCTTATTTTTCAAATGAAAATGAGTTGTATATTTTTGGGGGTTGCTGAAAACTATTCAAAAAATACAAAAACTTAGCCCCACATATATAAATATTGTCTACAATATTCACACCATCACAAAGATTCCACAGAGATTATATATTCTATGGGCTATATATGCAACAAGTTAAAAAAAATATTACTCCCTCTTGTTATAATAATCTGCATGCAACTATGGTTTTGAGTATTTTACTTATCTTTCTACATCACTCCAAAGTAACTCGATCATGGGGTAATAACTAAGTTATGTAATGTAGAAGCATTAGTGTCCACCACCCACTATTATTAGTGTTCCAGCATGTAGAAGCATTAGAGAACACATTTGGTCTTTTTTTTTTAGAAAAAAAACTTGTTAAGTCACAATCAAACCCTCGCCGGCGCGTGCTAATTGCGTCTTCTTACGATGTTAACCACTCGCTTAAGTTACCTTGAAATATTAATGACAGAATGATTCGGATTAAATGGTAAAAGTATTCTTATTTTTCTTTCCTGGCCTGTTTCTTCGACAATTAATGTTTTCGTTTTTGTGTCAAAAATGTTTCTCCCTCACAAGTAATTACAAAATTTCAACATAAGCATTCGTCATCATCAAGGTTGCGCAACCCGTCTTAACATTAATGTCGAACAAAATAAGATAAGCCAAGTATATATATAATGATTTTTTGTCACAAATAATTCATTATAATGTTGCTAGGAACTATATTTAATTTGTTGCTTTAAGATGAAAATGAGACATTATCCTTAATCAATGCTTGTTTCTGGAGCCATGCATGCTAAGTAGTTAATTGTTGCTTCAGAGTTTTTTTTTTTTTTTTTTCTTTTTAGTGGAAATTGTTATGGTTATTGTTAATTTGTACTTAGTTAAAGGGGCGTATGAATTAACACAATGCTAATTGTTGATACTCGGTCCAGAATACCTAGCTCCACTCGTCGACCGCGATGATATTGAGGAGATCTGAAACTTATACTCTATCGCTTCGTCCATTTTGTTTTAAATAAACTTAAGCAAAAAATATAAAATAATTCAAAATTTTAGGTATAAGCCATCAAATTTTTTTATTACTTTCGCTAGATTACGATTGGTGTTTTGTAGAAATCTTGTTAAGAAATTAGATGTTAGCCCCTTGCACATCCTCTCAACTTGGCGCATGCTAATCATAATTTAATATTAGTTTTATGCACATATTCCTAAGATAGTGTCTTCAATCACACAAGGGTGAACTTATAAATGTATTTAAATAAAAATACCAGTTCACACAGAAATTCATTTATTGAAAAAAAAAATTATTGAAATTTCTTTTTATTCCATATGATTTATATTAGAGCCAAAAATTTTGTAGAACAACTATTTTTTATAAAAAAATTCAGCTGTTGAATAATAATATTTGTATATTTTATATTCAAAGATATAATATTTTTTGGTGGACGAATGATGTGAACCGAAATAGAATTAAAATATTAAATAAAACAAGTGGCATAGTAATACTTAATCTCCAGACTTTTTGATAGGATACAATGTGAAAATAATGGTTTATCTTTAAAAAAATTAAAATACTAAAAATTGTTCTTTTTAAATCCGTAGTGTGTGGTTGCATTGACCTTTGGGAAATCCTTGTGAAATAAGCACGTAAACATAAATCTTCCAAACTTCAAACATTAATATAAAAACATATATATCCATCTCTTATATCTAAAATATTCAGCCTCAGGGTATTTTTGTGACATCACTGCAGCGAAAAAGACAATAGACCAAATTAGCTGTTACACGAAATGCAATATATAGTACTTCCACGAATTAATTTCAATTAATTACCAAAGTGCACGCTCGTGACGTTTTCTCCCATGCTGTAGCTTTGCTGCAGGATATATATATATATATATATATATATATATAGATATATAGATAGATAGATAGAGAGAGAGAGAGAGAAACTATTTGTATATTTTATTTAGGATGTACATCTCACATAACTTCTATCTATAATTAAGTAAATATAAAAATAAAAATCTGAAAATAAATATTATTCAAAAAGTAATAATAGTAGTCTTATAATCAAGATCAAGAGTATAGATCTTATTTTAAATAGTTTAGAAAATTTTTTAATAAAATTTTAATTGATTTATATCTCATTACACCGTTAAACGAGTTAAAATTATAAATTTTATAACTTTTTGATCATTAGATCAATTATGTTGAAAAGACTAGAAATTTAATTTCTAAATATTTTTAGTGAAGTGACCACTTGAAAGCCACCTCACCTTTAGATAGATAGGGTGTGAGATGTACACTCCTTTTGGGGTGTATATGTAGCATTGCTTATATATATATATATATATATATATATATATATATTGAGCTTCTATGCTTATAAAAGCACCAAGTTATTTGTGCTTGTGAGTTTTTTATCCTTGGATATAGGAATGTGTGGTTAGGATGATGGTGGGCCCCTTGTATTTAGTGGGTGGTTGGTGGAATAGTATGATCTAATGGATAGAATTAATCAAATGGTTAGATCTAACGGTAAAAAACTTACAAGCACCAATTGCTTGGTGCTTGTACAAGCACAGTAGCCGGACTCTCTCTCTCTATTGAGGCAACAAGGCAACACCAAATAACGATGCATGACAATGATGTAGAAAAGACTGCCTTTAGGACCCATGCTGGGCACTATGAGTTTTTAGTTATGCCTTTTGGCTTAACTAATGCTCCGGCGACCTTCCAATCATTGATGAAAGAAATCTTTCAACCTCACCTAAGAAAATTTGTGCTGGTATTCTTCGATGACATCTTAATCTACAGCAAGAGCTTAAAAGATCATGTATGCCATCTGGGAATAGTGCTTAAACTGTTGGGTGATGTTACAACCATAGTAATACAAGTGCCACCGGAGTAGCAGGAGGTGGTATGTTGCGTAGGGGAGAAGAGTATAGAGGAGTGGTAGAGATGGAGAAAGGGGCGAGGCTGAGGCTAACCTGAGTGGAGCTGGGAATGGTTTGGGCATAGTGCGGAGTAGGTGAGAAGCGACAGCTTGCCAGATGTGCCAGAGCTTCGGGAGACTTCGGCGGATCGGGCATGAGGAGCGGGGTGGAATCCAATTTCGGATGCTTCCACGGATCGGGTGGAGTTACCATTGGAGGAGTCCGGTGCGGTGGAGAATATGGAGCTAAGGAACAGCCCAGCCAGGCCCACATGAGCTATGAATTGAGCCCATTTTGGGTCCAGATACACAATACAGTTACTACTAACTACCCTAGTTATTACATAACTGCAAATCATCTCCACTAGCTGAATAGTATAAATAGAATATTGTACAAGGAATTAAGCACGGAATAATTCAATTGTTTCAATCCATTTCTGAACTTCCTCTCTAATTCTTCTCTCTCTCTCTCTCTTCTTCCCCGATCTCCTCTCTCCCATCTCCTCCTCCAACCCAAAAACTCTCCAAACCTTGCATCTAAGCTCTTCCACAATTCCAAATCCAACATCGAATTGATCCAACTGATCAATTCGACACACCATCATCCTCACCGCCGCTGATCTCAGAGAATTCTCATCCTCGATCAAGCCGCGGATCGTCCGGGAATCGATCATCACCCTCACCGCCAAGCCAGGATCTCAGCGCGGAGCTCTCATCGATCGGCTGCGGATCGTCAGATCGTTACAAATTGGTATCAGAGCTGTTCCGATCCCAGGGATCGTGAGCAACAGATCAAGGCAACAGGCGACAGATCGGAGCAACAAGTAATAGATCAAAGCGACAACCACAGATCTGGGAGTAGAGCAATCAGAGCTCATAAGCATTGGAAGCAAGATCCTCAGTTACCACAATAGCCAACCAGTATTCCCCTGGTTGTAAGGTATCGAGATCTCTCAAACCCTGCTTTGATTCTATTTCCATAGCTTGCTGCGTCAATTCCATCTGAGTAAGAAGAAGGGAGAGTATCAGTAATCCACAATTACAAGATAGGGAAGTCTAAATACAATAGATTTAATTACAATCCAAAAGACCCATACCTATAGACATGGCAGAGGGTACCAGACTTAAAGATATGAGTGAACAGATCAAAAGCCTTGAGGAGCAGGTGCATGCTATATCCACTGAGTGTCATTCTCTCATTGAAAGTAAGTTGCAGCAATTTGGTAGTGAGTACAACCAGAGATTTGGCACAATAGGGCATCAGTTGGATGAGATCCAGTTGTTAAATCAACAGAGGTTTGAAGCTCAACAGTTAGAATCAGTTAGAAGACATGAGCAATTGATGAAATTGTTAAGCTCCCAAGTTCACCCCCACAAAATGGAGCCAATGCCCACCATTCAAATAAAAGAAGGTAGAGGGGGGTGTACAAGTATGCCAGGAAGTAGCACCAAAGGTATTCACAGAGAAGATAGGGGTAAAGGAGTATTGCCTACGCCACAATTGGGAACAGAAACCCAAACTATCCCACAAATGCAGAGACAGCAGTACTATGTGCCATATCCAAAGTTGGAGTACCCTTCATTTGGAGGGGAAGAGCCTAGGGAGTGGATAAGTAGGAGCGAGCAATTCTTCAAGCTATATCAGATCCCAGAGGAGCAGTGGGTGGACATAGCTACGATGCATTTTATCGGGAAGGCCCATCGATGGAAGGAGGGTTACATGGTTGACAAAACAGAACTGGAATGGGTAGAATTTACAGATGCTATATGTAGAAGGTTTGATGGGGCATCTATGAAGAAATTGGTTAGGGAATTTAACAAGCTGGAACAAACCACAAGTGTAGAGGCTTACCAGGAAAAATTTGAGGATTTAAGGGTCAGAATGTTGTACTTAAACCCCACCTTGAGTGAAGAACATTTCATCCAAAGTTACATTAGTGGACTCAAGGAAGAGTTAATACCCTTCATTGACCTTTCAAACCCATCTACCTTGGAAGAAGTTTTCGAGCAGGCTAAACTACATGAGCAGGCTTTAACAATGATGTGGAAGAAGCAAAAGAACATGTACAGGCCTGGCAATGGGCCTACTACAGGTTACCAAACTCCCAAAATTTATAATCAGAAAGGCAATACTAAGGGAACTGAAGACAGCAAACCCACTAATTACAGAAATTCCACTTGGCAACCTGGCCCTAACAAGCAGTTAATAGAGCAGAGGAGAGCAGCTGGATTATGTTTTAAATGTGGAGATAAGTACTTTTCAGGGCATCAATGCCAGGGTAAGACCCTAAATCAGTTAGAAGGAGAAGCAGAGGTAGAGGAAGTGTTTGATGAGGGAATGCTCCCAGAAGAAGAGGAAGAAGAGATTACTGAATCAGATGAAAGAGCCATTTCTGTACATGCTCTGAGTGGTGAATTGCCCCAGGAAACCATCAAGGTACAGGGTGAAAGTGGAGGCAAGCCACTAGTACTACTCATTGACACTGGAAGCACCCACAGTTTCATAGACTATCAAGTAGCTAAAGAGATGAAAGCTACAATGACTGCAGCTACCCCACTTATAGTCACAGTGGCAAATGGTCACAAGGTATTAAGCAAGCTGAAGTGCACTGGATTTCAGTGGGTAATGCATGGGGAGTCTTATCAGACTGACCTGAGGGTCATTAGACTTGATGGTTCTAGCATAATACTTGGCATTGACTGGCTCAAGAGGTATGGTAGGGTGACTTTTGATTACCTTAATCACTCAATTTCTTTTAGCAAGGATGGAAAGGCAGTAACTATAGAGGGGATCACAGAGGGGGCCAAGCTCAAACCCATAGGGGCTAAGCAGTGGATGAAAGCTAGTATGCAGGGTAACTGCTGTGCCATAGCCCATCTCAGGGATAATACCAATAGCTGTGAAGTGGCCATACCAGAGATAATACAGAAGGTGCTGGACCAGCATGCGCAGGTATTCCAAGAACCAAAGGGTCTGCCCCCAAAAAGAGACCAAGACCACAAGATTCTTTTACAACCAGGAACCAATCCTGTCAACTCCAGGCCATATAGGCACAGCTATGAACAGAAAGAGGAAGTAGAGAAGCAAGTAGCTGATTTATTGAAGTCACAATTCATCCGGAAAAGCACTAGCCCTTTTGCATCCCCAGTGCTGTTAGTAAAGAAAAAGGATCAAAGTTGGAGGATGTGTATGGACTACAGGAAACTCAATCAAGCCACTGTGAAAGATAAATATCCCATACCTATTATTGATGACCTATTGGATGAGTTGGGGGGTTCGAAATGGTTCTCAAAGATTGATCTGAGATCGGGTTATCACCAAATCAGAATGCATGAGGATTTTGTAGAGAAGACTGCATTTAGAACACACGCTGGGCATTATGAATTCTTGGTTATGCCTTTCGGCTTAACCAATGCCCCCGCTACATTCCAAGCAGTCATGAACGAGGTGTTTCAACCACATCTAAGAAAATTTGTTCTTGTTTTCTTTGATGATATCCTTGTCTATAGCAGATATCTAGTGGATCATGCCAACCATTTGGATCTAGTGCTAAGACTGCTTGAAGAAAACCAACTCCTAGCTAAAAGAAGTAAATGTTCTTTTGGGCAAAACTTTGTGGAATATCTTGGGCATATCATAACCTCTGAAGGAGTGGCAACTGATCCAAGCAAGATCACAGCAATGGTGGAGTGGCCACAACCAGTTTCTGTCAAGGGATTAAGAGGCTTCCTTGGGCTCACAGGTTACTACCGCAAGTTTATTAAAGGGTATGGGGGAATCAGTAGACCCCTAACTGATCTCTTAAAAAAGGGCAACTTTCATTGGACAGAGGATGCACAAAAGGCTTTTGAGAATCTGAAGGTGGCTATGACTACTGCCCCTGTCTTGGCCATGCCTGACTTTACTAAGACTTTTGTGGTGGAAGTGGATGCATGTGTACAGGGATGGGGGCTGTGCTATCACAAGAAGGCAGGCCAATTGCATTCCTCAGTAAGGCCATCAGCCCCAGAAATAAAGCTCTCTCTACCTATGAAAAGGAGTTTTTGGCCATACTGCTGGCAGTAAGCAAATGGAAGCATTACTTAAGCCCTCGCCCTTTCATCATTCATACTGATCATGAAAGTCTTAAGTATTTGCTAGAACAGAGAATTACCACAGCCACTCAGCAAAGAGGTATGCTTAAACTAATGGGGTTGGAGTATACAATCAAATACAAGAAGGGAAAGAAAAACCTAGCTGCAGATGCACTCTCTAGAGTAGTAGCAGAGGTGGGTAATAGTCAAGCCTTATCAGCAATCATTCCTGTAGGACCCCTGATTCCTCTGCAGCTTTTTCCCGTGAATCCACTATTTAAACACCTGTTGATGGTGTATCTGGCCCATAGTGCATCAAGGGGATGCCACAGATGGACCCTGTGAGCTTTGGTTGCTGTATTGGCCTTCGGCTGCTTTTGCCGAATTTTAGAAAAGGATTTAGGCCAAACGGATGGTGGATTTGGATTCAGCGCGGAAAAACGCTTGAGATTGGCTTTTTGTTTGCTTAATTCTGAGTCCGGATGTCCAAAAGCGGACTCCCGGAAGTTTTGGCAGTTTTCGGCGCTTGCGGGAGCCTCTGGCAAATTTTGGAGGCGGAATTTGGCAAAACGGACCTCGTTTTTGGAATCAGCGCGCGAAAACGGTCAAGATGGGCTATTTACTTGTCGATTTTGAGCTTGCGGGTACTGTTCACGCCGGAACAGTGTCGCCGGCGATCGCCGGCGCCGGCGGCGCGGCGGGCGGCGGCGGCGGGCGGCGGCGCGGCCTCGGCAGGCGCGCGGTCCACCGCGCGGGTCGTGCACCGGGGGCGGGCCACGTGGCGCTTCCGGTTGGCCGGCGCAGCGGGCGCGGTCCACCGAAATTGGGCCGGGTGCACGGTAGACCGGGGGACACGTGGCGAGGTTTGGTTGGTCCGGTGTTGTGCTCCCGGTCCACGCAACAGTGGACTGATTGACCGGGGCAGGTGACCGTACGCCCGGGTCAGCCGCGACGTGCGCGGTCCACGGCGCGACGTGCGCGGTGCACGGGCTGCCGGGCCACGTGGCGCGTCGCCATTGGCGGGCTCAGGTGCTCCGGGTGCAGCGGGGCCCGGGGTGTAGTGGACTGGGCTGTGTGGTGGACCGGGCCGCACTGTGCGCGCCCGGAAATCTTGGGCCGGGCCGCACTGTGCGCGCCCGAAAAGGGGCCGAGCGCCCGAAAGTTGGACACAGTGGGAATTAATCCATTTGTTTCCTCAGCCTATTTAAAGCCAACCCGAGCTCCACTCTTTTCCCTTTTTCTCCCAAACCGAGCCTCTTCAGCCCAAGCTTATTTCTAGCAAAAATCTTCATCTTTAAGTCCTTGATCTCCCTGCCAAGTTTCAAGATTTTGGAGGCACGAATCCCGAGGTTCCCCATTTTACGGTGCGGCGCGACGTTGCTTCCTAGTGTTCTTCTTCGGCGCAGCGATCGTATTTTTGCTCCCCTGGGCTACCCCGACATCATTTTCCTGTGATTCTTGCACCAGTGGACTCCTAAGAGGTAGGACTTCATCTTTCGTTTTGGTCGCGCTTTCCCGTTTCGAGGTTTTGGCACGGATTTCGAGGCAACAAGTGACCCCTTTTTCTGTATGGAATTCCTTGACAGCAGCGGAGTGTTTCGGCCATATCTTTGCGCACGAGCGTCGACGGAAACGAGCTTATACAACTTTTTCATCTACGGATCGCAAGGAACGCGCTCGTATTTTTATTGGATTTTTGTGAATTTTCTTTCGAGGTGAAAATTAATGATTTCTCTGTGAACAGTAATCAGTCCTTAATCCAGATTATTGTATGAGAGTGCCCCCTTGCCGAATTTTTATCTTGACTTACCGAACTCGGATTTGGGCGTGCAAGGTACCGTTTCGAAGCTATCGACGCGAGGATCGCCGTGATATTTTTATTGGAATTTTCTGGGCAATTTCTGCAGGTGATAATTAACAGTTTGAATTCGAGGTTGTATGTGATTAAGTGCTGAATTTGGGAGTCTAGTGTAATTAGTGGATTTCTTGATGTACCAGGAATGTTGCGGGTGTGCTGAAATTGTGGGAGCAAGGATTTGGAATTTTGGTATTTTCTGACTGTACGAGTTTGGACAGTTGCGCTTCAGGTGGGTGGTTGTTGTACTCCTCTCTTTGTATGCCCACTAGGAATATCAGAGTACCCTTGATTTGACAATGCTAAATGTGTTGATTGGTAGACTTGCATGCTCTAGGAAATTGATTATTGGTTATCAGATCTCTAATAAATTATTGTTAGATTAATCACTGGAACTGTATACTTGGAGACAAATAGAAATAGAGGACTGCAAAACTGATGTTTGTTCATATGAGACGGTCACCCTAGCTTATGTCATTCTAAACTGTTTATACTTGGAAATTGGACAAAATATTGGAACCATGCATGATTAAATTGGTCACATAATTATTGTCATCTTTTACTGCTACACTATTTTGGGACTTGACTTAGGAGAAACCATGCTTTTACTCTTTTCTTCTCCTATTGTTGACACTTGCGGCTTAGTCGCTCAGGTTCGAGCGTATGTTGGACAGTGTAGTCAGGTATTGGGGATTTGGGACAGGTTGGGGGTATGACAGGGTGTTGCGGCGACCACGGATCTTGGGTGGTTGACCGGTTTGTACTATTGCATCAGATTGGGTGTTTTGGGGATCGGGCTTTCTTTAGTGGAGGGTTTTTCCCACTTCATTGAGTCTCGATCCAGTCCTGCTATATCAGGTTACTTGTGGTTACTTACTTTACTCGTGTGGGTCGCTCCCCTCGAGTGCCACTCCGGAGTGCGCGGCAGGCAGACTTTGAGTCCTGGGGACTCCTTTTGCTTCGGTGTTATGCATAGGCTGGCATACCCGTCGCAGCAGAGCAGGCAGTGCCAGTGTTCACTGGCGGTCAGATTGGGTCATTTGACAGGCTTCTTGATTACTGATGCATCACTTCTCCCATCCTTATTGGTTGGTCATGTAGAGGCATATTAGGGATAGCACTTTATCAGTTGCTTATTTATCTGCATCCCCTTTCTTTTCCTTTCCCTTTTTGCCTCTGATCACCTGGTGGGCATATCTGAGCTGAGGCTTTACCCACTAGGGGAGGCTACTGTTTATAGTAGTACTTACCCCCATTGTCTTTCTTGTCTCTTTTCCCCTTGTTTTGCAGAGTCCTCTGTGGGAGTTGCTGGGCCGTCAGCAACTGATCGAGGTAAGCGGATTGCGGACTAGATAGAGAGCCACCGAGGGATGTAGCTGGAGATTTTGGTACCAGGACTTCTCAGACAGTTTTATTTTATTTCCTTTTGGGTCTGGCTTCTGCCAGCTGTTTGTATTTTAGTTGTGAGCTGGGAGAGACATCTGTATTTATTTTACTGTTGTACCTTTTACTTCCAGCATCTGTCTGAGATACAGTAGTTTTAGTTTAGCTCTGATTATTATGCTCTTTTATTATCTTTCTTATCTGAGCAGGTTACCGACGCTTCGTGTATGTGGGAAATACCGCATGCACGGCGGATCTGTAGACGGGCCCGGGTTCTGGTTTACACCCGGGGCGTGACAGATTAAGTTGGTATCAGAGCTTAGGGATAGGTCAGTTGGGACTTAGGAAACCCTAGGCTTTTGGACAGACCCTAGGATTATAGGGCGTGAGTGGCGTGACTTGTTGCGAAAGTCGGTGATTTTTATTGTTAACTCTTCCTGTGAGTGAAGAGTGATCGACATAGTCTATTTCTGTTGAACCATTATGTTGGCTGCAGACAACATAAGGTTACAGAAATAGGGGGATGTCTTTTGACTTTCGCCAGATTGGGTCGTGTGGGGTTTTGTTGCTGATGTTTGGTTTCTTGTGGCAGGATGCCTCCTCGACGTCGGATTCCCACTCGGGGTGTCCCTTCGCCCCCTGTTGAGCCAGAGCAGCCTACACCCCCCGAGCTTACTGAGTTGAGGGCCTTGGTGGCCCAGTTGGCGGAGGGTCAGCGCCGCCAGGAGCAGAGGATTGAGCAGCTGCTTGCTCAGAGGGAGGCACCACCCCCAGCTGTTCCTGAGGTCCCTGTGCCTCTTGTTGCACCTTTTGTGCCGTCAGCGCCATCTTCGAGTAGCGGGGCTCCTGGAGCTATTCAGCCTTTGACTGCGGAGGAGGAGCGGGATTTTGCTGACAAACTCGCTGCGTTTGTCAAGCGGGGACCACCTAGATTCTCGGGGCGGGATGCTCAGCCCCGGGCTGTTGGGATTTGGCTTTCTGCGATGGAGAAGCTTTTTCGGGACTTCTTCATCGACCCGAAGTATCGAGTGCACATGGCGGTGCACTGTTTGGACGGAGATGCTGATTTTTGGTGGCAGCGAGTTGAGCCACTGGAGTTCCGGATCACCGGCAGTTACCTTGGGAGGAGTTCAGACGGATGGTGTTGGACACCTATTTTTCTACCAGTGTGAAGAAGAAGTTGGAGGACGATTTGAAGAATCTGCAGCAGGGCGATCGATCGGCCCATGCCTATTTCCAGGAGTTCAGGGAGTTGCTGAACTGTGTGCCTTACGTCGCTCGTGACGGTCCGCACCAGGTTGAGTTGTTCGAGGGAGGCCTTCGTCCAGAGATTTACACACTTGTGCATGCTCAGAGATTTCAGACCCTGGAGGCAGCCGCAGAGCATGCACAGTGGGTGGAGAGAGGTGATCAGGAGGTGGCCAGACGGAGGGCCGCGGTCGCGCAGAGTTCCGACAGGAAGCGACCAGCCCCAGAGGACGGGGGACAGGCCAGCTCATGGAGACCGCCACGGCCGCCGCAGTCCCAGTCTTATGGCCGTGGGCGATCTGAGAGGAGAGGGCCTGGTGGACCCCAGAGACCGCAGCAGCATCAGCAGCAGCACCAGCAGCAGAGATCGCAGCAGAGGCAGCAGAGATCTCAGCAGCAGTCCTCGAGACAGCAGCAGCAGCCGAGACAGCCCCGATCTTCTGACCGATGTATTTTCTGTGGGGTCAGCATGCCGCCATACTTGTGACCAGAGATGGGGTCGATGCTTCCGTTGTGGACAGCCGGGCATGTGCGAGCTACTTGCCCCCTTACTACTTCCTCGGCACCTTCCTCGGCATCGGCTTCATATCCCCCTCAGCAGCAGCTCAGCGGCCTTATGCTCCAGCGAGCAGGCCGTCCACCTCTTATCCTACAGATTCTCGACCTCCAGCACCGAGCGGGCGGGTGTATGCCGCCCAGTTAGCAGATTCTTCAGCGGCAGACCAGGTGGTGGCAGGTATTACTCTACTTTTTGGTATTCGGGCTCGCTACTTTATTCGACACTGGAGCATCTCATTCTTTCATTAGTCGAGCATTTGCATCCCTGCATGGTCTAGAGGTAGAGTCCTTGTCACATGCATTAGAGGTGCGGATTCCTGATCATATTTTGCATGTCGAGGAGCGTTGTGTGGCTTGCCCGGTGCAGTTGGGGCCTTGGATTTTGCCTGCAGACTTGCTTGTCTTGCAGCAGCTCCAGGATTTTGATTTGGTGCTAGGGATGGATTGGCTGTCACGGTATTCCGCCACTATCGACTGCAGAGAGAGGACGGTGACTCTTCGCGAGCCAGGACAGGAGGAGTTCATCTTCAGAGGCTGCCAGAGCACGCTGTTCGCAGCGACCATTTCCTCGGCCAGAGCTAGGAGGATGATGAGTAGGGGTTGCACTGCCTTTTTGGCCACTGTGGTGGAGGTGCCTACGGCGGCACTGGGACTCGAGGATATCCCTATTGTCCGCGAGTTCCCAGATGTGTTTCCCCCTGAGTTGACGACGATGCCGCCGGAGAGGGAGATTGAGTTTGTGATTGATGTAGTTCCTGGAACTGCACCAATCTCAAAGGCACCCTATAGGATGGCGCCAGCTGAGTTGAGGGAGTTGAAAGCCCAGCTTCAGGATCTTTTGGATAGGGGCTTCATCAGACCCAGTGTTTCTCCGTGGGGAGCGCCTGTGTTGTTTGTGAAGAAGAAGGATGGGTCACTGCGGTTGTGTGTGGATTATAGGGAATTGAACAAAGTGACCATCCGGAACAAGTATCCCCTCCCCCGGATTGATGATTTGTTTGATCAGTTACAGGGAGCATCGGTGTTCTCGAAGATTGATCTGCAGTCCGGTTACCACCAGCTGAGGGTGAGGGCCGAGGACATCTCCAAGACGGCTTTCAGATCGCGGTACGGGCATTATGAGTTTACTGTGATGCCTTTCGGGTTGACAAATGCCCCTGCCGCATTCATGGACTTGATGAACAGGATTTTTCAGCCGTTTTTGGACCGGTTTGTGGTGGTGTTTATAGATGATATTTTGATCTACTCCCGGAGTGATTTGGAGCACGAGGAGCACTTGAGGACCGTGCTACAGCTTCTGCGAGAGAAGAAGCTGTATGCTAAGTTCAAAAAGTGCGAGTTTTGGCTCCGGGAGGTCGCCTTTCTGGGTCATGTTGTTTCAGCTGCTGGAGTGGCGGTGGATCCGGCCAAGGTGGATGCTATTCGAGATTGGCCGAGGCCGACGACTATCACCGAGGTGCGGAGCTTTCTTGGTTTGGCGGGCTACTATCGGCGTTTTGTGGAAGGCTTTGCGAAGCTTTCCTCTCCCCTCACTCGTCTGACCAGGAAAGGGGTTAAGTTTGTTTGGAGCGAGACTTGCCAGAGCTGTTTTGAGGAGCTGAAGCAGAGATTGATGACCGCTCCAATCCTTGCCCTCCCAGTTATGGGGGAAGGATTTGTGATTTACAGTGATGCCTCACATAGTGGTCTGGGGTGTGTGTTGATGCAGCAGGGTAGGGTGATTGCCTATGCTTCGCGGCAATTGAAGGACTATGAGAAAAATTACCCTACTCATGATCTGGAGTTGGCAGCGGTGGTGTTTGCTCTGAAGCTGTGGCGGCATTACTTGTATGGTGAGCATTGCGAGATATATACTGATCACAAGAGCTTGAAGTATCTGTTCACCCAAAAGGAGCTGAATTTGAGGCAACGCCGGTGGTTGGAGCTGCTAAAGGATTATGATCTGAGTATCCTTTATCACCCCGGCAAGGCCAATGTTGTGGCGGATGCTTTGAGCAGGAGGACGAGTCTGAGCTTATTGATCTCGCAGCAGGCGCCGTTGGTCGAGCAGATGAGGCGATTACAGCTGGAGGTAGTATCCCCTGGGGTCTCTGCTAGACTCATGTCTATGGTCTTGCAGCCCACTCTGTTGGAGAGGATCAGGGACACTCAGAGTGAGGACCCCCACTTGACGAGGATCAGGACGCAGCTTCAGGCGGATCAGACAGGGGATTTTTCTGTGGATAGCTCGGGAGTACTGCGGTACAGGGACCGAGTGTGTGTGCCTATGGATCAGGAGATTAGAGATCAGATTTTGAGGGAGGCCCACCATACACCTTATACCGTCCACCCTGGAGGTACTAAGATGTATAAGGACCTCAAGGCACAGTTTTGGTGGCCCGGAATGAAGCGGGACATTGGGAGATTCGTAGCTCACTGTTTAACTTGTCAGCAAGTGAAAGCAGAGCATCGCGTTCCTGCTGGCAAGTTGCAGAGTCTTCCAATTCCCGAGTGGAAATGGGACCACGTCACTATGGATTTCGTCACTGGATTGCCGAGGGCGCAGAGCGGGGCAGATGCGATCTGGGTTATTGTTGACAGACTCACCAAGTCGGCGCACTTCTTACCAGTTCAGATGACTTGGTCATGAGTATTTGGCACAGTTATATATGGATGAGATAGTGAGGCTTCACGGCATACCTGCTTCGATTGTGTCAGATCGAGACCCGAGATTCGTGTCACGCTTTTGGGGGAGTTTGCATTCTGCATTGGGGACTCAGCTCAGGTTTAGCACCGCTTTCCACCCACAGACCGATGGGCAGTCAGAGCGCACCATACAGACCCTCGAGGATATGCTTAGGAGCGTGCGTTATGGATTTTGGAGGATGGTGGTACCGGCACTTATCTTTGGTTGAGTTCGCTAC